>JAECXW010000888.1:0-1203952 GCA_018153365.1 Drosophila fuyamai
TGGCATTTACTCATATATATATTCGCTTTTTGTTTTTACTTGAAAATTTTCGGCTTTCGCCTTGAACTTAGGACCGACTAACTCGTGATCAACCACTGTTCACACGAAACCCTTCTCCACTTCAGTCCTCCAAGGTCTCATTCGATTATTTGCTACTACCACCAAGATCTGTACCAATGGCAGCTCCATGCAGGCTTACGCCAAACACTTCTACGCATACCATTGTACCTTCCTACTCACTAAAGTTTCAAAATTTATATTACAAGTAACATAAATCATCTACTTTAGCGGTAATGTATAGGTATACAACTTACATATAAGTTTTTTTATTGCTTAACTATACATAATATATAATAATAATATATATATAATAATAATTTTACTATTCATATTTTCAGGAAAATTATATGGTAAAGCTAATAAGTTATCAAAAGCTAAGCCAATCTATTACAAAAACAAGAGAGAACGCTATAGTCGAGTGCCTTGACTATTAGATACCCGTTACTCAGCTAAACAACTTAATATAAATATGCCTTCTTGTATGTTTTTCGTCGCTCGAATTAGCTCCCGATTTTTATGTTAAAATCGGTACCCAGGGAACACCTCCAATTTGGCTAACTTAATTTGATTTGCATAGTTCTTGGGATATATTTCGGTATTGTCAAATGAAAGCCATCGCAATTTCCTTTAATAGAAATCCTTATCGAGAATTAACGTTGACTCTGTTGAGCACCTTGGCCAGCTGTTCGAAAGTCATCCGTTAGATGGCGGTATTGTATACGCCATGAAAGGCGGAAATGTAGGCGCTAGCCAGGCTTAATCGATAGGTATTGACGAAACAAATACATATAAAAAAAATCTTCATAATAGCATCAAAACTGTGGCCACAGCTTGTGGCCTGTTACATACTTTTGCACGAATACAATATACCCTTTTACTCTACGAGTAACGGGTATAATAATTACGGAGGATGTGGTGTTCAATTACAATGTTGACGGGAGTCAGAACAAGAAGAGGCTAAAATCGTACCCCATTCATTTTTGAATGATTGTTTTTATTTTATTATCATTTTAGATGCCATCTGTCAAGTAGAGCCTCTTGAGCAGGACAAGGCATTAAGGGGTTACACCACGGTAACCCTTGTTTTTTGAACGTTGTTCGTGTTTTTTTTTTACCAGAAGGAGGGGGATTAAAAAAAAGAAACTTAGGAATAATGTTAAGCATGTATTGCAGTGTACAAACTAATTTTTTTATTAAAAAAAAATTAAAATGGCGGCGACATGGCCGGCGCCCTGAGACGAGTTTCGTGGGAAAGCCTCCGCGGTAAGTAGAATAAGTGGTGTAAATTTGAACCTGCAAAAAAAATTTTGTTAATTTACATTAGTAAAGCTAGAGAAACATGTACGGATTTTAAAAAATATTGATTCTTGTAAATTTGACAAAGGTTTGAAAACAAACAGTCTTAATTTTACATGAAACAAGAAAGGAAAGCTAAGATATAGTCGGCCGATCCTTATGAAATTTGGTAGGTCGGACTGATTGGCCAAATATAAAACCCATACAAAATCCTATTTTCCTAACTTAACAAACACCAAAGTTATGGCACTTCCGATCAATCAGTTATATGGCAGCTATAGGATATAGTCGGCCGATCCCGGCCGTTCCGACTTATATACTGCGTGCAAAGCAAAGAAGGGTGTGTGCAAAGTTCCGGACAGACGGACATGGCTAGATCGACTCTCCTGGTGATGCTGATCAAGAATATATATACTTTATAGGGTCGGAAATGTCTCCTTCACTGCGTTGCAAACTTTTGAGTGAAATTATAATACCCTCTGCAAGGGTATAAAAAGAGCAGTTGATAAAAAATCGCGTAAGGTATTTATCGGAAAATCCGTATGTGCGTTTAAAATTTCAAGTGAAAATTTTGAACAATTTCGCATGCCAATTCCAAAAACGTGTTTTCGAGAAAAACGCGTTCAAAGTTTTGACTGTCATATCATCATACCGGGCGCTCTCCCGGAGCAATTCAAATTAAGGATCAAAACAATTTTTTTTCGAATTAATTTTTTCTCCGTATTCTAGAAAAATTAAACTACTTTTTAAGCCAAGCAAAAAGTCAATTTTTTGAAAATTCTACAGTGCTGAAACTCCTTAAGCAAGGCCATGAGGTGCATTAAAAACCTGCACGAGGTCAGGAAAAAGGTGCCTAGGATGGCTGAGACCCCCAAGTCCTCTAACACCTCCAACGCCCCCAATATCTCCAACGCTCATTAGAAATTATTAAATATAAAACAAATTTATGTTAGGATAAATTCATGACATTTTAATCAGCAATTTATCACAATTCCAACAGTAATTCATAACATTTTCATCGGTAAATTTGCATGTCAATGTTAAATTCATCACCATTTTACATATATAACAAGAGAGAACGCTATAGTCGAGTGCCTCGACTATTAGATACCCGTTACTCAGCTAAACAACTTAATATAAATATGCCTTCTTGTATATTTTTCGCCGCTCGAATTAGCTCCCGATTTTTATGTTAAAATCGGTACCCAGGGATAACCTCCAATTTGGCTAACTTGATTTGATTTGCATAGTTCTTGGGATATAGTTCGGTATTGACAAATGAAAGCCATCGCAATTTCCTTTAATAGAAATCCTTATCGAGAATTAACGTTGACTCTGTTGAGCACCTTGGCCAGCTGTTCCAAAGTCATCCGTTAGATGGCGCTATTGTATACGCCATGAAAAGCGGAAATGTAGGCGCTAGCCAGGCTTAAGTGTTTAATGGGTTTTTGGGCGTTAGAGTGGGCGTGGCAAACTTTTATTTGGCCAATCGATAGGTATTGACGAAACAAATACATATCAAAAAAATTTTCATTATAGCATCAAAGCTGTGGCCACAGCTTGTGGCTTGTGGGCGTCAGAGGGGGCGTGGCACCATTTTGAAACAAACTTGCGCTGCGTAGGAACTCCTAAAATCTACATGCAAAATGCCAATCTTCTAGCTTTTATAGTTTCCGAGATCTCAGCGTTCATACGGACAGACAGACAGACAGACGGACAGACAGACGGACAGACGGACATGGCTAGATCGACTCGGCTAGTGATCCTGAACAAGAATATATATACTTTATAGGGTCGGAAACGCTTCCTTCTACCTGTTACATACTTTTGCACGAATACAATATACCCTTTTACTCTACGAGTAACGGGTATACAAATTCATCGATGATTCATAAATTAAAAGGTGATTAACGGAACTGCAACTGGTTGCCTTTTAAAATATAGTATTACTAGTAGCACTAGCGAATGTTAACGATGTAGTTACGACGCTGATGCTATGAGCTTCTAAGCACAGAGTACGCCGGGCACCATTACCCTCTGACTTAGTCTCCGAAAGTGAAAAGCTAACCTATCAGCTAGAATTGCTAACCTGCAAGCTAGAAAAAAGGTTCTCATCGGTTTCCAAATTTAAACTTATCAAGCCAAAGTTTGGCTTGCAAACACCAAGAGTTTTGCTTACTTTCTGCAAAGGCAAAAGAAGATCAGATCAAATTAAGAGATAAGCGCTGTTTTATATGTCTCTCCTGTGCGGCTGCGTGCAGGGTGAGGGGCACTGTGCTGCCCAAACGGCTAAGAACGCGGTCTTACCGCACTACAGTTATGATTTACATATGTTGTTGTCCTGTTTTAGCAATTTAAGCACACGAAGACTGCGCAAAAGAGAACACGTACAGTGGAACGCAGCTTATTTCGTGCAGTACCTAAAAAAAGTTCAAGTCGTTATTCCTGCTAAACTAAGAAAGATAACAGAAAAATTTAAATGCAGTATTTGAAAAGGTAATATTAACATGTAAGCTGCGTACATATATGTACGTTATAGGGTCAGAAATGTGCTCTTCACTGCGCTGCAACTTTTGACTAAAATTATAATAACTTCTACAAGGGTATAAAATCGTATGAAAATATTCCATGGATTTGGAGTGGAAACGAAATATTTGGAAATTTTAAAAATTTAATGTCAGGTATACTATACTACAGAAACTTGCTTAACCCAAGTATTAACGGGATGGTACATTTGTATTAAAAATTCCAAATTTTTAAGACATGGATTTTTATTGATTTAGTAGACCGGGTGTAAATTTAATCTTTTGGCGTACGCTTCTCACTGAACAATTTAAAAAAAATGGAGGGAAAAAATCAAAAAGCAAAAGTCGATTGCAGGAGTTTACATGTGAGGACAAAATAACATTAATACTATCTGGGGTGCCTCTTGTCAGAGCAAAATGTTTATTAGGTCAAAAATGTAAATGTGTTTAAAACAGAAAATAATTAGCAGTAAATTAAAAAAAAAACAACTGTTAAATTTAAATTGTATTGTTGTTTAATTTCTTTGTACAGCGGCAGACTTGTCTTGCCAAGGTAGATGATAATATCTTTTAAAGGCTCTTCCCGCAAATACAATATTTGAATTTTAACTGATTTTCAACAAACCCAGCTAATTGACAGCAAGACCATAGTACGCTCAGCTCAGATGAACTCTCGAAATTTTGGCGGACTCGTTTGTCGATCTGAGAAAGAGCGAGAGGGAAAATGAGCTCGGGAAGGAGAGGCGTTGTCGACAGCGCGACACTTCGATTTGAACTCTTGCCGCGATCGGAACTCGCTTCGCAAATTAAAATGGACAATTCTGAAATTCTCCGATATATTTTAAATTTATTTTTTATATACATTTTAATTAAATATTTACAGCTGAACTTGACTTTTTCTTAAAAGTAATATTTTTGTTTCGGGTGAAAACTATACTGAATTGAATGGTATTCGATAGGACGAAAATTAATCATATTGATGGGGACTACTTTTAGTTATTTGTATTTAGTTTTCTTAAAGCTAGTAAAGTGAGGCGAATACACGCATTCGATTTCAATACTTAAAAAGTTAACAACGTTGTCTGAAAAGCTCTTACAAATCTCTTACATCTCATAAGCTTCAAACTTTTTATCTGGCTCATATCTATACAAAACATAACTTGTTTTGTATATTATGTTGCGTAATTTTATGTGCCCAAAGCATGTAATATTTTCTATATTCGAAAAACTTTTTTTATATCGTTGCAATATAATGAATTGTTTGCAGGGCATTTGGTTTCGCAAAATAATATTTGGTCAACTGAAAAACATTGCACAAAATGGGAATAATTTACTCACATTGATCCACTCTCCTGGTGATGCTGATCAAGAATATATGTATATTCTTCATAGGGTCGGAAATGTCTCACTACGTTGCAAACTTTTTAATTTTACAAAAACGACAGAATATTGTTGCGGAGAAAGACGTTGTGAACCCTAAAAAATAATTTAATCCCAAATTATCTCCTAATATAAGAGTAAGAACTAAATGAATTCCTTCTCATTGCGTTAATATTTAAAAGCATTCCGCCATCTTCTAAGTCTTTTAATGATTCAACCAATTGAAAAAGACTTTTTGAGTTTCCATGATTTCAATATGGCAGCGGTAAATATAAAATTATACTGACGTCGGAAACGACAAATACACTCCCATAGGTAGTGCACAGTGGGGTCCTAGTGGATTATTCCTTCAGCCAACTGAATTTAAATTAATAATATTTTCGCGCTCTTCTAAGAACTTTAATGTTTGTATGAAACTGGAAAATACATTTCGTAGCTCAAAAAACTTTCGTAATTGAAATCCCAAAGGAAAGATTGACCCTTTACGTTTTTTAAGTATATAAATTTAGAAGTTTTAGCTTTTTAATTAAGTTATATTCTTTCGAAAAACCTTTGAATGTGTCTTCACAATAAATTATAAGGTTATTGAGGCCATTTTCAACTTCTGACAATACGCCTGCATCTTTAAGATTGGAATATGTTTTTTCTAGTTTTTTTAAAGGCTCTATTATATGGTGTTAGTACATCCTTATAGACGTTCATTTGCACATACTATAGAGATTTTAGGGCTTATTTTTTCGTGTGCGCAGAGAAACTTTTAAAACTAGAAAAACTTTAAACGCAATTTGGAGAGCAGCAGGGTAAACTTAGACATGGATTAATAGTGTGATTTTCCTTAATATGGAACAGAAAGTTATCAATGTTGTCAAAGAGTAACAAGCTTATTTTACAAGAAATCACTTTTTATTAGTTTTACTTATATTTTTAGAAATTTAAAAATAATATAAAAAATTTAATTTAATTAAGATTTGAAAACAATAAAAAAAACGGAAAAAAAATGTGAAATTCAAATTAAATTAAATCAGCTGGCATATTTTTTAAATCATTTATCAGCTCGCAAAGTATCTTATATCCGTTTTTAGGAAAATTACAAAAAAAATTGTTGGATAAATGTCCACACTAGGTTCCATTCATCTGGGTACTTCAAATTTAAAACTAAAAAGATTTTTAAACACACTGATACCCTACTCAACATATCGGGCAGGTCGTAATAAACGTAAACAAAATGTTTTTCAATGCAAAATAGGCTTGACTCAATGCAACAATGCTGTAGTTTTCATCTGTTTTGGTTTTAAGGTAAGATTTGAGTTCTTCAACGCTGCTTTTGTATATGATGAAGTTATCTCGGAAGTTTTGAATATGTTAAGATTCTGGACTTCCTTTATCTAGTATTAAGAATTCGTGAACAAATGTCTGCGTAAGAATGGGCAATTCCTGAAAAATTGAGCTAGATGTAGCGTCCGAAGAAAGGAAACTTTTGCACCACTCAAAAGTAAGAGACCATTTTTCATCAACCTCATTTTGAGGCTCGAAATTAAACATAAGCCACAATTTGTTAGGATCCAGATTTTCGTCTTAAGGGGGAACCTCCATTATCGGATCCAAAAAATCGAAATTTTGGAAATATTTTCATTCGATTGTAAAACTCTTCAAGAATATTAATTTTAAATTGCAAGTCGATATCTGAAGTATTTACAAAGTTATTTGATTTTGTACCGAACGGTCCAAATTCTGATTCTGACAATTGTTTTTTGGAAAAAAATTCCTTATTTTTCTGTAATTTAAAGTAGTTTTGAACGGAAAAAACAATTTGAATTTGAAGCGATGAACAAAATTAAATTTCGACCTTTTATTTGAAAAGTGTAATTGTCACATAGACTCTACTATCATAAAGTTTTAAAATATATTCGGCTTTGTGTTCCAGGCCACAATGTAGAAACTCCTTAAGCGAGACGATATAAATGCGGCATACGTTTACACAGTAAAAGTATTACTTTTGTTTTACAAAAATTCCTGTCGAGTGCCTCGACTATTAGATACCCGTTACTCAGTTCAAATTATCAATTTGAATTCGGCGATCTCTTAGAGCTGGCAGCTTTACAGCACGAGCATCAGCTCCAGCGCTTCTTTAGCGCAGACAGCTTTTGTCCTGCACCAACAGTTGTGTTTATGTTTATGTTTTTGAGTGCAATGTGCTGCCCAAACGGCTAAGAACGCGGTCTTACCGCACTACAGTTATGATTTACATATGTTGTTGTCCTGTTTTAGCAATTTAAGCACACGAAGACTGCGCAAAAGAGAACACGTACAGTGGAACGCAGCTTATTTCGTGCAGTACCTAAAAAAAGTTCAAGTCGTTATTCCTGCTAAACTAAGAAAGATAACAGAAAAATTTAAATGCAGTATTTGAAAAGGTAATATTAACATGTAAGCTGCGTACATATATGTACGTTATAGGGTCAGAAATGTGCTCTTCACTGCGCTGCAACTTTTAACTAAAATTATAATAACTTCTACAAGGGTATAAAATCGTATGAAAATATTCCATGGATTTGGAGTGGAAACGAAATATTTGGAAATTTAAAAATTTAATGTCAGGTATACTATACTACAGAAACTTAACGGGATGGTACATTTGTATTAAAAATTGCAAATTTTTAAAACATGGATTTTTATTGATTTGGTAGACCGGGTGTAAATTTAATCTTTTGGCGTACGCTTCTCACTGAACAATTAAAAAAATGGAGGGAAAAAATCAAAAAGCAAAAGTCGATTGCAGGAGTTTACATGTGAGGACAAAATAACATTAATACTGGGGTCCTCTTGTCGAGCAAAATGTTTATTAGGTCAAAAATGTAAATGTGCTTAAAACAGAAAATAATTAGCAGTAAATTAAAAAAAAAAAACAACTGTTAAATTTAAGTTGTATTGTTGTTTAATTTCTTTGTACAGCGGCAGACTTGTCTTGCCAAGGTAGATGATAATATCTTTAAGTGATTTTCAACAAACCCAGCTAATTGACAGCAAGACCATAGTACGCTCAGCTCAGATGAACTCTCGAAATTTTGGCGGACTCGTTTGTCGATCTGAGAAAGAGCGAGAGGGAAAATGAGCTCGGGAAGGAGAGGCGTTGTCGACAGCGCGACACTTCGATTTGAACTCTTGCCGCGATCGGAACTCGCTTCGCAAATTAAAATGGACAATTCTGAAATTCTCCGATATATTTTAAATTTATTTTTTATATACATTTTAATTAAATATTTACAGCTGAACTTGACTTTTTCTTAAAAGTAATATTTTTGTTTCGGGTGAAAACTATACTGATTTGAATGGTATTCGATAGGACGAAAATTAATCATATTGATGGGGACTACTTTTAGTTATTTGTATTTAGTTTTCTTAAAGCTAGTAAAGTGAGGCGAATACACGCATTCGATTTCAATACTTAAAAAGTTAACAACGTTGTCTGAAAAGCTCTTACAAATCTCTTACATCTCATAAGCTTCAAACTTTTTATCTGGCTCATATCTATACAAAACATAACTTGTTTTGTATATTATGTTGCGTAATTTTATGTGCCCAAAGCATGTAATATTTTCTATATTCGAAAAACTTTTTTTATATCGTTGCAATATAATGAATTGTTTGCAGGGCATTTGGTTTCGCAAAATAATATTTGGTCAACTGAAAAACATTGCACAAAATGGGAATAATTTACTCACATTGATCCACTCTCCTGGTGATGCTGATCAAGAATATATGTATATTCTTCATAGGGTCGGAAATGTCTCACTACGTTGCAAACTTTTTAATTTTACAAAAACGACAGAATATTGTTGCGGAGAAAGACGTTGTGAACCCTAAAAAATAATTTAATCCCAAATTATCTCCTAATATAAGAGTAAGAATATAAGAGAAGGAATTCATTTGAATTCTTTCTCATTGCGTTAATATTTAAAAGCATTCCGCCATCTTCTAAGTCTTTTAATGATTCAACCAATTGAAAAAGACTTTTTGAGTTTCCATGATTTCAATATGGCAGCGGTAAATATAAAATTATACTGACGTCGGAAACGACAAATACACTCCCATAGGTAGTGCACAGTGGGGTCCTAGTGGATTATTAACTTCAAAAATAAAGGTATTATGGTTTTCATAGAATTTCCTTCAGCCAACTGAATTTAAATTAATAATATTTTCGCACTCTTCTAAGAACTTTAATGTTTGTATGAAACTGGAAAATACATTTCGTAGCTCAAAAAACTTTCGTAATTGAAATCCCAAAGGAAAGATTGACCCTTTACGTTTTTTAAGTATATAAATTTAGAAGTTTTAGCTTTTTAATTAAGTTATATTCTTTCGAAAAACCTTTGAATGTGTCTTCACAATAAATTATAAGGTTATTGAGGCCATTTTCAACTTCTGACAATACGCCTGCATCTTTAAGATTGGAATATGTTTTTTCTAGTTTTTTTAAAGGCTCTATTATATGGTGTTAGTACATCCTTATAGACGTTCATTTGCACATACTATAGAGATTTTAGGGCTTATTTTTTCGTGTGCGCAGAGAAACTTTTAAAACTAGAAAAACTTTAAACGCAATTTGGAGAGCAGCAGGGTAAACTTAGACATGGATTAATAGTGTGATTTTCCTTAATATGGAACAGAAAGTTATCAATGTTGTCAAAGAGTAACAAGCTTATTTTACAAGAAATCACTTTTTATTAGTTTTACTTATATTTTTAGAAATTTAAAAATAATATAAAAAATTTAATTTAATTAAGATTTGAAAACAATAAAAAAAAACGGAAAAAAATGTGAAATTCAAATTAAATTAAATCAGCTGGCATATTTTTTAAATCATTTATCAGCTCGCAAAGTATCTTATATCCGTTTTTAGGAAAATTACAAAAAAAATTGTTGGATAAATGTCCACACTAGGTTCCATTCATCTGGGTACTTCAAATTTAAAACTAAAAAGATTTTTAAACACACTGATACCCTACTCAACATATCGGGCAGGTCGTAATAAACGTAAACAAAATGTTTTTCAATGCAAAATAGGCTTGACTCAATGCAACAATGCTGTAGTTTTCATCTGTTTTGGTTTTAAGGTAAGATTTGAGTTCTTCAACGCTGCTTTTGTATATGATGAAGTTATCTCGGAAGTTTTGAATATGTTAAGATTCTGGACTTCCTTTATCTAGTATTAAGAATTCGTGAACAAATGTCTGCGTAAGAATGGGCAATTCCTGAAAAATTGAGCTAGATGTAGCGTCCGAAGAAAGGAAACTTTTGCACCACTCAAAAGTAAGAGACCATTTTTCATCAACCTCATTTTGAGGCTCGAAATTAAACATAAGCCACAATTTGTTAGGATCCAGATTTTCGTCTTAAGGGGGAACCTCCATTATCGGATCCAAAAAATCGAAATTTTGGAAATATTTTCATTCGATTGTAAAACTCTTCAAGAATATTAATTTTAAATTACAAGTCGATATCTGAAGTATTTACAAAGTTATTTGATTTTGTACCGAACGGTCCAAATTCTGATTCTGACAATTGTTTTTTGGAAAAAAAATTCCTTATTTTTCTGTAATTTAAAGTAGTTTTGAACGGAAAAAACAATTTGAATTTGAAGCGATGAACAAAATTAAATTTCGACCTTTTATTTGAAAAGTGTAATTGTCACATAGACTCTACTATCATAAAGTTTTAAAATATATTCGGCTTTGTGTTCCAGGCCACAATGTAGAAACTCCTTAAGCGAGACGATATAAATGCGGCATACGTTTACACAGTAAAAGTATTACTTTTGTTTTACAAAAATTCCTGTCGAGTGCCTCGACTATTAGATACCCGTTACTCAGTTCAAATTATCAATTTGAATTCGGCGATCTCTTAGAGCTGGCAGCTTTACAGCACGAGCATCAGCTCCAGCGCTTCTTTAGCGCAGACAGCTTTTGTCCTGCACCAACAGTTGTGTTTATGTTTATGTTTTTGAGTGCAATGTGCTGCCCAAACGGCTAAGAACGCGGTCTTACCGCACTACAGTTATGATTTACATATGTTGTTGTCCTGTTTTAGCAATTTAAGCACACGAAGACTGCGCAAAAGAGAACACGTACAGTGGAACGCAGCTTATTTCGTGCAGTACCTAAAAAAAGTTCAAGTCGTTATTCCTGCTAAACTAAGAAAGATAACAGAAAAATTTAAATGCAGCATTTGAAAAGGTAATATTAACATGTAAGCTGCGTACATATATGTACGTTATAGGGTCAGAAATGTGCTCTTCACTGCGCTGCAACTTTTAACTAATATTATAATAACTTCTACAAGGGTATAAAATCGTATGAAAATATTCCATGGATTTGGAGTGGAAACGAAATATTTGGAAATTTAAAAATTTAATGTCAGGTATACTATACTACAGAAACTTGCTTAACCCAAGTATTAACGGGATGGTACATTTGTATTAAAAATTCAAAATTTTTAAGACATGGATTTTTATTGATTTGGTAGACCGGGTGTAAATTTAATCTTTTGGCGTACGCTTCCCACTGAACAATTAAAAAAATGGAGGGAAAAAATCAAAAAGCAAAAGTCGATTGCATTACATTAATACTATCTGGGGTGCCTCTTGTCAGAGCAAAATGTTTATTAGGTCAAAAATGTAAATGTGTTTAAAACAGAAAATAATTAGCAGTAAATTAAAAAAAAAACAACTGTTAAATTTAAATTGTATTGTTGTTTAATTTCTTTGTACATCGGCAGACTTGTCTTGCCAAGGTAGTTGATAATATCTTTTAAAGGCTCTTCCCGCAAATACAATATTTGAATTTTAACTGATTTTCAACAAACCCAGCTGATTGACAGCAAGACCATAGTACGCTCAGCTCAGATGAACTCTCGAAATTTTGGCGGACTCGTTTGTCGATCTGAGAAAGAGCCAGAGGGAAAATGAGCTCGGGAAGGAGAGGCGTTGTCGACAGCGCGACACTTCGATTTGAACTCTTGCCGCGATCGGAACTCGCTTCGCAAATTAAAATGGACAATTCTGAAATTCTCCGATATATTTTAAATTTATTTTTTATATACATTTTAATTAAATATTTACAGCTGAACTTGATTTTTTCTTAAAAGTAATATTTTTGTTTCGGGTGAAAACTATACTGATTTGAATGGTATTCGATAGAACGAAAATTAATCATATTGATGGGGACTACTTTTAGTTATTTGTATTTAGTTTTCTTAAAGCTAGTAAAGTGAGGCGAATACACGCATTCGATTTCAATACTTAAAAAGTTAACAACGTTGTCTGAAAAGCTCTTACAAATCTCTTACATCTCATAAGCTTCAAACTTTTTATCTGGCTCATATCTATACAAAACATAACTTGTTTTGTATATTATGTTGCGTAATTTTATGTGCCCAAAGCATGTAATATTTTCTATATTCGAAAAACTTTTTTTTATATCGTTGCAATATAATGAATTGTTTGCAGGGCATTTGGTTTCGCAAAATAATATTTGGTCAACTGAAAAACATTGCACAAAATGGGAATAATTTACTCACATTGATCCACTCTCCTGGTGATGCTGATCAAGAATATATGTATATTCTTCATAGGGTCGGAAATGTCTCACTACGTTGCAAACTTTTTAATTTTACAAAAACGACAGAATATTGTTGCGGAGAAAGACGTTGTGAACCCTAAAAAATAATTTAATCCCAAATTATCTCCTAATATAAGAGTAAGAATATAAGAGAAGGAATTCATTTGAATTAATTAATATTTAAAAGCATTCCGCCATCTTCTAAGTCTTTTAATGATTCAACCAATTGAAAAAGACTTTTTGAGTTTCCATGATTTCAATATGGCAGCGGTAAATATAAAATTATACTGACGTCGGAAACGACAAATACACTCCCATAGGTAGTGCACAGTGGGGTCCTAGTGGTTTATTAACTTCAAAAATAAAGGTATTATGGTTTTCATAGAATTTCCTTCAGCCAACTGAATTTAAATTAATAATATTTTCGCGCTCTTCTAAGAACTTTAATGTTTGTATGAAACTGGAAAATACATTTCGTAGCTAAAAAAATTTTCGTAATTGAAATCCCAAAGGAAAGATTGACCCTTTACGTTTTTTAAGTATATAAATTTAGAAGTTTTAGCTTTTTAATTAAATTATATTCTTTCGAAAAATCTTTGAATGGGTCTTCACAATAAATTATAAGGTTACTGACATTTTCAACTTCTGACAATACGCCTGCATCTTTAAGATTGGAATATGTTTTTTCTAGATTTTTATACCCGTTACTCGTAGAGTAAAAGGGTATATTGTGTTCGTGCAAAAGTATGTAACAGGTAGAAGGAAGCGTTTCCGACCCTATAAAGTATATATATTCTTGTTCAGGATCACTAGCCGAGTCGATCTAGCCATGTCCGTCTGTCCGTCTGTCCGTCTGTCCGTCCGTATGAACGCTGAGATCTCGGAAACTATAAAAGCTAGAAGATTGGCATTTTGCATGCAGATTTTAGGAGTTCCTACGCAGCGCAAGTTTGTTTCAAAAAGGTGCCACGCCCCCTTTAACGCCCACAATCGCTTATATACGATTTTATTTAAATATAAATTTAAATATTTCGGAAAAGTAAAAATGCAGTTTTATTGTGTTTATCAATGCCTATCGAAATGTAGAAGAATTTTTCAAATCGGACCATTCGTTTAAAAGTTATGCGCGATCAAAGTTTCTATCTCCATCTCCCCCGCACTCCTTTTACCTGAGTAACGGGTATCTGATAGTCGGGGCACCCGACTATAGCGTTCTCCCTTGTTTAAAGGCTCTATTATATGGTGTTAGTACATCCTTATAGACGTTCATTTGCACATACTATATAGATTTTAGGGCTTATTTTTTCGTGTGCGCAGAGAAACTTTTAAAACTAGAAAAACTTTAAACGCAATTTGGAGAGCAGCAGGGTAAACTTAGACATGGATTAATAGTGTGATTTTCCTTAATATGGAACAGAAAGTTATCAATGTTGTCAAAGAGTAACAAGCTTATTTTACAAGAAATCACTTTTTATTAGTTTTACTTATATTTTTAGAAATTTAAAAATAATATAAAAAATTTAATTTAATTAAGATTTGAAAACAATAAAAAAAAACGGAAAAAAATGTGAAATTCAAATTAAATTAAATCAGCTGGCATATTTTTTAAATCATTTATCAGCTCGCAAAGTATCTTATATCCGTTTTTAGGAAAATTAAAAAAAAAAAATTGTTGGATAAATGTCCACACTAGGTTCCATTCATCTGGGTACTTCAAATTTAAAACTAAAAAGATTTTTAAACACACTGATACCCTACTCAACATATCGGGCAGGTCGTAATAAACGTAAACAAAATGTTTTTCAATGCAAAACAGGCTTGACTCAATGCAACAATGCTGTAGTTTTCATCTGTTTTGGTTTTAAGGTAAGATTTGAGTTCTTCAACGCTGCTTTTGTATATGATGAAGTTATCTCGGAAGTTTTGAATATGTTAAGATTCTGGACTTCCTTCATCTAGTATTAAGAATTCGTGAACAAATGTCTGCGTAAGAATGGGCAATTCCTGAAAAATTGAGCTAGATGTAGCGTCCGAAGAAAGGAAACTTTTGCACCACTCAAAAGTAAGAGACCATTTTTCATCAAACTCATTTTGAGGCTCGAAATTAAACATAAGCCACAATTTGTTAGGATCCAGATTTTCGTCTTAAGGGGGAACCTCCATTATCGGATCCAAAAAATCGAAATTTTGGAAATATTTTCATTCGATTGTAAAACTCTTCAAGAATATTAATTTTAAATTGCAAGTCGATATCTGAAGTATTTACAAAGTTATTTGATTTTGTACCGAACGGTCCAAATTCTGATTCTGACAATTGTTTTGGAAAAAAAATTCCTTATTTTTCTGTAATTTAAAGTAGTTTTGAACGGAAAAAACAATTTGAATTTGAAGCGATGAACAAAATTAAATTTCGACCTTTTATTTGAAAAGTGTAATTGTCACATAGACTCTATTATCATAAAGTTTTAAAATATATTCGGCTTTGTGTTCCAGGCCACAATGTAGAAACTCCTTAAGCGAGACGATATAAATGCGGCATACGTTTACACAGTAAAAGTATTACTTTTGTTTTACAAAAATTCCTTTCGAGTGCCTCGACTATTAGATACCCGTTACTCAGTTCAAATTATCAATTTGAATTCGGCGATCTCTTAGAGCTGGCAGCTTTACAGCACGAGCATCAGCTCCAGCGCTTCTTTAGCGCAGACAGCTTTTGTCCTGCACCAACAGTTGTGTTTATGTTTATGTTTTTGAGTGCAATGTGCTGCCCAAACGGCTAAGAACCGCACTACAGTTATGATTTACATATGTTGTTGTCCTGTTTTAGCAATTTAAGCACACGAAGACTGCGCAAAAGAGAACACGTACAGTGGAACGCAGCTTATTTCGTGCAGTACCTAAAAAAAGTTCAAGTCGTTATTCCTGCTAAACTAAGAAAGATAACAGAAAAATTTAAATGCAGTATTTGAAAAGGTAATATTAACATGTAAGCTGCGTACATATATGTACGTTATAGGGTCAGAAATGTGCTCTTCACTGCGCTGCAACTTTTGACTAAAATTATAATAACTTCTACAAGGGTATAAAATCGTATGAAAATATTCCATGGATTTGGAGTGGAAACGAAATATTTGGAAATTTAAAAATTTAATGTCAGGTATACTATACTACAGAAACTTGCTTAACCCAAGTATTAACGGGATGGTACATTTGTATTAAAAATTCAAAATTTTTAAGACATGGATTTTTATTGATTTGGTAGACCGGGTGTAAATTTAATCTTTTGGCGTACGCTTCTCACTGAACAATTAAAAAAATGGAGGGAAAAAATCAAAAAGCAAAAGTCGATTGCATTACATTAATACTATCTGGGGTGCCTCTTGTCAGAGCAAAATGTTTATTAGGTCAAAAATGTAAATGTGTTTAAAACAGAAAATAATTAGCAGTAAATTAAAAAAAAAAACAACTGTTAAATTTAAATTGTATTGTTGTTTAATTTCTTTGTACATCGGCAGACTTGTCTTGCCAAGGTAGTTGATAATATCTTTTAAAGGCTCTTCCCGCAAATACAATATTTGAATTTTAACTGATTTTCAACAAACCCAGCTGATTGACAGCAAGACCATAGTACGCTCAGCTCAGATGAACTCTCGAAATTTTGGCGGACTCGTTTGTCGATCTGAGAAAGAGCGAGAGGGAAAATGAGCTCGGGAAGGAGAGGCGTTGTCGACAGCGCGACACTTCGATTTGAACTCTTGCCGCGATCGGAACTCGCTTCGCAAATGGACAATTCTGAAATTCTCCGATATATTTTAAATTTATTTTTTATATACATTTTAATTAAATATTTACAGCTGAACTTGATTTTTTCTTAAAAGTAATATTTTTGTTTCGGGTGAAAACTATACTGATTTGAATGGTATTCGATAGAACGAAAATTAATCATATTGATGGGGACTACTTTTAGTTATTTGTATTTAGTTTTCTTAAAGCTAGTAAAGTGAGGCGAATACACGCATTCGATTTCAATACTTAAAAAGTTAACAACGTTGTCTGAAAAGCTCTTACAAATCTCTTACATCTCATAAGCTTCAAACTTTTTATCTGGCTCATATCTATACAAAACATAACTTGTTTTGTATATTATGTTGCGTAATTTTATGTGCCCAAAGCATGTAATATTTTCTATATTCGAAAAACTTTTTTTTATATCGTTGCAATATAATGAATTGTTTGCAGGGCATTTGGTTTCGCAAAATAATATTTGGTCAACTGAAAAACATTGCACAAAATGGGAATAATTTACTCACATTGATCCACTCTCCTGGTGATGCTGATCAAGAATATATGTATATTCTTCATAGGGTCGGAAATGTCTCACTACGTTGCAAACTTTTTAATTTTACAAAAACGACAGAATATTGTTGCGGAGAAAGACGTTGTGAACCCTAAAAAATAATTTAATCCCAAATTATCTCCTAATATAAGAGTAAGAATATAAGAGAAGGAATTCATTTGAATTAATTAATATTTAAAAGCATTCCGCCATCTTCTAAGTCTTTTAATGATTCAACCAATTGAAAAAGACTTTTTGAGTTTCCATGATTTCAATATGGCAGCGGTAAATATAAAATTATACTGACGTCGGAAACGACAAATACACTCCCATAGGTAGTGCACAGTGGGGTCCTAGTGGTTTATTAACTTCAAAAATAAAGGTATTATGGTTTTCATAGAATTTCCTTCAGCCAACTGAATTTAAATTAATAATATTTTCGCGCTCTTCTAAGAACTTTAATGTTTGTATGAAACTGGAAAATACATTTCGTAGCTAAAAAAATTTTCGTAATTGAAATCCCAAAGGAAAGATTGACCCTTTACGTTTTTTAAGTATATAAATTTAGAAGTTTTAGCTTTTTAATTAAGTTATATTCTTTCGAAAAATCTTTGAATGGGTCTTCACAATAAATTATAAGGTTACTGACATTTTCAACTTCTGACAATACGCCTGCATCTTTAAGATTGGAATATGTTTTTTCTAGATTTTTTAAAGGCTCTATTATATGGTGTTAGTACATCCTTATAGACGTTCATTTGCACATACTATATAGATTTTAGGGCTTATTTTTTCGTGTGCGCAGAGAAACTTTTAAAACTAGAAAAACTTTAAACGCAATTTGGAGAGCAGCAGGGTAAACTTAGACATGGATTAATAGTGTGATTTTCCTTAATATGGAACAGAAAGTTATCAATGTTGTCAAAGAGTAACAAGCTTATTTTACAAGAAATCACTTTTTATTAGTTTTACTTATATTTTTAGAAATTTAAAAATAATATAAAAAATTTAATTTAATTAAGATTTGAAAACAATAAAAAAAACGGAAAAAAATGTGAAATTCAAATTAAATTAAATCAGCTGGCATATTTTTTAAATCATTTATCAGCTCGCAAAGTATCTTATATCCGTTTTTAGGAAAATTAAAAAAAAAAATTGTTGGATAAATGTCCACACTAGGTTCCATTCATCTGGGTACTTCAAATTTAAAACTAAAAAGATTTTTAAACACACTGATACCCTACTCAACATATCGGGCAGGTCGTAATAAACGTAAACAAAATGTTTTTCAATGCAAAACAGGCTTGACTCAATGCAACAATGCTGTAGTTTTCATCTGTTTTGGTTTTAAGGTAAGATTTGAGTTCTTCAACGCTGCTTTTGTATATGATGAAGTTATCTCGGAAGTTTTGAATATGTTAAGATTCTGGACTTCCTTCATCTAGTATTAAGAATTCGTGAACAAATGTCTGCGTAAGAATGGGCAATTCCTGAAAAATTGAGCTAGATGTAGCGTCCGAAGAAAGGAAACTTTTGCACCACTCAAAAGTAAGAGACCATTTTTCATCAAACTCATTTTGAGGCTCGAAATTAAACATAAGCCACAATTTGTTAGGATCCAGATTTTCGTCTTAAGGGGGAACCTCCATTATCGGATCCAAAAAATCGAAATTTTGGAAATATTTTCATTCGATTGTAAAACTCTTCAAGAATATTAATTTTAAATTGCAAGTCGATATCTGAAGTATTTACAAAGTTATTTGATTTTGTACAGAACGGTCCAAATTCTGATTCTGACAATTGTTTTTTGGAAAAAAATTCCTTATTTTTCTGTAATTTAAAGTAGTTTTGAACGGAAAAAACAATTTGAATTTGAAGCGATGAACAAAATTAAATTTCGACCTTTTATTTGAAAAGTGTAATTGTCACATAGACTCTATTATCATAAAGTTTTAAAATATATTCGGCTTTGTGTTCCAGGCCACAATGTAGAAACTCCTTAAGCGAGACGATATAAATGCGGCATACGTTTACACAGTAAAAGTATTACTTTTGTTTTACAAAAATTCCTTTCGAGTGCCTCGACTATTAGATACCCGTTACTCAGTTCAAATTATCAATTTGAATTCGGCGATCTCTTAGAGCTGGCAGCTTTACAGCACGAGCATCAGCTCCAGCGCTTCTTTAGCGCAGACAGCTTTTGTCCTGCACCAACAGTTGTGTTTATGTTTATGTTTTTGAGTGCAATGTGCTGCCCAAACGGCTAAGAACCGCACTACAGTTATGATTTACATATGTTGTTGTCCTGTTTTAGCAATTTAAGCACACGAAGACTGCGCAAAAGAGAACACGTACAGTGGAACGCAGCTTATTTCGTGCAGTACCTAAAAAAAAGTTCAAGTCGTTATTCCTGCTAAACTAAGAAAGATAACAGAAAAATTTAAATGCAGTATTTGAAAAGGTATTATTAACATGTAAGCTGCGTACATATATGTACGTTATAGGGTCAGAAATGTGCTCTTCACTGCGCTGCAACTTTTGACTAAAATTATAATAACTTCTACAAGGGTATAAAATCGTATGAAAATATTCCATGGATTTGGAGTGGAAACGAAATATTTGGAAATTTAAAAATTTAATGTCAGGTATACTATACTACAGAAACTTGCTTAACCCAAGTATTAACGGGATGGTACATTTGTATTAAAAATTCAAAATTTTTAAGACATGGATTTTTATTGATTTGGTAGACCGGGTGTAAATTTAATCTTTTGGAGTACGCTTCTCACTGAACAATTAAAAAAATGGAGGGAAAAAATCAAAAAGCAAAAGTCGATTGCATTACATTAATACTATCTGGGGTGCCTCTTGTCAGAGCAAAATGTTTATTAGGTCAAAAATGTAAATGTGTTTAAAACAGAAAATAATTAGCAGTAAATTAAAAAAAAAACAACTGTTAAATTTAAATTGTATTGTTGTTTAATTTCTTTGTACATCGGCAGACTTGTCTTGCCAAGGTAGTTGATAATATCTTTTAAAGGCTCTTCCCGCAAATACAATATTTGAATTTTAACTGATTTTCAACAAACCCAGCTGATTGACAGCAAGACCATAGTACGCTCAGCTCAGATGAACTCTCGAAATTTTGGCGGACTCGTTTGTCGATCTGAGAAAGAGCGAGAGGGAAAATGAGCTCGGGAAGGAGAGGCGTTGTCGACAGCGCGACACTTCGATTTGAACTCTTGCCGCGATCGGAACTCGCTTCGCAAATTAAAATGGACAATTCTGAAATTCTCCGATATATTTTAAATTTATTTTTTATATACATTTTAATTAAATATTTACAGCTGAACTTGATTTTTTCTTAAAAGTAATATTTTTGTTTCGGGTGAAAACTATACTGATTTGAATGGTATTCGATAGAACGAAAATTAATCATATTGATGGGGACTACTTTTAGTTATTTGTATTTAGTTTTCTTAAAGCTAGTAAAGTGAGGCGAATACACGCATTCGATTTCAATACTTAAAAAGTTAACAACGTTGTCTGAAAAGCTCTTACAAATCTCTTACATCTCATAAGCTTCAAACTTTTTATCTGGCTCATATCTATACAAAACATAACTTGTTTTGTATATTATGTTGCGTAATTTTATGTGCCCAAAGCATGTAATATTTTCTATATTCGAAAAACTTTTTTTTATATCGTTGCAATATAATGAATTGTTTGCAGGGCATTTGGTTTCGCAAAATAATATTTGGTCAACTGAAAAACATTGCACAAAATGGGAATAATTTACTCACATTGATCCACTCTCCTGGTGATGCTGATCAAGAATATATGTATATTCTTCATAGGGTCGGAAATGTCTCACTACGTTGCAAACTTTTTAATTTTACAAAAACGACAGAATATTGTTGCGGAGAAAGACGTTGTGAACCCTAAAAAATAATTTAATCCCAAATTATCTCCTAATATAAGAGTAAGAATATAAGAGAAGGAATTCATTTGAATTAATTAATATTTAAAAGCATTCCGCCATCTTCTAAGTCTTTTAATGATTCAACCAATTGAAAAAGACTTTTTGAGTTTCCATGATTTCAATATGGCAGCGGTAAATATAAAATTATACTGACGTCGGAAACGACAAATACACTCCCATAGGTAGTGCACAGTGGGGTCCTAGTGGTTTATTAACTTCAAAAATAAAGGTATTATGGTTTTCATAGAATTTCCTTCAGCCAACTGAATTTAAATTAATAATATTTTCGCGCTCTTCTAAGAACTTTAATGTTTGTATGAAACTGGAAAATACATTTCGTAGCTAAAAAAATTTTCGTAATTGAAATCCCAAAGGAAAGATTGACCCTTTACGTTTTTTAAGTATATAAATTTAGAAGTTTTAGCTTTTTAATTAAGTTATATTCTTTCGAAAAATCTTTGAATGGGTCTTCACAATAAATTATAAGGTTACTGACATTTTCAACTTCTGACAATACGCCTGCATCTTTAAGATTGGAATATGTTTTTTCTAGATTTTTTAAAGGCTCTATTATATGGTGTTAGTACATCCTTATAGACGTTCATTTGCACATACTATATAGATTTTAGGGCTTATTTTTTCGTGTGCGCAGAGAAACTTTTAAAACTAGAAAAACTTTAAACGCAATTTGGAGAGCAGCAGGGTAAACTTAGACATGGATTAATAGTGTGATTTTCCTTAATATGGAACAGAAAGTTATCAATGTTGTCAAAGAGTAACAAGCTTATTTTACAAGAAATCACTTTTTATTAGTTTTACTTATATTTTTAGAAATTTAAAAATAATATAAAAAATTTAATTTAATTAAGATTTGAAAACAATAAAAAAAAACGGAAAAAAATGTGAAATTCAAATTAAATTAAATCAGCTGGCATATTTTTTAAATCATTTATCAGCTCGCAAAGTATCTTATATCCGTTTTTAGGAAAATTAAAAAAAAAAAATTGTTGGATAAATGTCCACACTAGGTTCCATTCATCTGGGTACTTCAAATTTAAAACTAAAAAGATTTTTAAACACACTGATACCCTACTCAACATATCGGGCAGGTCGTAATAAACGTAAACAAAATGTTTTTCAATGCAAAACAGGCTTGACTCAATGCAACAATGCTGTAGTTTTCATCTGTTTTGGTTTTAAGGTAAGATTTGAGTTCTTCAACGCTGCTTTTGTATATGATGAAGTTATCTCGGAAGTTTTGAATATGTTAAGATTCTGGACTTCCTTCATCTAGTATTAAGAATTCGTGAACAAATGTCTGCGTAAGAATGGGCAATTCCTGAAAAATTGAGCTAGATGTAGCGTCCGAAGAAAGGAAACTTTTGCACCACTCAAAAGTAAGAGACCATTTTTCATCAAACTCATTTTGAGGCTCGAAATTAAACATAAGCCACAATTTGTTAGGATCCAGATTTTCGTCTTAAGGGGGAACCTCCATTATCGGATCCAAAAAATCGAAATTTTGGAAATATTTTCATTCGATTGTAAAACTCTTCAAGAATATTAATTTTAAATTGCAAGTCGATATCTGAAGTATTTACAAAGTTATTTGATTTTGTACCGAACGGTCCAAATTCTGATTCTGACAATTGTTTTTTGGAAAAAAAATTCCTTATTTTTCTGTAATTTAAAGTAGTTTTGAACGGAAAAAACAATTTGAATTTGAAGCGATGAACAAAATTAAATTTCGACCTTTTATTTGAAAAGTGTAATTGTCACATAGACTCTATTATCATAAAGTTTTAAAATATATTCGGCTTTGTGTTCCAGGCCACAATGTAGAAACTCCTTAAGCGAGACGATATAAATGCGGCATACGTTTACACAGTAAAAGTATTACTTTTGTTTTACAAAAATTCCTTTCGAGTGCCTCGACTATTAGATACCCGTTACTCAGTTCAAATTATCAATTTGAATTCGGCGATCTCTTAGAGCTGGCAGCTTTACAGCACGAGCATCAGCTCCAGCGCTTCTTTAGCGCAGACAGCTTTTGTCCTGCACCAACAGTTGTGTTTATGTTTATGTTTTTGAGTGCAATGTGCTGCCCAAACGGCTAAGAACCGCACTACAGTTATGATTTACATATGTTGTTGTCCTGTTTTAGCAATTTAAGCACACGAAGACTGTGCAAAAGAGAACACGTACAGTGGAACGCAGCTTATTTCGTGCAGTACCTAAAAAAGTTCAAGTCGTTATTCCTGCTAAACTAAGAAAGATAACAGAAAAATGCAGTATTTGAAAAGGTAATATTAACATGTAAGCTGCGTACATATATGTACGTTATAGGGTCAGAAATGTGCTCTTCACTGCGCTGCAACTTTTGACTAAAATTATAATAACTTCTACAAGGGTATAAAATCGTATGAAAATATTCCATGGATTTGGAGTGGAAACGAAATATTTGGAAATTTAAAAATTTAATGTCAGGTATACTATACTACAGAAACTTGCTTAACCCAAGTATTAACGGGATGGTACATTTGTATTAAAAATTCAAAATTTTTAAGACATGGATTTTTATTGATTTGGTAGACCGGGTGTAAATTTAATCTTTTGGCGTACGCTTCTCACTGAACAATTAAAAAAATGGAGGGAAAAAATCAAAAAACAAAAGTCGATTGCATTACATTAATACTATCTGGGGTGCCTCTTGTCAGAGCAAAATGTTTATTAGGTCAAAAATGTAAATGTGTTTAAAACAGAAAATAATTAGCAGTAAATTAAAAAAAAAACAACTGTTAAATTTAAATTGTATTGTTGTTTAATTTCTTTGTACATCGGCAGACTTGTCTTGCCAAGGTAGTTGATAATATCTTTTAAAGGCTCTTCCCGCAAATACAATATTTGAATTTTAACTGATTTTCAACAAACCCAGCTGATTGACAGCAAGACCATAGTACGCTCAGCTCAGATGAACTCTCGAAATTTTGGCGGACTCGTTTGTCGATCTGAGAAAGAGCGAGAGGGAAAATGAGCTCGGGAAGGAGAGGCGTTGTCGACAGCGCGACACTTCGATTTGAACTCTTGCCGCGATCGGAACTCGCTTCGCAAATTAAAATGGACAATTCTGAAATTCTCCGATATATTTTAAATTTATTTTTTATATACATTTTAATTAAATATTTACAGCTGAACTTGATTTTTTCTTAAAAGTAATATTTTTGTTTCGGGTGAAAACTATACTGATTTGAATGGTATTCGATAGAACGAAAATTAATCATATTGATGGGGACTACTTTTAGTTATTTGTATTTAGTTTTCTTAAAGCTAGTAAAGTGAGGCGAATACACGCATTCGATTTCAATACTTAAAAAGTTAACAACGTTGTCTGAAAAGCTCTTACAAATCTCTTACATCTCATAAGCTTCAAACTTTTTATCTGGCTCATATCTATACAAAACATAACTTGTTTTGTATATTATGTTGCGTAATTTTATGTGCCCAAAGCATGTAATATTTTCTATATTCGAAAAACTTTTTTTTATATCGTTGCAATATAATGAATTGTTTGCAGGGCATTTGGTTTCGCAAAATAATATTTGGTCAACTGAAAAACATTGCACAAAATGGGAATAATTTACTCACATTGATCCACTCTCCTGGTGATGCTGATCAAGAATATATGTATATTCTTCATAGGGTCGGAAATGTCTCACTACGTTGCAAACTTTTTAATTTTACAAAAACGACAGAATATTGTTGCGGAGAAAGACGTTGTGAACCCTAAAAAATAATTTAATCCCAAATTATCTCCTAATATAAGAGTAAGAATATAAGAGAAGGAATTCATTTGAATTCTTTCTCATTGCGTTAATATTTAAAAGCATTCCGCCATCTTCTAAGTCTTTTAATGATTCAACCAATTGAAAAAGACTTTTTGAGTTTCCATGATTTCAATATGGCAGCGGTAAATATAAAATTATACTGACGTCGGAAACGACAAATACACTCCCATAGGTAGTGCACAGTGGGGTCCTAGTGGTTTATTAACTTCAAAAATAAAGGTATTATGGTTTTCATAGAATTTCCTTCAGCCAACTGAATTTAAATTAATAATATTTTCGCGCTCTTCTAAGAACTTTAATGTTTGTATGAAACTGGAAAATACATTTCGTAGCTAAAAAAATTTTCGTAATTGAAATCCCAAAGGAAAGATTGACCCTTTACGTTTTTTAAGTATATAAATTTAGAAGTTTTAGCTTTTTAATTAAGTTATATTCTTTCGAAAAATCTTTGAATGGGTCTTCACAATAAATTATAAGGTTACTGACATTTTCAACTTCTGACAATACGCCTGCATCTTTAAGATTGGAATATGTTTTTTCTAGATTTTTTAAAGGCTCTATTATATGGTGTTAGTACATCCTTATAGACGTTCATTTGCACATACTATATAGATTTTAGGGCTTATTTTTTCGTGTGCGCAGAGAAACTTTTAAAACTAGAAAAACTTTAAACGCAATTTGGAGAGCAGCAGGGTAAACTTAGACATGGATTAATAGTGTGATTTTCCTTAATATGGAACAGAAAGTTATCAATGTTGTCAAAGAGTAACAAGCTTATTTTACAAGAAATCACTTTTTATTAGTTTTACTTATATTTTTAGAAATTTAAAAATAATATAAAAAATTTAATTTAATTAAGATTTGAAAACAATAAAAAAAAAACGGAAAAAAAATGTGAAATTCAAATTAAATTAAATCAGCTGGCATATTTTTTAAATCATTTATCAGCTCGCAAAGTATCTTATATCCGTTTTTAGGAAAATTAAAAAAAAAAAATTGTTGGATAAATGTCCACACTAGGTTCCATTCATCTGGGTACTTCAAATTTAAAACTAAAAAGATTTTTAAACACACTGATACCCTACTCAACATATCGGGCAGGTCGTAATAAACGTAAACAAAATGTTTTTCAATGCAAAACAGGCTTGACTCAATGCAACAATGCTGTAGTTTTCATCTGTTTTGGTTTTAAGGTAAGATTTGAGTTCTTCAACGCTGCTTTTGTATATGATGAAGTTATCTCGGAAGTTTTGAATATGTTAAGATTCTGGACTTCCTTCATCTAGTATTAAGAATTCGTGAACAAATGTCTGCGTAAGAATGGGCAATTCCTGAAAAATTGAGCTAGATGTAGCGTCCGAAGAAAGGAAACTTTTGCACCACTCAAAAGTAAGAGACCATTTTTCATCAAACTCATTTTGAGGCTCGAAATTAAACATAAGCCACAATTTGTTAGGATCCAGATTTTCGTCTTAAGGGGGAACCTCCATTATCGGATCCAAAAAATCGAAATTTTGGAAATATTTTCATTCGATTGTAAAACTCTTCAAGAATATTAATTTTAAATTGCAAGTCGATATCTGAAGTATTTACAAAGTTATTTGATTTTGTACCGAACGGTCCAAATTCTGATTCTGACAATTGTTTTTTGGAAAAAAATTCCTTATTTTTCTGTAATTTAAAGTAGTTTTGAACGGAAAAAACAATTTGAATTTGAAGCGATGAACAAAATTAAATTTCGACCTTTTATTTGAAAAGTGTAATTGTCACATAGACTCTATTATCATAAAGTTTTAAAATATATTCGGCTTTGTGTTCCAGGCCACAATGTAGAAACTCCTTAAGCGAGACGATATAAATGCGGCATACGTTTACACAGTAAAAGTATTACTTTTGTTTTACAAAAATTCCTTTCGAGTGCCTCGACTATTAGATACCCGTTACTCAGTTCAAATTATCAATTTGAATTCGGCGATCTCTTAGAGCTGGCAGCTTTACAGCACGAGCATCAGCTCCAGCGCTTCTTTAGCGCAGACAGCTTTTGTCCTGCACCAACAGTTGTGTTTATGTTTATGTTTTTGAGTGCAATGTGCTGCCCAAACGGCTAAGAACCGCACTACAGTTATGATTTACATATGTTGTTGTCCTGTTTTAGCAATTTAAGCACACGAAGACTGCGCAAAAGAGAACACGTACAGTGGAACGCAGCTTATTTCGTGCAGTACCTAAAAAAAAGTTCAAGTCGTTATTCCTGCTAAACTAAGAAAGATAACAGAAAAATTTAAATGCAGTATTTGAAAAGGTAATATTAACATGTAAGCTGCGTACATATATGTACGTTATAGGGTCAGAAATGTGCTCTTCACTGCGCTGCAACTTTTGACTAAAATTATAATAACTTCTACAAGGGTATAAAATCGTATGAAAATATTCCATGGATTTGGAGTGGAAACGAAATATTTGGAAATTTAAAAATTTAATGTCAGGTATACTATACTACAGAAACTTGCTTAACCCAAGTATTAACGGGATGGTACATTTGTATTAAAAATTCAAAATTTTTAAGACATGGATTTTTATTGATTTGGTAGACCGGGTGTAAATTTAATCTTTTGGCGTACGCTTCTCACTGAACAATTAAAAAAATGGAGGGAAAAAATCAAAAAGCAAAAGTCGATTGCATAATTGTCAGAGCAAAATGTTTATTAGGTCAAAAATGTAAATGTGTTTAAAACAGAAAATAATTAGCAGTAAATTAAAAAAAAAACAACTGTTAAATTTAAATTGTATTGTTGTTTAATTTCTTTGTACATCGGCAGACTTGTCTTGCCAAGGTAGTTGATAATATCTTTTAAAGGCTCTTCCCGCAAATACAATATTTGAATTTTAACTGATTTTCAACAAACCCAGCTGATTGACAGCAAGACCATAGTACGCTCAGCTCAGATGAACTCTCGAAATTTTGGCGGACTCGTTTGTCGATCTGAGAAAGAGCCAGAGGGAAAATGAGCTCGGGAAGGAGAGGCGTTGTCGACAGCGCGACACTTCGATTTGAACTCTTGCCGCGATCGGAACTCGCTTCGCAAATTAAAATGGACAATTCTGAAATTCTCCGATATATTTTAAATTTATTTTTTATATACATTTTAATTAAATATTTACAGCTGAACTTGATTTTTTCTTAAAAGTAATATTTTTGTTTCGGGTGAAAACTATACTGATTTGAATGGTATTCGATAGAACGAAAATTAATCATATTGATGGGGACTACTTTTAGTTATTTGTATTTAGTTTTCTTAAAGCTAGTAAAGTGAGGCGAATACACGCATTCGATTTCAATACTTAAAAAGTTAACAACGTTGTCTGAAAAGCTCTTACAAATCTCTTACATCTCATAAGCTTCAAACTTTTTATCTGGCTCATATCTATACAAAACATAACTTGTTTTGTATATTATGTTGCGTAATTTTATGTGCCCAAAGCATGTAATATTTTCTATATTCGAAAAACTTTTTTTATATCGTTGCAATATAATGAATTGTTTGCAGGGCATTTGGTTTCGCAAAATAATATTTGGTCAACTGAAAAACATTGCACAAAATGGGAATAATTTACTCACATTGATCCACTCTCCTGGTGATGCTGATCAAGAATATATGTATATTCTTCATAGGGTCGGAAATGTCTCACTACGTTGCAAACTTTTTAATTTTACAAAAACGACAGAATATTGTTGCGGAGAAAGACGTTGTGAACCCTAAAAAATAATTTAATCCCAAATTATCTCCTAATATAAGAGTAAGAATATAAGAGAAGGAATTCATTTGAATTCTTTCTCATTGCGTTAATATTTAAAAGCATTCCGCCATCTTCTAAGTCTTTTAATGATTCAACCAATTGAAAAAGACTTTTTGAGTTTCCATGATTTCAATATGGCAGCGGTAAATATAAAATTATACTGACGTCGGAAACGACAAATACACTCCCATAGGTAGTGCACAGTGGGGTCCTAGTGGTTTATTAACTTCAAAAATAAAGGTATTATGGTTTTCATAGAATTTCCTTCAGCCAACTGAATTTAAATTAATAATATTTTCGCGCTCTTCTAAGAACTTTAATGTTTGTATGAAACTGGAAAATACATTTCGTAGCTAAAAAAATTTTCGTAATTGAAATCCCAAAGGAAAGATTGACCCTTTACGTTTTTTAAGTATATAAATTTAGAAGTTTTAGCTTTTTAATTAAGTTATATTCTTTCGAAAAATCTTTGAATGGGTCTTCACAATAAATTATAAGGTTACTGACATTTTCAACTTCTGACAATACGCCTGCATCTTTAAGATTGGAATATGTTTTTTCTAGATTTTTTAAAGGCTCTATTATATGGTGTTAGTACATCCTTATAGACGTTCATTTGCACATACTATATAGATTTTAGGGCTTATTTTTTCGTGTGCGCAGAGAAACTTTTAAAACTAGAAAAACTTTAAACGCAATTTGGAGAGCAGCAGGGTAAACTTAGACATGGATTAATAGTGTGATTTTCCTTAATATGGAACAGAAAGTTATCAATGTTGTCAAAGAGTAACAAGCTTATTTTACAAGAAATCACTTTTTATTAGTTTTACTTATATTTTTAGAAATTTAAAAATAATATAAAAAATTTAATTTAATTAAGATTTGAAAACAATAAAAAAAAAACGGAAAAAAAATGTGAAATTCAAATTAAATTAAATCAGCTGGCATATTTTTTAAATCATTTATCAGCTCGCAAAGTATCTTATATCCGTTTTTAGGAAAATTAAAAAAAAAAAAATTGTTGGATAAATGTCCACACTAGGTTCCATTCATCTGGGTACTTCAAATTTAAAACTAAAAAGATTTTTAAACACACTGATACCCTACTCAACATATCGGGCAGGTCGTAATAAACGTAAACAAAATGTTTTTCAATGCAAAACAGGCTTGACTCAATGCAACAATGCTGTAGTTTTCATCTGTTTTGGTTTTAAGGTAAGATTTGAGTTCTTCAACGCTGCTTTTGTATATGATGAAGTTATCTCGGAAGTTTTGAATATGTTAAGATTCTGGACTTCCTTCATCTAGTATTAAGAATTCGTGAACAAATGTCTGCGTAAGAATGGGCAATTCCTGAAAAATTGAGCTAGATGTAGCGTCCGAAGAAAGGAAACTTTTGCACCACTCAAAAGTAAGAGACCATTTTTCATCAAACTCATTTTGAGGCTCGAAATTAAACATAAGCCACAATTTGTTAGGATCCAGATTTTCGTCTTAAGGGGGAACCTCCATTATCGGATCCAAAAAATCGAAATTTTGGAAATATTTTCATTCGATTGTAAAACTCTTCAAGAATATTAATTTTAAATTGCAAGTCGATATCTGAAGTATTTACAAAGTTATTTGATTTTGTACCGAACGGTCCAAATTCTGATTCTGACAATTGTTTTTTGGAAAAAAAATTCCTTATTTTTCTGTAATTTAAAGTAGTTTTGAACGGAAAAAACAATTTGAATTTGAAGCGATGAACAAAATTAAATTTGGACCTTTTATTTGAAAAGTGTAATTGTCACATAGACTCTATTATCATAAAGTTTTAAAATATATTCGGCTTTGTGTTCCAGGCCACAATGTAGAAACTCCTTAAGCGAGACGATATAAATGCGGCATACGTTTACACAGTAAAAGTATTACTTTTGTTTTACAAAAATTCCTTTCGAGTGCCTCGACTATTAGATACCCGTTACTCAGTTCAAATTATCAATTTGAATTCGGCGATCTCTTAGAGCTGGCAGCTTTACAGCACGAGCATCAGCTCCAGCGCTTCTTTAGCGCAGACAGCTTTTGTCCTGCACCAACAGTTGTGTTTATGTTTATGTTTTTGAGTGCAATGTGCTGCCCAAACGGCTAAGAACCGCACTACAGTTATGATTTACATATGTTGTTGTCCTGTTTTAGCAATTTAAGCACACGAAGACTGCGCAAAAGAGAACACGTACAGTGGAACGCAGCTTATTTCGTGCAGTACCTAAAAAAAGTTCAAGTCGTTATTCCTGCTAAACTAAGAAAGATAACAGAAAAATTTAAATGCAGTATTTGAAAAGGTAATATTAACATGTAAGCTGCGTACATATATGTACGTTATAGGGTCAGAAATGTGCTCTTCACTGCGCTGCAACTTTTGACTAAAATTATAATAACTTCTACAAGGGTATAAAATCGTATGAAAATATTCCATGGATTTGGAGTGGAAACGAAATATTTGGAAATTTAAAAATTTAATGTCAGGTATACTATACTACAGAAACTTGCTTAACCCAAGTATTAACGGGATGGTACATTTGTATTAAAAATTCAAAATTTTTAAGACATGGATTTTTATTGATTTGGTAGACCGGGTGTAAATTTAATCTTTTGGCGTACGCTTCTCACTGAACAATTAAAAAAATGGAGGGAAAAAATCAAAAAGCAAAAGTCGATTGCATTACATTAATACTATCTGGGGTGCCTCTTGTCAGAGCAAAATGTTTATTAGGTCAAAAATGTAAATGTGTTTAAAACAGAAAATAATTAGCAGTAAATTAAAAAAAAACAACTGTTAAATTTAAATTGTATTGTTGTTTAATTTCTTTGTACATCGGCAGACTTGTCTTGCCAAGGTAGTTGATAATATCTTTTAAAGGCTCTTCCCGCAAATACAATATTTGAATTTTAACTGATTTTCAACAAACCCAGCTGATTGACAGCAAGACCATAGTACGCTCAGCTCAGATGAACTCTCGAAATTTTGGCGGACTCGTTTGTCGATCTGAGAAAGAGCGAGAGGGAAAATGAGCTCGGGAAGGAGAGGCGTTGTCGACAGCGCGACACTTCGATTTGAACTCTTGCCGCGATCGGAACTCGCTTCGCAAATTAAAATGGACAATTCTGAAATTCTCCGATATATTTTAAATTTATTTTTTATATACATTTTAATTAAATATTTACAGCTGAACTTGATTTTTTCTTAAAAGTAATATTTTTGTTTCGGGTGAAAACTATACTGATTTGAATGGTATTCGATAGGACGAAAATTAATCATATTGATGGGGACTACTTTTAGTTATTTGTATTTAGTTTTCTTAAAGCTAGTAAAGTGAGGCGAATACACGCATTCGATTTCAACAGTTAAAAAGTTAACAACGTTGTCTGAAAAGCTCTTACAAATCTTTTACATCTCATAAGCTTCAAACTTTTTATCTGGCTCATATCTATACAAAAAATAACTTGTTTTGTATATTATGTTGCGTAATTTTTTGTGCCCAAAGCATGTACGAGGTGTGTTCAAAAAGTAAGGTGACTTTTCAAATTTCGCGGGCAACATATTTTCGATTATCGATTTTTTTGTTTTGTTATATTGGTACACTCTTCCCTAACATCTGTACCAAGTTTCAATGGAACATCCTCTTTTGTTTGGTTGTGAGAGGCGTAAAGTTACAAGTTATTTTGCGAGCTCGGCGATTTTTTGCTATCGAAAAATATGGATCAAAGGATTTGCATCAAATTTTGTGTAAAAAATAAAATTAAGTGCTCTGAAACACTTGAAATGTTGACAGTGGCATACGGTGAAACTGTTCTGAGTAAAAAAAATGTGTACAAGTGGTACAAACTCTTCCAAGATGCCAATGACCAGCCTCGCTCTGGACGCCCAAGCACGTCAACAACTGATGAAAACGTTCAAGCAGTGACGAAAATTGTTTTGGAAAATCGTCGAATCACTATCAGAGAAGTTGCTGAAGATGTCGGTATATCGCTTGGCTCGTGCCATGAAATTTTTTCAAACGTTTTGGGTATGAGTCGTGTGTCAGCGAAGTTTGTTCCGAAATTGCTGAATTTTGACCAAAAGAACCGTCGCATGAGCATCGCTCAAGAGCTGTTGAATGACGTCAACGACGACCCAGATTTACTCAAAAGGGTCATAACTGGTGACGAATCATGGGTATATGGTTATGATATCGAAACCAAAGCCCAATCGTCCCAATGGAAGAGCCCAGGCGAGCCAAGACCGAAAAAAGCACGCCAAGTTCGATCAAATGTCAAAGTTTTGATCACTGTTTTCTTCGATTACCATGGCGTGGTGCATCAGGAGTTCTTACTATATGGTCGTACGGTCAATAAACAGTATTATCTGGAAGTTATGCGCCGTTTGCGAGAAGCAATACGAAAGAAACGTCCAGAATTGTGGAAAAACAATTCATGGCTTTTGCATCACGATAATGCCCCTGCTCACTCATCTTTGCTTGTAGAGAGTTTTTTGGCCAAAAACAACACCACAATAATGCCTCAGCCACCATATTCACCGGATTTGGCCCCATGTGACTTTTTCTTGTTCCCAAAACTGAAGAGACCTATGAAAGGACGGAGATTTGCAACGATTGAAGAGATAAAGACTGCATCGCTGCAAGAGCTCAAGGCTATACCGAAAAGTGCTTATGGGAAGTGCTTTGAGGATTGGAAAAACCGTTGGCATAAGTGTATTGTATCTGAGGGGGATTACTTTGAATGGGACAACATAAATATTGATAAATAAATTAATAGTTTTTCTTGAAAATACAAAGTCACCTTACTTTTTGAACACACCTCGTATATCTAAGTATATAAAAATACATAATTTATTTCATACATGACTTCACTTTGAAATAATTGTCATTAGGGTATTCAGCGTGCGACGTGTGAACGATTTTAAAGGGCCTCAGAAATTTTGCGATTGAACAGGATGAATATTTTTATATTTATTGTCTTTAAAATATATAGATTTAAAAATATGTGGTCCTTTTATATTATACTTATTATAATAACATTATTATCATAATATAAATTAAATTTATTTAAGTATTTGTATATTAACTATTTTAGTTATTTAGAAAAAAAGAGAAACCAAAAGGGGAGACAAAAAAGGTTTGCGCGCTTTTCTTTCCAAACATAGGCGCGCGCTTTTCAAATCAAATTTAAAAGGCCCAAAATCATTAAAGCTAATTTTATTTTATATACAAAATACTAAAAATGGATAACTTACCTAAAATATACTTGTATTATATTTAAATATACTCCTAAGGTAGCTAAATTTTGAAAATTAAACCTACCCGTAAAAATAAATTATAAATATTTATATATGTATGTATTTGTATATTAACTATTTTATTTATTAAATATACTAAATAATAATAAAAATAATAATAGTTAATATGTTAAATATACTATTTAATAATTAAAATAGTTAATATATTAAATATACAACTAATTAAAATAGTTATTATACAAATACATACTTAAATATTATATATACATTTTATAAAAATTAACCAATTTTAGTATTTCTTATGAAAATTAAATTTGCTTTAATGATTTTGTGCCTTTTAATTTGATTTGTAAAACGCGCGCTTTTGGGTGAAAAAAAAGGGCGCTAACTAGATCTCCTAAACAAACTTATTAAAGTTTTACTATTTAAGCATTGCAAATGGACTGTAATTGTTTTTGTTTAACAATCATAGTATATTCAAATATATTAAACTTTATTGAAATATTTTTAAATTTAATCAAGCAGTTTTATATGTTTTGTATTAAAAGTTATGTTTTTAGCTTTAATTTAAATATGTTGGTTTTGTATCGACCTGTTAAACAATAATTGTAGTGTTATTGAATTACTCGAGGTCATACATTGGTTATATTTTTAATTTCTTTTATAACACAACGTTTTTTATTCCACTTAACTTTCATCACACTTACACTCCCTGGGGAGTGAACCCGACTATGATAGGACTAGCTAGTTTCGTCTGCACGTCACCTCAGACTCATCAGCTATCTACGGGGATGGAAGCAGAGCGTCAGAAACTCCCCAATGTTACGATCAGAGAAGCTTTTTGGCAATTGTTAGTTGCCAAAGTTCATTGGTTTTAACATAGGTGGAGTTCTGTCGTTAAAGCTTCTATCAGTGTGTGAAGGTTTTCAGTGTTTTGTCTGTTGAAAAACCCTCGGTTTTTTCGATATGCAGACTGATGAGTCTGAGGTGACGTGCAGACGAAACTAGCTAGTCCTATCATAGTCGGGTTCACTCCCCAGGGAGTGTAAGTGTGATGAAAGTTAAGTGGAATAAAAAACGTTGTGTTATAAAAGAAATTAAAAATATAACCAATGTATGACCTCGAGTAATTCAATAACACTACAATTATTGTTTAACAGGTCGATACAAAACCAACATAAACAAAAGGGATCCACTCGCCCAAAAATTCAGCAATTAAAAACCATTTTCAAACTATTTGTTGTATTTACCAGTCTGCATATCGAAAAAACCGAAGGTTTTTCAACAGACAAAACACTGAAAACCTTCACACACTGATAGAAGCTTTAACGACAGAACTCCACCTATGTATGTTAAAACCAATGAACTTTGGCAACTAACAATTGCCAAAAAGCTTCTCTGATCGTAACATTGGGGAGTTTCTGACGCTCTGCTTCCATCCCCGTAGATAGCTGATGAGTCTGAGGTGACGTGCAGACGAAACTAGCTAGTCCTATCATAGTCGGGTTCACTCCCCAGGGAGTGTAAGTGTGATGAAAGTTAAGTGGAATAAAAAACGTTGTGTTATAAAAGAAATTAAAAATATAACCAATGTATGACCTCGAGTAATTCAATAACACTACAATTATTGTTTAACAGGTCGATACAAAACCAACATAAACAAAAGGGATCCACTCGCCCAAAAATTCAGCAATTAAAAACCATTTTCAAACTATTTGTTGTATTTACCAGTCTGCATATCGAAAAAACCGAAGGTTTTTCAACAGACAAAACACTGAAAACCTTCACACACTGATAGAAGCTTTAACGACAGAACTCCACCTATGTATGTTAAAACCAATGAACTTTGGCAACTAACAATTGCCAAAAAGCTTCTCTGATCGTAACATAGGGGAGTTTCTGACGCTCTGCTTCCATCCCCGTAGATAGCTGATGAGTCTGAGGTGACGTGCAGACGAAACTAGCTAGTCCTATCATAGTCGGGTTCACTCCCCAGGGAGTGTAAGTGTGATGAAAGTTAAGTGGAATAAAAAACGTTGTGTTATAAAAGAAATTAAAAATATAACCAATGTATGACCTCGAGTAATTCAATAACACTACAATTTAATTTAAATATGTAAAACGAAACTATGAATTAAACATGCCGATATTTGTTTTTAAGGTATATAAAAAATCGTACATCAAGCTTCATTGCCATATATACATAAATTCAATTTAAATAAACATCCTGTTCAATCGTAGAAGTTTTTTTGACACACAATTAGTTTCTTAGTCCCGAAATGATTTCTGGCCGCAAAATCGTCTTCTTAAACAACTACGCACACATACGCACTTCCTTATTTGTGCAATTCTATTTTTAGATTTTTACGCTCTCAACTTTGTGCGAGCGGAGAGAGCGGAATTTTCGTCGCCACCAAAAAACAAGCTGCATAGTGCAAAACCAATGTATGCCCGTTACGCATCTTAGAGTTTATATTGGTCTTTGCCCATAGGTAGTGCACAGTGGGGTCCTAGTGGATTATTAACTTCAAAAATAAAGGTATAATGGTTTTCATAGAATTTCCTTCAGCCAACTGAATTTAAATTAATAATATTTTCGCACTCTTCTAAGAACTTTAATGTTTGTATGAAACTGGAAAATACATTTCGTAGCTAAAAAAAACTTTCGTAATTGAAATCCCAAAGGAAAGATTGACCCTTTACGTTTTTTAAGTATATACATTTAGAAGTTTTAGCTTTTTAATTAAGTTATATTCTTTCGAAAAATCTTTGAATGGGTCTTCACAATAAATTATAAGGTTACTGACATTTTCAACTTCTGACAATACGCCTGCATCTTTAAGATTGGAATATGTTTTTTCTAGATTTTTTAAAGGCTCTATTATATGGTTTTAGTACATACGTTCATTTGCACATACTATACAGATTTTAGGGCTTATTTTTTCGTGTGCGCAGAGAAACTTTTAAAACTAGAAAACTTTAAACGCAATTTGGAGAGCAGCAGGGTAAACTTAGACTTGGATTAATAGTGGGATTTTCCTTAATATGGAACAGAAAGTTATCAATGTTGTCAAAGAAACAAGCTAATTTTACAAGAAATCACTTTTTATTAGTTTTACTTACATTTTTAAAAATTTTAAAAATAATATAAAAAATTTAATTTAATTAAGATTTGAAAACAATAAAAAACAAGAAAGGAAAGCTAACTTCGGGCGGAGCCGAAGTTGATATACCCTTGCAGAATATTCTGTAAATAATATTCTCCAAAAATATTCATATAATGCATTCTAAATACTTATAAAAATCCCAACTTCTTAACTTTAAAAACATCAAAGTTATGGCATTTTCAATCATTCAGTTATATGGCAGCTATAGGATATAGTCGGCCGATCCCTATATTTGGTAGGTCGGATTGATTGGCCAAATAAAAAAGCCGTAGAAAATCCCAACTTCCTAACTTTACAAACACCAGAGTTATGGCATTTCCTATCGTTCAGTTATATGGCAGCTATAGGATATAGTCGGCCGATCCCGGCCGTTCCGACTTATATACTGCGTGCAAAGGAAAGAAGGGTGTGTGCAAAGTTTCAATTCGATATCTTTAAAACTGAGAGACTAGTTCGCGTAGAAACAGACAGACGGACAGACGGACATGCTTATATCAACTCAGGAGGTGATCCTGATCAAGAATATATATACTTTATAGGGTCGGAGATGTCTCCTTCACTGCGTTGCACACTTTTGACCAAAATTATAATACCCTCTGCAAGGGTATAACAAGAAAGGAAAGCTAACTTCGGGCGGAGCCGAAGTTGATATACCCTTGCAGAATATTCTGTAAATAATATTCTCCAAAATTATTCATATGATGCATTCTTAATACTCATAAAAATCCCAACTTCTTAACTTTAAAAACACCAAAGTTATGGCATTTTTAATCGTTCAGTTATATGGCAGCTATAGGATATAGTCGGCCGATCCGTATAAAATTTGTTAGGTCGGATTGATTGGCCAAATATAAAACCCATAGAAAATCCCAACTTCCTAACTTTAAAAATACCAAAGTTATGGCATTTCCTATCGTTCAGTTATATGGCAGCTATAGGATATAGTCGGCCGATCCCGACTTATATACTGCGTGCAAAGGAAAGAAGGATGTGTGCAAAGTTTCAATTCGATATCTTTAAAACTGAGAGACTAGTTCGCGTAGAAACAGACAGACGGACAGACGGACATGCTTATATCAACTCAGGAGGTGATCCTGATCAAGAATATATATACTTTATAGGGTCGGAGATGTCTCCTTCACTGCGTTGCACACTTTTGACCAAAATTATAATATCCTCTGCAAGGGTATAAAAAACCACAATTTCAAGATATTCGCGTTAAAAGTTTCAAGTTTGGGTTTGAACGGGGACGAGGCGCGCGGTGCGCGGCTAGGAGCACTGTAACTTTTTTTCTACTGCTTAAATCTCTATGAAAATTTGTGGAAATGTTCTCAAGAATTTGTTCTTTAAGATAAAGCAAAAAAAAATGTAAAATGTAAAATGTAAAATATAAACCCTTAACTGTTCAGTCCGCTTTTGAGAAACTTGGGGTTTTAATGGTAACACAAGCTCTGATAGAATTGGGTGTCAGGTGAAATTTTTTGCAAGGACTTTATAATAATAAAGTAGAAGTAATTGTCCAACATAGAAAAGGGAAATATTTCAAAAACTTTAACATTAAGGAGTAAATGTATTCCAAAAGAGTTTGCACGCAAACATTGTGGAGACCCACAGAGTTTCGACCGCTTTTATTGTAAACTGGAATTTGATCTCTTAAAGATACAGTTAAAAAAGAGCAATATTATTCCATCTGGTTAATACATTGTCCATATATATTGCTCTGCTCTAAAAAACAGGGGCCAACAAATAGTCTCATTTGTCAAGAAATGTTGAACGTATTTGTTGAGGACTTTCCTTATGATTTTGGTGAAAACAGTGTGACATACAATGTTCACGAAGGTTCGTCTTATAATTTTGAACATTTTTGCTAACTCTTAAGCGCTTTGTCCGCAAACCCACTCAAATTCTTCAACAAATTTATGGACAAATTTTGGAAGATAAATTTAAAGTCTAGAAAACAAACAATATTAAAATTGTAAGGAATATCTTAAAATTTAATAATTGCATATTAAGCGGGAAAAGTCCCAACAATTTTGGTTTTGTATAGGAAAATATTCCTATAAAAATAGATTCCTTGATATAAAAGTTAGAATAAATATTTTTATTAGCAAGTAGATTTTTAGAACTTTTTAGTTTTTATGACAATCCTATAAGTTATTGTTCTAATAAAAAAAATTCCTTTATAGATGAGTTAGGAGAAATATTTTAAATTATTTATTATAGTATGAATGCACAATGCCCAAAAAGTTTTTGCGTCGTTAACGAAAAAGGTCGTAAGTATTCAATTTTCTTAATTTTACTATTGAACCACTCTAATCACTTTTTTTCCGCATTCAGAAATCGATCAATTTTATTATACATATGTAATGTGTATACAAAAAATATAGAACTCGAGAAGAACTTAAAAGGGGGCATCCGAACCTTGTACAATGTGATGAAGGCTTTGATCAATCCCGTTGGAACACTCACGGCTTATGTTAACCAGTCGGCGAGGACGGAGAGCAGAGTATTTAAAAAAAAACTGGATTCCTTTCCTATAGAATCGGGCGAATAGCTAGCTTAAGTAGATCATAATTCAATGCTGGCTGAAAGCGAGCTGGCCTTGGGACACCTCCGTTATTATTTGAGAGATGTACCGCCCCAGTCAAACTCCCTACCTGGCAATGTCCTTGAATTGGATCATACCTGAGTAATTGGAGTTATACCAAATTTGCAAATCAAAAATACATAAATGCACTGTTTTATTAAAGAATTTGTTTGCGATTATATAACAAACTCGTGATACTTTGATCAAGAAGCTTGCATCAAAACCCAATACCATAAGATATAATAAATATATCCGTATAATGGCTAGTAAATGATACACGTTCCATTTAATCAAGTAAGTAAGGAAACAATAAGAGTAGTGGTATTTCATTGGCGATACCAAACCGAGGTCTAATATCTCCCACTTATTCTACACCTCTTATGTCTCCTTACACTGCCAGATTAGAGTCAAGCTCAAAAGGGTCTTCTTTCCCCGCTAATTATTCCAAGCCCGTTCCCTTGGCTGTGGTTTCGCTAGATAGTAGATAGGGACAGTAACTGTTTCGGATCCCTCCGAACTTATTTAACGTGGCGTGTTCCACACTGAAGGGATTACAACCACGACACTCGAATATACCCACAAGTGAGCATATAGTGCACGTGTCTAGGTTAAGCGCCAGACCAACGCCCCGTTCCGGAGACTATAGCTATGTACATAGCCTCCACCCCGGTCATTCGAGTGCTTGCTTGCCGGGGCAATACACTCCCCTTGTTCAGGAGCGAGACCATCTAAAATCTCTGCCGATCTATGGATCACGGCACCCGGTTGATTAACGCAACTCCACGTCGAACACGAAGCTTCTACCCGCGATATAGGTCGACCACAACCACCACGATACTCCCACCAGGGGGCCTACCTCAATGGGCAGCCTTGGACTGCTGCCCAACCCGTGGTCCCGAAGTTACAGGCTCGGTAGGCCTGACCCCTTTTGTTCCGACCAGCACGGATGAGGCAACCGCAAGGTCATGTTAGTCGCCTCCTACGACAAGCCATGACAAAACTGTGGCAGAATTCTCCGCCGCTAACCACACGGCAAGGCAACTAGGGCCCTAAAGCCCCGTTCTCCTCTGAGGAAACAGCATTCCGAAACTCACCTAACAGCAGGGAGCGCGCCATTTTTGAACTAGTTCGGGACTGGCAACCCGCGACTCCTGGCTTCCTCCGTCCGTCGCCGCAAGAAGGCCGCATGAGCGAAGACTCCAAGCAGACGCACCCGTTCTGGGGTCTGCACGGTTTCCTCGACGTTCCAGCTGCCCTGTTCTGAAAAGATACCAAGAGCATCCAGATGACGCAAGTCCGCATAGAGGGGGCATACACACAGCACGTGCAGCCAGTCCTCCTGCTCCTCTCCGCATACGCATCCTGAAGTTTCGCTCAGCCCTCTCCCACGAAGAAACACGTTCAGGGATCCATGTCCTGTTAGCAGGAATCCGGCTCGCATCGTGAACCCGAAGTCCTTCCGCCTGTAGACGAACGCTGCCTCTGGGATGAACCTGTGCGTCACACGGCCGTGTTCAGCACCATCCCATCTGAGCTGCCACTCATTCAGCAGACGCTCATCTAGAACCGCCTTCTTCCTGCTCCAGTCCATCGCCGATAGATCCTGTCCATGTAGCCAGTCGTCATCATCCAGGGGGAGTCCTTTCCTCATCTTGAACCTCACTGCAGCTCGGTGTGCATCAAGGTCCATTGGAGGAGCTCCAGCAAGCACCTGCAATGCCACTGTGGACACTGTGCGGCATACCGGTAGGCTTCCTAGCAGGATAAGCCTTTGGCACGAGGTGAGGTGATCCAGGGGCTTCCTCTGTCTCACCTTCTCGTACCAAACCGAGGCACCAAATAGCGCGCAAGGCACCATGAGCCCGGCGTATATGACGCGCTTCGCGCGAGGCCTGAGACCCCAGTCGACTCGCAGCACGCGTGCCAACGCCGCCGTAACTCCAGCCAGACGAACTCGAAGCGCCGAGATATGCGGGAGAAAATTCAACCGCTCGCTAACTGTGATGCCTAGATACCGGCATTTGTCAACGTACGGCAGGCCTGCTCCAGCAAACAGAACCGTAGGACGCCTACTCCGAGATAAAACTCCTTTCAGCAACATGACTGCCGTCTTGCTGGTCGACACACTCACTCCGACTTCCGCTCCCCAAGCTCCCACGATGTCCATCAGCTCTGCACCCTTCTGCTCGATCTGTTGCCTGCTCTCCCCTTCAACAAGGAGAAGCAAGTCGTCCGCATATGCACTCAGAGCACAGAGTGGCTCCAAACGCTGAAGCAGCACATCCATCAATAGATTCCAAATAAATGGACCACTAATGGACCCTTGCGGGCAGCCCCTTGTAACCGGGACTGTGGCTACCTCATATCTGCTGACGATACTTGCATTCCGGCCGGAGAAAAAGCTTTTCCACAAGCGGATTTCTCGACAGCCTATGCCGGCAAGCCGATCAAGCACTGCGCTCCATTCCACATGGTCGAAGGCTCCCTTGAAGTCCACGAAGATCCCGAGAACATATTTCGCACGGCTATCGGCGACTGTTCTCTTGACGTGCCTCCAGGCATCCTCCACGCAGCGTCCGGGTGTAAAGCCGTACTGCCACCTGCAGCCATCCGGTAGCACCTCCTTCAGCCGATTCACCATGATCCCCTCGAGCACCTTTCCGAACACCGGTAGCAGGCATATGCCACGATAGGAGGCAGGGTCACTCCTGTCCTTATCGGGCGCCTTCACCAGCGGTATCACTCTCGGATGCTTCCACTCGGTAGGAAAGTGTCCTTCCGAAAGGCAGCGAGAGTACAGCTTCGTCAGGTACTGAGGGATGGCACGCCATACCTCTTGACAATGCCGCCTGTGATGCCGTCCATCCCAGGAGAGCGTCTGCTCTTCAACCTGGCGACACACGCAGCCACTTCGAATGCCTCCAACGCCGGTGTGGCAATGTTCGGAATGGTTCTGGGTGCTGTCAACTCCGCAACGGGGAAAAAGTTGCGAAGCAGCACACTCGCGCTGTCGTGCCATGTTACGACCAGCTCACCATTCGAACGAAGGCATCCAAGTTCCGTTGTCTTTCTCCGTCCATCCGAACGATGGGCATGCAGATGGCATCTTTGTCGTCCACGATGATGGCCGCCTTACTCCTCGCATCAGGGAAAACGCGCATCCCTGAGGGAAATCCAGAGATCCTTCCGTACGTATCCACATACGGCTCCTGCACCAGCGCGAACAGATGGCCGGAGTCTCTAATTAGGACTCCAAGCTCTATCATGGCTTCTCGGCCACGACCACAATTCGCCTGGATGAGACTAAACACTTAATGTCTAGCCTGCAACCTCGCTAGCACCGCGCCGTATATCGGGCATACCCCCGAGAGCATATGATGCCCCGAAGGCAGTCCTTTGTGGCGACAATTCCGGCAGTCCACCGGGTTGGTGCACCTCGCTGCGTTGTGGCCGGCCTGTCCGCACTGGCGGCACACGTTCTCCTTGAACCTGCACTTGTCTATCTTGTGGTTGAAACCCACGCACCTGTGGCATGCGTAGGTTCGAACCTCCGATCGGCAACGGTACGAGAACCACTTAACGTAGACCCTGCCCACGTCAAGGATTACCTGCGCCTCGTCACTCACCTCCAGAGTCACATTTACTGTGGCTCCGTTGGCGTCCGACCAGGGCTTCGTTGCCAGGTGCACCGACTTCTCGAACTCCTTCATGGGCATCTCCTCGAAGTTCTTCTGGTGGAGCTCCACCATAAACTCCTCCGGTCCAATGGACGTGTCCACGTCGAACACCGTCATCTTGGCCTTCGCCGCAGAATTCCTTGCCACTTTCAAGCCTACCTCGGCGAACTTCGTCGAGGCAACCACTTTGGCCAGCTCGACCTGAGACGGCGTGCGAATAATCGCACCGCCTCGCTTCAGCTCCCGCACATCGTGCACCCTTACGCCAAGGGTTGGGGCCACTTCCTTGCGGATCTTCTCCGCAATCTGCTTTCCAGACAACGCAGGGTCGTCGCCTGCCACGACGGCCGACCAGGTCTCCCTGACCTTCACGCGCGGTGCGGCTACGGGAACGGAAGGGGCTGCGATGTTCGCACCCCGAGCAGCAGTGGCAGCGTAGGAAACCGGAGCCGGAACGACCGGAGGTGGCATCCTCAGACGGCCTTCCAATTCTCCGCATCGAAGCATCAACGCCACGACTAGCTCGTCGTAGCGGCTAAGCGACTCAGAGAGCCAGTTGGCTGCCTCCCCGGTCATCGAAACGAGGCTTCTCCTCGCCATCCTCTGGGCCGTCGACAGCTCGGCCAAAACGGCCGCATGCCCGTCCGCGACCACTCTACCGGCGTTTGACCTCGGTATTTCCGACGGCTTCTCAGCCAGCCGGACTGAGCTCTGGCCACCACATCTTTCGATCGCTTTGTCGATTATACGGAACAACCCATCTGGACCGGCACCAACACCAGCCGCTGCAGTCGGCGCTGCAACGCTGGCAGTGTTGTCGGCCGCAGCATCGCTCCTCTCCTCCTGGCACGTAACTGGTCTGGGCTCCTCCAGTGAAGACAGCTGCTCCTCAGCCATACGACGAGGAACTCTTGTCTCACTGTCCCGCGCCGGCACCTTCGCCTGCGAGGTGCTCCTCGGCGGCGCAGTGGCGCGTTTGCCCCTAGGGCGACCCCTTGCGGGCATCCTGCTGGCACTACTTGCCCTGCTCCCAGCGGACTGCTCACTCTCGGAAATATCCATAGCGCCCTCCTTTGGGGGAAGACGCCGTCTATTGGGTATTTCCCGTACCCGAACCGCTGTCTGTGTAAGCAACTACCCAAGACACTCACCAGTAACTAGGTGGCAACTCTGAATAGAGCGGGTACACCAACCGAACACTACAGCTGTCGCACAGCTGTTTTCGCTCTCAGAGAGCGGCCGTGAGCGGACGTGGGCGCACGTGCGTGGAAATTTTCCAATATCAAATTGTCAATTTCCCGCGACCCGTTGCACTTTCACGCGCGAAAAACCTCTCTAGGTACACAATGGATGCTGCACTTCAGAGTGAGTCAGTTTTCACACTTTGATTCCGCTTATTTGTCCGTTTTTGAAAAATGCACTCGCGGACCACACGAAAACACGTCTACTCGGCGCAACTTTCCACGAACGACTGTGTGTAGATAGGGACAGTAACTGTTTCGGATCCCTCCGAACTTATTTAACGTGGCGTGTTCCACACTGAAGGGATTACAACCACGACACTCGAATATACCCACAAGTGAGCATATAGTGCACGTGTCTAGGTTAAGCGCCAGACCAACGCCCCGTTCCGGAGACTATAGCTATGTACATAGCCTCCATCCCGGTCACAATTCGAGTGCTTGCTTGCCGGGGCAATACACTCCCCCTTGTTCAGGAGCGAGACCATCTAAAATCTCTGCCGATCTATGGATCACGGCACCCGGTTGATTAACGCAACTCCACGTCGAACACGAAGCTTCTACCCGCGATATAGGTCGACCACAACCACCACGATACTCCCACCAGGGGGCCTACCTCAATGGGCAGCCTTGGACTGCTGCCCAACCCGTGGTCCCGAAGTTACAGGCTCGGTAGGCCTGACCCCTTTTGCTCCGACCAGCACGGATGAGGCAACCGCAAGGTCATGTTAGTCGCCTCCTACGACAAGCCATGACAAAACTGTGGCAGAATTCTCCGCCGCTAGCCACACGGCAAGGCAACTGGGGCTAAAGCCCTGTTCTCCTCTGAAAGACTGCATCAGCAAACTCACCTAGCCTCCGTGTCCTGTCCTCGTCCTCCAGGATCGCATCAAACGTCCAGTTTCCGCCAACACGCTGCACACCAAGTCCATCGAGGTCCCGCAAGTCTGCATACAACGGACAAGCACAAAGGATGTGCTCCCAGTCCTCTTGCGGATCGCCACATGAGCATGCGGCAGTATCGCTGAGGGCCCTCCTATGCAGAAATGCGTTAAACGATCCGTGCCCTGTAAGCAAGAATCCCGTGCGCATCGGAAATCCAAATTCCGGGTTCCTGTAAACAAGCCTCACATCAGGAATGAACCTGTTGGTCACCCGTCCTGGCGCACCAACGTCATCCCATCTGTCTTGCCACTGCTGTAGCAAGCACTTGTCCAGCCGCACAATTCGTTGCTTCTGGCTCAGACCCGAGAGGTCTTCGCCGTAGAGCACGTCGTATTCCTCCAACGGGTTTCCACGCTTCAGCTTGTATTTGACTGCTATTCGCATAGCAGCCAAGTCAAGCGGGGGAGCTCCAGCAAGCACCTGCAGTGCCGCAGTGGACACTGTTCGGCATACCGGAAGGCTTCCTAAAAGGATCAACCTCTGGCAGGCAGTTAGCCGCGAGCGTGCGACCACTTGCCTCGTCGTAATGACATACCATACCGAAGCACCAAATAGCACACAAGGCGCCATGAGTCCGGCATATATGGTCCGCCTGGCTCGAGGACTGAATCCCCAGTCGGCTCGAAGCACACGCGCCAATGCTCCAACGACTCCAGTCATCAGCTGTCGAAGCGATGTGACGTGCATGAGGAAATTCATGCGCTCACTGACTGTGATGCCAAGGTACCGGCAGCTGCTGACGTACGGCAGGTTTGCTCCTGCAAACCGTACCGAGGGGGCACGCCTAAGGATACCCTTCAGCAGCATTATAACCGTCTTACTGGTGGAAACGGCAACACCAACTTCCGCTCCCCACGTTTCAACGATGGACATCAGCTGCGCTCCTTTTTCCTCTAGCATGGCTCGGGAATTTCCCTCGATGAGAAGCACTAAGTCATCCGCGTACGCACCAAAAATGCAGTACGGCTCAAGGCGCTGTAGCAGTACATCCATTAGTAGATCCCAAATAAATGGGCCACTAATTGATCCTTGCGGGCAACCTCTGGTTACAGAGACTTCAACTGTCCCATAACCACTTCTGATCTTAGCACTCCGGCCAGAGAAAAAGCTCTGCCACAAGCTCATTTCCCGGCATCCTAAGTCAGCTAATCGGCGCAGTGCAGCGCTCCACTCGACGTTGTCGAACGCTCCTTTGAAGTCGACGAACGCTCCGAGCACGTATTTCGCCGGGCTGGCGTCAAGACTGCTCTTCACGTGACTCCAAGCATCCTCCACACATCGTCCTTGGCGAAATCCGAACTGCCATCTGCTGCCTTCCGGAAGAACTTCTCTCGCACGATCAACCATGATGGCCTCGAGCACCTTCCCAAAGACAGGCAACAAGCAAATCCCCCGGTATGAGGACGGCTCGCACCTGTCCTTGTCGGGTCCCTTGAGTAGAGCCACTACACGTGGACACTTCCACTCTCTGGGGAAATATCCCAGCCGTATGCAACGGGATAGGAGCTCCGTCAGGTGCTGAGGAATAGCGCGCCAGACTGCCTTGCAGATTGTGCCGTTGATGCCGTCCATGCCAGGCGAGCGTCTGCTCTTCAACCTGGCGACACAAGCGTCAACCTCGGCAACTTCCAGGGGCGGTGGGACCGCCTGCGCTATGGCAATCGGTGCATCGGACTCCGCAACTGGAAAAAAGTTACGGAGGAGCACTCGCGCACAGTCACCCCAATCGGTAACCAGCTCGCCATTCACGCGAAGGCACCCAATCTCCGTCCGTCTGCGACCTCGGCAAATCTTGTACACGCGCCCCCAGGGATCGTGTGAATTTTCTCCCACGAAGCGTCTCCAGTCCTCCTCCTTGGTCGTCAGGATGAGCTTCTTGTATTCCGCTGAGGCATGCCTCAGCTGAACGACAAGTTGCTCAGTCGCAGCCACATCGCCCTGGCGGCGAGCATCCTGGACTCGGCGTCGCAGTCTCCTGACCACGCGGCGCTTGGAACTCAGGTCGGCAGTCCACCAACCTACTCTCCTGTTACGAAGTCCCGGCGTCCTACGGCCCAGGGCCAGATCGCACACGTCGTGCACGGTCTGCCGAAGGCATGCGACTTGGTGGTCCAACGGCGCTTCTGAGAAGTCTTCCGGAAGTCCGGTTGCCCTCCTCACAATCTCCTCTTCGAACAACCGCCAACGTGCATTGGAGAAGTTCCAGGATGGCACAGGAGCTATGCTCTCAACTGTGCGCGCGGTTGCCAAAGTAGCCACAACACTAATGCGGTTATGGTCACTTGACTCCCACTCATCCACTCTCCACTCATATGTGGCCAGCATAGATGCTGCATGGTTGACGATCGTCACGTCGATATCGCTCCGCGCTCGGTAATTATCGAACGTGAACACCTCGCTAGGCTGGTTCAGGGCGGCGGCTCCTTTCTCCAGTATCCACTCAGATAGCAGCTCACCCCGGGTGTTGTTAGCTTGCCTCTCGGAGTGCCGAGAGAGCTTGCTAAACCACATGGGGGACACTGCGTTCGCATCCAATCCAAGGATTGCTGGGTACCTGCTGGCCTGCAGCAGGACCTCATCCATATATCTGAGGTACGGCTCTAGCTCGGTGTCGAACTGGCAGTATACTGAGCAAAGGAAGATTGAGCCAAAACTCCCTTCTAATCTCACGCATACGCCAAAGTCGGTGGTGAGGGGCTCCACTGGCATGCAAATGACATCCTGATGATCCACTAGGATGGCTGCCTTCCCACGTCGGTCCGCGAAAATCCGTACTCCATCAGGCAGCTCATCCATCCTCCCGTTGCTCACATAAGGCTCCTGCAACAGTGCGAACAGGGATCGAGATTCGCGTAATCTGACGCCGAGCTCGATGGTAGCAGCTCGGCCACGGCCACAGTTTGCTTGGATGAAGCTAAACATTAATGTCTAGCATTCACCCTCGCCAGCACCGCCGCATACACAGGGCAGCCGGTCGACAACATGTGATGTCCCGACGGGTAGCCCTTGAATCGGCAATTCCGACAGTCCGTCGGGTTCGTGCAGCCTCGCGCACTATGGCCGGCCTGTCCGCACTGACGGCACACATTCTCCTTGTACCGGCACTGGGCGACCTTGTGGTCAAAACCGACACACCTGTGGCACGCATACGTCCGGATTAGCGCTCGGCAGTTGTACGCAAACCAGCCGATGTACGCCTTTCCGCCATCCAGCACCTCAAGGGCCACGGCATTCACCTCAAGCGTCACATTCACAGTGGCGCCGTCGGCTGCAGACCATGGCTTCTCCAAATGAACCGCCTTGTTGAACGAAGCCTCGTCCATGACGTCCGCAAAGTTGTTTTTGTACAACTCCTTCATAAAGTCCGCAGGCGTCGTAGCAGTGTCAACGTTGCTCACTACAACCTTGGGTCGCTGCGCAGGGTTCTGTTGCACGTCCAGGCCAACTTCTCCGAACCTCTTACTTGCAACGACCTTCTTTATTTCACCTGACGAGGGGGTGCGGATGATGGCACCACCACGCGCAAGCCCTCTCACCTCGTGCAGGCGGACCCCGAGCGAAGGGGCGATCTCCCTGCGCACCTTTTCCGCCACCTGGTTGCCAGTGACGTTCGGGTCCTTGCTGACAACAACAGCAGACCACGTCTCTCTGGGCTTCCTCGGCGCTGGCACTGGGCCGGCCTGTGGCGCTGGCAGGCTGGGATATGCAGCGGCATACCCAACAGGCGGCAAGGGGACCACAGCTGGCGCGACGACGGTACTGAGGGCACTTTGGGCATTCAGCTGCCGCTTGCTCCTCTCCTCAAGTACGGCATTCCGTGTCCCCAACGTGAACACAAGCTCCTCGTACTTATTGAGGCTCCTCATCATCAAGCGAGCCTGCACCGGGGTCAAACCCGCCGAAACGACATCTACCATGAACTCCTCCCTAATCAGGGAGAGCTCACTGGCGATCTTCATCCCGGCGGCATCAGTTGTTTTGGCAACGGGGGCAACGGGAGGGGGGACGAGGAACTTGGCACCGGTTCCTGTCTCCTTGGCAACAGCGACATTCACCGAAGCCAGCCTAGCTACTGTGGCAGCAGCAGCAGCTTTCGCGGCACTCACGGCATTCGCGGCACTCACGGCATTCGCGGCACTCACAGCATTCGCGGCGACGAAGGCAGCGGCCTTCGAGGTTGACGGCTGCGGCTCCTCGAGCGACGACAGCTCCTCCACCGTAAAGTCCGGCTGCGGCATTCCACCGCCACTGCAGCCAACAGCCACCTTCGCGCGCGACGCGTCTTTCGGCGGCGCCTTCGAGCGCTTACCACGAGCGCGACCTCTACCGGTTCCGCGGGTGGCATCACTAGCTACGCTACTAACCAGCGAGCAGTCGCTCTCCGAGAGCTCCATGCCGCCCTCTGTCGGGATGGACGACGCCATCTACCGGCCCGCACGACAACCGAAACCGAACCGCTATCCGGGACACGAACCAACCGCAAAAATGGCAACGCTCGCTAGCGAGTTCTCGCACCTAAGCAACAGCTGTTGCTTACGCTCGCCGAGAGGCGCTCTCACGAAACGCACACGCGGTACCACGCGAGTGGAAAATTCCCAATGGGAAAATGTCTTTTCCACCCTAGAACGCGTTGTTTTCGCCGGGAAAACTATGTCCGCTTTGTCCACTCGCACTCACGAACCTGTTTCACAGGTTTTTGCTATTTAATATAGCCCACAACTAGCACTTTGAATTTCTATACACGGAGCACACGTTCAGCCCGTCCGTCCATTCATGCGCGTCACTAATTAGATGACAAGGCATTTGGCTATTTTTTTTTTTTTTTTGATCGCTAAGGTATGGAAATCTTCGAAAGATACTAGGTCCGCCATCACCTTGTGTGGTCGGGTAATGTCTAGCATGCACGATTCACTGCTTTATTAGAACCTTCTTCACGTTGATGGTTCTGCAGTGGCTACGTACTAAAACCATCCTGAAATTATATGATTACCAATATTGCGATATTTGTGCCTATTTTGATGTTATGCCAAGGCAGCAGGCATTATTTTTATATGTACCAACGACTTTCAGGCTACGTAATCTCTTGAGTATCTACTTAGATACATGAACTGTCTGAAGCAGCTAAGACTGCCTCGCATCACTTGGATGCTTATGATATGGCTATCATATTTGCTAAGGAGACAATTCGCAATCAACCGTTTGACCGATCGACCACTCCAGATCCCCCTCCAATTAATGGTGGCAGAATGGAATTCAATATCATATGTGCCTACGAACTTACGCCGCAATTCCGTTCGTATGTCCGGTGTATCGTATTTTTGGATTTTGCGTTGATGCGCATCATCCAAAGGGTGTCCGTCTGTCGTTACCTGCGCGTCAATCACATCAATGTGATTTGGTCGGACTACTACCAGGTCTGGTTTACGGAGGCCGGATTCTCCCTGCAGACTTGGTTCAACAATGACCACGCAGCCTCTCTCCTCAAGTCCCCGCTTGATTCGATTTACTACACCCAAAAAAAAAATAGTCATAGAAACGAAACTATTGTTACATGAATTCTACACTATTCAGTATAAAAAATTTCTCTATAAGATGAGTATTAAATAAATACTTCGATAGTATTAAAATACAACTTTCGATGTTATCAATTTTATACTCCCGAGTATAAAATTTAAACTCACTTGGTATACTCATTCGGAATCTTCTAGTTTATTTTTTATACTATTTAGTATAACAAAGATACTATGTAGTATACAAAATATACGTACTACTTCGTATAATACTTATACCAATTTCTGACAGTTGTGGTATAAAAATTATACTATTTGGTTTCCTTGTAGTATACATATTTCTCCCAGTAAAAATGCGCTGAATTTTTATTTTTATTTATTATTTTATTATATGTTTTTAATATTATATATTATACTAATATTTTTAAAATTAAAATTAGAATTAGATTGATTTAATTCTTACATAACTAACAGTCGATTTTTTATAAATGGTAGTGGGGGTGTCTTCCCGATTTGGAAAAATAAAATTTAGATCATCATTTTCTATATATTGCAGTTTTTCATAGGTATAGCCACAGTCTATAAATTCATTTTATAATTAAAATAAATTAATATTTACTATTATATTTAAAGTAACTTACCAATCAAATTTATAAGGCAAACAAGAGAGAACGCTATAGTCGGGTGCCCCGACTATCAGATACCCGTTACTCAGTTAAAGGGAGTGCGAGGGAGATGGAGATAGAAACTTTGATCACGCATAACTTTTTAACGAATGGTCCGATTTGAAAAATTTCTTCTACATTTCGATAGGTATTGATAAATACAATAAAACTGCATTTTTACTTTTCCGAAATATTTAAATTTTTAAAATCGTATCTAAGCGATTGTGGGCGTTAAAGGGGGCGTGGCACCTTTTTGAAACAAACTTGCGCTGCGTAGGAACTCCTAGAATCTGCATGCAAAATGCCAATCTTCTAGCTTTTATAGTTTCCGAGATCTCAGCGTTCATACGGACAGACGGACAGACGGACAGACGGAGAGACGGACAGACGGACAGACGGACATGGCTATATCGACTCGGCTAGTGACCCTGATCAAGAATATATATACTTTATAGGGTCGGAAACGCTTCCTTCTACCTGTTACATACTTTTGCACGAATACAATATACCCTTTTACTCTACGAGTAACGGGTATAACTAGGTCCAAATTATTTTCTGTTACCATTATTTGAAAAGCTGAAATAAACTAAATTTGTTTGTTATTGCATTACATTGAAATTTGAAAAACAAGACAATATGTTTACAAGTTTTGGGCCACTCGTACAAATGTATGTATGTATCTATCGCTAAGCACAACAAAAAAAAACAAAACAACTGCCCACTTTTCCGTCTTCATCCCCCAGTATCCATGGTAACAAGTGATTTGCGCATGCGAATATGTAAATATGTACATACATACATACATATATATTAATATGAAAATGCGACTGCGCAAATCACTTGTTAGCATGGAAACTGGGGATGAAAACGGAAAATAGAGCATTTTAAAGTAAATGTACTTTAATTCCGATTATGATTATTAGACGAGATCAATCTGACAACTCGATTACTCTTACATATTTCCACTCAATTAACCAATAAGGATAAAATATGGTAGCCTTTATTTTTTAATAATTTCACTTTACTTACGTCTTTTTCTCTTCACGAATTTCACCAGAATGCAGGAACCCGATGACAGCAATTAGGCACTAACGCGACGAAAACCACTAAAATTTGGTAACGCGTTTTGAGATCGAACAGTTTCATTTGTCCTAGTTTCACACCAAAGACAAAAATCGAAACTCCGGTTTAAATTTTAAACTTCAGAGTATTGGCCTTATAATATGTGGAGTTGAATTACTACTACTGAGTATAGGTTTCATATTATTTGGTAATAAATTAATACTGACTTCCTGTATACTGCCTGTAGTTTTTTCTTGAAGCCAGGAGTATTAATTTTAAACTGAAAACTTATTTGTATGTGGTATAAAAATTACACCACATATTAGAATTGTAGACTCTTCGCTATAGAATTGACATTAAAAAGTATAGGCGTTATATTCTTAGGTATTGAATTAATACGTATACTTTAATACTGTCGATAGTTTCTTTTTAATACACGTTTATTAAAATTACACTTTCGGTTTTTTTTTTGGGTGTACGCAGTTGTGTCTAGCTACTCGCCTCCCATGCGAGCGATAGCATTTTTGCATGATGTGGTTTGTTGTTTCGGGAGCATCACATCCTGCACGACACTGTCGATCCAATTCGTGTCTTCCCCTCGTAGTACGAGACTTTGTGGGTAGGGCATTTATCCGCAGTTTAATACCGTCAACGTATTCCTTTCCTGTTAGCAAACGCGTAGGTTGACTTACCCATCCGTGTTGCGGGCCATAATGACCCGCTTCACGGAGACCGTTACCATTAACAGACATGTACAATCTATCTGCCCAAAACTTTTCTATTGCCGGACGCGATTACAATTCATTTTGTTCAGCTAGCAACCTAACTCGGGCCTTCTGGATTTCGGTTTCGATGAAAGGGCTGGCTACCTCGGATTGGTCGAAGTGAGGCCATTTTATATTGCTCAAACGTGGTAGGCGAAGCATCGGTGCCATCCATCGCAATGATCGAATCCCGAGTCCCCCACATTTTGGAGGGGCATGAACGAATGCTATCGGCACATCCGGTGGTAAATCTAACCATTTACGCACATAGAAACGTATTAATTTGTCAAATTTCCGTAACGCGCCTATCGTCACACTCCCAAGGGTCAGCTTGTGATAGAGTTGTGGGATGAGGACGGTTCGGAGGGCAAATAACTTCTGTTGAGGTTTTAGGGGAGCTTCGGACAATCTTTGTAGCTTTGGACCAATGTCCTCCGCCGGATTGCATTTCACTCTCCCGCCTGCATTAAATTTAATACCTAAATACTTCCACTCGTCTATACGTTTCAATGCTGGTCATCCATTCAAGCCTACACGGAAGCTCTGTGGGTCTAACACAGTACACTTCTGCTTCGGCTGACCCTTAATACCAACAGTGAAACACTTGTCAGCATTAAGTCGGAGACCGACAGTGGCTAGAAAGTCAACTGTCTTATCCAAAAAAGTTTGTAATCCTAAACGAGTTTCCGCAAAAAGGACTAAATCGTCAGCAAACGCGGCCGCGTTTGTCATAGCAGTTCCGACCTTGGCACCAATTTCTTTGGGAAAGGCACTAAGTAACCTGTCGATAACCAGATTAAATAGAATAGGCGACAGAGGGTCACCCTGCTTCACTCCTCTAGCAGGGACGAATTCCTCTGAACACCAACCTTCTCCGCAGAGACTGGTACCCCCAACCTCGTACGAATGTTGTACGTAGTCAACGAAGCCCTTCGGTACGCCATAAGCTTTTAGGGTGTTAACAATAGCTGCATGAGACAAAGAGTCAAATGCCTTGCATACATCCAGATTTGCAATGTAGCAAGAGCTAAAGCTTTTATGGCTACTCCTCAGAACTAAGTCAACTATCGTCGCATTATCGGCACATCCGTCTATCGGTAAGAAGTCCCGCTGACTCGGGTCCCAATTGACTGATGAGGCCAATCGGGTTGCTAATATCGCATTTAACTGTCTTACCAAGACTGAAGGCACCGATATTGGACGAAAGTCTTGCGGTCGTTTTGCCGTCGCCATCTTCGGGATGAAAATGGTTCTGGCTAGTCGGATAAAGTGTGGAAATTTTCCGCACCATAGAATTAGTTTCATTATGCGAAGCATAATACCTGATGGCACCTCCCTTGCAGATTTCGGAGTTATCCCGTCAGGCCCTGGAGAGCTAGATAATGCGACTCTTGACGCCCTTAGATCGCGCTTTGTAATAGCGGACCATACCCCCTCGAGCGAGTGATCCATTGGAGTCACTATATTATCGCAAGAGCTTGGGCTAGGCTGAGTCATTATCTCCCTCCAATAGGGTTCCATAAATTCTCGGCTTGGCATTACCGACTCATCAGTTTCCTCGAGCAAGGACTTAATGCATCTTCCTTTATGCTTATCCCAGTTTCGCTGGATGACAGCGTACTGCTGCCTTCTGCTTTCTCTCCTATTCCGAGGCCGCCGTGTCGGCCTCGTCAGCATGCGTCGTGCACCCTTTACCGGAAAAATTCCTTGGAGATAAGCGGATAAGTTTTGGAGAGTGGTTTCCTTCCCATCGAGTTGCGCCCTATCAACGATAGTTTGCAATTCTTGGGCTCTCCATTCGGAAGAGCAAACTACGGGGCTATACCCGCGTAGCGTCCGCAAGATTTCACTGTTCGACTGTTCTTGTGGATTGATTGGAGATAATTCAGATGTTGATACTCGTTGGTTTTGCTCACTATTACTAGGGCGGCGCCGTATGGTTAGACCAGCAACTTCTGGGGCGAGAGCTGATTGCCCCCTTATCAGCTCGATTTTCTCCTTATAATCGCCCCTCTGTCTCAGCTTTTTAATGGCTTCGACGCTACGGTTCGTGAATGTGTCCGCTAGTTGCTTGTTGATGTGTTTAATACCATTTGCCGTGAGCTCAACCTCCTTTCTCGCCAACATCATCTTCTCTTCCTCACTCCACCTTGCTTTGATATCGACACGTCGACGAATTTCATCAAGTTCATCTGGGTGCCGATACCTCATATGTACACCGAGTCCTCTTTGGCATGCAAAAACTCGTTCACATATAGTGCATGGTACTCTCGAGAGAGTAGCCGATGCCGTTGGTATATATTGGTTCCCTGGGATGCTTTCCACAGGGGTCAGGGTCGTCATCGAAGAATCAATCGTTATCCGAGGCTCATTATACCCGTTACTCGTAGAGTAAAAGGGTATATTGTATTCGTGCAAAAGTATGTAACAGGTAGAAGGAAGCGTTTCCGACCCTATAAAGTATATATATTCTTGTTCAGGATCACTAGCCGAGTCGATCTAGCCATGTCCGTCTGTCCGTCTGTCCGTCTGTCCTGTCTGTCCGTCTGTCCGTCTGTCTGTCCGTCTGTCTGTCTGTCTGTCTGTCCGTATGAACGCTGAGATCTCGGAAACTATAAAAGCTAGAAGATTGGCATTTTGCATGTAGATTTTAGGAGTTCCTACGCAGCGCAAGTTTGTTTCAAAATGGTGCCACGCCCCCTCTGACGCCCACAAGCCACAAGCTGTGGCCACAGTTTTGATGCTATTATGAAAATTTTTTTTGATATGTATTTGTTTCATCAATACCTATCGATTGGCCAAATAAAAGTTTGCCACGCCCACTCTAACGCCCAAAAACCCATTAAACACTTAAGCCTGGCTAGCGCCTACATTTCCGCCTTTCATGGCGTATACAATAGCGCCATCTAACGGATGACTTTGGAACAGCTGACCAAGGCGCTCAACAGAGTCAACGTTAATTCTCGATAAGGATTATTAAAGGAAATTGCGATGGCTTTCATTTGTCAATACCGAACTATATCCCAAGAACTATGCAAATCAAATCAAGTTAGCCAAATTGGAGGTGTTCCCTGGGTACAGATTTTAACATAAAAATCGGGAGCTAATTCGAGCGGCGAAAAACATACAAGAGGGCATATTTATATTAAGTTGTTTAGCTGAGTAACGGGTATCTAATAGTCGAGGCACTCGACTATAGCGTTCTCTCTTGTTTTCATTTATGCTAGTTCCAATATATATATTCCGCCGGGTAACCAGCCCTTTGGAAATTTTTCGCCACTCAAATTAGCTGTTAGTCAGTAAAGCACGCTGATTAACATTTTATTACTAGTCAGTATACCACGCTGACTAACATTTCCGGAGAACACCACGAGGAGGTTTTGAGAAGACTTGAGTCTTCGACAAGACTTATAAATTGCAGAATAAATTCCCCTAATGCATATCGAGACTCCAGTTCTCCTTAAGAGAGTCATAGTTACTCCCGCCGTTGACCCGCGCTTACTTGAATTTCTTCACTTTGACATTCAGAGCACTGGGCAGAAATCACATTGTGTCAACACCCGCTAGGGCCATCACAATGCTTTGTTTTAATTAGACAGTCCGATTCCCCATGTCCGTGCCAGTTCTGAATTGATTGTTAATTGATAATCGTTATAATTAATAAGAACTAATTAGTTAACCCAATTAGTATTCTTAAAAATTTTAGCAAGAAAGTTCCACAATTGGCTACGAAACTAAACTATCCGGGGAACAAGTTACCACCATAAATGATAGAAACTCTAATTACCCAGAACGAGCACATAAACCATGTTATTGTTTCCCAATCTTCAGAGCCAATCCTTATCCCGAAGTTACGGATCTAATTTGCCGACTTCCCTTACCTACATTATTCTATCGACTAGAGACTCTTCACCTTGGAGACCAGCTGCGGATATTGGTACGGCCTGTTGAGAAGTTTCCGTGTCCCCACCATAAATTTTCAAGGTCCGAGGAGAAAATATCGACACAACAGTATATGTCATGCTCTTCTAGCCCATCTACCATATCTCTCTGCGAAAGACTTCCATGGTAGTACGGCTATAAAACAGAAAAGAAAACTCTTCCGATATCTCTCGACGGCTTCTTTATGGTCGTTCCTGTTGCCAGGATGAGCACGAGGCCCATATTTAATAACAAACGGATACTCAACAGGTTACGGAATTGGAACCGTATTCCCTTTCGTTCAAAATTATTCAAGTATATTATTATTGGCATTTACTCATATATATATTCGCTTTTTGTTTTTACTTGAAAATTTTCGGCTTTCGCCTTGAACTTTGGACCGACTAACTCCTGATCAACCACTGTTCACACGAAACCCTTCTCCACTTCAGTCCTCCAAGGTCTCATTCGATTATTTGCTACTACCACCAAGATCTGTACCAATGGCAGCTCCATGCAGGCTTACGCCAAACACTTCTACGCATACCATTGTACCTTCCTACTCACTAAAGTTTCAAAATTTATATTACAAGTAACATAAATGATCTACTTTAGCGGTAATGTATAGGTATACAACTTACATATAAGTTTTTTTTATTGCTTAACTATACATAATATATAATAATAATATATATATAATAATAATTTTACTATTCATATTTTCAGGAAAATTATATGGTAAAGCTAATAAGTTATCAAAAGCTAAGCCAATCTATTACAAAAACAAGAGAGAACGCTATAGTCGAGTGCCTTGACTATTAGATACCCGTTACTCAGCTAAACAACTTAATATAAATATGCCTTCTTGTATGTTTTTCGTCGCTCGAATTAGCTCCCGATTTTTATGTTAAAATCGGTACCCAGGGAACACCTCCAATTTGGCTAACTTAATTTGATTTGCATAGTTCTTAGGATATATTTCGGTATTGTCAAATGAAAGCCATCGCAATTTCCTTTAATAGAAATCCTTATCGAGAATTAACGTTGACTCTGTTGAGCACCTTGGCCAGCTGTTCGAAAGTCATCCGTTAGATGGCGGTATTGTATACGCCATGAAAGGCGGAAATGTAGGCGCTAGCCAGGCTTAATCGATAGGTATTGACGAAACAAATACATATAAAAAAAATCTTCATAATAGCATCAAAACTGTGGCCACAGCTTGTGGCCTGTTACATACTTTTGCACGAATACAATATACCCTTTTACTCTACGAGTAACGGGTATAATAATTACGGAGGATGTGGTGTTCAATTACAATGTTGACGGGAGTCAGAACAAGAAGAGGCTAAAATCGTACCCCATTCATTTTTGAATGATTGTTATACCCTTGCAGAGGGTATTATAATTTTGGTCAAAAGTGTGCAACGCAGTGAAGGAGACATCTCCGACCCTATAAAGTATATATATTCTTGATCAGGATCACCTCCTGAGTTGATATAGCCATGTCCGTCTGTCCGTCTGTCCGTCTGTCCGTCTGTCTGTCCGTCTGGCTGTCCGTCTGTCTGTTTCTACACGAACTAGTCTCTCAGTTTTAAAGCTATCGAATTGAAACTTTGCACACACCCTTCTTTCCTTTGCACGCAGTATATAAGTCGGAACGGCCGGGATCGGCCGACTATATCCTATAGCTGCCATATAACTGAACGATAGGAAATGCCATAACTCTGCTGTTTGTAAAGTTAGGAAGTTGGGATTTTCTATGGCTTCTTTATTTGGCCAATCAATTCGACCTACCAAATTTCATAAGGATCGGCCGACTATATCCTATAGCTCCCATATAACGATAGGAAATAGCATAACTTTGGTGTTTTTAGAGTTAGGAAGTTGGGATTTTCTATGGGTTTTATATTTGGCCAATCAATCCGACCTACCAAATTTTATAGGGATCGGCCGACTATATCCTATAGCTGCCATATAACTGAACGATTGAAATTGCCATAACTTTGGTGTTTTTAAAGTTAGGAAGTTGGGATTTTTATTAGTATTAAGAATGCATCATATGAATAATTTTGGAGAATATTATTTACAGAATATTCTGCAAGGGTATATCAACTTCGGCTCCGCCCGAAGTTAGCTTTCCTTTCTTGTTTTTATTTTATTATCATTTTAGATGCCATCTGTCAAGTAGAGCCTCTTGAGAAGGACAAGGCATTAAGGGGTTACACCACGGTAACCCTTGTTTTTTGAACGTTGTTCGTGTTTTTTTTACCAGAAGGAGGGGGATTAAAAAAAAGAAACTTAGGAATAATGTTAAGCATATATTGCAGTGTACAAACTTATTAAAAAAAAATTTAAATGGCGGCGACATGGCCGGCGCCCTGAGACGAGTTTCGTGGGAAAGCCTCCGCGGTACGCAGAATAAGTGGTGTAAATTTGAACCTGCAAAAAAAATCTTGTTAATTTACATTAGTAAAGCTAGAGAAACATGTACGGATTTTAAAAAATATTGATTCTTGTGAATTTGACAAAGGTTTGAAAATAAACAGTCTTAATTTTACATGAAACAAGAAAGGAAAGCTAAGATATAGTCGGCCGATCCTTATAAAATTTGGTAGGTCGGACTGATTGGCCAAATATAAAACCCATACAAAATCCTATTTTCCTAACTTAACAAACACCAAAGTTATGGCACTTCCGATCAATCAGTTATATGGCAGCTATAGGATATAGTCGGCCGATCCCGGCCGTTCCGACTTATATACTGCGTGCAAAGCAAAGAAGGGTGTGTGCAAAGTTCCGGACAGACGGACATGGCTAGATCGACTCTCCTGGTGATGATCAAGAATATATATACTTTATAGGGTCGGAAATGTCTCCTTCACTGCGTTGCAAACTTTTGAGTGAAATTATAATACCCTCTGCAAGGGTATAAAAAGAGCAGTTGATAAAAAATCGCGTAAGGTATTTATCGGAAAATCCGTATGTGCGTTTAAAATTTCAAGTGAAAATTTTGAACAATTTCGCGTGCCAATTCCAAAAACGTGTTTTCGAGAAAAACGCGTTCAAAGTTTTGACTGTCATATCATCATACCGGGCGCTCTCCCGGAGCAATTCAAATTAAGGATCAAAACAATTTTTTTTCCAATTAATTTTTTTCTCCGTATTCTAGAAAAATTAAACTACTTTTTAAGCCAAGCAAAAAGTCAATTTTTTGAAAATTCTACAGTGCTGAAACTCCTTAAGCAAGGCCATGAGGTGCATTAAAAACCTGCACGCGGTCAGGAAAAAGGTGCCTAGGATGGCTGAGACCCCCAAGTCCTCTAACACCTCCAACGCCCCCAATATCTCCAACGTTCCTTAGAAATTATTAAATACTAGCAAGGTGCCCGCAGCTTTGCTTGCGGTGGATAATTTTGAATGTAGATATGTCTGTATATTTTGCGGATAGGTCTTCACATATGTATATTCCTTATTCGCATTTATCTTAAAGCTGGAGTTCTTATTTAAAAGTAATAGAGTATTAACTATATAATTTAATGTAATTGAGGTTTTCTTTCTTTACACTTTCAGTTTTTAACTGAAACTAAAATGAATCCCCATTTCCACACCACAAGGAGGTAGAGGATACGGCGCGTTTTTATTTAAGGTGGTTTCCCCAAATAGGCCTAGTCCACAATTAAAACATTTTTAATATATTCTTATTTTAAAACCTCTCTGTAAACAACATTCTTTGTTTGACCATCATAAGGCTCTTTGCCGAGCTGACTCTTGAACAGGCCACATAGAATTGGCCGTGGGAGAAACACTCGTCCCTAAGGTCTAATCCAGCTACTTTCAAAGTCTGTGATTTATTTATTGTTATCACAAAACAAACCTTTACAGGAAACTGTAGGCGTTTAAATTCAAAAGGTAAGTTTGATGACGTTAAGGGAATTCTTGGTATGAATACTGTCTCTCCCTTGGCGCAGCCAGTAAAAATAACGGCTTCAATAACAAATTTGTGAAGAGTTTTCTCTTGCAATCTTGTTCCATTGCATAATTTTGGGGGTTTTAAGTTTTTTAATAACATAATTGGTGTTCCGACCTTAAGCGAAAGAATATGCAATGGGAGTCCAGCTGGATTCTGCTTGTTAAGAAATTCTACAGGATAATGTACAGCATTTTCTGGCTCAGTAACAGAGTCTATTGATTTGAATGTAACTTCCTCTCCATTAAATGATTTTATTAGCTGATCATTAATTGAAGCAGCTCTGTCATTTCTTGAAGTTAAAATGGCTCGTTCTGATAACCAGTCCAATGACTTATGTGAGATTTCTGAAATATCAGGAAAAATGTTAGAAGTAAGCTTTTCCAATGTGCTTACTACAGTACCCAAACTTGATGACAATTTTATTTTGCCCTCAAGCGTCGGATAATCTCCATTTCCTATTTTAGCGTTCAGATTTTGTTTACAGAAATGATCAGTTTTATATATAGATATAGATGACTGCCCCCCTGCCCTTTTTGCAAAGCCCAGCGGCTTGAACGCTTTGACGGGGTTTATTCGTGTGTGTTGCTGGTATAATTTAATTTTAATTTATTGTTAATTTATTGTTAAGTTTAATTTAGTTTTATGCATTCGGTGTTCAATGCTTGTGTATAATTTGTTGGAATTATTATTCCTACCTTAGGCTAATGTAACTTTTTTTAGAATTGACCTAGAGCTTCAGTAAAACCACCATATGAATCCTTAAAGTATCAGGATTCCCTCGATAAATTTTCATATTGCTAATTGACTTAGATCAGTGTTTTTTTGCCGTTAGGAAAAAATGAGGAAGATTCTTAGATTTTCAAAAATCGATAAAAAATAGTAAACATTAAAATATCCAATATTAAATTAAACAGAATCTTTATTATGTAGAGGACTAAATTTTGGCCAAAAATCGCATCGATTGATTAACGCGTTTAGCGTCCAGATTTATTTATAGAAATTGAGGGTTTTTTGCCACTGGAAGAAAATGGGGGCATGTTTCTGGCCAAAATAAATCTTAGCAAATCAGTTTAGTGTTATAAGAATTGAATGGTAAAAAATTTTAATAGGGTCATTTAATTAGTTTAGGCTGTGCGTTGATTCTTAATTTTCAATGAACAGTTTTATGTATATAGATAAAACAAATTTATGTTAGGATAAATTCATGACATTTTAATCAGCAATTTATCACAATTCCAACAGTAATTCATAACATTTTCATTGGTAAATTTGCATGTCAATGTTAAATTCATCACCATTTTACATATATAACAAGAGAGAACGCTATAGTCGAGTGCCTCGACTATTAGATACCCGTTACTCAGCTAAACAACTTAATATAAATATGCCTTCTTGTATATTTTTCGCCGCTCGAATTAGCTCCCGATTTTTATGTTAAAATCGGTACCCAGGGAACACCTCCAATTTGGCTAACTTGATTTGATTTGCATAGTTCTTGGGATATAGTTCGGTATTGACAAATGAAAGCCATCGCAATTTCCTTTAATAGAAATCCTTATCGAGAATTAACGTTGACTCTGTTGAGCACCTTGGCCAGCTGTTCCAAAGTCATCCGTTAGATGGCGCTATTGTATACGCCATGAAAAGCGGAAATGTAGGCGCTAGCCAGGCTTAAGTGTTTAATGGGTTTTTGGGCGTTAGAGTGGGCGTGGCAAACTTTTATTTGGCCAATCGATAGGTATTGACGAAACAAATACATATCATATGGGCGTCAGAGGGGGCGTGGCACCATTTTGAAACAAACTTGCGCTGCGTAGGAACTCCTAAAATCTACATGCAAAATGCCAATCTTCTAGCTTTTATAGTTTCCGAGATCTCAGCGTTCATACGGACAGACGGACAGACGGACATGGCTAGATCGACTCAGCTAGTGATCCTGAACAAGAATATACTTTATAGGGTCGGAAACGCTTCCTTCTACCTGTTACATACTTTTGCACGAATATAATATACCCTTTTACTCTACAAGTAACGGGTATACAAATTCATCGATGATTCATAAATTAAAAGGTGATTAACGGAACTGCAACTGGTTGCCTTTTAAAATATAGTATTACTAGTAGCACTAGCGAATGTTAACGATGTAGTTACGACGCTGATGCTATGAGCTTCTAAGCACAGAGTACGCCGGGCACCATTACCCTCTGACTTAGTCTCCGAAAGTGAAATGCTAACCTATCAGCTAGAATTGCTAACCTGCAAGCTAGAAAAAAGGTTCTCATCGGTTTCCAAATTTAAACTTATCAAGCCAAAGTTTGGCTTGCAAACACCAAGAGTTTTGCTTACTTTCTGCAAAGGCAAAAGAAGGTCAGATCAAATTAAGAGATGTCTTATATGTTTTATATGTCTCTCCTGTGCGGCTGCGTGCAGGGTGAGGGGCACTGTGCTGCCAAAACGGCTAAGAACGCGGTCTTACCGCACTACAGTTATGATTTACATATGTTGTTGTCCTGTTTTAGCAATTTAAGCACACGAAGACTGCGCAAAAGAGAACACGTACAGTGGAACGCAGCTTATTTCGTGCAGTACCTAAAAAAAGTTCAAGTCGTTATTCCTGCTAAACTAAGAAAGATAACAGAAAAATTTAAATGCAGTATTTGAACGTTATAGGGTCAGAAATGTGCTCTTCACTGCGCTGCAACTTTTGACTAAAATTATAATAACTTCTACAAGGGTATAAAATCGTATGAAAATATTCCATGGATTTGGAGTGGAAACGAAATATTTGGAAATTTAAAAATTTAATGTCAGGTTACTATACTACAGAAACTTGCTTAACCCAAGTATTAACGGGATGGTACATTTGTATTAAAAATTCCAAATTTTTAAGACATGGATTTTTATTGATTTAGTAGACCGGGTGTAAATTTAATCTTTTGGCGTACGCTTCTCACTGAACAATTAAAAAAATGGAGGAAAAAAATCAAAAAGCAAAAGTCGATTGCAGGAGTTTACATGTGAGGACAAAATAACATTAATACTATCTGGGGTGCCTCTTGTCAGAGCAAAATGTTTATTAGGTCAAAAATGTAAATGTGTTTAAAACAGAAAATAATTAGCAGTAAATTAAAAAAAAAAACAACTGTTAAATTTAAATTGTATTGTTGTTTAATTTCTTTGTACAGCGGCAGACTTGTCTTGCCAAGGTAGATGATAATATCTTTTAAAGGCTCTTCCCGCAAATACAATATTTGAATTTTAACTGATTTTCAACACACCCAGCTAATTGACAGCAAGACCATAGTACGCTCAGCTCAGATGAACTCTCGAAATTTTGGCGGACTCGTTTGTCGATCTGAGAAAGAGCGAGAGGGAAAATGAGCTCGGGAAGGAGAGGCGTTGTCGACAGCGCGACACTGCGATTTGAACTCTTGCCGCGATCGGAACTCGCTTCGCAAATTAAAATGGACAATTCTGAAATTCTCCGATATATTTTAAATTTATTTTTTATATACATTTTAATTAAATATTTACAGCTGAACTTGACTTTTTCTTAAAAGTAATATTTTTGTTTCGGGTGAAAACTATACTGAATTGAATGGTATTCGATAGGACGAAAATTAATCATATTGATGGGGACTACTTTTAGTTATTTGTATTTAGTTTTCTTAAAGCTAGTAAAGTGAGGCGAATACACGCATTCGATTTCAACAGTTAAAAAGTTAACAATGTTGTCTGAAAAGCTCTTACAAATCTCTTACATCTCATAAGCTTCAAACTTTTTATCTGGCTTATATCTATACAAAACATAACTTGTTTTGTATATTATGTTGCGTAATTTTATGTGCCCAAAGCATGTAAAATTTTCTATATTCGAAAAACTTTTTTTATATCGTTGCAATATAATAAAATGTTTGCAGGGCATTTGGTTTCGGAAAATAATATTTGGTCAACTGAAAAACATTGCACAAAATGGGAATAATTTACTCACATTGATCCACTCTCCTGGTGATGCTGATCAAGAATATATGTATATTCTTCATAGGGTCGGAAATGTCTCACTACGTTGCAAACTTTTTATACCCTTGCAGAGGGTATTATAATTTTGGTCAGAAGTTTGTAACGCAGTGAAGGAGACGTTTCCGACCCCATAAAGTATATATATTCTTGATCAGGATCAATAGGGGAGTTGATATAGCCATGTCCGTTTGTCCGTCTGTCCGTCTGTTTCAATACCGTTTGCGAGCTCAGTTTAAAAGCTAGCGATCTGAAACTTTCACAATCGTCCTAAAACATGTGTACGCAGATCAAGTTTGAAAATCGGCCCGATCGGACGTCTATATCCTATAGCTCCCATAGGAACAATTGGATATATCTTGCAAGAATTTATGATATTTCGCGCTGTGTAAAAGCTATTGCTATACATTTTTTCAAATCGTATGTTTTTAGGCATTTCTTCATCAAGGTAAAAGCGCGTGACGATCGGACGTCTATATCCTATAGCTCCCATAGGAACAATAGGGTAAAATCGGTCCAAATTTGATGTTTTTCAGAATATTTCGCGATGTGTAAAAGCTATTGCTATAAATTTTTTCAAATCGTATTTTTTTATGCATTCCTTTATCAAGGTAAAACCGCGTGCTGATCGGACGTCTATATCCTATAGCTCCCATAGGAACAATAGGGTAAAATCGGTCCAAATTTGATGTTTTTCAGAATATTTCGCGATGTGTAAAAGCTATTGCTATAAATTTTTTCAAATCGTATTTTTTTATGCAGTCCTTCATCAAGGTAAAACCGCGTGCTGATCGGACGTCTATATCCTATAGCTCCCATAGGAACAATAGGGTAAAATCGGTCCAAATTTGATGTTTTTCAGAATATTTCGCGATGTGTAAAAGCTATTGCTATACATTTTTTAAAAATAACTTTAAAATAGTTTAATATACGTACACTGCCTTTAATATCATTAGAATGTAAGTAAGCTATTAAGCCAGCTGTAAATAACAGTATTATATTTAATACAAGTTCTTGGAACTTGGCGTACAATGTAACGAAAAACCCACGGAAAGTTCATATGGTATATAAAATAAAGAGGATTAATACTCTTGACAGGTAAAAAACTGTCCGATCTACCATTTGTCTTTTCGCTACTTTTTCAATTTTAGCAATTTCGGCTAAGTCTGCAAGGGTATTAAAACTTCGGCTTGCCGAAGTTAGCTTCCGTCCTCGTTAATTTTACAAAAACGACAGAATATTGTTGCGGAGAAAGACGTTGTGAACCCTAAAAAATAATTTAATCCCAAATTATCTCCTAATATAAGCGTAAGAACTAAATGAATTCCTTCTCATTGCGTTAATATTTAAAAGCATTCCGCCATCTTCTAAGTCTTTTAATGATTCAAACAATTGAAAAAGACTTTTTGAGTTTCCATGATTTCAATATGGCAGCGGTAAATATAAAATTATACTGACGTCGGAAACGACAAATACACTCCCATAGGTAGTGCACAGTGGGGTTCTAGTGGATTATTAACTTCCAAAATAAAGTTATTATGGTTTTCATAGAATTTTCTTCAGTCAATTGAATTTAAATTAATAATATTTTCGCGCTCTTCTAAGAACTTTAATGTTTGTATGAAACTGGAAAATACATTTCGTAGCTCAAAAAACTTTTGTAATTGAAATCCCAAAGGAAAGATAGACCCTTTACGTTTTTTAAGTATATAAATTTAGAAGTTTTAGCTTTTTAATTAAGTTATATTCTTTCGAAAAACCTTTGAATGTGTCTTCACAATAAATTATAAGGTTATTGAGGCCATTTTCAACTTCTGACAATACGCCTGCATCTTTAAGATTGGAATATGTTTTTTCTAGTTTTTTTAAAGGCTCTATTATATGGTGTTAGTACATCCTTATAGACGTTCATTTGCACATACTATAGAGATTTTAGGGCTTATTTTTTCGTGTGCGCAGAGAAACTTTTAAAACTAGAAAAACTTTAAACGCAATTTGGAGAGCAGCAGGGTAAACTTAGACATGGATTAATAGTGTGATTTTCCTTAATATGGAACAGAAAGCTATCAATGTTGTCAAAGAGTAACAAGCTAATTTTACAAGAAATCACTTTTTATTAGTTTTACTTATATTTTTAGAAATTTAAAAATAATATAAAAAATTTAATTTAATTAAGATTTGAAAACAATAAAAAAAAAAACGTAAAAACAATGTGAAATTCAAATTAAATTAAATCAGCTGGCATATTTTTTAAATCATTTATCAGCTCGCAAAGTATCTTATATACGTTTTTAGGAAAATTAAAAAAATATATTGTTGGATAAATGTCCACACTAGGTTCCATTCATCTGGGTACTTCAAATTTAAAACTAAAAAGATTTTTAAACACACTGATACCCTACTCAACATATCGGGCAGGTCGTAATAAACGTAAACAAAATGTTTTTCAATGCAAAATAGGCTTGACTCAATGCAACAATGCTGTAGTTTTCATCTGTTTTGGTTTTAAGGTAAGATTTGAGTTCTTCAACGCTGCTTTTGTATATGATGAAGTTATCTCGGAAGTTTTGAATATGTTAAGATTCTGTACCGAACGGTCCAAATTCTGATTCTGACAATTGTTTTTTGGAAACAAATTCCTTATTTTTCTGTAATTTAAAGTAGTTTTGAACGGAAAAAAACAATTTGAATTTTATTTGAAAAGTGTAATTGTCATATAGACTCTGCTATCATAAAGTTTTAAAAAATATTGGGTTTTTTGTTCCAGGCTACAATGGAGACACTCCTTAAGCGAGACGATATAAATGCGACATACGTTTACACAGAAAAGTATTACTTTTGTTTTACAAAAACTCCTGTACAAGTTTTAAATATATATTAAATTTCCATAAAAATTTCAAAACGTTTTCACTGATTATACCCGATACCTGATTATAACGCGATTTTAAACCGCGTAAAGGGGGTTTCCCCATTAAAAAAGAAGAAATAGTTCGTTAATAGATACAAAATTCCAAAGCGATAGTCCCTGTAGAAACATTTTTGTATGGCATTTTAAACATTTTTAACCGATCATTTAGGATATAAAAAAATCAATTTAAATATTATTTATTTTACATACTTAAGTAAACCTTAAATAAAAAAAGGCAATTTATAAATAAAAAAAAATGTTACATTTGTGAACTTCAAAGCTTAAAAAGTTTCTGCAAAAATATCAAAATAGTTTATAAAATTTTAATTATCTGAAAATGTATTCAGTAAAGCCTCTTACTGCTATTCTATGAGACTTCTCTGTCTTAATTTGGTATGTGTGGAATTCAATCTCCATTTTATCAAAATGGTCAACACTAGCTTTATAAGTTTTAGTCTTTGGGAAAAATTCTAGCTGTTTCTCATTGGTTGACTTTAACTGCAACATTATCTAGACTAGTGACCTCCGAAAAGAGTTAAAATAGGTGGTTCAGGTTTTGTAACACTTATAACTATTTGCGGTGGTTAATTCGGACAAAAAAATGTGTATCTTCATAAATTTTTTGAAACGATACGGTTAATGTCAGATCAATTATTTTATAAGCATATCCAAGTACAACATTTAAGCTATGTTTTCACAAATTTCCATCGAAAAAATAATTAAATGAGACGTTCGCAGCCAACCTCCGTTGGCGCCTCGAAGAAAAAAGGTTTTGTGGAAAAGGTCTTGCAGAAAAAACCAAAAAAAAATTGTTTGTTAGTTAAAATGTTGCTCAAGGTAACTACGTCGACTTTTTTTTATTCAATTTTTGGATTTTTTGTAACACTTTAAAACGTAATTTGGGCCTAAAAATTCGATATATTAGTTATTATAAAATAAAACAAGAAAGGAAAGCTAAAGCTGAATTACCCTTGAGAATATTCTGTAAATTATATTTTTCAAAATTATTCATATGATGCAATAAATAATACTCATAAAAATTCCAACTTCCTAACTTTAAAAACACCAAAGTTATGGCATTTCCTATCGTTCAGTTATATGGCAGCTATTGGATATAGTCGGCCGATCCCAGCCGTTCCGACTTTTATACTGCGTGCAAAGGAAAGAAGGGTGTGTGTAAAGTTTCAATTCGATATCTTTAAAACTGAGAGACTAATTCGCGTAGAAACAGACAGACGGACAGACGGACATGCTTATATCAACTCAGGAGGTGATCCTATTCAAGAATATATATAATTTATAGGGTCGGAGATGTCTCCTTCACTGCGTTGCACACTTTTGACCAAAATTATAATATCCTCTGCAAGGGTATAAAAAACCACAATTTCAAGATATTCGCGTTAAAAGTTTCAAGTTTGGGTTTGAACGGGAACGAGGCGCGCGGCGCGCGGCTAGGAGCACTGTAACTTTTTTTCTACTGCTTAAATCTCTATGAAAATTTGTGGAAATGTTCTCAAAAATTTGTTCTTTAAGATAAAGCAAAAAAAAATGTAAAAGGTATATAACCCCTTAACTGTACAGTCTGCTTTTGAGAAACTTGGGGTTTTAATGGTAACACAAGCTCTGATAGAATTGGGTGTCATGTGAAATTTTTTGCAAGGACCTTATAATAATAAAGTAGAAGTAATTGTCCAACATAGAAAAGGGAAATATTTCAAAAACTTTAACATTAAGGAGTAAATGTATTCCAAAAGAGTTTGCACGCAAACATTGTGGAGAGCCACAGAGTTTCGACCGCATTTATTGTATACTGGAATTTTACCTCTTAAAGATTCTGTTAAAAAAGAGCAATATTATGCTATCTGGTTAATACATTGTCCATATATATTGCTCTGCTCTGAAAAACAGGGGCCAACAAATATTCTCATTTGTCAAGAAATGTTGAACGTATTTGTTGAGGACTTTCCTTATGATTTTGGTGAAAACAGTATGACACTTCCGATCAATCAGTTATATGGCAGCTATAGGATATAGTCGGCCGATCCCGGCCGTTCCGACTTATATACTGCGTGCAAAGCAAAGAAGGGTGTGTGCAAAGTTCCGAACAGACGGACATGGCTAGCTCGACTCTCCTGGTGATGCTGATCAAGAATATATATACTTTATAGGGTCGGAAATGTCTCCTTCACTGCGTTGCAAACTTTTGAGTGAAATTATAATACCCTCTGCAAGGGTATAAAAAGAGCAGTTGATAAAAAATCGCGTAAGGTATTTATCGGAAAATCCGTATGTGCGTTTAAAATTTCAAGTGAAAATTTTGAACAATTTCGCGTGCCAATTCCAAAAACGTGTTTTCGAGAAAAACGCGTTCAAAGTTTTGACTGTCATATCATCATACCGGGCGCTCTCCCGGAGCAATTCAAATTAAGGATCAAAACAATTTTTTTTCGAATTAATTTTTTCTCCGTATTCTAGAAAAATTAAACTACTTTTTAAGCCAAGCAAAAAGTCAATTTTTTGAAAATTCTACAGTGCTGAAACTCCTTAAGCAAGGCCATGAGGTGCATTAAAAACCTGCACGCGGTCAGGAAAAAGGTGCCTAGGATGGCTGAGACCCCCAAGTCCTCTAACACCTCCAACGCCCCCAATATCTCCAACGCTCCTTAGAAATTATTAAATATAAAACAAATTTATGTTAGGATAAATTCATGACATTTTAATCAGCAATTTATCACAATTCCAACAGTAATTCATAACATTTTCATCGGTAAATTTGCATGTCAATGTTAAATTCATCACCATTTTACATATATAACAAGAGAGAACGCTATAGTCGAGTGCCTCGACTATTAGATACCCGTTACTCAGCTAAACAACTTAATATAAATATGCCTTCTTGTATATTTTTCGCCGCTCGAATTAGCTCCCGATTTTTATGTTAAAATCGGTACCCAGGGAACACCTCCAATTTGGCTAACTTGATTTGATTTGCATAGTTCTTGGGATATAGTTCGGTATTGACAAATGAAAGCCATCGCAATTTCCTTTAATAGAAATCCTTATCGAGAATTAACGTTGACTCTGTTGAGCACCTTGGCCAGCTGTTCCAAAGTCATCCGTTAGATGGCGCTATTGTATACGCCATGAAAAGCGGAAATGTAGGCGCTAGCCAGGCTTAAGTGTTTAATGGGTTTTTGGGCGTTAGAGTGGGCGTGGCAAACTTTTATTTGGCCAATCGATAGGTATTGACGAAACAAATACATATCAAACAAGAAAGGAAAGCTAACTTCGGGCGGAGCCGAAGTTGAAATACCCTTGCAGAATATTCCGATTTATATTCTCCAAACTTATTCATTTGATGCATTCTTAACACTCATAAAAAATCCCAACTTTCTAACTTTAAAACAAGAGAGAACGCTATAGTCGGGTGCCCCGACTATCAGATACCCGTTACTCAGGTAAAAGGAGTGCGAGGGAGATGGAGATAGAAACTTTGATCACGCATAACTTTTAAACGAATGGTCCGATTTGAAAAATTTTTTCTACATTTCGATAAGTATTGATAAACACAATAAAACTGCATTTTTACTTTTCCGAAATATTTAAATTTATATTTAAATAAAATCGTATATAAGCGATTGTGGGCGTTAAAGGGGGCGTGGCACCTTTTTGAAACAAACTTGCGCTGCGTAGGAACTCCTAGAATCTGCATGCAAAATGCCAATCTTCTAGCTTTTATAGTTTCCGAGATCTCAGCGTTCATACGGACGGACAGACGGACAGACGGACATGGCTAGATCGACTCGGCTAGTGATCCTGAACAAGAATATATATACTTTATAGGGTCGGAAACGCTTCCTTCTACCTGTTACATACTTTTGCACGAATACAATATACCCTTTTACTCTACGAGTAACGGGTATAAAAATTTAGTCTGCTTCTGCAAGAAATGCAGCCTCGTAATCAGGGCTGACCAGTCGAATATGACTTGCTGGCTGTGTGAAAATATGGTGCACACCAAGTGCGCCGGTTTTACTGGCCGGACAAGTGATGACCTATCAAAGTGGCCCAATTTGCAGTTTTGTTGTGATGCTTGTGTCGAGGTTGCGAACGAGATGAAATCGTTCATGCGCCAAACTAAAGGCGGCCTGATGGGGCTGATTAGCTGTTTCGGTGTTGCTAGAGATAGTTTTCGGCGAGCTGATGATCTCCTCTCTGCGCTGGACTCGCAGTTTAAAAGTCGTAAGCTATTAGAAGAGTCCCCTAAGCGCAAAAAGGCCGCTGGTGGTAAGGAGCAAAAGGGGAACACCCCGCAACCGAAATCAAAAGAACAACAGAGCATTCCGGCGGATCAGCAGCCGATTTCAGCAATCCCTCAAATGTTGTTAAGATCGGCAGCTAAAAAAGATTCGGTATCCGAACAATCCGTTTCAGAATGCATGCAACCAGGGACTTCTAAGAATTCCGATTTGTCCGTAGTGGTTTCACAATTAGTGGATCCACCTATCTCTCAGAATATAGCATCTCCTCCACAAGGGACTACTGAGTCCGGACAACCGGCTCAAGTTGGTTTGGCAGAAGCAATGTCTGCTCCACCAAAATCCCTTTCAGTGGTTCCACTCAAGAAACAAATTTTCGTTTCTCGGCTTTCCCCTGATCAAACATCTTCTGATGTATTGTCTTATATACAAGACAAAACTAAAGCCGATTGTAATAGTGTAAAGGTGGAAAAGTTTAAGTTTTCTTATGCTAGAGACATTTCATCTTTCAAGATAACTGTCCCTAACGAGCTTTTTGAAGCCATATGCTCGGGCGACTTTTGGCCGGATAATATGGTTGTAAAAGAGTTCGAGGCTAAGATAAAGAAGAAGGGGCCCGTGGGAGTAAAACTTCCTAGTCGAGGCCAAACCAGTGTACCAATTTCAAAAAACTAACTTCTAACCTCCTACTTTCCTATCAGAATGCAAGAGGTTTGCGCAGCAAACTTACTAAATTGTATTCCGATAGCCTTTCCTTTGCATCTCATATTATTGTGTTCACAGAAACCTGGTTAAAGCCGGAGATCTTTAGCTCCGGAGTTTTTCCAGGTAAGTACACAATTTATAGGTATGACCGTCCCTCTAGACGGGGAGGTGGAGTCTTAATTGGAGTTGATTCAAACCTCCCGTCTGAGGAGGTTTTTTTTGATGAATTCAATACCATTGAATTTATTTGTGTAAAGTTATCGCTTCCTGGTAACTTTATATACATAACTTGCTCATATATTCCGCCGTTGTCTGAACTTCCTGATTATTTAAATCACCTATCCGTTATTAAGTCCGTTGCAAATAAGCTTTCCGATAGGGATCAGTTGATAGTTCTAGGTGATTTTAATATACCTGGAGTTACTTGGTCCACTGAGGATGGATCGAATGTCTTACTACCTATAGCACAGCATGATTTTATTGATGGCCTGCTTGACATATCTCTATCTCAAGTAAACCATGTTCGAAATTCATTAGGTCGCCTACTTGATTTGTGTTTTGTATCAAATCCTGAAGGTGTGTTTCTGTCCAGACTAGCACCACTCACGCAACCTGAAGATCCATATCACCCAACATTCGAACTTTCATTTGATACGGGTAGAGTTATAGAAGAAAAATCAGAAAAATCCAAACGAATACATTGTTTTTGCAAGGCAGACTTTCTGAGGCTAAATAATTTTATTTCTGGCTTTAATTGGTCTGAAATTTACCAATGCATTAATATGTCCGATGCAGTTAATGTTTTTTACACTGCAATAAACTCATTTTTTAATTCCTGTGTTCCGTGGTACTATCCGTCAACTTCCAATAAATCACCTTGGTTTAGCAAAGAGTTGACACACTTAAGAAATGTAAAGTCTAGACTTTTTAGGAAATATAAAAATACCGGTTCTCAATCTGTTTTTACTAGATATTTAAGTGCTCGGTCAAGATTTACCGTGCTTAATGCTCAGTGATATAACAGTTACTTTAACCGTTGTAAGGTCCTGTTCTCTCAGGACCCGAAACAGTTTTATAATTTTGTTAACACCAAGCGTAAATCTAATTCTTTTACTTTCTCGCTATCGTTCGAAAACATGACGGCAACCACAGATCAGGCAATAGCCGATTTATTTGCCCAATTTTTTCAAACGACTTACTCTACTTTAGATTATTCACCACAGCCTTATTCTTACACCATATCCAAGTCAAACCTCATATTCTGTCCCACTTTAACAGAAAGCTCTCTTCTTTTGGATCTTCTTCGTATTAAGCCTGTTTATTCGCCAGGGCCCGATGGTATTCCTGGGTGCGTGCTTAGGTATTGCGCTAAGGCCCTGTGCAAACCTCTTCACAAGTTTTTTACCTTATCTATAGAAACCTCCTCAATTCCCAAATATTTGAAAGGAATCATTTGTTATTCCTCTTTTTAAAAAAGGTAACAAGTTAGAAGCCAGTAACTACAGAGGTATTTTTAAGTTGTCAGCTATTCCTAAGCTTTTTGAAAAAATTATTACTCCTCATTTGCAGCACCTTTGCAGATCAATCATTTCTCCGTGTCAACACGGCATTATTAAACGTAGATCCACAATCACAAACCTTCTAGAGCTCACTTCATTAGTGATAAAAGGCTTCAATAGTAGTTTTCAAACAGACGTCATTTACACTGACTTTGGTAAAGCATTTGACTCTGTAAATCACTTACTTCTCATTCAAAAACTTGACCTTTTAGGTTTTCCAGTTGATCTGCTTAAATGGATTTCAAGTTATCTGAATGGCAGGTCACAAAGGGTCCTTTTCAAAAATTCAATTTCTGAAATTCTCCGTGTTACCTCCGGTGTCCCACAAGGGAGCCATCTGGGTCCGTTACTTTTTACATTATTTATTAATGATCTTCCCTCAATTATAAGTCATTCTCGCGTAATTATGTACGCAGATGATGTTAAGTTGTGCCTGCAGTATAAGGACATTTCCTGCCATTTAGACTTGCAATCCGATCTAGATAATTTTCAAAACTGGTGCCGAGATAATTTACTAAATTTAAACGGTTCCAAGTGCAAGCTGATGACTTTTTATCGGGCCAGTCCGATATACGCGACTTACACGTTAAGTGGCAGCTCTTTGGATAGAATAACTCTTGTAAACGATCTTGGCGTTCTCTTGGACCCCAAACTAAAATTTTCTAATCACATTTCGTCCATGGTTAATAAAGCCAGAGGAGTGCTTGGATTTATTAAAAGGTGGTCAAAAGAATTCGATGATCCTTATTTGACTAAAACTTTATTTATTTCGCTAGTCCGTCCGATTCTAGAGTATGGGTCTTCCGTCTGGAGTCCACAATACGGAATACATATTGGTCGTATTGAATCTGTACAAAAAAAACTTCCTTCTTTTTGCTTTACGGCGCCTAAACTGGGATGCAAATCTTATCTTACCTTCTTATTCTAGTAGACTTCTTTTGATTAATTTACCATCCCTAGCCAACCGTAGAACGATGCTTGGTACTATCTTTATTTATAACCTTATACATGGTGATATTGACTGCCCCGACTTGTTAAGTCGGCTAAACTTTTCTGTGTAGATTAACTAGAAATTATATTCCCCTAACTTTAAATCATTGTAGATCTAACTATGCCTTGCATGAGCCTTTCAGAGTATTATGTTCTGACTATAATAGACTTTTCCTGTAATATCAAATCTTGACTCTCTGCCGCTCCTAAAACGATTAATACTTGCTTCATTGGCACAAGATTATCTATTAATTTTTTCGCCGGACCTTTACCTTTATTTTCCTATCTCGCGTCTATCTTATCGCGAATCGTGCCGTACGATACACGGCTGCGCCCCTCGGTCGGTTGGCCGGGTAAATGGGCCGTAGGACTCCGCGCGAAAAAAAAAAAAAATTTCTGTTATCTTTTTTAGTTTAGCAGGAATAACGACTTGAACTTTTTTTTAGGTAACTGCACGAAATAAGCTGCAATCCAGCCCATTTACCCAAGAGGAGATTATCAACTTTACTGCATGTAATAAAAAGAAACAAGAGAGAACGCTATAGTCGAGTGCCTCGACTATTAGATACCCGTTACTCAGCTAAACAACTTAATATAAATATGCCTTCTTGTATGTTTTTCGCCCCTCGAATTAGCTCCCGATTTTTATGTTAAAATCGGTACCCAGGGAACACCAATTTGGCTAACTTGATTTGATTTGCATAGTTCTTGGGATATAGTTCGGTATTGACAAATAAAAGCCATAGCAATTTCCTTTAAAAGAAAACATCCAGAATTAACGTTGACTCTGTTGAGCACCTTGGCCAGCTGTTCCAAATTCATCCGTTAGATGGCGCTATTGTATACGCCATGAAAGGCGGAAATGTAGGCGCTAGCCAGGCTTAAGTGTTTAATGGGTTTTTGGGCGTTAGAGTGGGCGTGGCAAACTTTTATTTGGCCAATCGATAGGTATTGACGAAACAAATACATATCAAAAAAAATTTTCATAATAGCATCTAAACTGTAGCCACAGCTTGTGGCTTGTGGGCGTCAGAGGGGGCGTGGCACCATTTTGAAACAAACTTGCGCTGCGTAGGAACTCCTAAAATCTACATGCAAAATGCCAATCTTCTAGCTTTTATAGTTTCCGAGATCTCAGCGTTCATACGGACAGACAGACAGACGGACAGACAGACGGACAGACGGAGAGACGGACAGACGGACATGGCTATATCGACTCGGCTAGTGATCCTGAACAAGAATATATATACTTTATAGGGTCGGAAACGCTTCCTTCTACCTGTTACATACTTTTGCACGAATATAATATACCCTTTTACTCTACGAGTAACGGGTATAAAAAGGAAGCAAACTTCGACAAGTTTATAACTATACCCTGGCATCTATTACAAACATTTAATATTCCACATTTTTATTTTTATTCTTAAAAACAATTAAGCTTGGTCGGTTTCCTATTGTTCCTATGGCACCAATATTAAATAGTCGTCAGATTTTTATAACTGTCAAGTTCTGAAATCATTAAAAATTACTTTATTATTATTAAATTATTATTTAATTTCCCTTTTTTCTGTTTGCTCCTAGGACAACTATATAATACAGTCGTCCGATTGTTATAAAACTATAACTGTATTTCTGAGTATATACATATGTTAAGATATTGTTCCTATGGGTGCTATACGATAGTGACTTATGTATGTACTACCTGTAACTGAAAAGTTTCATCCAAAAAGCTTTAAAACTGAGGGACTAATTTGCGTAGAAACGGACAGACGGACATTTCAAGATCGACTCGTGCCTGTTATCTTTTTCGTGTTAAGAAGCTATGGAGTAAGAAACTATTGATATTGCTCTATTATTACTCTAACTATTTAGTTCAATGCTTCTGCGACATATATGTACGTTATGGGGTCAGAAATGTGCTTTTCACTGCGCTGCAACTTTTGACTAAAATTATAATAACTTCTACAAGGGTATAAAATCGTATGAAAATATTCCACGGATTTGGAGTGGAAACGAAATATTTGGAAATTTAAAAATATAATTTCAGGTAAGTCACTATAGAAACTTATTTAACCCAAGTATTAGAATACATACATATGTATATCAATTCCAAACGATTATAAGCGGGATGGTACATTTGTATTAAAAATTCAAAATTTTTAGACATGGATTTTTATTGATTTAGTAGACCGTGTGTACAATTAAAAAAAATGGAGGGAAAAAATAAAAAAACAAAAGTCGATTGCAGGAGTTTACATGTGAGGACAAAATAACATTAATACTATCTGGGGTGCCTGTTGTCAGAGCAAAATGTTTATTAGGTCAAAAATGTAAATGTGTTTAAATTAGAAAATAATTATCAGTAAATTAAAAAAAAAAAAACAACTGTTAAATTTAAATTGTATTGTTGTTTAATTTCTTTGTACAGCGGCAGACTTGTCTTGCCAAGGTATTTGATAATATCTTTTAAAGGCTCTTTCCCGCAAATACGATATTTGAATTTTAACTGCTTGTCAACAAACCCAGCTGATTGACAGTACGACCGTAGCACAAAGTTCACTTCCGCAGTCTGGCAACGCTATGTAATTTTATGGTATTTTTTTCGTCGATCTGAGGACCGAGGTGAAAAAAACCCTTGACGAAAAGTGAACGCCAGCTGTTTTCCTCTCGCTCTCTCTCATGACTGGCGGACAGTTTTCGTCGATCTGAGTACTAGGCCAATAATTAAGTTTGTCACACTATCAGTGTGCCCATATGCTCGCTGTCAGTGTGACCGCGTCTACCGCCTTGCACTGCGGGCTGTTCTTTAAATTCGAACTTCGCATTCCATGGAACGCACCCTCGCCCAACAGCCGAAAAAGCTTAAGCCTAGTATCCAGATCGACAAACGATTACGCTAGCGTAAAAACTTTAATCTTTGCAGTGAGACCAAAAGTTTGAGAGTTCATCAGATTTAAGCGTACTACGGTCGTACTGTCAATCAGCTGGGTTTGCTGACAAGCAGTTAAAATTCAAATATCGTATTTGCGGGAAAGAGCCTTTAAAAGATATTATCAATTACCTTGGCAAGACAAGTCTGCCGCTGTACAAAGAAATTAAAAAACAATACAATTTAAATTTACCAGTTGTTTTTTTTTAATTAACTGATAATTGTTTGCTAATTTAAAGTTTATAGCTGCACTTTTATTGTGTTTTTTCGTACATTCTGGACCTAAAAAACATTTTGCTCTGACAAGAGGCACCCCAGATAGTATTAATATTATTTTGTCCTCACATGTAAACACCTGCAATCGACTTTTGTGAGTTTTTCCCTCCATTTCTTATAATGTTTAGTGAGAAGCGCACGCCAAAAGATTAAATTTTTTAATCTTTTCGCTAGGGTTCACCCAAAGTTCATTTCCGCAGACTGGCAACGCTACGGAATTTTCTGGTATTTTTTTCGTCGATCAGGAGACCGACGTGAAAAAAAGGCCCGACGAAAAGTGAACGCCAGCTGTTTGCCTCTCGCTCTCCCTCATGACTGGCGTACGGTTTTCGTCGATCTGGATACTAGGCTTTATATAACTTAAATTTCATAGTTGAAGTTTTCATTTTCTTTTTTCTAGACAAACAAAAAATAGTTCAATATTGAAAAGCATGCATAAATAAGTAAAGTACTATTTTCTTCTCGTTAAAGTGAACATCCTCGGTTTTAAAAATTAATTTATTTTAATTCCTTAAGCCTAGTATCCTGATCGACAAACGATTACGCTAGCGTAAAAACCTTAATCTTTGCAGTGTGACCAAAAGTTTGAGAGTTCATCAGATTTAAGCGTGCTACGGTCGTACTGTCAATCAGCTGGGTTTGTTGGCAAGCAGTTAAAATTCAAATATCGTATTTGCGGGAAAGAGCCTTTAAAAGATATTATCAAATACCTTGGCAAGACAAGTCTGCCGCTGTACAAAGAAATTAAAAAACAATTCAATTTAAATTTAACAATTGCTTATTTTAATTTACTGATAATTATTTGCTAATTTAAAGTTCATAGCTGCACTTTTATTGTGTTTTTCGTAAATTTTTGACATATGAAACATTTTGCTCTGACAAGAGGCACCCCAGAAGTATTAGTGTTATTTTGTCCTCACATGTTAACTCCTGCAATCGAATTTTGCGGGTTTTTTGATTTTTTTCCCTACATTTTTTAATATGTTCAGTGAGAAGCGCACGCTGAAAGATTAAATTTTTTAATCTTTGCGCTAGGGTTCACCCAAAGTTCATTTCCGCAGACTGGCAACGCTATGGAATTTTCTGGTATTTTTTTCGTCGAACAGGAGACCGACGTGAAAAAAAGGCCCGACGAAAAGTGAACGCCAGCTGTTTGCCTCTCGCTCTTTCTCATGACTGGCGTACGGTTTTCGTTAATCAGGATACTAGGCTTTAAACAAATTATTTTAATCGAAAACAATTGTTCAAGTTCCTAGAATCTAGCTACTTTTTATAGCTACATATGTATGTATGTATGTATATAATTTCACTCAAAGCTTTAGACGCAAAAGCTCTTGCCAAATGACATTGGCAGTATCAAAAGTCGGTAGATAAAACGGTGTAATCATCGCAATCGAGCACCCAGTTGTTTACCAAGCGTAAACGCAAGCGGAGATTAGTGGACGGGAAAGTCAGGGAAGGGAACTAAAAATGGCACTCAAGTTCGCTGCGAATCTGAACTTTCTGTTCACGGAGAGGGCGGCGACGATCGCAGAGCGGATCCGGCTGGCTCACCAGAGTGGATTCCGGGCCGTGGAGATCCCCTATCCGGAGGGGGAGACCGGCGACGTGGTGGCCGCCGTTAAGGAAACGGGCGTGGTGGTCAGCCTAGTGAACCTGGCCTTCGACAAGACCGACGACCAGCTGCGCTTCGGCTCCACCAGCGTTCCTGGATCGGAGAAGCTGTTCAGCCGCCAGCTGGACGCCACCATCGAGTTCGCGCGTCAGGTGGGATGCGGCAAGATCCACCTCACGGCAGGGCTCTTCAAGGGCGGCCAGGAGAGCGACTATACGAAGACGTACACCTCCAACCTGAAAATCGCCGCCGATAGCCTCAGGGCCAGCAAGATGGTCGGCGTGATAGAGCCAATTAACAAGTATGCCGTGCCCGGCTACTTCATGAACTCGTACGCCAAGGCCGCCGGAGTGCTGGCTGACGTGGGTGCGGACAACATCCAGCTGCTGGCCGATCTCTACCACCTTCAGCACCTGCATGGCAACGTGTCTAAGACGCTCGAGGAGTACAAGGCCCTCATCGGCCACTTCCAGATCGCCCAGGTGCCGCATCGCCACGAACCGGACGTTTCCGGGGAGCTCGACTACGGCTACGTCTTCAAGACCCTCCAAGAGTTCGGCTACGACGGATGGGTTGGCTGCGAGTACAAGCCCAAGACGACGACGGTCGAGGGTCTGGGTTGGGTTTCCAAGCTGGGCTATACACTATGATCAAATGAAAGGACACTACGGATTGAATTGCATTTATACACATGTTTTTACACTTTTTACAAATAGAAAGCTGGTTTAACCAATATATTCTAATCTGTTTTAAAAAAACTTTAAGATGGTCAAAAAGGGAGGGTCCCCTTATCTTGTTATTTTTTAGAAACATTTTCCTATGCTTCCGTCAAAAGGTCATGAAATTGTCCTACAGCAAGTGTGGAATAAAACAGTAGCTAAGCATACACGATTAGATAAGATTAGATAGCCGGTAGATCCTCGTATCTCATCAGGCGTCACTCTCACTACGGATGACCCGCTTGGCATATTCGGCGATGTGAAGCACTCCATGTTGCGGCGAGGCGATGTGCAGGTTGCTCCCGTTACAGAAGACCGTGTTGATGTACGGATTGTGCAGTTCGGCAACCAGAGTGGAGCAAGCCGTTGAGGAGTCCCCAGTGGACTTCAGCATTTTCTACAACGAATAGCGATTTCAATAAACGATTAGTAAGAACGGAATGCATTTAGATTATAACAGCAGTCAGTCATGTCAATGGCTGGTACATTGCGATATTGTATAGTCATCTGATTATGTGCTAAATACCACTTCATTTATTTTTAAAGGTTAAACTCTCAATAACTTTTTCTGAAAGGTAGAATTGTTTAAAATTGATCGCTAATCAGATTACAGTTGTTCCTTACTATATAGTTATGTTGTAAATAAAATATATGTATTTATATAAATCAAGTTTAAAATTAATTAAAATCTTATTTTAAAAACGATTTTTTTATAAAAAACCACAAAATCTCCGATTATTAAATACATTTTTTTTATAGAAATATAAGTCGATGACCAATTTTAATTTGCGTCACTATATTTGTGTATTATTATATATTTGTGATTACTATATACAAATGCATCAATTTCAAAAAAATTCATATATTTATGATTAAATTGCAAATAAATAAAAAAAATTTCGTGACTAAGCATAATAGAAATTTTTAGAGAAATCAATATTAATTCTATTGTCACATAGCTCGAAAGAGACTTAAATTTAAATATAATTTAAATTGTCGCGGTAATATATAATGCCTTTGAAAAAAAGAGCAACACTAACTATATATCTAAACAACATTTTTTTAATTTCGTTCAACTGTTTTGGCCTAATGACTAATGATTTATGGTAATTTGCAAGTTTTTTTACTAAATAAATCTATAGCGAATACATAAAATGATCTCTATTAGGGATAATTTTTATCTGGGTTTAATTTCGTTCTGTTGACATAAAGATTCATTAATTTGGCTAGCTTAATTCCTTTATTTACCTGACCAAAATAGAATATAGTCTCGTCAAGAAATCCATGCATTTCTTAAAAATAAGAAATGCAGCAAACTTCGGCAAGCCGAAGTTTATACAGTGGCTCACAGCTTAAAGTATGCACTTCAAACCCCTAACTTCAAACTTCCATATTAGGCGTACTGCAACAAATGTGGTGTCAAATTGTTTAGATTAAATTAGTGACTTCATTTATTGTCTACTTTTTCATTTTATGACCAAAACATAATAAAATAATAAAATACTACTTATTTCTACCTCACAGCTTATTTTATGCAGCACCAAAAATATAAAAATAATTGGAAAGTATTTATTTTTTTTAGTATTTAGTATGGTAGCTTTTATCGTCTATTACCGCTTGAAGCCTTTTTGGCATCGAATCCACTAATTTTTTCGTCAGATCGGCTGATATAATGCTCCACTCTTTGAAAAGAGCATCCTTCAGCGGGTTTTTGTTCGAAATGGAGTATTTTCGAATTTTATTCTCTAAAATTGCTCATAAATTTTCGATCACGTCTAGATCTGGAGATTGAGACGGCGGAATCATCACATGGGGACAGTTGTAGCTCAGCCAAGACTGCACAATACCCGCCTTGTGCTTTGGATCATTGTAATGATAAAAACGGAAATTTGACCTTATTCCCAGATCCTCCGCACTTTGCAACAAATTGTCCTTGAAAATATTGAGATACTTCATTTTGTCCATTGTAGACTCAAAAAAGTCCAATTTTCCCGGACCAGCAGCGGACATACACGCTATGGAAGTTTGAAGTTAGGGGTTTGAAGTGCATACTTTAAGCTGTGAGCCACTGCATACCGTACATGTGTTACAAAAAAAGAAATATTCTATATTATGATCCTTTAAAACAATGAAGCTAAGCCAATTTCCCGATAAATTGTTCGATCGTTACTTTGACATCTATATGACACAGTCACTCGATTTTTATAAAAGCAAATCCGTAATTCTAAATCGTTAAAAGAAACTTTAGCAAGGAGTTATGGGTATATATTAAAAAACAAGAGATTTATAATTTTATTTCCTTTTTGTTCGAATGTTCCTATGGCACCTATATGCTACAGTTGTCAGATTTTTATAAAACTCAATCCGAGCTAACAAATTTCATAAGGATCGGCCGACTATATCTTATAGCTGCCATATAACTAAACGATTGAAAATGCATCACATGAATAATTTTGGAGAATATAATTTACAGAATATTCTGCAAGGGTATATCAACTTCGGCTCCGCCCGAAGTTAGCTTTCCTTTCTTGTTTTCCGATTATTCTTATGGACACTATGTACATCACACAGTAGGATCCGTTCCGATCATCTTAATTTTATTTTTGAAACTTAATTGTCAATTCTTATAATTTTAGTTAAATTTCATTTTGTTTTTAAAATTTATTTGTCAAGCCGAAAATAAAACTCCCAATATAATATCCAGAAAAATATTTTTGTTCTTTGGGATTTGGAAATATTTAAATACTATAGAATTACGGTTTTAAATTTGAGATATAATAATTATAACTATATCAGAATTACGCTTTTAGTTTTGTCAAATTCATATATCATATAGCTGCCATGGAACCGATGGCAAAAAAGGTTCAAAAAATCTCGTCCCTTCTTGTTTCACATGAACTCAGTAGTGTAAAAATGAACCCTATATATACGAATAGAGAGACTCCTCCACTTTACTCTGAAACATTTACTGCTAGAGCTTTCGCTATTATTGTTTACTACTCACCATCCAGAATTCATTGCCTGGTAGTGCGTTACCGTCCCAGGCGTAGGACACAACGAGGAGCATCTCGGCATGCTCGGGGTCAGTTAACTTCCGTGCCGGATTTCGCTTGGATATGAGAACCCTAATGCCGTCCTTTGGATGGCCAGGGATCTCTACCACCGATCCGTTGCGCAGACCGCCGCAGTCGGTAATGGAGAACCAGGAGAAGTGCACGAGACCCACATGACTTAGCCGGTTGCCCAGCGTGCGCATCCGCTGCTCGAACGTTTCCAGAAAAATGCGTTCCTGCTGAGCGGCCGCCTTCCACACACCAAGTCCGAAGCCCACCACATGTATGTAGGCTAACCTGTTGATCGGCTGAGCCCTCGCTTGCGCCTCCAACAGCAGCATGTCGAAGCTGACTGCGTAACGTCGTTTCATTACCAGATTATCAAAGACGTCCTGCTTGTTCCTCGAGGGCCCGAAGCGCTGGTTGTCGATGCTAGCCTCCCCGTGGATTAGATCTCGAGTGGCATAAAATCCGCGCCATATTCGCCGGTAATCCTCGGACCGCGTGGAAGCAGGCTCATCCAACGCCAACCCGTAGCCTCTTTCCCGCGTGTTCTGCTGGCGTGCGATCACAATGTCTTGAAACTCCATGAGATTGCGCCGTGACAGCCGGGCTCCAATCATGCCCACGATAACCCCGCTTTGCTGCAGAGTCTTGGTGTCCCGGTCTACGCGTCCGCAGTTGGTCCGCTCGCCCTCGTTGATAAACTCCGTGTATGAGCTGACGGAGAGTAGGGCGGACAGCTTAATGTCGTCGTAGCTCAGCACGTTGGCCAGCACCAGGGGTGCCTTCTCCTCTCGAGAGCCAACGGATTCGAACCCACTGGCCCCGGTCTCTCCGCTCAACAGCAGGTACTTGTCGTTGCGTGCAAAAAAGCTGGCGCAGCGCTTGTCCAGCAGGCGCTGCACAAAGCCGCACAGGGAGAGCGGCCGATAGATGGGCTTTTCGACGGAGTTGCCTGCAACCGGGAGGGAAACGCATCAGTTTAGACATGTAAGAGGAGAGTGGACGCCTCACCCCAGTGGCACTTGTGCTCCAGGTACTGCAGGTAGAGGCCCAAAGTACGTTCATGTATCACCGGATAGGCGGAGCACACCTGCTGGTTTATGCTGCCCAATCGCAGAGGAGATTGTCTCTTGGCGCGGACACTCTCCACGCCGAACTGCAACACAATTTAAAGTTTATAAGCCATTGGCTGGATGGCTTGGCCAGACCCACCTCCAGAGGAAACTCGCTGGAATTGGCCATCAGTTTTTGCAACTCTTGCTCTCCAGCTACGGGCTTCTCCACCTCCCGGCATTCCTTTAGCAATTTGCGCCCAAAATCGGTCAGTGGTTGGGAATCTCCGGTCATCGCCGGCCAAACTTGGTCAACTTCAGCTCCAAAGGAGGACATATTTCGTGAATGCTTCTTATTCGATTGAATTTCACAATTGTTTTTAAATAGTTGCGGCGGCCCCTCCCCATCTCCCTATAAATCGACTTTTAAGTTGTCCGAGTCTATCGATATACATAAATATACGTATATAAATTGAAGTTAATGTAAGTGATGAACAAACTGAACATTGTCAGAATTTAAGCCGATGTTTGCGGGCAACTGAAAGTATCGGTAAGATCTGACAACGCTGATCAGCGAGATAAATGTCTGGCTTCCACTATTCAGTGTTTTGGTATTTTCAGTTGATGGTCTCAAGGTGTTTCGTGTGTTGGATGCATCAATACTGAGTCAATTTGCTGCTATAATATAATATCCAATCAGGCGCACAAAAATTAAATCGATTTAAATAAGTTTTTATCAATAAAGCAAAATTGTCATCAACTATGAATATATGTAATCATTGTTGTAATACCAAAAGTGGGTAAGGAGCGTTTAGACATGCAATTTCCACTTTTAGAAATTTCAGCAATTCAAGGACTTCAGCAATTCGGTTTTGAAAATAAAAGTTGCCTTTCTATTTTCACTAAAAACTGTAATGTAATATCGAAGTACGGCATTTTTACTATTAATTCATATAAGAAAGTACTTTCAGACGTATCCTATCAAGTCAGCTATCGGTTTCTTAACTCGATTATCCACATTGGGTAATCCATGGCTCGAGTTTCGAACAGATGTTCTTTGTTTGGATTTTGCAGCTTAAGGTAAATAATTGTAGTTGTCCGTCAACCATATTTTGAACTCCATTTTTAATTTCACTGTGCTAGTGGCGATAGTATTAGAGTCTGACCGACCAATAATAATAATAACTACAAATTAGCTAAATATTCAATTAGAAACTCTATTTTACGTTCCACGAGTGACGGGCTTAAAAAGTGATCAATTCTTAATTCAGCGCATACAGTCTCAATTAAGAATTTTGTCTTTATTCTGACCAAAAATTAATGTTTTTCTCTTCAAAAAAAAAAACCACCAATACAAAAAAAATTGCAAGAAAAAACTTTTCCGATATTTTTGTCAAAGATGACGTCTTTTGATAAATATTTAAACCAAATTCGTAGATCTATTTGACATTTTCTATTTATGTCAAGTGATTTTTTACTTTTCAGAAGTTCATAACTGAATAACGGGTTTCGTAGACATGAATACTAGGTTTTAGGTTTTCAGCTAACATGGCTGCGTTTTTCAATTTCAGAAATCGATTAACACGAGGCTAATGTGACCGTACGCAGTGGCGGGAAAAGTCATTGCTACTCCCTCACTGAACGTGGTATTCCGCGAGCGGTAGCCTTTGGTCTCACAAATCCTAAGCACGGATCCCGGTTGCAAAAAAATAGTTAATGTGCATTTTATTTACGGAAACGCGAGCACGAGAGCCGAGCCAACAGCGAAAGGATTGTCGAGAAAGACCGCCATTGCGCTAAGTAAGTAGCGTTAACCGGGAAACAACCGGGAAAGCGGTAAAAAGCAAGGCAGACGGTGAAAATTGCGCGCGGCAAATAAAAACCAGCGACAAGCCACACACACACAACTCGTTCGCACACACACACTTACATACTTATGCACCCGCACAAAGCCGACGCACACACACGCAGAAATAGCGCATGCAGAAACTTAAACACAAACAAAAAAGGACGCTAAAGTCGACTTTAAGATGCACTTATTTTATGTATTGTTGCTCTAAGTGTACATTACATAAAAACCATGTTATTAAGCTAACTTTCTTAAAAATGGTCAAATTAAAAAAAAGAGTGGACTCACTGTTACAAAATATCAAGTACACCTATTGAGCTCTGGGACTAGAAGATACCCTACTCATTTCTCTGAGCCAAAATATGTACATAGCCTAAGAAAAACCAATCTATATACATACGTTGTACGAATCAACGATGTATTTTAAATCCAGTCATCAGCTCATGTTGAACAGATATTCCTGTTTTATATGTTTTTTATAGTAAAGTTTCTTCAGAAATTCATATTTAGGCCTGGCGATATTCGCTTTCCTATCCTACTTCTAGTTAGGAAGTATATATATATATATATATATATATACATGTATGTTTTATTTAATAGACTTATGAAAGTACCTTCTAAGCTACTTCAACAAGTGTCATAGCTGAAATATAAGAGTTCATATGTATTATGTCTATGCAAACAATGTAAAGATCCTCTTTTGGTTGGACTATCTAACTTGTGTAATTTGTTTTTTTGCGGATAGACGGTTACAAGGGTTGGGTATATACTTTATATGGCTTTCCTTTCCCTGTTAAGCACTTACACGAATATCCCTTTTGCCTTACCAACCGAATCTCATTGTTCTTGCCTTGTTGCCTCTTCCACTATAGCCCGGTGAACGACGAACGACGCTGTCCCTCCGCCCCGTCAACACCAGCAGTCTGATTCACCGATTCCCCGTCGCCTCGGCTGCCGCCATCCTCCGGGTGAAGATGTCCGACTACAGCGACCTGGACCGCCAGATCGAGCAGCTGAAGCGCTGCGAGATCATAAAGGAAAACGAGGTTAAGGCACTGTGCGCCAAGGCGCGCGAGATCCTGGTGGAGGAGGGCAACGTGCAGCGGGTGGATTCGCCGGTGACTGTGTGCGGCGATATCCACGGTCAGTTCTACGATCTGAAGGAGCTCTTTAAGGTGGGCGGTGACGTGCCCGAGAAGAACTACCTGTTCATGGGCGACTTTGTGGACCGCGGCTACTACAGCGTGGAGACATTCCTGCTGCTGCTGGCGCTGAAGGTGCGCTATCCGGACCGCATCACGCTGATCCGCGGCAATCACGAGTCGCGCCAGATCACGCAGGTGTACGGCTTTTACGACGAGTGCCTTCGCAAGTACGGCTCGACGGCCGTGTGGCGCTACTGCACGGAGATCTTCGACTACCTCAGCTTGTCGGCGATTATTGACGGCAAGATATTCTGCGTGCACGGTGGGCTGTCCCCGTCCATCCAGTACCTGGACCAGATTCGAAGCATCGACCGCAAGCAGGAGGTGCCGCATGATGGGCCGATGTGCGACCTGCTCTGGAGCGATCCGGAGGACCAGACCGGCTGGGGCGTCTCGCCGCGCGGCGCTGGCTATCTCTTTGGGTCGGACGTGGTCTCCCAGTTTAATCGAACCAACGAGATCGACATGATTTGTCGTGCGCATCAGCTGGTGATGGAGGGCTTCAAATGGCACTTCAACGAAACCGTCCTGACCGTCTGGTCGGCGCCCAATTACTGCTATCGGTGAGTCATTCGCCAACTAACTTGTAGAGTTTCGTTAGTAATTGTTCTCTTCCACATACAGCTGCGGCAATGTGGCTGCCATCTTGGAGCTGAACGAGTACCTGCACCGCGACTTTGTCATCTTCGAGGCGGCTCCGCAGGAGAGTCGCGGTATACCCTCGAAGAAGCCCCAGGCGGACTACTTCCTTTAAGACAAGCACAGTCCGGCGACTTCCCGCTTCTTCTCCCCTAACAAGCCGCTCGAACGGACGCGGGGTCGGTGGTGGGTGACCACGGGTGGCTGACACAAATCATTTAGGGAAAATAAAACTGCCAGCCTGCCTAAGCAAAGCAAACGCGAACCGCAACTGCAAGTGCAAGAAAAACAATTGTAACATAAACGTAAGCTAAGTTATCAAACTGGCGGCGTGTAACAGACTGCATGTGCACCCCAAGCAGCCGCACACAGTTCCACATTCACTTTCAGTTCTGACGTTCTTCAGTTTTACTTAGATGTCTTTTTTTTACCATCTGTTTAATTTTTTTTTGCTTTTATTTGGCGATTTGTGCTGTTACGTGTTCGTGGAAGTCTTCTAGTGTGTGTAGAAATCAATATTATAGATCGCGTATGAATCCGGCGTATTGAATCTAGCTACTAACTATTAGGAATAATAAACCATGTCCGCGGTTCCTGCGAATTCGCCTGGCGCAGACTGTCAGCAATCATACCCGTATCTGTCGTCTCCTCGATGCGAATTCCCTGATATCGGGCAATTTACTATACATTTAGATTTAGGTTAAAGCATTAAGCTATTTGACCGACAGATTGCATAAAGTCGGCAGTGTTAGGATTGAATTAGGGGGAAATCCGGAGCAAAGTTCGAAGTTGTCATTATATTTATTGATTAGAAAACGACTTTGCATGCCTGAAACGGAATATCTCAGCCTGAAAACAGCTGGAGAAAACCAGATAATGTAGTAATTCGTAGTATGTAAGAAACAAATTTTAAGTACGCCCCAGATTGGGATATTATATACAAATAACTATATATACTTATATTTAAAATAAAGAATGTAAGCTGAAACACGAAGTTAAGGCAGTACTGCATACTTTTTGGGTCTTTTCAGGATCGCTTGACATCTGTGAGGATAATTAAAAATAGTTTTTTTAGACCAGAAGCTAATGTAATAATTACATTTTTTTAAATTGATAACGCTTTGTAAATATGTTAGTAAAGTACTCTGAGTATCGCTGAAAGATATGCAGATAAAGTTTTTCTGCGCATTTTTCAATAATAAGATGTTGGAAGCTATTACTTACACATTCCCAAAAAATTAAATATGTCCTTCCCCAAACATTTCGTCACAAGCCAAAATCCATTTTCTTCTGCAGTTTCTCAGTTTATCGCTTACTTAAACACTAGTCATAGTATACACATAAAAAAAATTGATGGTTATATTCCAGAGGGGGCGCTTGTGATTCTGTAACGGGTTCAGTAGGGTCTCAAATCTGTTTTCAGTGTTCCTCTAGCTCGAGTCCGTGCTCCTTTATTTGCTCGTAGATGCAACCTTGGAAGGCAGCGGCAGCGTCGCAACTGGAAAATATATGCAGAAATAAAGAATGATGAGCCGGAACCAGGAGAACCACTACTTACTGATCCTCGGGTGCATCGATGGCCTCGCACTTGTCCACCACCTCGGCGGGGGCGTCCTCCTTCTCAGCATCGTGCTTACTCATGGCTTTAACCATTTCGACGGCGTTCTCCTTGTTCAGCTTGCCTGCGTCATCCATCTGCAAAGAAAGTAAATGGTAGGCAAAGCTTACTTCATGGCGGTTCAGCACTTACAATCTGGTACTTCTTCAACACGCAGGCGCTCAGGCACTTGGCCTCGTGTCCCGCGGGCGCTTCATGCTTCATCAGTTGCTCGACATCCTCTATAATAAAATAAAACGTGGATCGATATTACGTAAAATGTATTATATCATATAGATATTTTTACCTCATTGCAGAGGGTATTATAAATTCAGTCAAAAGTCCGTCCGACCATTTCTAAGCAAACTAGTCGTCTTTCTTTTTTACGTAGTATTTAAGTCCGAATGGGCCGAAAAGGACAAGACCAATCGAAAAAAAAAAGAAACCAAATGTTAACTTTGTTGATTTTAAAATATACGGATATACTCCGATATATGGTTTTTTCGAATAATTTTAGAATTACGGATTTTATTTTATAAAACTCGGACGCCATAGGAACAATCTATCGAAGAATTTACATAGCTTTAATTTTGTAAACCTTTACGCATAAAAATCACAGTTTAGTCGTTTTATAGAATATTTGGCTTTTGTTATAACAAGAGTATATACAATTCTGCTTGCCGGAGATTGCGTTTTGTGACAAATATTACATCGAGATAAAAATATACCAATGAATTTTTTCACACGTAAATGTGAATTGTTTGGGTGATTACCGAGTTAACTTGATCTAAAGGGCTTGTGATTTGGCGAGAAATTTTAAGTTTGTCTACGAAGTCTAGAAAATTTGGACCGGGACATCCGAAAAAACATTTTTGTATTTTTCCGAGCCCCAGCCTTCCTCAATTGTTTTACTATTTTAATATTTATATAGACAACTATGTATATATTAGGTAAAATGGTTGGGGTTTAGAAAGGATTCAGTCCGATTCAGATTAGGCCACAGAGGTCCCATGTGATATGTGAGGGGAAATAGAGGTGTTTTATCGGTGGGTGTGCTGCAAAGCGCGCCACTAATGCATGAATTTGGTGTAGATTGCAGAGTTCTCCCTTATTCGGTGTGGAGTGTCACCAGATGGTTGTCCCGAATAGATGGAAGTGCCTTACTATTGCTGTAAAAAGCCATCGTACAATTTGAGAGGAGAAGCCTATTGCTTTTCTGGCCGTTTTGCGTAAAACTTGCATTTTAATATTATCTATTCTACATTTTCTGTTATATTAAATTAATTGGCTGCAGTTCGGTGCAAAATGCAAAGTAAATTGATTATCATGGATAAACATTTTGTTTTCTGGATGCAAGAGGTTGATTTATATAAATCTGTATTGTATATATGTACATAAATCTGGACGCGACGAAAAATGGTTTACATTTTTTATACCCTTGCAGAGGGTATTATAATTTTGGTCAGAAGTTTGTAACGCAGTGAAGGAGACGTTTCCGACCCCATAAAGTATATATATTCTTGATCAGGATCAATAGGGGAGTCGATATAGCCATGTCCGTCTGTCCGTCTGTTTCAATACCGTTTGCGAGCTCAGTTTAAAAGCTATCGATCTGAAACTTTCACAATCGTCCTAAAACATGTGTACGCAGATCAAGTTTGAAAATCGTCCCGATCGGACGTCTATATCCTATAGCTCCCATAGGAACAATTGGATATATCTTGCAAGAATTTATGATATTTCGCGCAGTGTAAAAGCTATTGACATTAATCTTTCCAAATCGTATTTTTTTATGCATACCTTGATCAGGGTAAAAGCGCGTGACGATCGGACGTCTATATCCTATAGCTCCCATAGGAACAATAGGGTAAAATCGGTCCAAATTTGATGTTTTTCAGAATATTTCGCGATGTGTTAAAGCTATTGCTATATATTTTTTCAAATCGTATTTTTTTATGCATTCCTTCATCAAGGTAAAAGCGCGTGCTGATCGGACGTCTATATCCTATAGCTCCCATAGGAACAATACGGTGAAATCGGTCAAAATTTCATTATTTTTAGAATATTTCGCGCAGTGTATAAGCTATTGACATAAATTTTTCCAAGTCTTATTTATTTACGCATACCTTGATCAGGGTAAAAGCGCTTGCCGATCGGACGTCTATGTACTATTGCTCTTGGCTTTTGTATTAAGAAGACTTCGGGTTTATTTTACACATTTCGGCTAAGTCTGCAAGGGTATTTAAACTTCGGCTTGCCGAAGTTAGCTTCCGTCCTCGTTTTTAAATCAGACGATTATACTTAATAGTTCTCAAAAGAAAAATCGTTGCCGGGGTATATAAAGATCGGCTTGCGGAAGATAGCGTATTTTTTGTCACTCTAAATAGTTTTTATATTCTTTGGTCCTAACTATTTATTTTTATGGTATCAATTTGACCTTATCTTTGCACATATTTAAGTTGATCAAAATATCAAATCGAATCATTATCATATTAATAATGATTAAATACCGTATCCGGTCCAGTTTTTCTTAGAGAGGAGCACTAGGACAACTCACCATCGGTGGCGCCCGTCTCCGCCTTGCACTCGTTGGCCAGCTCGGTGGCATGGTCCTTGGTCATCTCCTCGTGCGGCTTGGCAGAGGTGGCTCCCAGGCACACCAAGACGAGGAGGAGCATTGCGGATAGGTTGACCAGGCGCGACATTTTGAGTGGCGATTGAACTGCGCGACGTACGAACTCTGACTTGGATGCTGAGCGCTGGCGACGCCGCCGTTTTATAGGAAAAGCTAAGGCTAAGTCCCGTGATTGACTTGGAAGATCAGATCCATTGCCGATCGCCAATCTCCACCCGCGTCTCAAGCACCTCCGGCAATTACTCGCAATTATGAACTATATGGGCAGCACATGACACTCCACGCCGCTCTGGACGGGATCCGCCGGAGATGCCCTCGACTGGGCACCGTGTGAACATGTAACACTCCACTCCGCTGGACGGGATAGAATCTGAGCAGCGATGCAGGTGGGGGGAACGGGGAACTGGGATTTGAGCTGGCCCACCGATCTCCACTTACCCGCTTAATTGGTGACTGGCATGAAGTCAGACATCGCCCAGTGGAAATGGGAATGGAAATGCAAAATCCCGCTCGTAATTAAGCCGATCAACAGCTCTGGGTGAGAGATGAGTGATTGCGACTGGCAGGGCCATCCAACTATTATATTATTATATCCCCCTGTGCTTTAAGCCCCGCTCTGGCGTTTGGTCGGGCAGGCAAATTGGCCGTTTAGGCCATAATCTACCCGTCCGTTTCGCAGTCTGTCACTTTGCCGACATTCTGATAATTCGCTCGTTCGCAATCTGCATTTCATGTGGAATCGAGTGGAAATTGCAGTGCACGCAATCTCCATGTAAATTGGAATTGGATTACAATCAATATCGTGTAAGCATGTTGCATTCTAATTTTTAAATGCAATAAGATTAAATAAGGCTTACTAAATTTCGATAAAATTTTTTACGAGTCGGAGACTTTAATTTAAATAAAACTAAGCACTTAAATTTCAAATATATGAAAATAACCTATAAAGAAAAGCTAAACACCTTTGTTCTTGAAATTGTTCAATGTTCTACTAGGGCGATAAAAACCAGAGATACCAAATTTACAATAGGAAAGATATAAAAATATTTGTTGGTACAAATTATTCTCTTGATGTAGAAAAAGCTTCGAAAGGTATCTATGTACATATGTATATAAAACAAGTTGCTATTTACATTCAAAAAAAATTATTCTTTATTCATTTTTATGAAGAAAACTATGATCTTAACGGTCCTTCATAAAATTCCTAACAAATTAGGAAAGACAAAAGGCCCTTACTATGTACCTCAAACTTTAAATTTGAATATAGTTAAAAATACTATTTGTTAATACGTTTCGAACTTATTATTTTATAGGAGAGTGTAAGAATTTTTGCCTGTCCCACTCCCAAAAATGAATATTTTTCATGTATTCATATTCATTCCATCTAATGAGGACGTAGGATCGGCCGACTATATCCTATAGCTGCCATATAACTGATTGATCGAAAATGCCAAAATTTTGGTTTTTGTAAAGTTAGGGAGTTCGGATTTTCTATGTGTTTTAGTTTTGGCCAATCAATCCGACCTACCAAATTTCAAGGTATCAAGGTATTCAACGATCGGCCGACTATATCCTATAGCTGCCATATTACTGAACGATTAGAATTGCCATAACTTTGGTGTTTGTTAAGCTAGGAAATTGGGATTTTCTATGGGTTTTTATTTGGTCAATCAATCCGACCTGCCAAATTTCATAAGGATCGGCTGACTATATCGTATAGCTGCCATATAACTGATTGATCGGAAATGCCATAACTTTGGTATTTGTAAAGTTAGAAAGTTGGAATGAGTTTTATATTTGGCCAGTTAATCCGACCTACCAAATTTTATAAGGATCGGCCGATCCTATAGCCGCCATATAACTGATTGATCGGAAATGCCGTAACATTGGTATTTGTTAAGTTAGGAAGTTGGGATTTTATATCGGTTTTATTTTTGGCCAATCAATCTGACATACCAAATTTCATAAGGATCGGCCAACTATATTCTATAGCTGCGATATAACTGAACGATTGGAATTGCCATAACTTTGGTGTTTTTAAAGTTAGGAAGTTGGGATTTTTATGAGTGTTAAGAATGCATCATATGAATAATTTTGGAGAATATAATTTACAGAATATTCTGCAAGGGTATTTCAACTTCGGCTCCGCCCGAAGATAGCATTCCTTTCTTGTTTAAACTAATTTCGTTAGAATAAAAACTGGTGTCGCCAAATGGCACTTTTAGAGGTCAAAAATTTAAAATGGCACGTGCCTTAATTGTCTTTGCATTTTGAGTGTACTAAAGTTATTATTATTACCAAACAACATATTGAGCGACAGTTTAATGTGTGTTTATTCACTAGTTTAAAAAAATTTACATTTTTTTGTTACATTAATGAACATAATCGTAACGGTCTTCTTTGTGGCTTGATTGAAAATCAGTACCCGGAAATCTACAAGATAAGTATTTACATATTTGTATGCCTCTGTAGAGGGTATTATAATGTCAGTCAAAAGTTTGTAACGCAGTGAAGGGTAGATTTACTTTGGTATAAAGTATATATATTCTTGATCAGCATCACCAGCAAGCCGAATAAAATTACGCTGTTTCTTAAAAAATATTTATATAAATTTTAGCAGTTTTAAAAATACGGTTTAACTTTACGGCTTAACTTTAAAACCGGACTAAATCGTATAGCTGCCATTGGAGCGATCGAAAAACGTATCTGAAAATCCACCTAGCTCCATTGTTTTAAGCATAAACATCGAAATATAGAATATTTTATTTATGTTATACCAAAGTTCCGATATTATTCCGATTGTCATTGCCTAGAGTGAACTGATACACTTGCTGAGCAATGTTTGCGAAGTCAAAGATATTTTTTGCAGCGTGACTTGATCGGGCGACACTGAGAATAATAAACTTGACATTGAAAAAAACGTTATCATCAGCAAAATCGACCTGGGAAAAAACATGTGCAGAAGATGGAAAGGTCGTGGGGCAATATATAAGCCAAGAGCCAGAGCAACCCAGATGCAAAGAACAAACCGACGCGAAGATGAAACTATCAAACATTCCACTGATTACCATCGTGGCCGGAGTTCTGGTGCAGATGAACTGCATCCATGTTCATGGCCAAAGCCCTGCCTTTGATCTGACCAAGCTTCTGCCCAAGAGCGGAGCGGAGCCCATCTGGACGGTGATAGATCGCAACTTGCCACAGGTCCAGGAAATGATCGACACGGCAAGGAGGGAATGCGTCGAAAAGCTGGACCTGCCCAAAAATCAGCGTCCGCTGATAAGGGTGGCCAATCCCACCGAGAAGGAGAAGTGCCTGGCGGAGTGCGTGCTCAAGAAGATCAAGCTAGTGAGTGGATCCGCGGCAACAGTAGGGGAAATAGACCTAACACCTTTAAATTAATAACCCGCAGATGGACGACAACAACAAGCTGAACCTGAGCCAGGTGGAGAAGCTGACCAGTCTGGTGACCCAGGACAACAAGATGGCCATCGCCGTCAGCAGCAGCATGGCCCAGGCATGCAACCGGGGCACCTCCTCCAAGAACCCCTGCGAGGCAGCCCACTTCTTCAACCAGTGCATCGGTCGCCAGATGGAGCGCAGCAACGTGAAACTAGTCTGGTAAAAAGTAGTCCTTCACGAGTGGGAGTTCCTGAAACAAGGAACCATTTACATAAAAGATTGAACTATACCTACTCCAAGTATTTGTTGATTTCAACAATGTTATAATGTGCATCTCAACATGCGATGGCTCTGGCCGTGCTCAAATACTATTAATAATGAATCTTTTTTAATTGCGGTATAAGCATACGTTTATATACCAGTCAATTATTTGTTGGATTAAAATTGTAACATTTGCAACGTCCGATTTGTATCTTTGGCAAATAATTTCTATTTGTACGGATGTAGCTCCTATTATGTTAGGCCAATATATAATTTATGTGACCAATTGACGTTTAAAATTTTTATAAGGCCCACCTCCAAATAATATGCTTAATAAAAATTAATGTACTTGTGTAGGTAATGGTATTTCTTTTGCAGGGTATAACAAAGTCCAAACATTCAATATTTCGTTGGTTGGGGGCTTTATTTGTGTCGGGAACCACTCAAAGTTCACGAGCTCTTTCTAATTAAACTGAACTGTACTAACACAAAAAAAAATATTGGAGAAGAAGCAGTAGGCGGCCTGCTCAATGGCCTTATTCCTTGATGTCGGGAATCTTAAAGCCAGAAGAGCGCATCTCGCGGAGCATGCACATGGCGATGCCGTGGGCAGCCTCACATCTAAATCAGGGGAACACAGATAAATATTGATTATTCCTTGTAAAGATATTTTAAAACATTTATCATATTTTTATAACTTTCCAGGTAAAAAAGTGAAACTATATTGCTGAGCTCAAGTTACTCAAAGATGTCTTTGACTTTCGATACGGTGGCTTTAAAAAAGGTTTGACGAACCCGTCGCATTCCCAGCACTTTAGTTTTTGCTTGTTTCGCAGTAAGTTTGCCGGACAAAAAATTTCGTCAAAGCCTTCTATTCGGGTTGAGATTTCTCTTAAACCGAGGTAAGACTTTCAATTTGTCTGTAATTTGGTGACTATTGATTTATAGGACACGTGGAACTACAATATTGGACACCGACGACTTCGTTGGTCCCACACTCACTTGTCCTTCTCAGCCTTCAGCTGCTCGTTGCAGGTCTTGATGATGCGCCGGCCATCGTCCTCGCGATCCGGGAACATCATGTTGACCATCTCCACGGTCTTATCCTCGTTGAACTGCAACTGGCCCTCGGGCATCAGCTCAAACTGCTCCAGCATGCAGTGGCGGAAGCACTTGGTCTCGTGCTTGGCGTCCTCCTTGTTCAGCACCATTTCGACGATGTGCTCTGTCAATGGCATAACAATGAGGACGAGATGGCTTCAGGGCATTTTCCAAGGGTGCACGTGCACTTACCTCTCAACGGCTTGGGGGTGCAGCCGTCGCCAAAGGGCTCGATCAGCTCCACCACCTCGTCTACGGTCATGGACACCTCCTCTTCCTCCGCAGCCGCTAATCCCACCAGCACTCCGGCGCAGGCCAGTGCCAGCAGAAGTTTCGTCATTGTCATCCGGGTGCTCTGCATCATTTTCGCTTCTCTTGTGGCAAGTGGACGGCCAGCGGTCGCCGCCGGACCATTTATACCTGCCGCAGTCGTGTCCGGCACATCCGGTACAAGCCAATCACCTCGGTTGTAGATCTCCCGGCGATAGCCATGACATTGCTGGGGCGGATCATGCAAACACAACCTCCCATCGCAGCCCAATCAAAACGCGGCACAATTTACCTATGGTTAACCTTTATTGATCAGCTCGAAGGTTTGAAATAGGAATTTTAATTGTTTTATCTGTTGTGCCCGGAAGGGGGTACCCAAATTCCTAGGGAAACACGAACACCTTGATGTTGTTCTTCAGACAGGAGAGGAGGGCGTGGGCGGGATCGCAGTTGGGCGCGTTTTTTAGGCCCACGGTGGAGTCCTTGCAGAGGTTTATGCCTTTTCGGTACTCGTCCTTGTAGCTGTCCGGCATAATGAGGTCCATCTGTTTGAGGGTCGCCTCCAGCTGGAACTTGCCCTTCTTGATCTGAGGGGGATTAGAATGAAAAATAATCAAACAAGAGGTTTAAATAAGTCTTGAATTTCATCTTTGTCGAGGGACCACAATTTTATTCAAAAGTTTCCCAAACCGTAAAGGACACTTTCGCAATGACCTTCATTCTATTGAAGACTATTTATACCCGTTACTCGTAGAGTAAAAGCGTATATTGTATTCGTGCAAAAGTATGTAACAGGTAGAAGGAAGCGTTTCCGACCCTATAAAGTATATATATTCTAGTTCAGGATCACTAGCCGAGTCGATCTAGCCATGTTCGTCTGTCCGTCTGTCCGTCTGTCTGTCTGTCTGTCCGTATGAACGCTGAGATCTCGGAAACTATAAAAGCTAGAAGATTGGCATTTTGCATGTAGATTTTAGGAGTTCCTACGCAGCGCAAGTTTGTTACAAAATGGTGCCACGCCCCCTCTGACGCCCACAAGTCACAAGCTGTGGCCACAGTTTTGATGCTATTATGAAATTTTTTTTTTGATATTTATTTGTTTCGTCAATACCTATCGATTGGCCGAATAAAAGTTTGCCACGCCCACTCTAACGCCCAAAAATCCATTAAACGCTTAAGCCTGGCTAGCGCCTACATTTCCGCCTTTCATGGCGTATACAATAGCGCCATCTAACGGATGACTTTGGAACAGCTGGCCAAGGTGCTCAACAGAGCCAACGTTTATTCTCGATAAGGATTTCTATTAAAGGAAAATGCGATGGCTTTCATTTGTCAATACCGAACTATATCCCAAGAACTATGCAAATCAAATCAAGTTAGCCAAATTGGAGGTGTTCCCTGGGTACCGATTTTAACATAAAAATCGGGAGCTAATTCGAGCGGCGAAAAACATACAAGAAGGCATATTTATATTAAGTTGTTTAGCTGAGTAACGGGTATCTAATAGTCGAGGCACTCGACTATAGCGTTCTCACTTGTTTTTATCTTTAAAGATAATTTGCCAATAACATCTCTACTTGATTTCAATGTCTTAATAAAATATCTCCTTGTTCAAACAAGTGTAAGTCACTCTGTATGTATAGTTTCATGTTAATTGTTAAGTGTTTCCAAGACAGACGAAAATGTTTTCTTTTTATCAATTAAAAGTAGTACTTACCGACTGCATCATTTCCAAGATGCAATTGATATAGCAGTTGCTGTCCTTGCTATTTGGAATATTTCCGTTGCGGATGTTGTTGGCTATTTCCTCGCTGACCTTGGGAAACTTGGGAAGACAGACATCACGCATCAGTTTGCCGGCGGACCACATCTGCTCCTCTGTCACCTGGAAGTGGATAATAGTATCCCTAAAACAATCTTTGCCAGGAAGTTGTAGGACCTACCCCTGCCTGCGAGCAAGGCAGCGGTCCCATGGATATAGCGACAGAGATTAGCAGTAGATGAAACTTCATTGCCGAGACGAAACGATAAAGCGGATTCCACTCCAAATTCATCGGCAACTCCTTTTATACGCGACTGGCGACATGCAAATGACTTCGTATTGGATTGAGGCTAACCGTTTGTGCTGCTTAGTTCCAAAAAAATCGGAGGTTGGCCGGGGCGGATCGTTCCCTGGCCGGACTATAATCTTGTCCCATTAATTGACAGTTCAGTGTTGGGTCACCATGCGAGGTGACATGCGACAATCATATTCCTGCCCCGCACTTTCCGACTGTTTTCGATCATGCAAATGAAAACAAGATATCAAGCTGAGATCTTTTGGGGCGGTTTCCAAAAGCCAGTAAGAGAAAAGTGCCTCGATGACAAGATACCCGGTTCCCGATTTAAACATGCTTTTTACACATATTCGCATAGAACTAATTTCTTTCATAGTAATTTCAAGCGACCACTAAATTATGAGGCTTCCATAGAAAGGAATGGAAATAGGAAAATCTACTTTGGTATTATAAATCTTATTATCATAGATCTCGACTTAAAGTAATTTAGGTAACTTCGGAAATACGTTTTCAATTTCAAAAACTTTCGAAGATCATAACATATAGGAGCAATACGAATAACCGGTAAATTATATAAAAAATATGTAAGAATCAGCTTTTCATTAAATTAACTTGTAGTAACCGCTTGAAAGCGAAATAATATATTAATAAGTTTATTGCAAAGTATTAAGAAAGTAAATTAGTAAGTATTAGAATAATTTTATTATAACTGCAATGGTATGCTTGCCAAAATGACTTAATTTTCTTGTTTTCCAATTAAATTAAATTGTAAATATTTCACCATTCCGTCTACTCATAAAATAAATCATAACAATAGGCTTATACATTGTAATGTATAACTTTAATGACGGTTTCTCGTACTTATAATAAGCTAAAAGTGGGTTTAAAGTGAGCAAAATTAGGAAGGAACTACTATCTTTTCGTTCAGAATATATACATATTAATCTACCCCATTCCCCTTAGAGTACCGGGTATGTAAATAAGTAGAATTTATACCTTTAATACCTTTTAAATACCTTTTAAATTAGTTGCAAGATGCCACTTATCAGGAAAATATATTTCATTTGGTGCTTTTTGTACGACTGATGACGTTGAAAATATTATTGCGTGCGGCATGAACAAAAATCCCTTTAAATCATATTCATTATATTTAAAGTTAGGTTGGGCGGGGGTGGGAGGGTTTAACCACTCACTTAAGCCAATGCAGGTTTTTATTAAGAAGGTTTTTCGGTAGGTATGTTGGGCGGTTGGGCTTCCGCGTTGAATAGGTAGATTTTATTTTCTAGTAAAGAGGACCAATTCAGTCTTTGGTGTTTGTCTGTTCAGATATAGTCTAAAGGATGCCATTCATTTGGTCACAGTGGGTCGGGGGAGCCTAGGCTCCCGCGTAGGCAATAACTTGTCAGTCCCTTACTACCAGCTTCTAGGAAATCTATTCCAGCAAAACGATTTTATTACAAATTATTTTCGGGATCTAGTTGGGATAATTAGACAAAAATATATATGCCTTTAACCTTCTGCAAAGTGCAAGAAATAAATAATATAAAATATATTAACCTTAACATTTTTCGTAACTCTAAAAATGGTTACATGCAATATTTAAATAAAAACAATCGTTCCCATTAAACCTATTGGATATACTAGTATCATTTAAGTACATTTAGAACTGAGGAAATATATTGCATTTAAACAGACATTCCTTTCCAATTTGATTAAATACATTTTCCTTTTGTATAACTTTTTTAGGACTATAAAGACTGAATTGGTAAAACAATTTAACAAGAATGGAATGCAACTTTGGCAAGCATAAGTTAAAACATAGAGTTACAAATTGTTTTTGGGTCTACTTTATCCAAGAGCCTAAAAATTGTTTGTTAAGTTACTGATTGTTCCAATGGGAGCTTTTTGATATTTGTCCTATCCGGCCAGTTCTGACTTATACACCACCTGTATTAGAAAAAGTTTTAAAAACTAAAAGATGTACACAACTAGCTTTACAACTGAGAGTAAACTTTCCGTAGAAAGTTTTCACTAGAAACAGACAGACGGACGAAATGACGGATAGATTGGCTCTCCTGGTGATGCTGTTCAAGAATATATAATATATATTTATGGGATTGGAGGCGTCTGCATCACTGCGCTGCAAACGATTTAATGGACCTGCAATAAAATGGAAAAAATAATTTCACAACATACATATTGTAGGTACAAACGAAGTGCTTCCTCGTCAGGGAAGGCCTTGTCGAGCATTTGGCATTGATTTTGAGACACGTTACTTCAACTCCGATTCGAAGCACAGTCCGAAACGAAACCCGGTCAAAAAGAAAGATCGAAAATCGTATCCAAATTTTAATCTTTTGCCCCATTCGCGTGGAATCCTGTCCAAGACGCCAAGATGTCCGAACAGTTCAACTTCAACGACGCTTTCAACAGCCAAACCATGCGCGGCCGTGCCAATGTAAGTGACCTTGAACCTGATAGGCTTCAGAAATCTGCGACTTCAGCACGGAACCCACAGGTAGCCAAGGCCACCTGGGCCTCGGTGGGCTTGATTTACGTCCTGGTCAAGATGCACCGGCGCAACTCGAAGCGTCGCGATGCCAAGCTCTACTGCAAGGGCTGCCAGCAGGCATTGCTACACGGCTAGGGGGTGACATCACAATCCCAGCATAGTCTCGTATCCGAACTCCTGTGTCAAGAATCCAGTAAACAGCTCCCAGTCCCAGTACCCTAGTTCCAAACTTTGCCCAAACTCGTGTACTTTGTCGAGTCAATAAATTTTGAATTCTGACAGCTAAGACCGGATTTTTCACTCGAGTAGGCCTGGCTACTGACTTCGTCCCCTGTCAATACCATTCCATCAGACCCGCCCGGAGACAGCACACACACCTAGTACCCAAACTTAATCCCAGATCCCTAGTTCCCAGATACTCAGTTCCCACAGCCCAGACGATGGCCGAAGGTTTCAAGAAGTACTTTAATGGGACAACCATCAACGGGCGCGCTAACGTAAGTACAGAATAAAACGGATAATCATTTCCATCCTTGACTAATTTAATGAAGCAAAATATGTATTAACCAAACAGTATACATACATATAATTTAAATAACGCTGTAGTAGAGTACTCCGACTATTGGCTACCCGTTACTCTGTTAACCAATTTCAATATAAATGCGTCTTTATCCCCGAATACATATGTATCTGACTGTTTGTAGTGACGTCACTAAATATGTGTGAGTTTAATTTCCTAATAACTTCTAAAATGATTATTTGATTTGGTTTGATATCATGTTGTCTGGTCCTATCATGTAGCGGTGCTTAGATATCACTAGAATCTACAAGTTGCATCTCAAATCTATAGTTTTCGAGATCTTGACGTTCATTCGGACAGACAGATCGCTAGATCGACTCGGCTTTCGGTCTTGATGAATATATAGATTTATATATGTAATATATATATTCTTCTACCTATTTATTTATATGATATGTGTACATTCATATATGTAGGTATATGAATTGATCAAAAGTTTTTTTGCATGTAAAAAATGTCTGCCAGCTAAAATCAAAAACAACTATCATTTTGAATCTTTTTGAATACCACCAATTTTAAAATGAACCTTAAGAAATCCTAGTTTCCATCCATCATTAAGCCCACTTCCTAACTCCAACAGGTGGCCAAGGCCACATACGCCACAATAGCCCTGCTGTACATCATATACCGCTTGCGCCGCGGATCTGGCAAGTCCTCCAGCGAGTTGGCCAGCGGGAAGTGCAGCTGCGAAGCGGACCACGATGCGCCACTGAATGGCGACATAGGCGTCTATGGCGTGGATCCTGACTGTTCCGTTTGCCGGGAGCGATCGGAGCGGGCGATGACTGAGTACGATCGCGAGCAGCAGCGACGGGCGGCGAACGAGGATGACGATGGCTGCCGCGACGATCCGCCACCCCCGCCGCCCTCATCCAGTGGATCCGGGGGAGCCGGCTCAGCTCCTCCGCGCCGCAAGTGTCCCTGCGAGGAGACGCAACGGCGCGCGGAAGGATCCCTGAAGCATAGCAGCAGCAGGGCGCGGGGTCATCAGATCCAACCGCCCAACCAGTACCAACAGTACTTGCAGCCCGAGCCGGAGCAAGTGCGTCCGGCAAGCCAGCTGATGGGTCAAGTGCACGACGCCTTTTACCGGGTGCTGCGAGGAGTCGTGGGGGCTGTTTTGGGTACTGCGGCGGTCAATACCAGCGGGAGCGGTACCGCTGCCGATACTCAGGCCCAGGCAGCCGCAGGAGCAGGATCCTCGACGGATGAGCAGGAAGATGAGGAAGAGCGCGACGATGGCCAGGAGTACGAGAACGGCGATGAGACCCCTCTGAAGCGCCGCACCGCTCCACGCTCCTGCGTGCCCACCAGCAACGGCCAGGAGTACTCCTCGGGACAGCCGGAGGAGATGCCCCGGGAAGAGGCAGACGCCCAGCCAAAGGAACAGGCGGAGTACAACGCCTTCAGCGATGGCTTTGCCTCCGGCCTGTACTTCACCAGCGACGAGAAGTGATTGGTGAGCGGCTGGGACAGGACTCCGCTGGTTGCCATGCGTCTCCGGATCAGGTGCTTCTGGGGATCTGCTAAATTCTTGGTTGAAAATAAATTTTAAAAAACTTATTCCGTTGCATATTTTAAAATTGTTAAGTCTCATGCCTGAAGTGCTGCGCAGAATGAGGGCTTAATTGGAAATTTATCATTCCTTAACACACCTATGTAAATCAGTCTGCCGACTGCGACCTTGGTAGAGCCGACAATCTTAACAAACGCAAAGTAAACTCCATCTGCCATCTCTTCCCAACAATAATAGTCGAAGTTTAGGTGAAAATGCGAATTAAATTGGGGATGGTTTGGTAATGAAAGGGTGCTGAATTTTTCCATAGAAAGTGCCAACTTCCTAACTTTACAAACACCAAAGTTATGGCATTTCCGATCAATCAGTTATATGACAGCTTTAGGATATAGTCGGCCGATCCCGGCCGTTCCGACTTACATATACATATGTATACTGCGTGCAAAGGAAAGGAGGGTGTGTGCAAAGTTTCAATTCGAGACAGACGGACAGATAGACGGACAGACGGACACGCTTATATCAACTCAGGAGGTGATCCTGATCAAGAATATACATATATACTTTGTAGGATCGGATATGTCTCCTTCACTGCGCAGCACACTTTTAACCAAAATTATAATACCCTCTGCAAGGGAATAAAGATCACTGGTGATGATCAATCGATGCATTTCAATCGACTTCTCCCGCCGCTCGGCCGCTGCGGCAAAACACTTTAATAAGCTCTTTAGATAGGACCGTGGTGTTTACAGTGTTTGGCCCCGGAACCTTAAGATTGAATTAAACACAAATATAACAATGTTTATTGGTTTTTGTAATATTTTATTTAGCTTCAATTTAGTTCAGATAGAGTTTTCTTTGCGGCGCCTGGTGGGCGCTTCTAACCTTTGAATAAATCATCATTAGAAACGGATTCAGCCCTTTATGTTTTTAGGGTTATTAATATCAATTATCTTATTAACTGTTTTGGGCAGGGTTCGGATTCGGGATGGATGGGAATGGATTGGATTGCGTCTAACGTTTAAGCCTTGTGTATTAATATGAGTGGACTTCAACTAACATTTATATTTAAATTTATATGTATATATAATATAATATGGAAATAACTTTAACGCTTTGCTTTTTGGTTTCATTACGCGATCGACCGATCGTTACTTCTTTCGCTCGCTTTCGTGTCTCTCTCTCTCTTTCTCTCTCTCCTCTGTCATGCCGTCTCATTCGCTCGATTCGTCGTCTTGCTCAGATTCAAGTGCTAATTTAAAATATATGTTTATACGTGTATATATGTGTACGTGTCGCGTGAGTGGGTTTAACTTGAAGGCTTCGTGTGTCCTAGTGTTGAGGATCATAAACTGCTGGGAGATTCGCAAGGCTTCCAAGGTCCTTGATAGACTCTTGCTTTATTTGTTCGGGTATTCGGGCAATTGGTTGTTCGGTAGCTCTGGTCGGGATGGTCAAGCAGGTTGGGTCAGTTTGGGACAATGGATTCAGCCTTCGTGGCTAGCCACCGACTCAAGGTCGCTGTTGTCCTCGCTGCCGGTCGCCTCGGTGGGTTCGCCCATAGCCACCCTGGCGTACTCGTCCGTGTCGATGCTCTTGCAGAAGTGGATGGCATACTTGAGCTTCTCCAGGAGCACGGCCTGAAAACAACGGGTCATTAATAAGATCCACATTAGCCGCGCTCGAGCACTCTCTTACCTTGCACGAGTAGCGGGGCATCTTGAGCAGAAAGAAGCAGGTATAGCTCTCGGGAAGGAAGTGGTCAGGCGGATTCTTCTCGAGCACTTGCAGCACGAAGTCACGGCCTCGGAAGTCGGCAATGGTGCGCGGCAGGCGAGTGCGGCCCCAGACGAAGCGTAGGAACAGAGAGCGCTCCTGAAAGTTTAAGTTGTAATTTAGTGGCGCAATCAAATTGATCAGATTCATAGAAAAACATATATATTCTTAAAGAATCCTACGGAAATCTGATTAGAAAAACCATCCGATTGGAAAGGAGATGACCCACCTGATTGGTAAACTCCTCCATCACCTCCCAGAACCACGTGACCAAGGCCGAACTCGGGTCGAAGCCCTTGTAGGTGGCCACAGACTTCAGCAGGCCCAGTGGAATGTCCGGCGAGCCGCAGACCATCGCCTGCAACTCCGCGGCGGAGAAGAGCGAGAGCAAAGGCACTGGAATCACCTTGGACATCCCGTCCCGCACCGCCTTCACCTGCTCGTCGAACTCGTGCAATCGGAACCCGAGGGCCAGGCGAACATACTCCGCCCGATTCCTGGGCGAGATGTGCGTGTAGCGCGTGGACAGCGGTACTTCGTGACCACGGGCCGAGGAGGTCGAGAAGGGCAGCTCAAGTGTGTTGAATAGCTTTGGGTCGTCGTCCATGTTGCGGATGCAGAGCAGTCCGGCCACGTAGTCGCGGTCCACCTCGGTGAGATCCGTGGGACGCAGCACTTCGCCGGTCAGCTGCCTCCAGACCGGCTCCGCCAAACTGAAAAGTCAATTGGCTTTAGTACTATTCTATATGTTCATCCCATAAAAAAGGGCGGTGACTCAGAAAAAAATTAAATGAGTTACTTACTTAATACTCAGCGGGGAACCAGTGCGCACGGCGATGCCCATGAGCACGCCCAGGAAGCGGAACATATTCATCTGGAGGACCGAGGACAGGGTGGGGTCCAGCAAAAAGCAGTCGCGGTTGGCGCCCGCCTCGCCTCGTCCGTTGGGCGTGTTGATCAGGAGCGGCACACTGCCGTTCTGCAGCTCGTCACACATTTCGGCGATGGACTCGCTGTAGCCGCCACCGCAGTCGTCGACGCTTTCGCCGACGAACTTGACCTTCCAAACGCGGTGGGGGAGGGCCAGTGCCTCCTGGGTGAGCAGCGGCAGCTTCTGCACCATCTGGCCAAAGACGCTCTTCATCCCATCGATGCCGGCAAGTCCGTTGCAGCGGCTCCGAGAGCGCTTCACCTGAATGCGGTTTAGTTCAATGACGGGTCCGTGCTGCTTGTCCCGCACCATCGTTGTCTGGATCACCTTGCGGAAGGCCGCCTCCTTGATGTTGTACACGAGCACATCCTTTAGAGCGCCCAGGCTCAGGTCGCCGGAGATGGGCAGCATTGCCAGGCAGGGGCACACCAGCTCCGAGAAGTGGTGCAGCAGGATAAGGCGGGCGTGCAGCGCCTCCGGCGTTAGATCGCGTACGAGGTCGTACTCCAGCGGCGGATTGGGCAGCGGCCGTAGCCTCTCACTCAGCTGCGATGTGGATAGGGCGAGGGTGTGGGCGGAACCGCAGGTGACCTTCACAATGTGCTTGCCTTGGAGGGCGGCCACAAGGCGCGGCCGCTGGATGGCAGTGACGGTACCGTCTCCCAGTTGGCCCTCGTCGTTGTCGCCCCAGGTGTACACCTCGCCGGAGTCGCTGCAGGCGACGCAGTGCAAGGAGCCGGTGGCAATGGAAATGATCTTCTTGCCCTGGAGCGCGGCCACCTTCTTGGGTCGGCGCACATGGTCCACTGATCCGTGGCCCAGTCGGTGGAAGTCGCCTTTGCCCCAGGTGTACACCGCTCCGGATTTCGTGAGAGCGACAGAGAACTGCGATCCGCACTCCACCTTGACCACTCCCAGTCCGGCCAGACTTTCGATCTTGTACGGCAGCTTGCAGCCGTCGCTTCCGCCGCGGCCCAGTTTGCCGTAGTCGCCGTCGCCCCAGCTCCACACGTTGTCGTCGTCCGTGATGCACAGCGTCTGTGCGTCACCAGAGCCGCAGGCTATGTCAATCGCCCGATAGCCGAGCAGCGCCTCCACCAACTTGGGTCGCAGTTGGTCCTCGGAGTCACCGTGTCCTAGCCTCCCGTAGCGTCCCTTGCCCCAGGTGAGCACATGCCCACTGGCCGTGATCGCCGCCGAGTGTGCACTGCCGCAGGCGATGTCCACCACGCTCATCCCGTTGAGGTGTTCCACCAGCTTGGGCCGGTCGTAGCTCATCCGGTTGCCGTGACCTAGCTTTCCGTCCTCACCCTCGCCCCAGGCGTACACCTCGCCCTCGGTGGTCAGCGCCAGACAGTGTTTCCCGCCGGAGTTCACGGCTACCTTCTTGACGAACACGTGCTGCAGGGACCCCAGCAGAGTGGGAATGGCCCAGCTATCGCTGCCTCCAACACCCAGTCTTCCTCCGGATCCGTATCCAGTGGCAAACAGTTTTCCATCAGGCGTCACGGCGAAAAGGGATTGCTCTCCGCCGGCCAACTGAACCGGACGGAGCAGGCTGAGCGCCTCGCAGGGTGTTGGCGTCTTGATCCGGCTGCCTTCCAATCCGCCCAGCTGGCCCCTGTGGTTGTGGCCCCATCCGTAGATTGTGCTGGCTCCACCCCAACTAAGTGCCCAGTCGTCGGGTCTCCGGTTGAGCCACTGCAGCAGCTGGGCGTCGTGGGGGGCCTGAAAGAGCGTGTGATCCTCGTGCAGCAGCGTGCTGGTGGATTCCAACTGGTGGGCATGGCAGTGCAGATCTTGCTGCTCGCTGGTGGTTCCCGGCGGTGGGGACACATTGCTAGCCGTGCTGGACGACAATGAAGTTGTGGAATTCAGCATAGAGGCTCCAGGCGATTGACCACCAGGATTGGGGTTTGAATTCGAATTTGAAGTGGGCAGCATTTCGGCGAACTTCTTCCGCACTTCCAGGCAAAACGCGCGGGGCAGTTCCGTGCGCCGAATCAAGGATTGGGCCACTCTTACGGCGATGCAGTAGCGTTTGAACCAGGCCCACTTGTGCACGTCCCCAGTGAAGGATGTGGCACCCGCAGCTGCGGTGGAGGATGATGATGAAGTGGCGGGCAGCGTAGCGTCAAGCTGCATGTCGCAGGCCAAGGCAGCCAGGGTCTTAAAGTAATCCGAGTGCATCAGGTGGATGCCACCGCGCACCTGCGGCTCCTCGTACTCGTACTGGCGCAATAGCTCCGGTATCAAGGGCTGCAGCAGCGTGGACAGTGACGGATCCTGTGGACGGGGAGCCTGTTCTAGCAGCAGGACGGCGTGCAGTTTGCGCAGAGACCATATCCTCTGGGCGGTGGTGAGGGCTCCCAGTTGGGAGCAGGCTGCCAAGGCGGAGGCCAAACGGAGTAGAACACTAGGCTGGCGAGGGGCGAGCCGGGAATCCAGCAGCGACATGACCAGAGCCATCGATGGCTGGGATAATACGGCTCGATCCGAGCCACTTTCGCCCAGCGTGGCCGCCGGCATGATGGCGTGCACCCAGAAGCGCCAGCCCCACCCGTTCACCGAACTGTCCGAGGAGAACTTCCAGCGCATCTCGTCGCCCGGCACCCGGATCTCCGGAGCCCAGTGAGCAAACTCCCGTCCCGAACGCATGGCCAGCACCCGACCGGTGTCGTCCATGATCACCAGCGGATCGTTGCGCTTCTCCGTGCTGCATTGGCTGTCGAACTCCAGGCGAAGCATCTCCGCACCGGGAATGCGCACCACTCCCATCACGTTCACGTTGTCCACGTACGGGTGGCTGCTCTCCTGCATCACTGGCTTGGGCAACTTGCCCAGGCAGTGGCGCGATGTGCACAGGTCCTCCAGCTCCGTGATGCATGTCTCCAGAAGCATTGCGGCCACCGTCGGGGATCCAGCGCCCAAGGAAATGAGGGTGTCGCCAATGGTCTGGGCGGTGCTCGGCGGTCCGCATCGTCCGCACACGGCCAGCTTCAGCAGCTCCACCAGGCTTTTGGCCTCCGGCTCACCCAGCAGTCCGCCGAAGTCGTCCAGGCCGTGGCAATGGCCAATGTGGGACAGCATCTCCTCCTGCTGCGTCATGGTGGCGGCCATAACGGACATGGCGCTGGCCGACATCCGGGAGTGTTTATGCTGGGGCAAGGCACTGCTGGAGAGCGACCCCGACATGGACAAGGATCCGGTTAGGCTCTGAAACGCGCTCAGGGGGCCAGCGGTGAGCGGTGGCAGAGGGACAGCTCCGCCGGAGACTCCTCCGGTCAGTACCTCCATGGCAGCATCTGGGCTGTGCTCCTGCAGAGCGGCATCTGTGGCATCGGCGGGCGCCTCGCCACCTCCCTGGGCAATCGTTTCTGCCAGTGGCAAAGGTGCTCCTATCATGGTTCCTCCCGTGAGTTGCTCCTCCTCGCCTGCGGCCGCGCCCCTCTCCTTGTAGTTGACCTTACTGTGACTGGTCAGCGCGGCCACGATAAGCTGGCGTGCTTGCAGGATGCTCATGGCACGGAGTACGTGACCCAGAGCTGCCTGCCTGGCAGCTGGTGTTTCCAAGGCCAGACTCTCGCTCAGGCTGGTCATATTTATGGGCTTAGCCTCCTGCTTCTGGGTTTGCACTGTCTCCGCTTCGTAAATCCCCAAGCTGCTTCCTCCCAAGGGATCTCGCGTGCTGCCGAAGGGCACTGGTCCTCGCTTTTCCTCGTCCAAGGATGCGTTGGGCAGTCCCCAGGCTATGGAGTGGGAACTACCGCAGGCGACGCGATTCACAAAGACCGCGTCCAGGCCGATGACCAGAGCTGGCTTCTTGTTCACAAACGTGTTGCCACTGCCTTGCTGTCCGTGGTCATTGTCTCCCCAGGCGTACACCTGGCCGGCATCCGTGACCGCCAGGCAGTGCAGTGCCCCCACGGCCACGTGGATGACCCTTCGGCCCCGCAGGCCGCCAATGGGCTGCGGCTTGCGCACGTGTTGATCTCCGCCGTGGCCGAGACGGTAGTAGTCGCCCTTTCCCCAGGTCCACACTTCTCCGGCTCGCGTGAGGGCCAAGCTGAACTGGGCGCCACACTCAATCTGCACCACTCCGATCCCCGAGAGCCGTTCGATCTCGTGCGGGGTGTCCGATCCTTCGCTCCCACCGCGTCCTAGTTTCCCGAAGTCGCCGTCGCCCCATGAGAACACAGCGCCGTCTTCTGTCAGGGCGAGAGTTTGTGCATCCCGACTTCCGCAGGCCACTTGGACGACCCTTCTTCCTGTCAACGCTGCGACCAACTTGGGCTTCAGCTGCGTTGCGTTGTCTCCGTGGCCCAAGCGGCCGTACTCTCCCAGTCCCCAGGTGTACAGCTCGCCTTGGCTGCTGATGGCCGCCGAGTGGGATGAGCCGCAGGCCACATCGCGGATCTTCTTGGCGCGCAGTGCCTCCACCAAGCGAGGCTTGTCCAGCGTGGTCCGGTTGCCGTGGCCGAGTTTTCCGTCCTCGCCCTCGCCCCAGGAGAACACTTTACCGTCTAGTGTCAGGGCGAGGGCGTGCTTGCCGCCGGAGTGCACGGCCACCTTCTTCACCACATACTGATGCAGCACAGGCAGCTGGTGGGGAAGTGGCACATTGTGGGTCACCCCAAGGCCCAGGCGTCCATTGGTCCCTTCGCCGCAGGCGTAAACTTTTCCGTCCTGGCTCACGATGAACAGACTCTTGGATCCGCCTGCGATGTGGATAGGTCGCAGCCGACTGATGGTCTGCGAGAAGCTGGGCACCTTCACCTTGGACCCCTTGAGGCCACCCAGCTGCTCCTTGTCGTTAAGGCCCCACACCATTACGGTGCAGGGCAGATCCTGTTCGGGCGCAGCACCAGCTTCGCCGTGGGATGTACTAACTGCTCCGGCTCCCGATGCTGAGCCAGGCCCCACTCCGGCGCTGTACTCACTGGCCAGGAACTGGGCGTTGGCCAGAATGTGCTGAATATCCGGTTGCTGGCGGCGACCCACAAATTTGATTCCGTGAATCTTGCACTGGATGCCGTTGTTCTGGCACTGCTTAACCACCACTTCCACCCAGGGGTAGTACGTGGGCACCTGCTGCATGAGCAACACCCGGCTTGCGCCCGCCGGCACCGGGATCCAGGTGTACTCCTTCAGGCTATCGACGCACTCGCCTACGCGGATTTCCAGCAGCGACGGCATGTGCGAGTGATCCTCGGGACTAACCTTCAGGGACAAGCTGTGGACTAGGATGCGGTCGTGCAGCTCCAGGCGGATCCAATGGCGACAGGGTCCAGTGGAGCAGCTCTGCCACGGCTGATTACTGCCGTTCAACAGATGCTTGGCAGCCGCCTCGTTGGAGCTCACGGTCAGGGAACGAATGCATCGGGACCAATCCTCGATGAGATCGCTGGGCACTACCGGGCCACAGGAATCACCCATGCCAGCGATGGAGTTGGAGACGGGCAACGGGGCCACCAGTTCCACCTCGTTGATGTGACCCTGCCAGGCGGGCATGTCCGGAAAGTCCACGGTGAGTTGTTTGCTGCGCACGGAGCTCACCACTCCAATGGCCGCCGATCCCTGGCTCCTGCCCAACCGCAGCTGGCAGATCATCCCATACCGCAGCGAGCGCAGCCGGACCCGTGCTCCCACCGCGATGGGCGGGGGGCGTGGCTGGTGCTGCGCTTGAGCAGCCTCCACCAGTTCGATGTGCACGAAGCACACCCAGTAGGTGCTGCCGTGGTTGCGCCAGTCCACTTGGACGTTGAGATCATGCAGGCCCTCGGTGTCCACGATTAAAACGGTGCCCATGTCGCCTTGCTTGATCTCCTCGAAGTCCCGACAACAGCGCACCGTCATGCCCGGGCGAACCAGTCCCCTCACATACAGCGCGTACAGATCAAATGTCTGAAAGTCCTTGCGAGACTCAAACTTCACCGGCAAAGAGGCTCCACTGTTGGCCACCGGCTGACCCTCAACTGTATCCGAGGAGGATGAGGAGGAGGTCGTCGAATTCGAACTGGGGCACTCATTATCGGAATCGGCCTCTGGATCGTGCGAAGAGGTCGAGGACGGCAGTGGCAGGGTGTCCTCCTCGATGGTGTTAGCACACACGTCCGGATGCTCTAAAATCCACTGCACTATCTGTTCGGGTGTGGGCATAATCTCCGCTTGCAGCGACAACTGCTTGAGGGCCAGTTCCACAGTGCGGCGCGTGAATCCCATCTCCATTATCTGCCCAATGAGCTGGGCATCGGTAACCGCCGCCGGCCACTTGGACTTGGCCTCCACTTGCTCTGGAGGCTTCTGCTCCTTCCTGGCCACATTGTACACGGGCACTCCGTGGACCATTGTCGGTTGAGGCGGAGAGCAAAGTGAATGGGCGTTCGGCGGGATGTCGCCACCCTCACTCAACTCCTGGTGTGCCTGAGTTGCCAGCGATTGGATGCAGTTTAGGGCTGCCGTGGCCAGATCCATGTAGTTGTAGCAGGCTTTAACGGGGGACGCCTGAGTGGCTCGCAAAAGGATGCATTGTATCAAGAGCTGGGCCTCCTGGCCACTTCCTGCGGAAAGCTGATGCTCCTGCTCCTGCTCCTCTTCCACCGCAAGCTGCGACTCCGCGTCGGTTCGGTCCGGATCCTCAGCGGATGCATATATACTGCCAGGAGCGCGTTGCTTGAGGATGCGACGCAAGGCGGCTTGATGGCGGTACAAAACGCCGTTTGTGTGCAGCACTGCCAACTGCAGCTGCTGGGCCCGGAGCAGGGCCAGGTCCAGCCGACCATCCGGGCTGGTGGGCAGCTCCCGGAGCTCCGGAGCTGGTCCGTAGAGCAGCACAGTCCACGCATTCAGCAGCATTTCATTCATAGGCAGACGACTCAAGCTGAAGACGCTGTGGTCCAAGTGGGGCATCACCGCCGGCAGCTGTACCTTCACAAATCCCGTGCCCGATCCCACGCCTCCGGGTGCGAGGAGGCAGCGGCCTTTGGGCGTGAAGCTGGCGATCACCATGTGGCTGCCTTCATGGAAACAATGGAGGCCCACGCGTGGACGCAGATCGTGGCCACCCATGGCCCCAAGCACACCCAGCACAAATACCTGTTCACTGTCCAGCGGCGTGGAGTGCGGCGAATGTTCCGCCAGCAGCTCGGCGGCTACGCACAGTTTCTGCGCCAGGAAAGAATTAATGACCGGGTTCCAGGACGGCAGCGTGTGCAGGCGGCGGAGCAGGGCCACCAGCTCCTCGGCAACGCTGCCAGAATGGGAGGCTGTGAGCAGCACGCGCGCCTTGCCCTCCGCCGTAGGCAGCAGACTGGCATCACCGGGACAGTGGAGCGCGATGCGTCCCAGGGTGGCGAACAGTTGGTGCACCAGGGCGGGCATGCGGAGCTCCTCCTCGACGCCCCACTGCGCTAGGATGAACTGCAGCAGACGCAGGCAGTGGAGTTGCCGGTAGACGCCCGCCTCATTGCCCGCCGGCTGCTCCAGAAGAGAAAGGTAGTGACTCAACCACCGCGGGGTGCTCAGCTCCAGACAAAGCCGGGGGCAGTCGCCTGAAAGAGACAGAAGGATTCACATTAATGTCTGAAACATGGAAACAGAAGTCATCATTTGTTGTTCTGACAAATGTAGCTGTAGGATACGTCCACTTGAAACAAGAATGGGTACTGGACTTAAAGATATTTCGTCCTACCATGTACAACTACACCTACTAGGCTCAGAATAAAATACATTTCTAGAGGGTATTATTATAATTTGGGTCAGAAGTTTGTAACGCAGCGAAAGAGCGATTTCCGACCATTTAAAGTATATCAGCAGCACAAGTTTATATAGCAATGTACGTAAGCTAGTCCCTCTATTTGGATGAAACATTGCAAAAAGTTTTCTTTCTGTTGCAGGTAGTATATAGGCCTCAGCTATAACGTAGTAAAAATGTATTGGATATTGTAGAAATCATTAAAAGACAAATATCTTAAATTTATTCTCGGAAAACCGTTTCACCGACAGTTTTCGGCAAAACAATAAAAGTAAAATTCAGTACTTTAATGACCCTGCTTCGGCGTTGCAATGAAAATTAAATGCAATCACGTTTGAGTCTTAAGTAAAAGCAAACAAAAACAAGAAAGGAAAGCTAACTTCGGGCGGAGCCGAAGTTGATATACCCTTGCACAATATTCTCCAAAATTATTCATATGATGCATTCTTAATACTTATAAAAATCCCAACTTCCTAACTTTAAAAACACCAAAGTTATGGCATTTTCAATCGTTCAGTTATATGACAGCTATAGGATATAGTCGGCCGATCTCTATAAAATTTGGTAGGTCGAATGTTTGGCCAAATATAAAACCCATAGAAAATCGCAACTTCCTAACTTTAAAAACACCAAAGTTATGGCATTTCCGATCAATCAGTTATATGGCAGCTATAGGATATAGTCGGCCGATCCTTATGAGATTTGGTAAATCAAATTGATTGGCCAAATGAAAAAGCCGTAGAAAATCCCAACTTTCTAACTTTAAAAACACCAAAGTTTTGGCATTTCCGATCAATCAGTTATATGACAGCTATAGGATATAGCCCGCCGATCTCGTTTGTTCCGACTTATATACTGCGTGCAAAGTTTCAATTCGATATCTTTAAAACTGAGAGACTAGTTCGCGTAGAAACAGACAGACGGACAGACGGACATGCTTATATCAACTCACGAGGTGATCCTGATCAAGAATATATATACTTTATAGGGTCGGAGATGTCTCCTTCACTGCGTTGCACACTTTTGACCAAAATTATAATACCCTCTGCAAGGGTATAACAAAAAAGGAAACAGTTATTACGAAACAACTACATTTCAATTTCTATGTCTATATTACCAAAAGCACTGAAGCTATGTCGATTTTCTATGGCAGCTATATGATATTGTTGTCCGGTTTTAACAAAACTAAACCGTAATTCTGATATGGTAAAAAATTACTATATCTCAAAGGAATATTTTGATAAATATAAAAACAAAAATATAAAATTGTTTTTCCATTTTTTTTTTTTATTTATTGATTTTCCTATGGGAATATATATGGCTATATGATATATATGTCCGATTTGAATTGTATTAAAACCGTAATTCCGTAGTATTTAAATATTACAAAATCTCGAAGAACAAAAAAATAACTAAAAACGACAAAATTTTACCTCTTCTAATTTTGATTTTCGTTTGATATGTTCCTATGGTAATGCTGATCAAGAATAGATATACTTTATAGGGTCGGAAATGTCTAATTCACTGCGTTGACCTAATACCCACTGCAAGGGTATAAAAATTGTTCCAGTTTGACCAGCTGGAGTAATTAAAAAATTATTTTTTGGGTAATTAACTTTAAAAAAAAAGAAATAAGTGATAATTAATAAATTTAAAATTATTTTGCGGTGTGACAATTAATATTTGCTATTGTTATACGTTTTCAAAGTAAATGAGGTGGTGTTATTAATATGTGTCTCACCGGATATTGCTCGGATAAAGCCTAGGTTGAGCCATCCCAACGAATGGGAGATGCTGGACATCGATGGTTTGGGGTAAATGATGGCTCGGAACATGCTGGTCATGCCACGCAGGGCGTGCTTATCCAGTTGAGCGCCGTGCAGTCCGCTTCCCACGGCCAAGATCTGTAGAAGCTTGGCAGCGCAGTGGCGCAGCAGTTTCGATGGGTGCGAATCGCTGTTGGGCGAAGCCTCGCTTCCGGAGACATCCTCCCGCTCAGGTTCCGTGGGTGAGGCCACATTGAGGGCGCTATCAGCCAGCTGAAGGTCGTACTGACCCTCCTTACCCATACGATAAGAGTTGGTGGCTCCCGTATACCATTCCACTCGCACCCAACTGAAAAGAGAACCCAATTTGTAACAGAATCAGGAGCACGAGATTCGGCCAGAACTTACCCGTCTTCACCAACCTCGCTGATAATGCGCCCCTCGCCTGGCGGGTTGCCATCCTGGTCGCCCCACTTCCAGTCTGCTCCCCTGACAATACGGGTTCCGATCTTCATCAGCTTGGCCAGATCGGGACCACTGAGCTGCGCCTTGCTGGACTTCTGCTTCAGCACGCTGTCTTCGTACAGAATACTTAGTTCCCCGTGCACCTGTCCGCCGGTCGCACCCTCGCCGCCCGTCTGAGCCAGCAGTCCGAGCACTGTGCCGAGCAGCCCGGAGTTGATTAGCAGGCCCAGCTCGTTGGGGCCCAGTTCTTTGGCCAGGAGACCGAACACACTGAGGAGAAAACGCGCACGTGGTAGGCGCTTTAGCAGTACGTAGGTGCCCAAATTGGTGCTGTCCTTGCCGCGGGCATGACCCTGCTGTTCTTGGTTTACCAAACGCCGCAGCTCTCGTACTGCCCAGTCGAGGACACGGGCTTGAGCCAACAGTAACCTTGCCTTCTGGTAGGCACTAATCATGTTAAGCTGACCAAGAACATGCATACTAGATCCTGCAGAACCTCCACCGGAGGATGTAGATTTCAAGTGCAGTCCGAGGAAACCGTTAAGCAGACTGTACTGTGCCGCATCCAACAAGCCATGTAGTTCAAGCAGTTGCTGGACAAGCTGAAGCCCCGCCAGCCGTAGTTGGTAGCGCTGCATTTGACAGTACATAGCCCGTCGTGCCGTCTCCACGTCGCAGCTGTCCTGCAGGGCAAAGTCCACAATGTCCTGCATGAGTCCCGGGTCCAACTCCCCCTCGCCATGAATCTGACGTTCGTTTAGCCTCCGTAGTAATGTTTCCTCCTCCTCTTGCTCCTCCAACTCCAGTTTAGGCATGGCCTGGGGCTTCTTCTCCTGCTCCTGCTGAATTGTGGCATTAAGCAGATCCTCCGGCTTCGCCGGCTTTCGCGAGGAGCGCAGTTCCTGGAGAAGACGACGCACTAGCATCCGGAAGCGCGACGGGCGCTGCAGGATGGGCAGGCGCCGTAATCCACGTTGCTGCGGGCTAATCGCTGGCCTCACCTCGTAGAGCAGGAAGCGCAGACGCTCCAGGATGGGGGCACATACTTCCTTATAGCTCCGGTTTAGCTGTTGCCGGGTACGAACAACTGACCACTTGGCCTGGTGTACAAGCCGAATGATTTCGCCCAGCTGTCGTGGCGGCGACGACTCGGTCTCTAGTGCACTGAGCACCAGACCGCCGAGATACTGGTGCCGAATGAGCACGGCGCTCAGCAAGCGCTCCAGCTCCTGGACGGGATGTTCCGTGGAGAACTCCTGGTGCCACATTAGGTTGTGCGCCTTGCAGTAGCGCTCGGTGAGCGCCAACCAAGCAGCCACCGGCGGCTCTAAAAGCCGAGCCTCTGCCAAGCCACTTATAAAAGCATCTGCTCGCTGCTGCAGCTGGGATTTTCCACGTCCCGTAGCCAATTGCTGCTGCAGCGGCAATGGTGGCGGCTGCTCCGTGGGCGTGTTACCGGCAGTGCTGTGACAACTGTGGCTACTACGCGCCTCGCCCTTCTCCTCGTCGAATGGATTGCTTGGCTGCAGCAGCTGTAGGCCACCACTCAGCAGTTTGGACTTGTCAAGTTGACGGCACTGTAGCTCCGCCGGCTGCAGCGCCGGCCCGCTGCACATTAAATTGGCCACCAGGCCGAGCAGCTGCGCCAGAGCGCACTCCGAACTGAAGTGGGTAAGCCGGCTGGGTCCAGGTACCGATGACTAGATTGGATTAAATCATTAGATTAGTTGGGACTACCAAATTCTTAGCGGGATCCCACCTTCTCTTCGCTGCTAGCCTGAGCCATGTACTTGCCCAGCTTGTGATGCTGGAGGATGTGTTCCATGGCGCTCCTGTGCGCCTGGCTACCCATTTCAGCAGTGAGATCCTTGCCTAAGCCCGAGTCCAAAACGCTTCGTAGTGTCTCCGACTCGCAGCTGGAATGGGTAAAAGTTGTTAATAATTTACGTGCATAATTTGAAGGTATTACTAACTTGTATCCAGTAAGATCACATACGTAGCCGGCCAAGATGATGCAGCGACTGCCATCGAGCAGTAGATTTTCCATGTCCGCCCGGCGCACATAGTGCGTCTCAGGATCGGTCGGCGGGGGACCGCCTTTGGGCCCACCTCGACAGATGATCCCGGGCCAGCCCATGTCGTCACCGTCGCGCAGTTCTCCCTCGCTAAGCGCCCGATTGAGTCTGTCCAGCACCCTGAGCAGTGGTAAGAACAGGCGCGCCCACCTTAGGCCCCCCAGACACTGGGGTCGATCGCGCTTGAGAAGAACCAGGCCCACAAGCAGCTCGTGCAGAAGGGCGTCCGATATATCAGCCTGAAGAACGCGGCCCAGGTGGCTTACCTGGTGACTAAGCGAATGCTCGCCCGGCTCTCGACACTGCAGCGCCAATTCGTGAGCCTTCTGCAGAGTGGCAACGCAAGCGGGTATCAGGGCGTGCAAGTATTGCAACAGTAACGCTTCTGCTCCAGTGGTTTCCTCTTCAGGCTCTGCCTGGTGAATGTGCGCCAGCAGGAGGCGCTGGAACCGGTGCAGTAGGCTCAGGCTGGGACTAGTGCTTGGCTCCTGGTGCTGTTGCTCGCGCTCTGCCTCCTCCTTCTCCTGCTGCAACTGCTGTTGCTTGCCAAGCGTGGGAGAAATTCGAGTCTGGGAGAGCGCTGCGTTGTTACTTAGCAGTCGCGTGATCAGCTGCAGCAAAGGTAAATGCACTCCGTCACCGCAGTCTGCGGAGCAGGAGCTACTCTCCAGGCGGATGGCGTGCTGCAGTGCCGACTCCAAACCGCCCTCCGCCATCAGGGAGCTGACTAGGAGGTCAGTCATAAAGCGGTGGCCGGCTGAGGACGCCTGCCCAGGTTCCGAGGGCAGCAGCGAGGTGAGGGTTTGGGCACGCTCCGCTGCTGTAGGGAGCAGGACACTCCATCCGTCCTATAAAAAGAGGTAAAATCAAAGTTTTAGTATAAATCCAAATAAAAAAGACTGTACAGAAAATTAAGAAATGCTCACTGAATTGCTTAAAAAATTATCTTTATACAAGTTCTCATGGAAAAGAGTTGTAATGTGATGCGATGGACAGCAACATTTTGCAATCTATTATTATACCCTTGCAGAGGGTATTTCAATTAGAGTAAAAGGTATGCACGTCCTGAAAGAGAAATTGCTGACCCTATAGAGCATAGGTGCCCAAAAATCGAACATATAAAATGTGCTTGCATTTGTGAGCTTGATATTGTTTGTGTGAGTTATCAAAGTAGGTCAGGATCTATTAAAGCCAAGAATGGTCATGTATGCTTTAAATTATATATATTATTGGTCAGCATCGCTGGCGAATGCATATAGGCTTGTGTATCAGTATTAAAGAAATCTGGATAAATCTGTCTTCTTTCTATTGCAGATAGTCGGAACGGGCCGGATTGGGCGACTATACCATGTAGCTATAGAAACAGATTGTCTCAACTCCGACATATACTTTATGGGGTCGGAAAAGTCACTGTGTTACAATCTGCTGACAAAAAATTATAATTCACCCTGGATGCGTTAAAGGTTAAACAAAAATTTTATCTTCAGAAACTTAGTTTTAATTTTTTAACAATCGGGCGAAAAAATCGACATAACTTCCATATTTTTCAACATATGCCCAGATAATCGAGATTATAGATAATTTTATAATCTCAAAAATACAGTTCATATTTTATAAAAATTGTAGAACTCAAATAGCTGCAATAGGAACAAACGAAAATTGATTAAAATAATCGACATAAATCCTTTTAAATTTATTTCAAAGCTGCATTGGTATATAAACTACGGTATTTATGATCTGCATTAAACTAGTTGGATTTTGGCTGAACATCAGTTTAATCACCCGCATCGCGATTTCAATAGAGCAGGGAAGAACAAACTAACTGACTCACCTGTAGTGCCTGCTGTGCGGCTACTTGGATTGTGCGTAGTACTTGGCTGCCACCAGCCAATCCGAGAACACGCGTCTTAAGGCTGCTGAGGAGCCGACTGCCACTGGCGAGCCCCACTTGGCGCGGCTCAACTCCGTTGGCGATGAGAGCGAGCAGTTGCAGGCGCACCAGATTGAGACAGGCTACGGCGATGCACTCGCTCTCCTGATTCGGAGTCTGCCTATTGTCCTGGCTACTGCACATTCCCAGCAGCTGGTCTAGCAGGCGGAACGTTGGTTCACCCAAATCGATGACAAACGGGGCGCGCAACGGCACACCCTGGTGGGAGCTCTGGGTCCACACCAGACTTTGGGCACTGGTGCATGCTACTCCGCTGGCCGGGAGCGTGGGCAGTGTCACGAGGATGGGGGTTCGCAACAATGGTTCCTTGGACACGGATGCAGGACAGATTTGCTGACTATCGTTACGGCCCCATCCAAAGACCTCCCCGGTACTAGAGAGCGCCAGACAATGTGCTACACCCACGGCCACATCCACGATACGTTTGTGCTGAAAGGAAGCATATGAAAGTAGGTTGTCACAAGGTTCATAGCGTAGCTTACCTGCAAGCTGCTGACCAGACGCGGAACACTGCATCCTTGGACGCTGCGCTCCACTAGCTGGTGTCCCAGGCAGGTGGCCTTGCCCCAGGTGAAGAGCTGGCCTTCGTTGCTCAGCGCCACTGAGAATTGAGACCCTGCAAAGACGCGCTGCACCCGAGGGAGCGATTCGACAAGGATCGGCTGCAGGCTGCCGTTGCAATTTCCATTGCCCAGCTTGCCGTAATCACCGTCGCCCCAGGCGAACACCAATCCCTCGGATGTGAGGGCAAGCGAGTGGGCATCGCCGCTGCCCAGGGCTACATCCACCACCATGTGCTCGGCCAGTGCCACTACCAGGGTGGGCAGGCAGCGGTCGTCGCTGTTTCCGTGGCCCAGACGGGCATATGTGCCGCGGCCCCAGGTGAGCAGGTTGCCGCCGCAGGTGATGGCAGCACTGTAGGAGCAGCCGCAGTAGACCGACTGGACGCAATGCTGTTCCAGAGCAGCAATCTTGGTGGGGACGGCGCGGGCGTGGGTGTCCCCATGTCCCAGGCGGTGATCTTCGCCAGTGCCCCAAGAATAGGCGTTGTCTGCAACAATATTGAAGGTCGGGATTACAAATAATCACAATTAAACATAAGGGAACAGTGGCGCAGGCCGAGTTTGGTTTTGCGCATAGGGCACAATTACGGTCACTTACGGTTGCTGTCAATGGCCAGGAAGTGTCTGCCCTCGCAGTGGCCGGCGATACTGATAAACACCTCGTGGGCGACTTCCTCCATGGGCAGCGGTTCCGCTTCTGGTTTGGCCAAGCGCCAGGTGTGCAGCTTGCCCTCCTGGCTAAGAATAAGCATCTGGCTTTCACAGCAGGCCACCTGCTTAATCTGGAATCGGCAGCTGAGCATTGGCACCACCGTGGACTCCCCGCTCCAGCTGAGCGTTGTTTCGGTGCTGAATCCCTGCTGATCCTTGGAGAGCGAGGGCCATCCCAAGGCGTAGATTCGCTGCTGGGGGGCCGAACTGGACGATGCGGCAGGGGCGTGACCAGTACGAAGTAGGCAGCGTGGCATGAGAGGCTGCACCATGCGGTCCAGGTGAGAAATGATGACGACGGCCGCGCGCCGAAGGTCCACAATTGCCGCACTGCTCTTGGGTAGCGAAAGAAAGCGCAGGAAGGTCTCAGTGGCACTGGCCACCGGAGAAGGCTCTCCGCCGGCGATTCCGCCTCCTTTGGCCGTTGCTCCAATCTTCTGGTAGCGCAGCAGGATGCGTTGCAGAGGGGCGCCTGTCTTGCGGGGCATGTCCCGATTGTCGTTGCCCGCGCGATCCTTCTCCCAGAGCAGCAACAGCAGAACGACGCTCTCAAGCGTGGCGGCCAGCGTGCCCTTCTGCACGCCTAGCTCAAGCAGCAGGCACAGTGCCGTGTGCCGGTCGTTCAGCGGTGCAGTACATCGACCGCCCATCGGATCTCCGAGCGCCACCAGCCGCAGGAACTTGATGGAGCGCTCCATGACCTCCAACCAGAGCGACGAGACGACGGCCGCTTCAAAGAGGGTGGCCTCCGGCAACTCCTGTAGAGATGCAAGCGCCTCGCTCAGCAGCTCGCTGCACATCTCAGTGTCCTCGCCGGAGCGCCAGGCGCGGCGCAGAAAGGCGAAGCTGAAGTTTAGGGCGGCCCGGGTGGCCACACGCGCCAAGCCAAGAGCTCCGTGCTCCGGAGTCTCCGTCGGCTGTGGCTCAACGGCATCGTTGGTGGCGACAATGGTGGTGCTTGTGGTGGTAGTGTTGACCCCGACTGGTGTGCTTGTCGAGGGCAGCCGCTCCCGCTCTCTTTCCCTTTTCAGAGCCACAAAGTAACGTTCGTAGACGAATAATTGCTGTCGGAGATGCTGGGCGGACAAGCAGTTGCCGGCAGCGCGCAGGGCCAGCTCTTGCAGCTCTGAGATCATGGAACGCTGGCAGTCCAGACGCGCCTGCTGCGATGGCGGCTGGCTCCAGAGCCAGCCGCTTAGGACCAGATCAGTGGCCTGGCTGAGATGGGCTGCCTGCTGGGCGGCGGCCTGCGTGGTGAGCTTCTTGATGGCCGTGTCCGAGTCTAGGGGTCGGCAGCCGTCGCAGTTGCAGGCCGAGAGTGGCCCGCAAAATTCCGGCTGGCAGCAGGAGCACTTGAGCTGCTGGGCGCCGCAATAGTGCTTGCCATCGTCGCCCAGGTAGGAAAGTTGGCCGCGGGCGTTCAGGAGCGGGGCAGAGGGCGAGGAGACCAACTCGCAGTCCTGGATCAGGTGGTTCCAGAGCACTGCGCCATCGGCGGCGTTGCGCAGGGAGGCAATGAGATCGGCGCGCAGCCACTTGGCGTCCAAGAAGGGCAGGGGGCGCAGGTAGAGATCGGGGGATTGGCTGGGCGGTGCGGGTGATCCAGATGAAGTGGCTCCTGCTGGTGGAGCAGTAGAAGAAGCTGGTGGTGCGGGTGCTGCCTGACTGGGGCCCGCGCCCTGGCCACTAGCTACTCCTCCTCCGTTCGCCTGGCGGTTAAACATGGTCTTTATTCTGGTTCAGGTTTTCAGTTTCCTTCTAGTATTATACGGCTCAACTCAGCCTGGAAGCGAACAACAACGACATCATCAATGGCATGGCACATTTTCCCTGCGAAAGGGGAAGGGGCGTGGCGGGGGCGGGTCAATGTCGTCACTGGCACACGGACTACACACATACGCACACAACTCGGGCGTCCAGGATCAGGATAATCCGTTATTACCCTGCTCCGCAATGCTCATTTTGTTAATCCACGCGGAGTTACGACACCCAGTTTTATTCGCTTGCACTCGCACTCTCACTCTCCGATGTTTGCACTTGCTGTTTTTGAATGCGTTTAATTTAATCAATTTAATAGTTGTCTTTAGCGATGGACGATAGTTTCCAGCCCGTGACCCGTTCGCCAGTGTTCTAGAGTCACGAAAATGCAGTCACTGCTTGGCGAATAGAGCGCATACAGTGACAACACACTATACAAACTGATGGAAAATGTATTTGTTTTTATTTTGTATTTTAACATTTTTTTCGATGTTGATTAAGGTTTAATCATAGACTTTTAGCACTCGGCATTTCTGGGGTTGGATCCATTTTAGAGTTATGATATATGTACATACATATCTACATTTTTATTGATAGAGGAAGAAGCATACACTTCTATCACTAAAGCCCTTGAAGCCACTCGCATTCTACATCAGTTAGTATTTCTAAAAAAAATAAATAAAAGTCAGAGCTAATTCATGGGTTGGAAAATTATCAATCTTGTTATTCGGAAAGTCTCCCCACGTCTTGCGATCGACATTATTATCAGCTATTCATGGTTAGTTTTATCCAGATAGATTGAAATCGGCCACCCTATATTGAAACGGACAGCCAAACATACAGAGGGACATGGCTAATTTGAATATCCTGGTGATGCTGAACCAGACTTTACTTCACATTTTATAGGGTCGGAAATGTAACCTTAACTGCGTTGGAACCATTTGACTGAAATTATATTACTCTCTGCAAGAGTGTAAAATTATGTACGTATGTATGTATGTTATAAGAAGGAAAATGAGGTAACTTAGTTGTTTTTATAAATATATTACAAATTAAGTCAGTATTTTTAACGACATTATTATTTAGATAACATAAGTTTATTTCTTTTCATTGGAAAAAATATAAAATGCGTTTTTCTACTCCTAGGTTACCGTTAAAATGTCACCTGGAAAAACGGTACATTAAGCAAGAAGCGGATTTATTCCAAAAAGAGTGACCAGTTAGTGACTGAATCGGATACTTCGATATTCTGTGCGAAAAATGTGGAGGGCACACTGAAAAACCCAAATAGCTAAACAAATTTTTACAGATTTGGGAAAAATTACTGACCACTTCTCCTAACCGGGAGCAGCCAGCCACCATGACGTCCCGCAACCTGACAGAGGTGTTCGTCATCATGCGCAACAATGCGTCCAAGAACCGCAATCACTACGACGATCGGGTGAGTAGTGCAAAACAAAGGTCAAAGGATTTCTGTTTTAGCATATGTTTTGGGATTGTAGAGGGGCAGTGATGCGGAACGCCTGCTGAAACACTCGGTGCGGGAGGCAGAGGAGGGACTAGAGCTCCAGGACGACTATGGGACACCGCCCGCCTGGCTGGACAAGTTCGAGGAGGCCCAATACACCATGTCCAAGTGGGTAGTTCAAACAATATGAACTTAATTTGTTAAGGGTTTCCTCTCCTCTTCAGAATCAAGCCGAAGCTGGACGAACTGGGTTCCCTGCATGCACGCCATCTCTTGAGGCCCGCCTTCGATGATCAGCGGGACGACGAGTGCGACATTGAAGTGCTAAGCCAGATCGTCTCCAAGCTGATCACCTCTACGCACCGGCACATCCAGTGCGTGCGGTCCAGCATAGGAGTCGGCAGCAAGGTAGAGCAGTGCTTGACCGCCAACGCGGTGCACTGCGCCCTGCTCCAGTTGCAGGAGCTGACCGTTAAGTTCCGGGCCAGTCAGAACGCCTACCTGCTGCAGCTTAACTCCCGCGAGGAGCGTTCGCAAAAGTACTTCGACGACGGTGGCGCCGGTGAAGTCTTTACCAACGTAGAGCTGGGCGACCAGAGCGCCGAGAATTTTGTCGACTCTTTTGACAACTTCTTGCAGCCGCCGGCAGCAGAGGGCAAGAGCAGCAGCAGCTATCTGTTTGAGGACGACGACCAGGCCATTGATGATCACTTCCAGCGACCGCCGGCAAGCCGGATGACCCAGCAGCAACTGCTGCTTTTCGAGGAGGAGAACTCGCGGGTGGCGCAGCATCGCGAGCAGGAGGTTACTAAGATAGTGAAGTCCATCTACGACTTAAACGACATATTTAAGGACCTCGGACACATGGTGCAGGAGCAGGGCACTGTGCTCGACCGCATCGACTACAACGTAGAGCAGACGCAGACGCGTGTCTCTGAGGGATTGCGCCAGTTACACAAGGCAGAAATGTATCAGCGCAAAAACCGCAAGATCTGCGTCATTCTGGTCCTAGCGGCGGTTACATTCTTCATGCTGCTGCTGCTCATCCTGACCAAGCTTTAGTTTTCCGGTCTTAGTCCACGTCATTCCCGTGTTTATGTGTGTATATTGTAAATGTATAAATACATGTTATATTTATTATTTATTGCTAATGCTAAAAAAAACGCAACTACTACTCAATCTCAAGTCCCGATTACAATCACATGCGCTCCGAGAGACGCGAGGCGACGGCCCGCAGGTTGCCGTACACTTTGCTGGGCGGCGAGCCCAAGATCAAATTGCAGACGGCCCGACGTGCCAGCTGGATGTTCTGGTAGCTTCCGAGAATGTGGATCTTGCTGTCTGCCAGGACAATACGGGTCTTGGTCACGTTCTCGATGGTAAACTTGGTGCGTCCGCCCTTTCCGGCTAGGCGACCAATTGCGCGCGACTGGTGGTCGCCTCGCAGCGTCTTCACGTCCTTGATCTCGAAGGACTCGACGAAGAGGTCCTCCAGCCTCAGCAGGGCCAAAGCGTCGTCCACTTCGAAGCCGCAGAGGAAGGCGCGCACAAAGTCCGCTCCGCGCTGTAAATTGGCGATGTCTGGCGTCTCGGGGCCCACACGGAGCTCCACCTGGCGCGCCTTCATGTTGAATCGGATCTGCAGCTTCATGTGCTCCACCACTGGTGTAAAGATCTTCATCCAGTGCTCCTTCAAAGAGGAGTACCTGTGCGGCGGCACGGACACTTTGCGCAGCTCGCTCCTGGCCCTTTTTGCCTTGGGCGGAGCCGATGCTCGTGACGATCCCAGCACCTGGCCCTCGATGCCGGTCGCCTCGTCCACATGCATCTCCATGTCCTGCTGGCCGCTTCCGGAGGCTCCCCGTTTGGGTGCCCGTTTGGCTGGCTCGAATGCGTCCGCCTTGATGTTCTCTACCTCCATAATGCGATCTGTTTTGGCTTCTTCCGCGGCAATTGCGTTGTTCCCCAAAATATTATATTTGGCTGCTTCGTCTTCCACGTGCTCAGTGTGACCGCGTTCGAATTTCGATTTAAAATATACCATTGGCTCCCGAAAATATACCACGGAAGTTATTCACATATACCAAAAATTATATTGACCAGAATAAAGCCTAGTACTCAGATCAAAAAACGAGTTCACTAGGGTAAAAACTTTAATCTTTTGGTCAATTAAGAAAATATGCCTTCCCCGTGTAATTTTACGACTCCCCCGATCGATGTTAATTATGTGATGTGATTTTTTTTTAAGATTTAAAAGTATTTGCAGGTTACATGCTACAACGGGTATAAAGCTTTGTATTCCCAATAATCAATTCCATATTCATTGCTAGTTTGGTTTCTGCTACATTTTAAAAAATGTTCTGTTTTGGCGGGAAAGAGCCTTTAAAAGGTATTATCAACTACATATCTTGACATGACAAGTCTACCGGTGCACAATGAAATTAAAAACCAATACAATTTAAATTTAACAGTTGTTTTTTTTTTAATTTTCTGATAATTTATTGCTAATTTAAACTTCATAGCTGCACTTTTATTGTGTTTTTTCGTACATTTTTGACCTAAGAAACACTTTGCTCTGGCAAGAGGCACCCCAGATAGTATTAATGTTATTTTGTCCTCACATGTAAACTACTTTTTGCGGTTTTTTAAATTTTTTCCATTCATATTTTAAAATGTTCAGTGAGAAGCACACACCAAGAGATTAAATTTTTTCACCAAAAGTTCATTTCAGGTGGTTGGCAACGCGAAGTAATTTTCTGGTATATTTTTCGTCGATCTGAGTACCGAGGTAAAAAAAACCCTGACGAAACCCTGAGGCCAGCTGTTTGCCTCTCGCTCGATCTGAGTACTAGGCTTTAGCTATATATAAGCAGGATAAGCAAGTTAAGCAATCGATAGCTGACTACATAGGAATTTAGAGGACGTGTGGAGAGCAACAATAGGATAATATTAAAGAGTAGTTTCATAAATATTTGGTCAAAGATATATCTTGATTTGAAGGGTGCCCAAAGAAATATCATCAAAATGCATCAAGGCATGGATTAGATGGATTATGCTTGCAATTGCCGATTGGCCACCTCAATGACAAGACGATGCATCGGCACTGGAAGACCTTACAAGGCAAACGTGTGGTAGTGTGTAAGGTACTTTTGTGACCTTAGTGCCATAACGGGCAGCCCTTAGCCACAATGTTGCCTATCGTTATCGAAAGATGTCAATCGAGTATGCGGGAAAATTTAATTTCTGGAAAGTTTTGAGATTAAGTGTGGTCACCGAGGTCGGCGTTCATGTAATAGCCTTTAAAAGTTTCTTCGCCAACAATGGAAATTATTTTTGCATCAGCCGCAACGATAAGCAGCCGATTGCCATGCCTCCTATTTCCCCTGCACTTCAAAGTAAAGTTAAGTAAGGGGCAAAGTGAAGTATAGTAAAGTTGAGTGCGAGTAATGCGGCCACCAAAGGCGGGCGATAATCTCAAGTTTGCAATTGCACTGGCAATTTGTTTGTTATCTCCTCCGTTGCCTCTTTCTTTTTCTCTTTCCGCCTTTGCCCCTATTTTTGGCTCTTGGGGAAAACTTTTCGCCGAGCATGAGCTATTTGAATAAGGACACTGAGAAAAAACAAAATCCAAAGGTATGAGGTTAACATAAATGAAACATTTATGTTCCAAAAGAAGCCCATACGATATAGTCGTCCGATTCGGCTCATTCCGACTTTGTGCAATAGAAAGACTATTTTTGGGAACGTCTTATCCAAACAGCTTTAAAACTGAGAGATTAGCTTGCGTAGAACCGGACAGATGGCCGGACGGACTGACGGCCAAAATAGATTGACTTTTGGAAATGTCTCGTTGGGAATTTTTGACTAAATTTATTTCACCCTCAAATTAAATTTGTATTTACAAATTGTTACCTTTTTTACCCAGTACCTGGCCTAGGTAGAAATACTAGTGTCACAAGTCACAAGACTTTATATAGCTGCCATAGGAACGATTAGATATATTATATGATAAATTATTATAAATAAAAAGATTTTCCTCAATTTTTTTTTAAACTCATAGAATAAAATTAGATTCTGAAATTATTTTTATTTTATGTTCTTGAATATTTTTAATAAATTTTTCAAATTTGGTGAGCTTTTCAACTGATAAATAAAGTTTTTCGCAGTGCAGAAAAATCGTGGGGCGATATGAGTGCAAATTGCGTTGGCTTTCATTTGGCATGCACTCATTTGGGTTATCTGCTCGCCCACTTAATAAACTTAATGACTCTCGAAGCCTTTGGCTGCACATGATTTTGCCCGGAAATCGCCTAAAAGCGCTCGGTTCTCGAGCTGCTAGGTCAGTTGATGAGGCAGTGGTCCAGCCTCCCTGAGTCCTGGCACTCCCACTTCGCCCCGGCTCCACCGCCTACCCCTTTTAGGTCCTTTGACAGCGGCGATGTCCTTCGTAGCCGTCGCTTTGAAGCTGACGGCAAAAGTGAAAACGCGAAATACACGCGTAAGGGCTTCAAAGGTTTTGGATCAACTGCTTCAAAGTTATAATTAGTTGAGGTTAGGTTTTGGACAGGACCCCCAAACATGTAGTGTTAGGTCTGCCTCACAGGAAACAATTCTACATTACATTTTATAATGCTGTGATGTTGTAACCGTCAAGATCTGTGAAAATTCGCAAGGATTTTAAGTTAACAATAAAACTAGGTAGTTCCTATTGTAGCTAATTATATGATTGTCTGATTTTTATAAAAGTAAATCCGCAATTCTGAAAGCATTAAAAATGAATATATCTTTAAGTTCATAGGTATATTTTAAGAAACAACTAAATTATAATTTGATTTCACTTTCGTTTTTGTTGTTCCTATGGGAGCTATAAGACATATTTGGCCAATCCGATCCCATCCGGCTTATGAACTACCTGGAACAGAAAGAAGAGTTTTTGAAAAGTTTCATCCAAAAACATTAAAACATTTTCGTAGAAACGAAAAGCCGGACAGACAGACATGTCTAGATCAACTCGATCAAGAATATGTATATTTTATAGGGTCGGAAATGTGCCTTCTTCTGCGTTGAAAACTTTTGCCTGAAATCATAATACTTTCTGCAAGGTTATACAAGTTATCGTAACTATTAAGTATTAATGAAGTGTGTGTTTCAATATTTGATAGAAGCATTTTTCTTTTCGCACACATAACAAGTACTATATTATAACTGGAACCTGGAAAAAAGAAAGTGTTGTTTTTTTAATTCTCATAAGTACCTATCTGAAAAAACGGGTGAGTTAGACGACTTTGTACTGCATCTTGGACGCGTATAAAAGGCACACCGCAAAACCAATGACTCTTTGTAGCAACATCAGCGAACAGCATGTATAATGTTAGATCTGGTCGCGACTGCACAAATTTATGGCATATACAGTTGAATTATGTGACAGAAATTTTTGTAAATGTTTATAAAACTTAATGGAAAAAAACAAATTTTATATTTCTAAGCCAAATTTACACGAAATCACGCATACAAAGTAAGAAGAAACGCTGTAGTCTAGGGAATCGACTATAAGATACCCGTTACTCAGCTAACCAATTTCAAAACTAAGTTTGCACCCCAGCCGTTGAACATTTCGAAAATTTTAGAAACGTGCCATCTGCCGAACTGCACTGCAAACACCATATATGAACCCCGTTTTCAAATATGCAATGACGTCATTATTAAAATGTTTTATAGTTTCTGAAACCAAAACTTCGACGTTCATACGGGCGGACAGACGGATATAGCTCGACTATCGATCCTGATTAAGAAAATATATACTTTATAGGGATGGAAAAGGTTCCCTTTACCGGTTACATATTTTCCAACGAATACAGTATACTCTTCTACTCAACGAGTAACGGGTGTAAAAAGGCACGACTGTTAAAAAACAGTTACACTGGTAACAAATTTAACAAGAAAGGAAAGCTAACTTCGGACGGAGCCGAAGTTGATATACCCTTGCAGAATATTCTGTAAATAATATTCTCCAATATTATTCATATGATGCATTCTTAATACTCTTAAAAATCCCAACTTCCTAACTTTAAAAACACCAAAGTTATGGCATTTTCAATCGTTCAGTTATATGGCAGCTATAAGAAATAGTCGGCCGATCCCTATAAAATTTTGTAGGTCGGATTGATTGGCCAAATATAAAACCCATAGAAAATCCCAACTTCCTAACTTTACAAACACCAGAGTTATGGCATTTCCTATCGTTAAGTTATATGACAGCTATAGGATATAGTCGGCCGATCCCGGCCGTTCCGACTTATATACTGCGTGCAAAGGAAAGAAGGGTGTGTGCAAAGTTTCAATTCGATATCTTTAAAACTGAGAGACTAGTTTGCGTAGAAACAGACAGACGGACATGCTTATATCAACTCAGGAGGTGATCCTGATCAAGAATATATATACTTTATAGGGTCGGAGATGTCTCCTTCACTGCGTTGCACACTTTTGTCCAAAATTATAATACCCTCTGCAAGGGTATAAAAACAAATAGCAGTTGGCGTCTCTTGCAATTGTAGAGTTATGCGAATTGTGGGCGTTAGAGTGGGCGTGTCCAAATTTTGAAACAGTGGCATTACTATCAGCATGTTAAATATCAAGCTCGTGTAGTTTCCAAGATCTTTACGTTTATACAGACAGACAGTCAGACATGGCTAGATCGATTCTTCTGGTGATGCTGATCAAGAATATATATATTTTACAGAGAATATATATATTTTAATAAGAATTCAATGCGTAACAAACTTTTGACTGGAATTATAATACCCTCTCTAAGGTTATACAAATGATATAATATAATCAAAATGTTGTTGTAATATATCTGACATTTTATGCTATTCTGGTGTAGTCAAATAATCATGTAAAAATAGTATTTAACTACTTTATAAACAATCAACTATTGGATTGACATACATACGTTATAGATAGAATATAATTAATTTGTAGGGTAGGTCATTTTTGGTAGTCCATTACACAAATCTGGCACTTTATGGTATTTTGGTCTAGTCAAATAATCAAATAAATAATAAGCAATGTGAGTAATGCTGGGCAACATTTTTTTATTAACTATTGGGCTGACATGCATCGTATGGTTTTTGTTTCTGTGCATGATTCGCAGGTCCTGGACCCCGAGGATAATCAGATTTACCGGCTTCTTTCTTCCGCTCTCACTTGGCTTCGGGTGCCGAGTATTAGTAGAGGGTCCGATTGAGGGCTTTCAGTGAAAGTTTTGCTTTGCGGAGCAGCACTGCCTTGCGACATGAGATTGAGTGGGTGTCGCCCTGGAGATTCCCCGAATCCTTTCGCTTTTCATGTTCCGTCGCTTGAAGCACAGTGCAAAATTATTGCGGCCTGGACAAATGTAAAATATTTTATTGCCTTGTTGCTCGCCAAAATCGAGGTTAGGCGAGCAGGAAAGACGACGTCTGCAAGCAGTTGTCATTTTGAAGGAGCGCAGTGGCCATTAAGCGTACGTCATACACTAAACTATACGACAACATGAGTTATTTTAGTGGTTTTTGGTTTGGTGTATAAATGATGTTCAATACATTTTAATATCAACCATCATGCTGGATGGGATTATCCAATATTTGAGGAATAATTATATTAAAAAGCCTTTTATTTGTGAAAAGATTTTCTTTCTAAGATTTTCCAGATGACTAACTTATTGATTATTGTAATTGCCCTTTTTTGATTGATCAATGAGGGCATCATTCCACTGTGAATTTGGGAAGGAAGATAGCGTATTTTTAGCAAAGATCTGTACAAAATAAGATGTGGAATGTTGACAGAATGTTTTATTGTGTAGATTACAGCAGATATGTATATGTTCGTCATCCGATGTTGATAAAACCCATGGGATTGGATCACTATTAAGCAAAAATCAGAAAAAAATATGCAAAAATCTCCAAATAGAGTTAAAACAAGAGAGAACGCTATAGTCGGGTGCCCCGACTATCAGATACCCGTTACTCAGGTAAAAGGAGTGCGAGGGAGATGGAGATAGAAACTTTAATCACGCATAACTTTTTAACGAATGGTCCGATTTGAAAAATTTCTTCTACATTTCGATAGGTATTGATAAACACAATAAAACTGCATTTTTACTTTTCCGAAATATTTAAATTTTTGAAATCGTATGTAAGCGATTGTGGGCGTTAAAGGGGGCGTGGCACCTTTTTGAAACAAACTTGCGCTGCGTAGGAACTCCTAGAATCTGCATGCAAAATGCCAATCTTCTAGCTTTTATAGATTCCGAGATCTCAGCGTTCATACGGACGGACAGACGGACAGACAGACAGACGGACAGACGGACATGGCTAGATCAACTCGGCTAGTGATCCTGAACAAGAATATATACTTTATATGGTCGGAAACGCTTCCTTCTAGCTGTTACATACTTTTGCACGAATACAATATACCCTTTTACTCTACGAGTAACGGGTATAATTAATTATTTGGACGTAATCGTTTCTGGGGCAGCAATATATACATATGTATATTTATAGATACACATAAACCGAAGTTATCCAACTTATAACTTTGTTATTTCTTAGTTAATACCCATATAATTTAAGATATTGTCCTTTTTAAAGTTTTTAAAATTACGGTTTTACGTTAATAACAAGAAGGGAATACAAAACCAGCAGAATAACAAGAAAGGAAAGCTAACTTCGGGCGGAGCCGAAGTTGATATACCCTTGCAGAATATTCTGTAAATAATATTCTCCAAAATTATTCATATAATGCATTCTAAATACTCATAAAAATCCCAACTTCCTAACTTTAAAAACACCAAAGTTATGGCATTTTCAATCGTTCAGTTATATGGCAGCTATAGGATATAGTCGGCCGATCCCGGCCGTTCCGACTTATATACTGCGTGCAAAGGAAAGAAGGGTGTGTGCAAAGTTTCAATTCGATATCTTTAAAACTGAGAGACTAGTTCGCGTAGAAACAGACAGACGGAAAGACGGACATGCTTATATCAACTCAGGAGGTGATCCTGATCAAGAATATATATACTTTATAGGGTCGGAGATGTCTCCTGCGTTGCACACTTTTGACCAAAATTATAATACCCTCTGCAAGGGTATAAAAATATTAAAACGGACGGACATGACTAGATCGACTCTCCTGGTGATGTTGATCAAGAATCTATATACCTTATAGGGTCGGAAATGTCCTCTTCACTGCGTTGCAAACGAATACTTTTGACTGAAATTATAAGACCCTTTCCTAATTCCATTCAAATTTTTGTTTTCAGATGTTCTAGTGAGCGGAAATCACATGCGCCGCCGAAAATAAGGGCTTTTGTTTAATGACAAAAAACAACAACAAAACAAAAACAAGAAAGGAAAGCTAACTTCGGGCGGAGCCGAAGTTGATATACCCTTGCAGAATATTCTGTAAATAATATTCTCCAAAATTATTCATATGATGCATTCTTAATACTCATAAAAATCCCAACTACCTAACTTTAAAAACACCAAAGTTATGGCATTTTCAATCGTTCAGTTATATGGCAGCTATAGGATATAGTCGGCCGATCCCTATAAAATTTGGTAGGTCGGATTGATTGGCCAAATATAAAACCCATAGAAAATCCCAACTTCCTAACTTTAAAAACACCAAAGTTATGGTATTTCCTATCGTTCAGTTATATGGCAGCTATAGGATATAGTCGGCCGATTCCGGCCGTTCCGACTTATATACTGCGTGCAAAGGAAAGAAGGGTGTGTGCAAATTTTCAATTCGATATCTTTAAAACTGAGAGACTAGTTCGCGTAGAAACAGACAGACGGACAGACAGACGGACAGACGGACAGACGGACAGACGGACATGCTTATATCAACTCAGGAGGTGATCCTGATCAAGAACATATATACTTTATAGGGTCGGAGATGTCTCCTTCACTGCGTTGCACACTTTTGACCAAAATTATAATACCCTCTGCAAGGGTATAAAAAACAAGTGAGAACCCGTTACTAAGTTCAAAATTTGAATTCGGTGATCTCTTAGAGCTGGCAGCTTTACAGCACGAGCATCAGCACCAGCGCTGCTTTAGCGCAGGCAGCTTTTGTCCTGCACCAACAGCTGTGTTTATGTTTATGTTTTTGAGTGCAATGCTTACATACATACACACATACGCCATTGTTTGACTCAGACCACCAATTTGGCTAACTTGATTTGATTTGCATAGTTCTTGGGATATAGTTCGGTATTGACAAATGAAAACCATCGCAATTTCCTTTAATATAAATCCTTATCGAGAATTAACGTTGACTCTGTTGCGCACCTTGGCCAGCTGTTCCAAAGTCATCCGTTAGATGGCGCTATTGTATACGCCATGAAAGGCGGAAATGTAGGCGCTAGCCAGGCTTAAGCGTTTAATGGGTTTTTGGGCGTTAGAGTGGGCGTGGCAAACTTTTATTAGGCCAATCGATAGGTATTGACGAAACAAATACATATCAATTAAAATTTTCATAATAGCATCAAAACTGTGGCCACAGCTTGTGGCTTGTGGGCGTCAGAGGGGGCGTGGCACCATTTTGAAACAAACTTGCGCTGCGTAGGAAGTCCTAAAATCTACATGCAAAATGTCAATCTTCTAGCTTTTATAGTTTCCGAGATCTCAGCGTTCAAACGGACATACAGACGGACAGACAGACAGACGGACAGACGGACATGGCTAGATCGACTTGGCTAGTGATCCTGAACAAGAATATATATACTTTATAGGGTCGGAAACGCTTCCTTCTACCTGTTACATACTCATGCACGAATACAATATACCCTTTTACTCTACGAGTAACGGGTATAAATATAATGTTATTATACCCGTTACTCGTAGAGTAAAAGGGTATATTGTATTCGTTCGACAATTTCTCAGGTAACGCTGTTGAGTTGTTATTTAAAAAAAATTTTTTTTTCGATTTTTTAAGGCACTTAAAAGTCAAAAACCACGATTTTCGCCCAAAACGTCCAGCTTTTTGTTGCTCTAAAAATAATAAATTAAAAAAAAAACTCGACATCGTTACCTGAGGAATCTGGTAGAGAAATACTGTGCAAAATCTCAAAACGATCCGTTCGATAGAATTTGCAGGATCGTGTACACCAACTTTGAAATGGCGACTTTTCAGGAGAGCGTTTTAAAGTTTGGGACACCCATAAAATTCAATATAAAACGCACTTACTTACCTACATACGTTCAACTGCCCATAAGTTCGGAAGTTTTACTTGGATCGATCTAACACAATATTCTCGAGATAATGTTTTTTTTTTTTTTTTGGTTAAACAAATAGATATAATTAACGTCGATCAAACAACTAAATGGTTATAATACGTTGGGAATAATAAAGAACAAATAACGTGAAAACATAACAGAAGCGATTAACAAATTTTATAACAAATTAACAGTAAATGGTTAATGCTTAGAGACTTGAGTCATCCTCTTGTCCAGAGATCGGCGGGGTGTCTTCGCTTCAGTCGTCTTCTACACGTCGGGTTGGCCAGGGAAGCTGCTAGGTGGTTGGTGTGGACAGCGAGTCGATCGTTGTACCGACTCGAGTGGCGGTTTATCTGTACCCTGACAGATGGAATGTGGAGGTCATTTCCAAGGGCGTGGTTCTTGATGTACCAGGGCGCATTTGCAATCTTGCGCAGCGCCCGGTTTTGGACTCTTTGAACTTTAGCCACATTAGAGTCTGAAGCCATGCCCCATAATTGGATACAGTAGGTCATTGAGGGCACCACTATTGATTTATAGAGCAACACTTTGTTGCCAAGGCTCAGCTTGCTCGTAGGCTTAAGCATCCAATTCAGCTTCCTGAGTTTAGTGCGACAGGTGGCTGCAATTTTTTGGATGTGCCCTTTCCAGGTGAGCCGCTTGTCCAGGATCAGACCAAAGTACTGCGCCTGGGATGATTGCGGGATAGTGATATGGTGGAGTTCAACTCTAGGAAGCACCTTTCCTCTAAGAGTAAAATTGCAATGCTGCGACTTTCTTCCATTGATAGCAATATTCCACCTGTTTGTCCACTTGCCGTACATATCCAGGAAGTCCTGGGTGATCCTTAATGCCTCGACTCGGCAGGAGGAGTTCACAACAAAGGCAGTGTCGTCAGCGTAGGTGGCCAGAAGTGTGCCTGGTCGTGTAGGACATGGCAGATCCGAAGTGTACAGAGTGTACATAATGGGACCCAGGACGCTTCCCTGTGGAACGCCAGCTCGAGAAGTTCTAATGTTTGTCCTTTCCCCTCTTACCTCGACCATAAAACTTCGATCAAGCAAGTATGATTTTAGTAAGAGGAATTGGCCGGTCGGGAGCAGGGACTTCAACTTATGGAGTAATCCAGCGTGCCAAACGCGGTCAAAGGCTTCCTTGACGTCGAGGAAAATAGCAGAACTGTATTGCTTATTTTCAAAAGCATTTAAAATGTTTTGAACGACTCTATGTGCTTGTTCTGGTATCCCATGATGATGCCCAAAACCAAACTGGTGGTCGGGAATGGCATCCTGCACGCTTCTTACGCCCATAATTCTACTAAGAAATATCCTCTTGAATATTTTAGAGAAAGTGGGTAGTAAGCTTATCGGTCGGTATGACTCGACAAGGTTCTCCGGTTTTCCTGGCTTTGGTATCATCGTTATCACAGCACACTTCCATTGGGATGGAAAATGGTGGATACGTAGCATTGAATTATAGAGGAGAACAAGGAACAGGATTCCCTTTTTAGGCAAAGCTTTGGCAATTCTGCTATCAATGCCATCGAAACCAGGCGCCTTACTGGGATGTAACTTTCGAATATGAAGATAGACTTCTTCTGGGCTAACATGTTGGATCGGTAGTGCATCCGGGGAAGGAGCATTAAGAAAGGCCCGTGTTTCTTCAACATCCTCAGGACTCGCGAGGTCAAAAGGCTGAAAGCGTTTCTCTAGTTCGTCCGCAAAAGCTAGAGAAATCTCTGAGTCAGATCTGCACCATGTGTCGTCAGCTTTTTTTATGGGGATCTTTCGAAGAGGCTGTCGTTTCATATTTCGTGTACATTTCCGTACGATTTGGTGGGATCCGCGTTGAGGAGCATTTCATCAAAATATTCGCGCTTAGTTTGGTTCAGAAGTTTTTTAAGATCATCTTCGGCACGACGATATGAGATTTTGTCGACTGGATCATATATCTGCGACGTAGGGATCTTTTTAACCTTACCAGCTCCATTACCTCAGGTTTTAAAAGAGCCTGAGGTGGGTTGGAAGGGTTTGGGACTTGTCCACAGGTTGAGGACTCGGCAGCGATATGAATATTCCGGACAAACATCTCCACAGCGTCGTTGATGTCCTCAGGCGAGCTTAACACCATATTGAGGTTAACAAGCCGGTTGACTGCTGCTTGAAAGCGAGGAAGGCTTGCATTTCGAGGAAGGATGCGAGGCCTGAAGGAACTTGATGATCAATGGGATGTGATCAGAGCTAAGCTCAAGACATTCTGTAATGGAAAGACACTCAGACCGTATCCCGCCGTATACAGCAAAGTCAATGGCTGTTGGTGTTCTTCGGCTATATGGATAATGGGTAGGCCCTCCGGTTGCAAGGACCTGGACATTGGATCTTTGAAAAAGGTCTGCGAGAGCTCTTCCGCGGGTGGTTGAGTTTCGAGACCCCCACAAACGGTGATGAGCATTCCAGTCCCCTGCGATTATGAAATTTGATCCCAGATCGTCAAAGAGCTTTTCGAAGTCGTCAGCAGAACATTGAAAGTTTGTGGACAATATATAGACGCAATAGCTGTCTCGCCAAGGTCGGTTTTGACTTTGACTGGGACACATTGAACATCTTGACTTTGTAGACTATAGAACTGGTAACATTGTAGACAGGATTTTATTATAATTGCAGATCCACCGCGTTTTCTATCGGCAGGATGAGTTGCTTGATAAATATCGTACCCGTGCAATTTGTAGTATGACCTTGAGCAAAAGTGTGTTTCACTAACCAGCATAATATCAATATTGTGACTGTGCACAAAGAGCTCCAGCTCAAGGCCTTTAATGGTAAGACCGTCGGCGTTCCACACACCAATGTTAAGTCCGATTTGACTCATGGTTGTGTTACATTAACTGGGAGAGATCCATCTAATGATTGAGCTGTTCCTGGAGTATTTTGGGGTAACTTCATGTGACAAGTCCCATCATCGACACCATCATTTGGAATAACTTGTCGATCTGAGCAACAAGGACCGACATTCTTTCGTTGGATTGCAGGAACATTTGCTCTTGACGCTGCCATTGCTGGTCGTTGATCAATTGCTGCGGGTTTCGTCGGTGTTGTTGACGGAGAGACTGCTGCTGGTGATCCGGCTGTTGTTGTTGTTGAGGAGCCAATTGTTGTTGTGATGGCTGTTGCTGCTGTCGAGGCGGTGCTTTTTGATGCTGACTCTGCATCCTGTTGTTGCTGCTCAGTGGAGGAAATTGTTGACTCTGTGGAAGAGTCATAGGAACTTTTTGGAGCTGGGGACTGCTAACTTGACCACGGACAGCATTGGCATAGGAGATTGGATTAGCAGAGTTTGACCGACCATTTTTGGGAGTTAGCTGTTTGGGAACGGTGCTGCGATGGGATGAGACATTTTTCCGTCGATTAGCAATCTGCTGGTATACGACACAGCCTTTATAGCTAGCTGTATGGTTTCCGCCACAGTTAACGAATTTGACAGGGTGAATATCTTTTAAGCAGGCCTCCACACCGTGTTGCAGGCCACATCTGACGCAGTTAAAGAGTTTTTGGCAATGATTTTTTGTGTGTCCAAACGCTTGGCACCGGTGACATTGAACGACATCATCCTTTTTGTAGGGGAGTTCAACTTTAACCCTTTGCCGACAAAGTGTCTTAATCTCATGGATGTCTTTGTTATTTGCCGCCGGTTCTAGTTCAACAAAAGCCAGGTTGACGAACTTGGTTTTGTCAAAGCGGCTTCTAGGTCTATTGACAAATCGAACCGCGTGTCCAGCCGAGATAATACTTTCCTTTATATTTTCATCCGGGATGGAATGATGGACACCACGGATGACTACACGATAGGATCTATCTTCTTTCAACTGCCAGGAATGGTATGTCACTTTTTTAAGGTTAAGGGATTTTGTTATAGCTCTGTATGCATCTGAATCTGCGGCTATAATGGAAACAGAGTTGTTGGGATGGCATTTGAGGGAGTATTTGGACGGGTCAACGATCTTGTCTGTGGATCTAATAAGCCCGTTCAGGTTCTCGCAATGATCAACCACAATTGGGGGTGGTTTGTGGGAGGTATTTCCGGTATTGTTGCTATTGCTATTGTTAGTAGAGCTGTTGCTGATGTTGCTGCTGACTTGTCTTAAGCCGGTGGAAGTACTGGATTTTTCAGAATCATTGGGGCTGACCGTATGAGGAACTTGGACGTGTCCCATGTCTGTGTCCATGTCCGACAGTTCTGAGAATCGGTTGGCCGAAACATTCGTTTTTAGGGAATTGGAATTTCTCAGAATTTTGGTGATTGGTGATGCTGAATTCGATGATCTCGAGTCAAGACGGCGTTTGTTGTTAGCCGATCTTGGGGTCCACCAGTCCTCATCGTCGCCATTTATAGCTGCTAGTTCCGGTTCCGGCTCATTGTCTGACGATGGTGCAATGTTGTACGAGGGGGAAGTATATGGAAGTCTAGCTTGCCTTAGTATCTCTTTCGTTTTTTGTTGATTTCGTGCAACAATCTTACTGATGGTTAGGACATCTTCGGAGTCCGAAAGACCAGACATTATTGATGTTATGCACTGCTTTGCACTGCTTTACCGACATTTTTAATATTCACACCCTTTGCCTGAATTCCGAAAAGTGTGATCGTAGCCTAGTGGGCGAGGCGTAGGCTCCGCAGTTGGGCGGAACCCTGCTCAAACCCTCCAAAAGGCGAATGAAATTCAAATTATTTCTTTTCTTTTATTGGGAGAAAGTTATTAAGACCAAAATAAAATTCGAATTCGAATTTGGACAAACTAGCGGAGTTTTGCACTTGCTTTGGCTTTCTGTTCCACTTGTTCTCACGAGAAGCACAACCAACAGAGCGTAGGGGCACTGACACCGCGACTTTAGAAGTCGGAAAAGGAATGAATTTTGCCACGGAGGTGGACTTGTCCATAGACTCTTCACAATGAAATTCGCAGCGATAGAGAAACGCGTCTGCACTCCACGAAAGCATGATCGAGACTGACGAGATAATGTGCATTCAGAAAAAGGAATAAAAAAAATGCACAAAAAAAATAAAAAACTATACCCCCCTTAAGCAAAGTATTTATTATCTGTCATGTGTACATTTTAGCTATCCAATGGTTTTTTAATAGGATATACAAATTGAATACGTGATTACTGTTATAGAATAATACAGTTATGTTTCTTTGAAAAGGTTTAATTCACCTGGATTCGTAAAGATTTGAGCTTGGACCTACTTGTTTCTTTGTTATTGCCACGAATTTCCCCCCGTGCCACCAAAAGTAAGACCAATCCGTGGGGGAAAAGTCCCTGGCTCCAATTGAAGGCCGAAAACGTGACGTGTGGTTCTCGTTCGTCCGCGCGTCCAACTCATTTGGTGCTCGACTAATCGCAAATAACACACATCGATTACAAGAAAGAGCCCCGCGGAGGGCGGCAGAAAAGGGGGCGGGGCAGGAGGATGGCCGGGACTGAAACAGAAGCAGAAACGGCAACAGAAACAATTAGCACGGAGCAGGACGTAATTGGCGTGCAGTTACGGAGGCTGATTAAAGAAGCAATCATAAAATTAAGACCCATAATCCTGTGCAATTTGGACAAACACACACGCAAACGGAATGGAATTGAATGGAGGGCGAAGTTGGGGAATCCCCAAGAACACGAAGCCCAGTGGAGGCTAATAATAACCGACCGAAACCAAAGCAAACGGACCAGCAGCAGAACCAGCATCGGAAAAACAACAACACCAGCACAAAAATCACTTTACACGCTCCAAATACGAGGCGAATGTGTGCGTGTGTCATGGGCGAACGGCAGAGGGGGTTCGGGGGTCGGGGACTTGGGACCCCCTCCTCCGAAGGGTTCCAGTTTGAGTTCGAGTCGAGTAGAAACTGCAAATTGGTCTTGCGATTCCTTCGGTTAAGGCACCCTTTTTGGCCCACAACTCGACTGCATGCTTTCTACATTACCAACCTGAGAGTATATTAGTTCCTTTGCCCCCGAAATAATATAATATTAATGCACGTATATATAGCTATTTACGGCGACAGGTTGTTTGTGGACCTTAACAAATGCGACGTGATCATGATAAACTTACCCTTTTTAAGAAATCTTACATTTTGTATAAAAAAATATTTTTTATCAGTGTGCTCCGAAAAACTTTTTTAAGCCCATAAACTTAATAATTCCATCTTTACAAACCATGCAAATTTGTTTAAAAATATTTTTATTGGCTTATTTAGAACTTGTAATCAAATTTTTTTTTTTATCGCGAAACTTATTGTTGTTTTGGGTAGTTAATTATCACTTAATAGTAGTTTTGAATATTAATTATGATGATTCGTAACAAAATTTTGAACAAAAAACCATTTCACTCTTCGAGTTTTTTTATCTTTGTCTTAATTCTTGACTACTTATAACAAAATTTTCACATTGAAGAAAAAAGAAAAACATTTCGAAAATATTGAAAAAAGCTAATAAAGGTGTAATTTAGATATGAAAATTTACTCCACATACATATACAAATATGTTTTTTAAAAGAGTATATGATACTGAAAGATATTTCGATTAAAAATGTATTTTATACATTTAAAGGAACTAGTGTTAATAAATTTGACATCACCTAAATTAGAACTGTTAGCCATCTAATAATCTAGAATATGTAGAAAGGGAAAACGAAAAATCTGTTTCGTCTAAGAAGGAGCTTCCAAACCGCCCATTGATAGACCCCAAAGAATATACGCTGTCGTTGCCTCTGGCGTGTCCGTGTAAGTGTTCCGGAGTCTGGAGTCCTCGAGTCCTGGAGTCTGGACTGCAGTCCCGTTAAAGCGAGAGACGGAGAAGTTGAGCTGCTGCTACGTGCGGCGATTTGTGTGCGCTATAATGCCGTGCCGCAACAGCCAGGAACACCCGGCAGCAGTAGCCACATCAGATCCGGGAGCAATATGAAACCTTCATTAGCGAGCTGCTTTTGGGGAGACGGACGGAGGAGGCAGGGCGCCCGCTCCGCCGAAACGGATTGAAAACGCTTCCGGCCATACAAATTGTACCTGAAACGTGAGAAACTAATTTTTGAGGTGGCCACGCAACAGTCCAGTTCCAGGACGATTCGACCTGCCTGCGAACCCGATGGTGGGACCCCGAAATGGCTCTCTCCTTGGTCATCTGCATACGGAAGTAAAGAAATTATGCGCTTCAGTTCTGCGTACGGGAATGTAGAAATTATACGTTTCGGATTTGTTGCAACATATTGATTCCAGTTTTAATTTAAATTTGAACACCTTTTGGTGGGAAAGGGTTCCTTACACATATGGAGTAGGCATCATCTTTTATTCAGATTGTTTATGTTAAGAAACAAACATTAATATTGCCACTTTAAAAATGTTTGTCATATTTGTACGGACGTTAAAACTAGAGACATGCAAATAAAAGGGAAGTGAAATCTTGAACAAAAACTCCTTTTAGGTTTCACCACACTAAGTAACTTTTAATTTCGTTGAAGGTGTTGTTCTATACGTCAATTTTTGAGCTGAATGATTGCTTGAAATTGATTTTAGCGGTTTTCTGGGGTATTTTTCAGCAGTCTGTTATTTATTTGTGAGCCCTGCTGAGGTATTTTTGGCTATCTTAAAAGCCTTCCCTCCTTCACTGCACCGCGGTTGGATTTTCGAAGGGGCCGCCTATTTCGATATGCATGCAAAGAAATGTCAAAATTCAATTTAATGCTGCCGTAACGAAAATCTGTCAGCTTGCAGCACAAATAATGTCAAAGCCATGCGCACACACACTTACACACTCGCACACTCGCGCACTCACACACTAAAACAGGATGATTTGGAAGGAGTTGAAGGCAGCCACAAAGTGACGCTCTTACACACACACGAACATGCACGGGCATTCGTCCTGTGACAGGACGCACACAAAAGCCAAAGCAGGATGCTTGCGTCTGTCAGCGGCAATTGTGGCTGATTTGCGCTTTTTCTCCGCCGCAAACGGGTGGGGGAGGGGGAGGCATAGGGGGAGGGCGGAGAAAGTGGGAGCGGGGAAAGGGGGCTGAGATAAGCGCAGAAACCGACCGCGGTGCTCGTGGATCCCATCGCACAACATTCCAAAGCTTTTGATAAACGGCGACGCCTCGCAGGATATGAGTTTGGTTCCTTCCATTTTCTAAAAATCTTGCTGAAAAAGAATCTGTTATTGTTTTTGATTCCTTAGCAGGCATATAAAAAAAGAAACCAAGTCGATTGGGTAAAACTTCGATAAAAGTATTCAAGCAAAAATGGACTATTTTCTTAGTTTAGTTGGGTGAAGTTGTCGCAATCTGGGGTAAGCTTCAATTTACATGTGCAACTAAATGAATATAACCAAGTCATTGTCGATCGAATTATAAGAGGTAATTGTCTATTTATTTTAAAATTCATCGCGTTTGATGGTTTTAATATGGAATAGAAAAACAATAGTTATATGAAAGGAAATTTTGTGTTTATTCACAATTGCACCTCCTAATAAGATAAAAACAACATATCATATTTTTATAATATTATTGAACGTGTATATTTATCTTTCTTCGTCACAAAATTTAATAATAGAATGTTTTTCCGAGTGATATTTTTTAAAATTTTTGAAAACATAGTATAGGTGATTTATGGTGGAAGCGTCAAGCAACGGCGAGACCTTCTCAATACTTTAAATGCGTTTTTTTTTCGAAACAGTATTTTTACGACTGGCGTATGAGGTTACTAAAAATCTATTAATTCAATCGGCTCCAATTGTTTTTCTATACATATATAGCTATGGCATGAACTGATTTAATCGGTGAAGATCTTCTTTACTTTTCAACTGGATTTGTGGCTGAAAAAAGGCGATTAAAAAAATAAATTTCAAAGGTCCGCCATTTTTTTAATTTTTGTGCGAAAGTAATAATCCTAGTTCATGCCAGAAATTTCCCATTGAAATTTTTGGTTTCAGATGTTCCAGTGAGCGGAAATCACATGCGCCGCCGAAAGGAAAGGCTTTTGTTTAATGACAAAAAAAAATTATGTACATTTTTATACCCGTTACTCGTAGAGTAAAAGGGTATATTGTATTCGTGCAAAAGTATGTAACAGGTAGAAGGAAGCGTTTCCGACCCTATAAAGTATATATATTCTTGTTCAGGATCACTAGCCGAGTCGATATAGCCATGTCCGTCTGTCCGTCTGTCCGTCTGTCCGTCTGTCCGTCCGTATGAACGCTGAGATCTCGGAAACTATAAAAGCTAGAAGATTGGCATTTTGCATGTAGATTTTAGGAGTTCCTACGCAGCGCAAGTTTGTTTCAAAATGGTGCCACGCCCCCTTTAACGCCCACAATCGCTTATATACGATTTTATTTAAATATAAATTTAAATATTTCGGAAAAGTAAAAATGCAGTTTTATTGTGTTTATCAATACCTATCGAAATGTAGAAGAAATTTTTCAAATCGGACCATTCGTTTAAAAGTTATGCGTGATCAAAGTTTCTATCTCCATCTCCCTCGCACTCCTTTTACCTGAGTAACGGGTATCTGATAGTCGGGGAACCCGACTATAGCGTTCTCTCTTGTTTTATTTTCTTTTTTAAGACTTCAAATAAATGGATGCCAAGTTGTAAGTCTAAAAAATAATATTTGTTTATTTACCAAATCGTCAAAATTTTAAATTGAGAATCCCCGTAAGACAAAATCACTTTGTACTCAAAGTTTGTCATTTACAACTTAAGTTCCTTTGATGGCATTTCAAAGTTTTAGGCATCTCTTAATGAAAGAATTTTAACTTAAAATCAGTTGCTTAAAATATAATAAAATGTGTACTTAAAAACTTATTAGTGGCTTATCTTATATTTTGTACCAACAACTGTTCATTTTATATGACAGCCTCGCCGAAAAACTGCATTTAAAATTTTTCATTCAATATATGTGTCCTCCGGGTTTTAGAAAAATATATTGCATTTTAAATAAGTAAAACCTCTGAAAAAGATTAAATGGGGATTATAATTTTCCAATTTAACTGTAGGTAGATCTTTGTTGGGATATTATTGTCAAGTGCCTTGGCTACTCAGCTGACTAATTTCAATATAAATAAAAATTTCAATATGAATAAAATAATATTTGCCACAAGCGACTTGCATTACTTCCCTCCATTAAAAGTTTCTCACTCTCTTCCGCTCCCTTAAATATATAAACTCTGTTTAGCAAATTTGTAGCAACGTCATAATTAACATTGTCATAATTAATTGTCGATAGATATTGACCGAACAAGTTTTTTTAGTGTAGTTTGACATATACCACCAATAACTGGCCTCTAAAAAATTATTCGATTTTAAAATAAATTTCACGATAAATCTCAAATCCCTAGCTCTTGTAGTTTCCAAGATTTTGACGTTCATATGAATGGAGAGACGGACAGACAGAAAGAAAAACCGGTAAAAAAATCTGGCTTGGGGCATGCCCAGCGGGATTTGTTAAATCAAATCTAAAAACTTCGGACTATTTGTTGATTATTATTTAGTTTAATAATAAATTTAATAAATTTAACAATATTCCGTCCTTCTCAGAATTGATTGGGGGAGGTACTTGGAAAATAAATACAAGTATCGAACCACTTTTTATACCCTTGCAGAGGGTATTATAATTTCAGTCAAAAGTTTGCAACGCAGTGAAGGAGACATTTCCGACCCTATAAAGTATATATATTCTTGATCAGCATCACCAGGAGAGTCGATCTAGCCATGTCCGTCTGTCCGTCCGTCTGTCCGTCTGTCCGTCCGTTTCTACGCAAACTAGTCCCTCAGTTTTAAAGCTATCTGCTTGAAACTTTCCCAAAAGTTGTCTTTCTATTGCAGGTAGTATATAAGTCGGAACGAGCCGGATCGGGCCACTATATCATATAGCTGCCATATAACTGAACGATCGGAAATGCCATAACTTTGGTGTTTTTAAAGTTAGGAAGTTGGGATTTTCTATGGGTCTTATTTTTGGCTAATCAATCCGACCTACCAAATTTCATAAGGATCGGACGACTATATCCTATAGCCGCCATATAACTGATTGATCGGAAATGCAATAGCTTTGGTGTTTGTAAAGTTAGGAAATTGGGATTTTCTATGGGTTTTATTTTTGGCCAATCAATCCGACCTACCAAATTTCATAAGGATCGGCCGACTATATCTTATAGCTGCCATATAACTGAACGATTGGAAATGACATAATTTTGGTGTTTTTAAAGTTAGGAAGTTGGGACTTTTTATGAGTATTAAGAATGCATCATATGAATAATTTTGGAGAATATAATTTATAGAATATTCTGCAAGGGTATATCAACTTCGGCTCCGCCCGAAGTTAGCTTTCCTTTCTTGTTTTTAAAGAAAAACCTTATTGCTTGTTTGTAGACTAGAACCAACGTTTTTTTGTAGTCTAAGTTATTTATTTCCGAAAACAACAAAGTTAAATGTTAAATCTTAAATTTAATGAAAACAAAATTATTTTTCTTAAAAAAACTGTCGTTAACTGTGTTAATATAAATTAAAATATAAATATAAATTAAAAGAAAAAGAAAATAAATTAAAATTTATTTTTTATCAAATTATTATTTTTTTAAATTTAAGTTTTAAAATAAATAACTAAAAATATTAACTAATAAAATTAATAAAAACAGAAAATTATTAAAAATCTAACAAATGCTTAATTTTTGTTTTTATTAGAATTAGAAATAAAAATAAATAAATTATTTATAAAATTAAATTAAATTAAAAAGCATTCCGACAGAGCATAAAATTATGTACATTTCATAATTGGTTAATATATTGAGCAACTTACATTTCTGTTTAAATCAGTAGAACCAAATCACATGATTTTTTAAGGGATCGTAAACACTCCTCTCAGTTAATCAACATTTAATTTTAGATCAATTTTTTAGACTTTAGAAAATTGTATTATTTTTTTTTGTTTTTAGGCATTTATTTTAGTATAAGAGTTTTTCTCAATTTTAGGGCGATTTTTTAATTTTACAAAATAAATTTGATAAGTGTACTTATCTCTAATTTATAACCCGGCTGCTCGTAGAATCTCGAAAGGATCGAATAAAAGAGCAGAATGACTGTCTTGCTAAGTGATTATTTAACCTCCTCCTCCCCCGCCCCCCCCACCTGTGAGCCCTTGCTTTAAGGACGATTTTAAATCAAAGTGGATGTTCGCGAGCTCAAGGAGCCTTTTATTTGCTTCCGAGGGAGTGTGTGCCTACCGCTTTTAATTGAGCTTCAATGAAGGGAGGCGGGGTCCACGCTGTTTTTGTGGATTTCAGGCGGCGCGCCGACAGCACGCATCCGAATGTTTTGACTTTGTCGAATTAGCCATTGTGATAACATTTATGAGCCCGCTCAGGGGTTGTGTTGTGTTGTTCTGCCGGTGCTTCATCGCACTTAATTGGGCAAGCGATTGCCTGACTTGCCTACAAATGTGCGCTCGAAGGCGGAACGTGGCGGTGGGGCCAAAGATCACCCATACGCCCGGTGGGCCAGAGCCGAAAACGGGGATTTCAAAGCGGAATAGGGCGTCACGCACTTGAGGACTCGCTCACGTATTGAGCATGTGTGTGAATATTGCACGCGATAAATTATTTTAAAGCGCGTTTCGCCTTCCGCTTTCCACTTTCCACTTTCCACTTTACATTTTCCGTCTTCCGTATTCCGTATTCTGTATTCCGTATTTCGCATTCCGACCCTCGGGGTCTGCCCTACAGACATCTATTTAATATAGCGCGACGCATCAGTTTTAATATTGTTACGATTTTATTTACGCACATGAACATTTATAAACGTTTATGACATGTCAGGCCCCATCCTCCTTTGGTTCTTTAATTCCGCAGCTCGGCCTCGGCTTGTGGGCCCAAAACGGGGCGACACTACTCAAATAATATTTATTGTTTCTGATTTTTCTTTAGTCATTATTATTACGCATATTTATTATGCATTTATTAATTTGTTTTGCTGTGGTTTTTGTCCACCTCCGGACACACACAGATACTACCGTCAATGGATGTCAGCGGGCAGGTTAAACATTTTCGTTTGATTTGTTATCATTGTTGGCCGGGTTTTTGTTTTTGTTGCTGCTGTTGCTGCTGTTGCTGCTGTCATGGCTCGTTGATGGCGTTTGTAATTTCGTTTTCGGCACTATGTAATTTATTAACTTTTCATTGAAAGTTATGTGCAAACGCACGTTGACGACATCTTTAATTAATTACATTTTAACATGATAATTAATAGTGCCGCGTGCGTCGACAGGCCGACAAAGCCGAGTGCCAAACGCCGAACACCCAAAAAGCTAAATCAATCGATGGAAAGCCCCAACCCCACTTGGGCAGCCATATCGGAACACCCAAATACGCGTCCTTAAAGTCGCCCGAACTTGAGTTAGGTTATGGATACGTGCCCGCGGTACTAAGTTGGCCCGCTTTTAAAGAGCATCCATGGGCGAATGTAGCATCGATAGCCATAATAATAACATCAGGCACAAACACACAGTCCAAAGTCGTGGGCACTGATGATGACCATAATGATACACAAACAATTGCCAAGGAATTTCAATTCAATTCCTTTTCGCACCCATCACTAGTGAAACCTTAGAGGCATGTCCTTTTTGCTCTGTATTCGTTTTTCTAATGATTGACTTTTGCGTGTATAAGAACATTATTCCCCTAATGCTACTGAAATGTTTTAATAAAACTGCTAGTATTTTAGTAAATACAAGCATTTATTTGTGGACTTTGTGCATTTTTAAAACAGTGTTTGATGTCATTAATATTACTGGTTCTTTTATGAATTTACTGAGTACAAAATTTGGACAGGTAAAATATACAAGTCGTTTATCTACTATATGAACCGCTTAAAAGCTCTCTTAATCACTCTAAAATCGTATATATATTACAAATGGAATTTGTAAACAAATGATTAGGGGATTCCACTTAATGTAATATAACAAATTGCACAGGTATTGAATCCTATTAATTCTTTTAATAAATATTTTAGCTCATTTGCATTACTTTTTTCCTCGGTTGACTTTTCCCCTTACACTTGCATTATTTTGGAAGTTAAAAAGTATCTTTCAGTCGGGAAACTCGCCTCCATGATCTTTGTACTACCGGCTTGTACTTCTTGTTTTTCCGCATCTTGGGCGTGTGTCTGTGTTTTCATCAATCCGCCTTGGTCACGGGACCTCTCGTCCTGCTCCTCGCCAAAGAAAGTTGCTCGCACAGTAGCCAAGATTGAGTTCTTATTCAATTTGTAGGGATTTTTTGCACGCCGGCCCTTTCGCAGTCCGCTCTTGAGGCCTAACCGCCCTCTTGCCAGCCACTCATCTTGGCCAATCCCCACTCAACTTCCCATTCTTCGGGGCTCTATTGGAATTTATTTCATATTATTTCGTTGGTCATGCCCCAGTCCCCGCCGCCTGCCCCGTCGATATTTCTGCCTGCCCCCGTGCAAGGCTCCCTAATCCTGATCCCTTTCCCGACTCAAGCCACCACAATGCCAGTTGGCACTGCCCGGCTTTGTTTTGGGGTGTGATGGCAAAAGTTCTTCGAGTTGTGGCCCAGCTGCAGTCAATTTAGTTGACCACCCCGTCCTGCCATCCCGCCCTTTGGCTGCAGGCCTGCAGATGGATCAAGTTAGCTGCTAGTTGACTCTTGCTGCCAGTCTAACAAATGCCCGGGGCAATCAATGCGCCTGCAAAAGTGTGCTGCGAAAAAGTTGCTTCGGAGCGGGACTGGAAACCCATGAAAATGTCCTTGCCAGCTAAATGCCACACTCACACACGTGAACTCAATGCAGTGTTGCGAAATTCTTGGTATAAACTTAATAATGCATCGGGGCAAACAAACACGGGAAAGTCGGGAAGCCAAAATAAGTTTTTGGGCTAACTTGTTATTTTTGTAATTGGCACTTTGCAGTTTTATTGAGGTGGTGGAATCCCCAGAAAGGAGCTTGGGACTTGGGGTGACCACTTCCAGCTCACGCTTCGTTCATTTGACCCATGTGTGGATCAAAATTGGACCAAGGGTTGCTTATTTATGAACTGCGTTCAGGTGTTATGATCAATGTCCTTGTGCTGCCTTGGCCACTCAACCAGGAAACTCCGTGCCCTTCCCAATATTCCTGTCCTAAACCCTAATCTCTGGCTCAGTTCGGAGCTGACGGGGCCACCGTTAACCACCTTGGAGATGAGCTGCCCGTAGCTCCACACTCCGGATGTAGTGGTTGGTCTGCTTGGGAATACTCTACACTGGGTTGGTTATTTGGTTGAGCAACTCAGGGAGAAACGGGTGGGTTAGAAAAAAGTGAAAGAAAATTAAAATGAATGACGGGAAGGCAAAAAAAAACTGGCTCAAGGCAAAGCCTATATACCCTAGCAGTTAAGAAAGTTGTTTCTTGGACAATGGACCTCCTTGTCCAGATTAACTTTAGTTGTCATGGGAGAGGCTATTAAAACGATTGGGTTGAAACTCTCATTCTTAGTTTTTAAGTAAAGTTTTTAATAGGATTGTTGGCGTGACAAGTTGAGATTTATATTTTTAGCGCTAGTCACAACGACTATGTCATAGTCTTGTAATACTACTACCCAATAATAACAATATTGCTTATAACTAATATTATGTATTAAATAGTATATGTATTATATATTTATATTACTGTATTAAATAGTTCTTTAATTAATCACGTTGCTCAACCGCAAAGTCTTCAGTTCAACCCAGAGATGATTTTTCCTGGCCTCGGTTTTCAGAATCAAAAAGCAACTTGTTTTGTTTTAAAATAGGAGACATGGACTTAGCAGTGACTCGTTTGTCAAGACTCTATCGAAGTTCAACTGCTTTCAGTCATTCCACACTCCGGTCTCAAGCAAGCAACATTCAAAATTTAACTAAAAAAGTGATTCAAACAGATCGTGATATTTGAGTAGTAAAATCGAACGAGTTCAACATGCAGATGGTTGGGGCCCTGGTCAACTTGCTGCTCATTGCGGCCTGCTTCTACGCAATGTACTCGCTGACCCCGGCGGACAATCCGTACGGCTATATGGCGGCGTCCTTTAGCCTGGTCCACGGACTGCTGGGCATGGTGCGCTCCTTCTCCGACGAGTTCGACGAGTGCGGGCGCACCTTTCTGATCTCCGCCAGCATACTGGAGGTCATCCCGCTACCACTGGCGAACATCGAGTTCTACCTAGTATCCGATCAGTCGGGAGTGGCGCTGGTGCACGGCCTGTCGCTGATACCGCTCTTCTACGACATGCTCGGCAAGATGGGAGACGACTGGGACAGTTCCACGGAGACCCTCAAGGATCTCGCGCTGCTCGGGAACATCGGGTCCACTTCGTATCTGGCCATCAAGGACGGAAACCATCTCTATGCCGGAGTGGCTGCCACCGCCTTCCTAGCAAGATTCGGTGCAGCTCTGATCGATCATTTCATGGAGGGTTTCGGACCTCATGTGGCCACAGTTGGAAACGCTGGAATCTTGGCCCTTATGACCTACGCACTCACTGAGGGTTAATCGCTTTAGCTCCGAATAGAGCATTTCAAGGAATTAAAACCCTAAATCAAACGTAACTATGTTTTTTCTTCTTAGGTACAAGCAAATTTGCTTGATCTTATAGAAATCTAGTTGGTGCTAACAATTACTATATGATTATTAAAATTAGCCACATTGGGTAAAAATTTGCTTGGATATGACATAACAGAACAGCAGTTGAATGCAAAACCGCAATCAAGAATTTCCCCAAAAAAATGTAGGTTTTTGGTAAAAAACTATTTTAGCTGTTATAAAAATGTCGGTCAACTGAAAAAAAACATTCAAAAGACATTAAAAAATAGCTTTTAATTAAAAAATATCGATTGGAAGCTCATGCTCAAATTCCAAATTATATATCATTTGGGAAAATACGCTCATTTTGTTTTTTAACTGATTAAAAACTACATGCAAGCTAAAATCGGAAAATAAAAACGTACTGTTGAGAAACAAATGCACGGATATGGATCGACTTGACAGATGAACCTGCTCAATATATATGATTATATCTGTTCAAATATGACAAAATTTGGAAAAACGAAACTCAGAACATTGTGTTCCCTTAAAGATGGAAATAAAAATATAAGTAATTATATTTTAATCTTTCTTATTATCCTATATTGACTAATTTATTTTTATGAAGGGTATATAAACTTTGCTTCGCCGAAGTAAAGTGCCTTTCTCGCGCGACTTCAAATTGCCAACTTAGTTGTTATTTGCTCGATGTCTGGCTGAAGGGCCAACGCGGAAAATAGGCGGTTTGAGGACCTAAGGATGGAGGACGAAGGACGAAGGACGAACCAGGGCAGGGCTATATTCGTGGACGCAGCACTCTGATGGCTCTCACGTCACCACTTCTGCAAATTGCGGCAATAATGCAACAAAGGTTTCTTGGGAAACACATACCAAATTGCATAAGCAAGGCAAGGCCGCGGGGGCCGGTGGAAAATGGGGTGGTTGGGTGGTATGGATGTTCAGTCCTTGGCAACCGAAAGACCGAGGGACTGAAGGACGGCGTCAGTCGCTTGGCCGCCAAGACTCTTGAACCTCTTCAACCGACCGACACCCCCTGCATTTCATTTTCAATTTGATTTTTCCTGCCCCCTTGGTGCTTTGTTTTTCGACGGACCACCCGCCGCCCTTGCTTATATTTTGGTTGGCTGTTGCGGTTTCCACTTTCGGGTCGCGTCTGCGTTTTCGTTTTCGTTGTAACATTTTTGTTTGTAATTTACTTTGGAATGCTGGCGCCGTAGTCGCCGTCTTCGCCTTGTGCGGTTTTCTTAGAAAAATCCCTGGTCGCGGTAATTGCAGTGCCTGCAGTGCCGCGTGTAGTGCCTCGAACTGCGACTGCCGACAGGCAAATCAACTGTCACCCAGTTGCTCAGATGCGGGACCACGGGCGGTATGAGCAATTTCGCATTCCTCATACGGCGCGTGGGTCGAATGCGAGTTTCGGACAGCGGGTGGCGCTTTAAGCTGCCGACCGCACAATAGCCCTAAAGTTCTCTCATCGCCCCGCCGCTCACCTTTCGTCTGCAGTAGTATAAATAAATATTATTCGGCCCTGTAACCCACAAAGCACGGAAGTTTAATGTTCCCCGGCCAGACTGTTGCCGTTATCTGAAATTAAGTCGCCGAAGCTCAGACCAAACTCTTACAAAACATTTGGGCATACCCCGAATGACGTCTGATATATGTGGGCTAGGGCTTGCAATACATTTGTCAATGCAAGTTTCTAGTTACGCAACACTTATTGCGTATGCATTCTGCACTTACATGAAACCCACGCCCCATCTTTCCATATCCCCTGTCATTTTCGGATTTTTCCCTTTGACTTTTCCTTGAGGGGCTATGGGCGGACATTCCCCAAAAGGGCCATCAGGTTTTTGTTACTATTTGACAACAAGCTAAATTGAAGTTGTGAAAATTGGAGTACACTAAATATTGCCAATTGACGGTACACTTTATTCGATACAAAAGGATAAGTATGATCACAAAAAAAGCATTAAATCCGAATGGAACTAAACTATTTCACTAAAATTCGGCGAAATTGAATAGTACCGAAAAATTTAAAGGTTTAAGTGGCCCACAGTTGGCCAGAAAACAGACGCAGAAAAGGAACAATAAAGCAGCCAGGTCGGACATATAGAATTGAGCAGCACCACCTATATCTGGCCCTTTTTTCGTCCTTTCAGAAACAGCGACCACAATGGACCAAAGGCATTGGCATAGCCAAAGGGGAAGCCCTAAATACCAAATCGCCAGGTGGTGGCAACACCTCCGTCTTTCCTCCCTTTTTGGCCGCTTTTGGCCCTTCTTTCTGTTGGGCTCTTGTTCCAAACAATTTGCGATGCGACCCATCCAAACAGCCAAACACCCAAACCTCCATTCACAGCCCACTCACTCACTCACTCACTTATTCATTTCCACTCAATCCACCCCGTGCCCCGAGCCTTTCACCCTTATGCTCATTCCCATCCGTTAATTGTCGTTTGTCTGTTGATTCTAGTTGCTAATTTCTGTTGTCCATTGGATCCGCTGGGGTGTGCAAGGACGAATCGGGGGCGGAAGCAGGGTGCTGGATTTCGTGCCGGCCGCTGGGCGCCTTTTGCAAAGATCAGCGGGCGATTTCCACACGGGTGCGGGAAATGAAAGCGGTGATGGGGGAAGGAGGGGATCAGGGGAGGAGGCGAGGAGGCGAGGCAGTCGGCTGAAGGTGTTGTGTTGTTGTGGTGTTCTTTGCCCCGCTGCTTTTGTGTGGCAAGCGACAAAAGAAAGCGACTGGCAGCATTTACCAACACCATAGGACTAAAACACTGAGGTAAAAAACGCCCTTGTTAATTTGTTTTGTGTATTTCATTTATGATTCTTTCTTATTAATGACCACAATAATTCAAATTATGGGTATTTTTCCTTGGTTTTGTCATTCACTAATCATAACTCCTTAAATGGGTACAACCATACAAGTTCTATCAACAAATTAAATGCTTTAATGAAAATTTAGATAAGAGTAAACTCAAACGAAAATAATAATAACATAGCTGTGAAATGAACCATCTGGTAAAATTTAAATTCCTTCGTTTTTCTTGTTTAATTGAAAACAAAAGGTAGTATCACTCTTAAACATACAGTTTAATTACCACGATTTTCTTAACTTAAAACAACCTTAAACGCCTTACTTACCATAAAAGTGGCATTTGAAAAATCTAGTTTGATCTGTGAACTAAAAGCTTCAATACTTTCAAATTTGCTTCTGCTTTCTCTACTTCTTAAAGCATTTCCCTCAGTGCAGCCCCCATCATTCGGAATGGGAAACAGAGGACTGGACACAAAGGACAGTGAATGGTGGAGCATCCAGCGATATTATGACCGTAGGATTGCTGTCTCCCTCGAAATCGGCTTGATTCCTTGCCGTCGCTCCGATTGCAATTAATTCTGGGTATTCTCATCACGTTCCGGATCCCATCACCAAACAATTTCATCCGTATTAAATGCAATGATGAAAGTGAAAACGCAATCTGCGTTCACCCAATACGTAAGTCCCACCCCGTGTCCCGTGTTCCCGTTTCCATTTAATTCAGCCATCCAGTCATGACGATATTCGGCCGGGATCGAAGTGGGAATGCCCTTGCAGGAAGTTCAGCGGGAAAAATCAGTCGTGGAGGTCAGATCCAACTAGCGAACAGCCAAAAATCGAATAAAAGGACTCTAATCTCGACTCGATTTGGAGCTATTGATTACGTTTTCTACTTGTCAAGCGTCAATTTTAAAGGATTGTTTTCTATTTTTACAGACTAAGTCCAATATTTTGTATTAGTTTATTTACTTTTTTAAATAATATTATACTTGGACTTAATCATCTTTGATTGTTTTATTGACATTAGTTTAATGTTCTGCTCTGCCCTTTCTCGAGTAGTATTCTTATTGTCATTTCCAGTCTCTCCCTTATTTTCGGTTTTTAAACAATGTTGCTAAAATTGAAGTACACCTTCAGAAGCCACAAGGAAACCCTCCTCTTTTATCTCAGTCTGCGTTGCGATCCATTAGGATATTTGCCATGCGTCCTGTGGTGACGACGACTGAATTCTTTCTCCGGTTCTCACAACCATCAAAAAAGACGATTTAATTTCATTAATTTGCACACACCCACTCGCCCACACAAAGGGGCGGCGAAGGGGCGTGGCCTGGCATCTTCACACCTCCGGGGGGGCGTGTTTCTGGAGAGGACTGTGGCCACTTTTGTCGCTTGCCGTGCCACCTGCCACCTGCCAGCCCCTCCCCAACCAAATGCCTTTTATCCACAAAAATGTTCTCTTAATTTTTGTAATTTGTTGTCTTGCTGTGAGGACTCTGGAGTGGGATAAGGCCACCAGGCACTGGAGTAATGGTTTTAATATCAGCTATCAGGCATCAGCCCCAGTTTGTGGTCTCTTCAATGCGTCGAAATGAGATTTGCATATTGAGGCAGTGATGCCATGCGGAGGTTTTGGGTACCCTGCTTTTACCCACTCCCCAATCCCTGGGATGATGTGGAAAAAATTCCATTCTGCCCAGATTTGGGCAATGACTGGGCCGGAAAAAACAAACAACAAAATCTAAACGAAACGTAACGAAACCCCAACAAACCAAACCCAAGCGGAGGAAATAAAAAGTGAGGAAAAAGTTACCTTTGCATGTCAGTAACATTTAGTGACGGAAAGTATCTAGATACACCCCATAGGCACTTATTTTCACATACCATGCACGATGTGGGGTGTACTGTTTTCGTATAAAATATATGGGAAACAGCATTGATTTCCGTCTGTGTGAAAGTCCCAATCTCAGAAGCCATAAGTTCTGGCAAAATTTTATTGAGCACTTGAAGTCTTTTGATGCCCCAGAATTCGAGTCATAAAGACTGGCATCTTCACAGGTATTTTTAATACTTGCATTTTAATGGCGCAATAGCAATTTTATTAGTGTTCGCCATAATCAGTGAATAGAATATTGCAGTATGCTTTGATTTAAACAAAAATATAAACTTGGTCAGCCAAACAATTAAAGCTTTCTCACCCCTGCCAATTTCATATGTCAAGTAAATACATATTAAACGAAAATTTATATTTTGCATAAGTCCAGGTACAAAATTTATCTAATTTATAAAAATATTGAGTCATTAAAATGAGTCGGATGTCAGTTCAGGTTGACTAAAATTGCTATTGGCTGGAAACTATTCCCCTGCATTCTCCGTGGTGCGTACATTTCACCGAACCCGGCATTCTCTTGCAGTACGCGGTATTAGAAGTGGTACCTGCTTACATGATGCTAACATATTCCCAGACTTTGAGGCAGGAGTATCCGGCGGGCGGGATGGAGGTGACCTCTCGGCTTAGCATGAAAGCCCGTCAAAATATTGCCTACGAAATTAATTTTGACATGTGCCACAATGAGTGAAGGCTTTGTCCAGGCGAGGGGAAAGTGGTTCGCGGGTGGAGTTGCTGCGGCTGTCAGGTGTCGCCGCGCTCTGCAAAATTATTTGTTATCATTCCGTCGGAGCTGATATATGCGAGCTAATTCCAATGACTGCCTTCTCATTGTCCTCATTCTATATATCATTAGCTGGACGCCATGAATAGGTAGCTATGCCAAAAGTACAGCTACATAAAACCTATAAGCCAATTTCCATTTGTGTTAAACCCTTGCAGGGGTTATTATAATTTCAGTAAAAAGATTCCATTTCCGACTACTTAATGGAGCATGATAAATGTTTTCAAACAGCAATATTCTGTAAATTATATTTTCCAAAATTCCATTCCATTCTTAATACTCATAAAAAATCCCAGCTTCCTAACTTTACAAACACCAGCTATAGGATATAGTAGGCCGATCCCGGCCGTTCCGACTTATATACTGCGTGCAAAGGAAGGAAGGGTGTGTGCAAAGTGTCAATTCGATAACTTTAGAACTGAAACAGACAGACGGACAGACGGACAAGCTTATATCAACTCAGGAGGTGATCCTGATCAAGAATATATATACTTTATAGGGTCGGGTCCTTCACTGCGTTGCACACTTTTGACCAAAATTATAATACCCTTTAATACCAAGGGTATAAAAACAGACTACGGCAAGCCGTATAAAAATCGAAAAAATAAAAAAATGATTACTTACTATATCAGAATTACGCTTTTACTTTAGTAAAAATCGAACCACAATATCATATAGTTCCCATAGGAACAATCGAAAAAAAATTTTTTATTAAGTATAATTTTTATACCCTTGCAGAGGGTATTATAATTTTGGTCAAAAGTGTGCAACGCAGTGAAGGAGACATCTCCGACCCTATAAAGTATATATATTCTTGATCAGGATCACCTCCTGAGTTGATATAAGCATGTCCGTCTGTCCGTCTGTCCGTCTGTCCGTCTGTCCGTCTGTCCGTCTGTCCGTCTGTCCGTCTGTCTGTCCGTCTGTCTGTCCGTCTGTCTGTTTCTACGCGAACTAGTCTCTCAGTTTTAAAGATATCGAATTGAAACTTTGCACACACCCTTCTTTCCTTTGCACGCAGTATATAAGTCGGAACGGCCGGGATCGGCCGACTATATCCTATAGCTGCCATATAACTGAACGATAGGAAATGCCATAACTCTGCTGTTTGTAAAGTTAGGAAGTTGGGATTTTCTATGGCTTCTTTATTTGGCCAATCAATTCGACCTACCAAATTTCATAAGGATCGGCCGACTATATCCTATAGCTCCCATATAACGATAGGAAATAGCATAACTTTGGTGTTTTTAGAGTTAGGAAGTTGGGATTTTCTATGGGTTTTATATTTGGCCAATCAATCCGACCTACCAAATTTTATAGGGATCGGCCGACTATATCCTATAGCTGCCATATAACTGAACGATTGAAATTTCCATAACTTTGGTGTTTTTAAAGTTAGGAAGTTGGTATTTTTATTAGTATTAAGAATGCATCATATGAATAAGTTTGGAGAATATTATTTACAGAATATTCTGCAAGGGTATATCAACTTCGGCTCCGCCCGAAGTTAGCTTTCCTTTCTTGTTTAATTTTTGAATTTTTTTTTGTTGTTCGGGACTTGGTAATATTTAAATACTATGGAATTACGGTTTTAATTAAATTAAAATCGTACATCTATATTTTATAGCTGAATTGAGAATAAAAAAATTTAAGAAAAAATAAAAAGAAAATACAATTTTATTATGATGTTTTTCTATTTATCAACATATTAATATGATTTATAGTAATTACTTACTAAATCAGAATTACGCTTTTACTTTTCTAAAAATCGGACAACAATATCATATATCTGGCGAAATGCAGCGCAAAATATAAATCGAAATATAGTCGTTTTGTAATAACCGAAAGGGTACAAAAACTTTGGCTTGCCGAAGTTTGCTTCCTTTCTTGTTTTAATTTTTTTCCGATTATTTCTATTGGAGCTATATAATATAGTCGCCCGAACCTTTAAAACTGAGGGAATAGTTTGTGTAGAAACGGACGGGCGGTTCAGACTTATGGTATATATTACTTGCATAGAAAGAACTTGCGTAGAAACGGGCAGACGGACGAATTGGGCTTGTGCACAAAATATAATTTTACGTTTGAGCTATAAAACAGGCCTTAGCATAATGATCCCAGTTCGATCGACAATTTTGCTTCCGAAGCTGGCCTTTCCCCACCGATCGTCCCCCTACACAGTCAAACACTATCACACGCCAAGCAGACACATGCACACCCACATACACAGAAGAGAGCTTCAGAGAATTTCCAGTCGTCAATATATATATTTTCGTACAGCCCGGTGAAAGCAAGGAGCCGGCGAAGGATCAAGGAAGCGATGGGCTCGGCTGCATCCCGCCACCTCACCGCCGAGGAGCTGCTCGATATCCAGGGGGAGACGGGCTTCTCGCTGGCGCGCCTCGACTATCTCTACGGCCATTACCAGTCCTTGGATCGCGACTCCGAGGATCGGGTGCTGCGCAGCGAGCTGCTCCGAGTGCCGCCGGTGGCCGCCCATCCGCTGGCGGAGCGGCTGGTGGACGCCGTGCTGCATCCGTCGCTCGACTTCCGGCACTTCGTGCGCGGCCTGGCCCACTTCCGGCGCGGTGAGCCGCTGGACCGGAAACTGGCCTCCGTGCTCCGCCTCTTCGACGAGGATGGCGACGGGCTGCTGAGTCCGGAGCAGTGCCACGCCCTGCTCGTCCGCCTCCCAGCGACGCGGCGCGAGTTTCGAGCGATGCGCTATCGCCTCAATCAGATCCTGGCCGAGAAGGACAAGCTCGACTCCGAGGACTTTGGCCACATCACCAGAGGCCTGGACCTGGAGCAGAGTCTCTCGCTCCGATTCCTCTGACTCCATACCTATACTCAAGGCCACACACACCACCCCCCACCCACACCCACACCCACACACATACCCATTCCCTCACTTGCACCGCCAGTGAATTGCATATCCTTTCGCCGCTCCCATAACATCACGTTGCGAAACTTTTCACATAAACGCAAAAGTTAAGTCATTCCTGAAAATTGTTTCTTGAATTTACTCGCGCACTTGCGCCGCGCCTTTCCAAGGGGCGTGGGGGGGAGGTTCTGGGAATATGAGCACTCTTCCTCAATGGCACTTGAGCTCGTTCTCACTCCAGTCATGACTTTTGTGTCCTTAACCAGGCAGCATACATATGCTTCAGCTCAGTTTCGACACTCGCAAAAAAATGGGGGTAAATAAGTTATTCTTATTAAAACATAATCGATGAGTGTCCGGTTATATTGACACAAAATCTTTCCTGACTATACTATACTATTAAAAGCCCAACATACATTACGTTTGATATATGTAAATATAAATATGGTTTACTTACTCAACCTTCTTCGAGCTACCGCGCATAAAAACTTATTATGTTCAGTTTCACAGTAAATGGATAACTTTGTTAAAAATAATCCAATTTTATCGAGCTCAAAGATATTTCCCTACCATCATAAATGTGGGTGCAAAGAAATTTCGCAAAGTGTGGGCTTTAAAGTAGGCGTCGCCAACTTAAGTAATGAGTATAAAAGGCTAACACTTAAATCAACTGTGAAATTAATACCTATTACATCAGGCTATTTAACACAGTGAAACCAACATAGCATCCGTGTGAGGTTTTCAGGTGGAGATGAGTGTTCCTAAGGTTTTATTTGAAACGCATTTACCAATTGTCCACGCTAAAATGTTCTAGATTTTCTCCAAGTGTATGCTTCGGAAGTAGACCATCTTAGACCCGCCCTCGTCCCTCTGAAAGCTATTCTCTTTTTCCTTTCCACGGGCAAGTTCTGTTTAATCCGACATTTGCTCTGGTTGAGGTCACCTGTTACGGTGTGGCATGTGTGTGTGTGTGACCCTGCCACCCCTGGAACTCTAACTCTGCCCTTTTTGTGTGTTCTACGAGGATTTGGTCGGGCAACTCGAGCATTCAAGCAACTTAACCATTCGCCATCCATCATATTGAGTAATTGGCCTGGCGATGGCTCTGGATGGGATGCTGACCCTGAAAGTGCTTTTGGGTTCGTCAAAGTTTTCTGTCTCTTCTGATGTGCCTCTCGGCCAAACATTACTTCCCAAGCATGTTGCAATTTGAAATTATTGTAATGTTTACTTCTGTGGGGAATCAGATAATCTTCGTCCCAATTAAGGGTTAAAAATAAACAGTAACACAAATATTTGTGATGATAAGCTTGGTAATTAATTGCTTTAGATGGATATGACATATTTATACCCTTGCAGAGGGTATTATAATTTTGGTCAAAAGTGTGCAACGCAGTGAAGGAGAATCCGACCCTATAAAGTATATATATTCTTGATCAGGATCACCTCCTGAGTTGATATAAGCATGTCCGTCTGTCCGTCTGTCTATCCGTCTGTCTGTTTCTACGCGAACTAGTCTCTCAGTTTTAAAGATATCGAATTGAAACTTTGCACACACCCTTCTTTCCTTTGCACGCAGTATATAAGTCGGAACGGCCGGGATCGGTCGACTATATCCTATAGCTGCCATATAACTGAACGATAGGAAATGCCATAACTCTGGTGTTTGTAAAGTTAGGAAGTTGGGATTTTCTATGGGTTTTATATTTGGCCAATCAATCTGACCTACCAAATGTTATAGGGATCGGTCGACTATATCCTATAGCTGCCATATAACTGAACTATTGAAAATGCCATAACTTTGGTGTGTTTAAAGTTATGAAGATGGGATTTTTATGAGTATTAAGAATGCATCATATGAATAATTTTGGAGAATATTATTTACAGAATATTATGCAAGGGTATATCAACTTCGGCTCCGCCCGAAGTTAGCTTTCCTTTCTTGTTTTTAAGTCACATACTAATAAACTTACCGCTTTCGTTTGAGACGAAATTTCAGTTTTTAATGAGCAATTAAACAATGTTAAAGAATGATTTTTCTAATAACTTTGAAGCCTTCAAAGTTTTTGAACTAAGAGAAACCCTGTAAGGAACGATTAAAAACTTAAAAAATAATCCCAAAATAAAATTTGATGTCCCTTTTGTCCTCGGATTCCTCTTTATACGTAACCACTTCGCACTCGCTCATAGATTTCCATTATGAAATTAGCCCGGATCAAGGTCTTTTTGTGTGGACAAATCGCATTGTAAGGGACATTTCAGCTGGGATTTCGCGGAGATTGTGCGGGTGACAGCTGGTGTTCGAATCGGTGGGAATTGGGTGTTGTGCGAGGTGTGAGATGGCAGGTGGCTACTTCTCCAGCACCATCCTTTGTCCGTTTCACTTTGCTGGTTTTTGCGACTGATTGCATTTTTATCCCTTTTATACACAAAATCCATGAAATATGCACACTAACTCATGCGTATTTTATAATAATAAAAGCGCATGGTAAAGTGCCAGGCAGGGAAGGTTGGGGACAGGGAAGCTGCACCGCGGAACTGGCTGTCAGTTGCCCCATTCCCGAATCCACATTCCCGAATCCCCATTCCCGTATCCCCTTCCCTATCCACCATCGCATATCCCGTATCCCTGCTCGATTGCAAAGACAAAGGATGCAGGCGAGCGGAGCCGATGGGATTGGATCGGGACAGACAGCTGGCATCCACTGGGAAGCCAGACAGCTGGGACTTCCCAGGACTTCCCGGGCTCTGCCCCGCCGTAAATCTCTTCACATGTGCCCAGGTGGGCAACTTGTTAACGTTGCTCCATGGATGCCGCGCTTCATCCACCTGACACATGGCAAATCGGTTCTCCCGACCGCCGACACCATCAGCATCCGTCGAGGATGTGGCGTGTGAAACAAGGTTGGCTTAGCGGCTTACCCGGTCAAGACATCCCCGGCAACTCCCTCATCCCGGGTACATATTTAAGGACGTGTTACCACCTATTTACCATCGCTCCCTTCCCGGGGCTCCTTGGAGGCTTCAAGTGCCTCCTAAGCCATCCCATCCACTCAGAGGATCAGAGCGAAGGGCGAACTGAGTGGTGGAGATGGAGGGCAGAGACCAAGCTTTGGGCTTGGGAACATCATGGGCGTAGAATAAATTTATTCGATTGACATTCTTGCATTCTGGCATTCTGTTCTTTTACAAGTTTGAGGAGGAGAATTCATTTCCACCTGGATCTCAGAGAGGTGCTCAAATATCAGAGAATTGTATCAAGCTTGAATTGCATACTGAGGTGGTATATGTTGATTTATTTAACGTCACCTTAAACACTACTACTTCTTAAGATTTAAGAGAGCTTTGCAGAAATACTTTTTTCAAATATTAATTTTTTCTTTTAAACCGAATAGCCAAATCCAACCCCTGCATTGATTGTATTGACAAAGTCGCCGACTACCGTTCCTGATATAATTTTGTCAAGAGTATCTGGCGGTAATCAAGCCTAATTGCACCCCTTTTGAATGCGCCGCTGCTCCAGGACCTGCGATGCAGCGTGGAGCCTGCGGCTTTGATTGGCCTGCCGATCAATCGAGGCAATGCCAATCAGTGATTGAGCCGATGGTTTGGCCAACTGGGCCGCGGGCGTAACTCAATCGGGCAGCTCCCTGGAATCAGCCCTTAGTCCACAACGCCAAATAATTTCGCTTACAATTTGCCATATTTTGTGTCACGATTTGTCTTCGTTGCAAGTTTTATGCATCGCGGTTGGGCTGTGATGGAAAAAAGAGAGTGTGGGAATGGGAGCCGAAGTTGGCGGTTGGGAAAGCTGCATGTGCAGGATTCTTTTGCTCCTCCGCCGCCTTCTTCGCTAGTCCCTTATCCTTTTTATGCTCCTGCAGCTGCTTAAACGTGTTTCAAATACGCAATTTCCTCCCACACGATGAGAGCTAGCGTGAATTTGGTATGCGAATTTGCAATTTCAGAGAGCGAAAAGTTCGGGGGCCAGGAGGCATATCTGGGGCTCCTCGGAATACGAATTTTACATTTTTCGCGCTTCATTTTATTAGACATCATATAAACATGTTATACCGCTGTCTGGCCGCACTCTGCAAGCCAATAATATTAGTGGTTACGATAATAGTGGTTTTGGCAATAACTGTGTTCATGCAAATTATATGACAATTATTGGTGAAATATGTAAAAACTTATGAAAATATTTGAATATTTAAATAGCTGTTAAAAAGCATTGTGATAAAGGTTTTGAATGTAATAAAATCATTGCGAACCCTATAGAGAATAAGAAATTTGCTGTTATTACAATTTGGTGTATCGATAGATGTTGACCGAATAAGTTCTTCAGTGAGGGTTTGATAAATACGGGCCTCTACCAGGTCCTTAAAGACTTTGCGATGGGTCGGTAGAATGTGCATTGCAACACTTTTAAACACTACTTACTTACCTACTAAATCACGAATCTCTTGTAAAAGTAGACGTTTATATGGACGGATTTAATGGACTCGTCTATTGATCGTGATCAAGACATACATATATACGATATAAGGTCAGATAGGCTTCCTTCGACCTGAAAAGCAACGTAATTATGTAAATCGATCGCTACTAAGACAATTTTTTATTTTATGGTTTATTGGATAATGTTTTATAATAAACTCGATTTATTCACATTTGTATTAAAAAACAAGAGAGAACGCTATAGTCGGGTGCCCCGACTATCAGATACCCGTTACTCAGGTAAAAGGAGTGCGAAGGAGATGGAGATAGAAACTTTGATCACGCATAACTTTTTAACAAATGGTCCGATTTGAAAATTTTCTTCTACATTTCGATAGGTATTGATAAACACAATAAAACTGCATTTTTACTTTTCCGAAATATTTAAATTTTTAAAATCGTATATAAGCGATTGTGGGCGTTAAAGGGGGCGTGGCACCTTTTTGAAACAAACTTGCGCTGCGTAGGAACTCCTAAAATCTGCATGCAAAATGCCAATCTTCTAGCTTTTATAGTTTCCGAGATCTCAGCGTTCATACGGACAGACAGACGGACAGACGGACAGACGGACATGGCTAGATCGACTCGGCTAGTGATCCTGAACAAGAATATATATACTTTATAGGGTCGGAAACGCTTCCTTCTACCTGTTACATACTTTTGCACGAATATAATATACCCTTTTACTCTACGAGTAACGGGTATAATAATAAAGTGAAGCAGCCTTGGAAATATGATTTGTTGTAAGGTTGAGGCCTGTGTTAAGAAAAGAATTGACACTGCACATTGGACGGAGCTTCCATTTTTACCCACAAAAGACTGTAAAACTCTCTACTATTTTTGTAGAATCTCACTGCATGGAGATCAGACATTACCCAGAAAGAACGGGAGAGGGGGGTTGAAGGACTGTCGCCGCTGCAGTCGCTTTCATTTGGCTCATCGTCGGCCCTAAGCATATTTATTATCATGTCGAAGTATTATCCTTGTTGGCCTTTGGCCCAATGCTGGCACAGGAGCGGGAGCAGCAGGATCGGGAGCCGGGGGAGGGGGAGTGCAACTGTTGTTACTCCTCATGTTAACATGTGTTCAAATCGTTAAGGCGAGAACTTTGTGCAAAATTATTTGCTACAAAACACTCGATTCGTGTTTGCGCCTGGCTGGCTGCCTGCCCTCTAGCTTTCTCTTTCTCGGTCTCGTTCTCGCTCTCGTCCTGTTCCTCCTTCCCCATTCCCGGCATGTCCCTGTGAATCCCCGCTCACACACTTGGGCGCCAAGCAACACAAACAACAGCTCATTGAGTTTTGGAAAAGTTGTTAACATGAACATTTGATGTCACAACATTGCATGCCCCTTCCTGCTGCCGCCTTTCTTTCCCGGGTGTGTGTCCTGGATGGGCGCATCCTTGAACAGTGACATAAGAGCGGCCCGGACAGGAGACCTAGCCGAGTCCGGGTCTGGGTCTGGGTATGGGTCCGATCCAAGCGTATCCTTTTTTGCGCCAAAAGCACCAAAAATGCACAAAACCGTTACCGAACTTGGGTTCCACCAACCCCCTGCCCCTGCCCCTGCCGCTGCCGCTGCCCGCTGCCCGAAAAGCCCCCTTTCACTTTTGTAGGACCCTCTTTTGGCCGGCAAAAGTGCCAGTGGCAACAGCAACAACAACAACAAACAAAAACAGTAGCAATGACAATGGCAAAAAGTGTAGAAATAGAAGCTCGAATGAAAACAGCGACAGGGAAAACAAAAAACTTTTACACTTAGCAGACTAAATTGTCTACAAATTTAGTTAATTTATGTTATTTATTTAGTTAGTTATCGCTTTTGCCTGTTGTCAAGGGGAAGTGGGTGCGGAGGGAGATTGTAAATGGGAATCGGAATGTGAGTTTGATGGGCAGACTGTCGGTTTTTTTTGGTGCGAAAAATGGTGAGAGCTAAGCCGTAATGATCCTTTTTTTGAGTCTAATTGGGACTAAGTACTACAATTTCCTTATAATTTCGACTAACTGTCTACGTTTGAGCTGCTTTAGTTGATTTATTCTTTCTCAGTTGTCCATTTCAATACCCAAAGGCCCAATGACAAGTGCTTAGACCTCGACTGGCTAAATTTATTGTGCGAGAGAGACATCTAGTGGAAAAGAGAGAGCTTACAATTAAGACGGACTTGAAGCAGTGCATTAATTTTAGCGAACATAGGTTTCTAAAACGTTCATTTGTCGGTAATATATTCGCAGAAAGTCAATTAAAGCTCAGGTGGGACAAATAAAATACAAGTTTGTGATTCACGTCTATAATGTTGTAAATAACGTTGGACTAGGAGTCGATTTGAATTTGGCTACTTGTTAATAACCTTATTTTGTATTCGTTGAAAAGTGTAACAGGTAGAAGGGAGCGTCTCCGACCCTATGCCGTAAATTCATTCTTAATCAGAATCAATAGCCGAGTCGATTTAGACATGACCAAAAACTTTCCGAATGGAACCTTTTTTTTAAAGTTATTAGGAATTCAAGTGTTAATTGTGACGTCACCACATATTTAGAAAGTTTATATATTTAAAAACTGTTAGCGGGGCGGGGGTGCTGCTCGCTCTTTGGTCGTAGCGTTAAAACTGCAAATCGGCAGATGGCGCCACCTACCCGATTGTTTGTCGAAATATGCCTTCAGCATATACCAATTTTTATACCCTTGCAGAGGGTATTATAATTTTGGTCAAAAAAGTGCAACGCAGTGAAGCAGACATCTCCGACCCTATAAAGTATATATTCTTGATCAGGATGGCCTCCTGAGTTGATATAAGCATGGCCGTCTTTCCGTCTGTCTGTTTCTACGCGAACTAGTCTCTCAGTTTTAAAGATATCGAATTGAAACTTTGCACACACCCTTCTTTCCTTTGCACGCAGTATATAAGTCGGAACGGCCGGGATCGGCCGACTATATCCTATAGCTGCCATATAACTGATTGATCGGAAATGCTATAACTTTGGTGTTTGTAAAGTTAGGAAATTAATCGGTCCAAATTTGATGGTTTTTAAAAATTTCGCTATTGACATAAATTTTTCCAAGTCTTATTTATTTACTCATACCTTGATCAGGGTAAAGGCACTTGCCAATCGGACGTCTATATCTTATAGCTTCCGTAGGAATAATTGCCGAAGTTAGCTTTCGTCCTCGTTAGTGGAGAGAAATGGAAATGTAGTCAATTTGTAATAACTGCAAGGGTATACATATAAACTTCGGATCGCCGACGATTGCTTTCTTTCTTGTTTATGTAGAAGCTGGATGGTATCTATATACAAAGTACTTAAATAACTTATTATATACTTATAGTATTATGTTTACTGTAAACGCAGTAGTTACACTTGGTAAAATACCACTGTGGAGGATCTGTACTACCTGATATACCCAATCAATATGCAAAGTGCCATTGGTTGTAGAATATTCCAAACTTAGCAAACAATTTTATAGATACGAAAAAGAAGGGAATATAACTTCGACAACTTGAAGTTTAGCTTCCCTTGTAGCTTTAACACGACTAAAAATCTATATTTATGAGTATTTGTAAACATAAATACATGAATAAAAACAATGAAGTTTTCGATTTTTAAATTTCGATCGTTCCTTTGACAGATATTTGAAATAATTCTTTGATTTTAATAGAATTTAAAAGGAATTTATGAAATAGAGTTATTTTGAGGCTTATGTGTATATTTTTAAAAACAATGAAGTTATGTTGATATTTCATTTTTCTTATGCCAGCTATATGATATCAAGCAAAAATACCTATTAACGAGGTGTGACAGTCGTGACGATTGCAACACACAAAATTTCTGATATCAAATTTTGTGATAAAGTGATTTTAATGTGGTGAAATGTGATTTTAGACACATAGATAATTCCATAGAATTTTCCACAAATTATGTTACAAATTATCAATGTTTTTCGTCTAAACAAATCAACCCATCCTGATATATGGACTAGACTCCAACCAATTTTAATTGGAAGACATTTATGTAAGAGTCGAGTAAGCGTTTTTATTCAACAAATATATCAGAGAATCGATATTGACAAACTGTTTGCGAGAAAAGTTCTTGCTATAAAACAGTTTAAATTTGTTTTCATATCTCTACGCAGATCAAGAACATAGGTATTTATCATTGCCCTGTTATAAAATCGGGTTCAATTTTTTTAACTAAGTTGTTATTAAAACAAAAATTAAGAAATAATCTGCTGAGATTTTCTTATCAATTTATAAAATACTCGCCAGCCTATAAAAAGTACGGGTTGTCGAAGCTTCTTTTTGGATTTTCCTATAAAATATGTTACTCAAAGTCCATATAATTTTTAGCTGGCAATTTGAATTAAAGTCAATTAAGACGATACGAATTGTGAAATAATCTCTACTGAATGGCCCTGATGGGTTATAAATAGGAAAACAAATGTACGCCAAAATGTGCGTTGATATTGCTGCTCCGACGAAGGTCGTTCACTCTTATTCATGTTGCGCTGATGGAGGTTTGTTGGACGGTTTATTGGTCTGGCCCGACCGAAAGGAAGTGACGAAGCCACAGAGCCCAGACAGCCCCTCAGAGGAATCGAAAGGAGGGCAGCCAGACTGAAAAGCAAACTGACGCGCCGAACTGCCGACAAGCCAAAATGATTGCAGACAAATATTGGTAGAGAAATACGAGTTTATTGTACACTTCACACACACGGCAGGAAGCCTGAAGGTAAAATGCGTATCCTTAGTACAAACAACAAGCACACGACAAAATCATGAGGGATTACCTATGAAAAAGGTCCACAAAGTACTTACATGTTTTAAAAGACAAATTTTAAAATGGAACGGTTCACATTTTTTTTTTGTTTATAGGGTGTTAAACATTTATCATTGTGTTACGTTCACTTTTTAATATCTGCAATTTAAATCAACCGAATTACAAGAAGGCAACGAGCACAAGGCATCATAATCCTGTGGATATTTGATGGTTACCTCGATTTAGGCGTCTACGTATTATTGAAATGCTATTTTAAAGTTCATCTCTCATACGTAGTGTTGCATTGAGCCAGGGTCAGTCAACCAAGCAAACTCGAATATCCAATACAAAGTAGCCAAGACTTTTCTAAAAAAAACTTAACACCTAAGTGCCTTAATTTTGTACGCAGTGTGCACAATGCAAAGGTTATGTGTATAAAAGACTAGTAATTTAGATGCCAATCCTCATTTCCATTCCTAACAAATCATTGGGGCAATAGCCATGCTCCTAAAAACTTCGACCAACGGATATAAAGATTGCAACAAATTCAATAGGGATGTTAAGTGAGCGAGCAAAGGAGCTGAGTGAGGGGGAGGAGCAGAAAAAATCATCGAAAGACCAAACCAACCGCAGATATAAACCTGGAAGGAGGCTTCTGTCGACCACAATATACCCACTACCCGCATCGAAAGAAGGAAACCACTTTGAATACACAACCTTTTTATACCCTTGCAGAGGGTATTATAATTTCAGTCAAAAGTTTGCAACGCAGTGAAGGAGACATTTCCGACCCTATAAAGTATATATATTCTTGATCAGCATCACCAGGAGAGTCGATCTAGCCATGTCCGTCTGTCCGTCCGTCCGTTTCTACGCAAACTAGTCCCTCAGTTTTAAAGCTATCTGCTTGAAACTTTCCCAAAACTTGTCTTTCTATTGCAGGTAGTATATAAGTCGGAAAGAGCCGGATCGGGCGACTATATCTTATAGCTGCCATATAACTGATGGATCGGAAATGCCATAACTTTGGTGTTTGTTAAGTTAGGAAGTTGGGATTTTCTATGTGGCCAATTAATCCGACACACCAGATTTCATAAGGATCGGCCGACTATATTCTATAGCTGCCATATAACGGAAGTTGGGATTTTTATGAGTGTTAAGAATGCCTCATATGAATAATTTTGGAGAATATAATTTATAGAATATACTGCAAGGATATTTCAACTTCGGCTCCGCCCGAAGTTAGCTTTCCTTTCTTGTTTTTCTTTCTGTTTCCTTTAGAGAAACACTCGACAATAATGGAATCGAGGAATCTATAGCTCTGTGAAATATATGAGTCATAGTTTTGATCCGACAATTTTTTCCTTGAATGTGACAATCTGTCTGTTTTGTAGCGTGTTTCAGAAGCATTATCGCCTAAGCAAAATGCGTTTTTACGCAAACTAGTCACTCAGTTTTAAAGATATCTGCCTAAAACTTTCAGGTAGTATAAATGTCGGAACGAGTCGGATCGGGCGACTTATCATATACATAACATACATAGCTCCCAATGAAACAATCAGAAAAATTCAAAATCTTATAATTTTGTTGCTTTTAATTTTTAATTTTTTGTTTTTGTTCTTGGTCATATTTAAATATTATGGAATTACAGTTTGAATTAAATTAAAATCACACATCTACATATATCATACAGCTCCCATAAAAAATCGAAAATATAAAAAAACAAGAAAGGAAAGCTAGCTTCGGGTGCTGCCGAAGTTGATATACCCTTGCAGAATACTCTGTAAATTATATTAAAAAAAAATATTATCCAAAATTATTCATATGATGCATTCTTAATACTCATACAAAATCCCAACTTTCTAACTTTAAAAACACCAAAGTTATGGCAATTTCAATCGTTCAGTTATATGGCACCTTCCTTCTTAGAATATCAGCAGAGACTGATAAGAGGCAGAATAGGGTGCTGATCTTTAATCAAAATAAACTAATAATTGATCACATTCTGCGTATCATGGACGAGACGGAAAATCCATCACTAATTTTAAAAAATATTCATGCAGTTTTTGAGCAACTGAAGGACCGAGCCTACGAATCAGGCAGTCCGGAGGAGAAGGTCTTTAGGTACAACGCCTGCCAAGCTGACCAAAAGAAGGAGAAGAAAAACAACTATTTGGAGGTGATTCAGCCAGACATCAATCTCTCCTGACCCCAAAATACGCCTAATGGCATTGTCTGCCAGGCCGAAGGAGCGCTTCCAGTGGTTAGTGACGCTCACCGCTTTGGCATGGATGATGTTTTACTAAAGATGAGCGTTGAAGTGGATTCCGAGGATCGCAGCAAGTATACGGTGGTGATCTATAAGCCCAGATATTTGATTTACGAGGACTGGTTGCATGAACTGGGATTCACCAAAATTAAAGCAACGTTTTTAAATGGAGAAATTTTTAAACTTATAGATAATATAAACAACAAGAATGAGGATAAGCCGTTAAAAAAGCGGTTAACTCTTCTGGAATTACAAAGCGTGGAGTTTCCCTAAACAAATATATCTTCGATCCCAAGTTCCCACAGAGTTTCAAGTTGCAGATTGAGGATGTGAACTACTTAGTAAGACTCAATCAGTACTAATTCCAAGCAACGCAATTATTTGAAGCACCTTTTAGAAGTGGGTTAGAGAGTAATCGCCTTAATTTACCAACTTCCTAGATATCAGACTACCTGAAGACTTTGAACGGATCACTGTAAATGTGGGAAACATGCCAAAAAATAAAGATCACCGCCGCTTTGTGCAATCTTACTATGAGGATCTTGACTTGGAGAGCGGTGACGACTTCACCATCGTTAATTTAAAGATACGAGTGTTTAAGACAAGTCGCGTTTTGGTCGAACCTCTTTTTATGACTCGTTGCCACGACGTATTCAAGGTAAATAACAGTTATTAATTGGTTTCAAAATCGTTTGACAAAAATCTTTTTATGTTTCAGATCAGCAGAGTTGCATACTGGTAATTGCCAGGCCAAAACAAATTTGATAAAGCTTTGGATGATCATGATCTATTTGGCAACAGTCAATTTCCTTGCGACACAGATTACATGAAACGGGATGTGGTAATGAAATATCACCGAGTGATCTTTAATTTGATACAAGAAGCTTACTTTTTACCGGGATCCGGATTCGACCAATCGCAACCCAACTTCACCAATAAGTCCGTGCAACAGCTTTTCTTTCTGATTTCGGCACAGAACACCCTTTTCATCGAATTTTTAACCATGATGCCCACATTCGCTGAGACCTTTAATTGTCCAAGTGCCTTGTAAATTTTAAATCATTTATAAACAAACAAGAAACTTCGGGAAGCAGTAGTTTGAAAATCCTTGTAGCTATAACAAAAACTAAATTTTCTATAAAATTACTATAAATCAATTTTTTGTCAAGGCTTAAAACAATTAATGAAATGTTTTTTCCAAAAAAATTCGATTATTCTAAAAATTCGATTATTTTAAAACTAATAGGGATTGCTTCATCGACTCGCCTGATGATACTCGCCTGGTGATCCTGATCAAGAATATATATACTTTATAGGGTCAGGAATGTCATAAAATTTATTTCCGACTATATCCTATAGCTGCCATATAACTGATTGATGGGAAATGCCACAAATTTGGTGTTTGTTAAGTTAGGAAGTTGGGATTTTCTGTGGGTTTGATTTTTGGCCAATCAAATTTCATAAGGATCGGCCGATTATATCATATAGCTGCCATATAACTGTACGATTGGAAATGCCATATCTTTGGTGTTTTTAAAGTTAGGGAGTTGGGATTTTATAAGCGTGTTAAGAGTGCATCATTTGAATAATTCTGGAGAATATATTATAATTTACAGAATATTCTGCAAGGGTATATCAACTTCGGCTCCGCCCGAAGTTGACTTTCCTTTCTTGTTATACCCGTTACTCGTAGAGTAAAAGGGTATATTATATTCGTGCAAAAGTATGTAACAGGTAGAAGGAAGCGTTTCCGACCCTATAAAGTATATATATTCTTGTTCAGGATCACTAGCCGAGTAGATCTAGCCATGTCCGTCTGTCCGTCTGTCCTGTCTGTCCGTCTGTCCGTCTGTCCGTCTGTCTGTCTGTCTGTCCGTATGAACGCTGAGATCTCGGAAACTATAAAAGCTAGAAGATTGGCATTTTGCATGTAGATTTTAGGAGTTCCTACGCAGCGCAAGTTTGTTTCAAAATGGTGCCACGCCCCCTCTGACGCCCACAAGCCACAAGCTGTGGCCACAGTTTTGATGCTATTATGAAATTTTTTTGATTTGTATTTGTTTCGTCAATACCTATCGATTGGCCAAATACAAGTTTGCCACGCCCACTCTAACGCCCAAAAATCCATTAAACACTTAAGCCTGGCTAGCGCCTACATTTCCGCCTTTCATGGCGTATACAATAGCGCCATCTAACGTATGACTTTGGAACAGCTGGCCAAGGTGCTCAACAGAGTCAACGTTTATTCTCGATAAGGATTTCTATTAGAGGAAATTGCGATGGCTCTCATTTGTCAATACCGAACTATATCCCAAGAACTATGCAAATCAAATCAAGTTAGCCAAATTGGAGATGTTCCCTGGGTACCGATTTTAACATCAAAATCGGGAGCTAATTCGAGCGGCGAAAAACATACAAGAAGACATATTTATATTAAGTTGTTTAGCTGAGTAACGGGTATCTAATAGTCGAGGCACTCGACTATAGCGTTCTCTCTTGTTTTTAGTTATGGTTATACAAGAATTCAAAAAGTTATTAAAATGTCACTAAAAGTCAATCTAGGATTAAACATTTAGGGTTCTTGCAGAAACGGGCATTGGCTTTACTTACTTTCATGGTGGTTTTGGCTGTGTTGTATTTACGGAGATATTAACAAAAAAGTTTGTGTCATTACTGAAAGCTCACAGTTAAGACGATCATGAAGATCGCGATTGATGAGCGAGCTGGGGGTTTCTTGCGATCTGATAACATTTTCGAGGCGAGAAGAGAGTTTATCTGATTCTAAAGATTTATTAGTGCCGCTTGGCAGACCTGCTCCTCCCAACACATTTGGAATCCGAATCCGGAGACTAGTTGCCGAGTAGCTTTCCCTTCTCGCCGAACTAGCCATTCCGCATTCAGCGCGTGCTGCACTTTAATTAAATTTCTTAATTATGTTGGATTAATACAAACAGAGGGCGCTGGCAAGGGCACACACACTCACTCACACTCACTCACAGTCCCTGACACTCACTCACACTCGCTCACGCTCACTCACACTCGCACACATCAGCACTCACACAGTCGTATAGTTTCCTATTCTCCTTTTAAGTTTAATCAACATACGCAGAGGACGGGCTGAGCCTGGCCCGAGTAATTGAGAAAACTCGGCGCAAGTGTCGGTCTCGACATCCTTCCCCCGTTTATGCGTGCAACGAACTCACCATCTTGAATTTTTACGAACCGAACGTAGCAGCAAGCAAGAAATGAGAAAACTGCATTAATATACACAGAGAACATTTCAAGAAAATAGTATTATTGTTTTCAGATACTTACTTGAGACGCTATTTACGGCTTGAAACGCTATTTATTTAATCAACGATGGATTAATACCACTGTTAATTTCCAGAAAAAAAAACAGTTTACAAATCCATTCTTGAGCACATAACCCAGAGGTGTTAGACAAAAAATTAGACTTTTATACATTTTTCCTAAAAAGACTGTTGTGCACAGTTCGTATTTCTTATATTTTGATGACAGAAAGAGTTCCAAACAGAAAGCATAAGAAAATAATCTTTTGTATAAAGAAATATATTGAATTTATTTGCTAAATGTGTCCGAAAAAAATTAAACTTTTTGATTCAACCATCGAATAAGGAAAGGTAGCAATCTTCGGTGAGCCGAGGTTTATTTACCCTTGCTTCAAATTGTACATTTTTTATAAAACGACTATATGTCGATTTGCCAGTACACTTCTCTATCGTTCCTATAACAGCTTTATGATATAGTCGAAGCATATCCTTATCTGTTTAAAAACAACGAAGTTATAATTTTTTCGACTTATTGCACGCAGATAGTTTTAGTTCTGATAGAATAGTTCGCGTAGAAGCGGACGGACAGGCGGACATGGTTAGATCGCAAATATCCTCTTCACTGTATTCCAAACTATTGAATGAAATTAGAATACCCTTCCGATGGTTAAACACATTTTGAGGATTGTAAAGTTGGTCTTGTTCTCTTGGTAGTGTAAAATTTAGGCACTCCAGGCAAAGTGTCGGCTTAGATTTGAAGTAAATCTAAGACGCGACTCTGTGCAAACACACACAAAGGTCTGGATTGCTCAACCCTTTATGTTCTATCATGCTGTTGCTCTTTTATTTCAGTATCAATTTTGATAAATCTGTGTGCATGTGCTCACCCGCATAAACGATCCGAAGCCAGAGGCAGCCTGCAAATGAGCTGGCCGCCCTCCCATCGCCACCGCTCGACCCGTTCCTCGTCTAGGTCTCATCCAAACCCCAGCCGAACCCGACAAATCCTCTCCAGCCTCGCCTGCTCGAGTGCATACACAGTTAGTTACTTTGGCATTTACCTTTGCGAGCGAGCATCCTGGCATCCTGCCCCCGTCTTCATCTTTGCCCTCGTCTTTGGGCCCATCTCATCTGTTGCCAATGGAAACTCCTGGTGCTGGTGCTGGTCCTGGTCCTGGTTTTGGTCCTGAGCCAGATGGAAGGCGCGTGTGGGGCTGGGGATTAGTTGCAGCACGTGACTAAAATTCCAAGCGTTGCAGGGAAGCAAGTGCTTACTAAAAATTAAAACACATGTAAAGAAATAATTAAGATATTATGCCACGAACCTCCGATTCAGACTCCCCCTTTTTCGCCAGCATCCCGGTGCTTACTATAGTACACTGCGAGAAACACATATGCATATTATTGGTATTGGGACATGTAATATAGATAGCTACTTTTTTGTCGCTATCACAGCTTACACATCCCAATTTTGTAATCTTTGATAATTACATTTTGTCGGATACGTTATTATGATTTCTTGGAATACTTCAACGCATTAATTCAAAAAACTATGACTCAAAGTCATTTCGGAATAGATTTTTTATCTAAAGTGTATTTTAAGTTTTCCACCTATATGTTCATGAATGTTTCATTTTTACTTTGAGTTCTGCTAACCAATTTTGGTCATCTTGGATTCATTTGATTCAGTAATAGAACATTTTGTATTTTGTTGTGCACATTCCAGTGATGTGGTTGCCAATTCAGTTTCTCTTTTTTATCTCACAAGCTTAGGATGGGGTACAAAATGTATCTGGATTAAATATGTTTAAAATTGCTACTTCCAATATTATGTTCTATTTACTAATTGATTTTGATCCCAACCACTGGCTAGCGGTAACAATAGGGCTAGGATTGGGCTTTTTCAATAATTTCGTTCCCCTCTGAACAGGCCTTCAAGTGCAGTGAAAACTAGCAGTTTGTAAGAACATCTCCCGGCTGATAAATCCCTGACTTTTTCGTCCAACCATTGTTCTCGGAGCTCCTGGGTGTCCGTGCAGCTTAGGTCAAGTTGAGCCATTGTCCTTCCGGCACGTGGCTCATGCCCTGCGATTTGTTTCGCAACACTTTGTGCCTCATTATAGGCACAGTCTCCTGCCCAATGTATCATTAAAAGATGTTTTTGTTTCGCTCCCTTTGGTCCGTCTTTGCGGTGGATTGGGAGGGGTGAGTGGGGTGGGGGAGGGGGAGGGAAGGCCGGAGTTGCAGCTAGGCCTTCTGCCAGATAGTTGTCCCCCTTCCGGCTCCTCTGCCGGCACTTCTTCGCCCGACTGTTATAATTTCTGCTTGTTTTATTTACGGCACTTACGCGCACTTGTACCGAGCAGGAGTCCTGGGAGGCGGGCGACAGTGGAAGATAAGGTTCGTGCTCAAAACGTTTTTACATTTTATCGACTAAGGGAGCAACGGGGGCCAAAGAAGACTCAAACACCCAAGCACACACATGCAGCACACACACAGACGGGGACGAGTGTTGGTAAGAGCGCTGGAACAATTAAATTTAATTGCAATCCCAATTTGTATAATTATGCCCTGGTCTAAATACATTTTTTATTTACTTCACAACGATGACACAGAAACGAAGACACGGTCGAGATAAAGAGATGGAGACAAAGGTGGACTCCAAGGAAGCTCGAGCTGCTGATGCAGCAACCATCCACAGTCCCCCACCCACAATCCTACACCCTCTTTGTGGTGCCTTGTGGCCCTTTGCATCTCCGCTGATGGACTCCGTCCTCTGGGCCTCGGACCAAGTCTACTTGACAAATACCTCCAAAGGTTCCGGATATGACAGAAAAAGTAAATTCAAGGTTCCGGTAGATTCAAAGCGATCTTAAATTCTTTTGCCATCTTAAAAATCTTGAAATGATGATCTGATTAAGTTTATGAACCGGAATTAGTGCTAACTCACAATAATGTAGTGGGGGTAAGCCATTTTTTAAACACCTTAACAACATTTTTTATTCTGACGTGGGGCTAACGAAAAATATTTTTAGATTTCGCACTTTTGTGATTGATTATTGTCTAATAGCCCGTATTTAAATAACCTGTATATTAATAATAATCTAAAAGTGGTTTAAGCTTAAATTGGTTTTGATTCTAAGAAAATATGGAAATAAACAAAAAACCAAAAAAGGAAGCAAAGGAAACAGCTATTACAAAACGACATTTCGATTTATATGCCTATATTACTAAAAACCATAGCTATGTCGATTTTGCGCTGCATTTTGCCATCGTTTCTGTGATATGATATATGATGTTTTTTTCCGATTTTGAAAAAACTAAAAGCGTAATTCAGATATGGTAAATAATTACTAAATCTCACAATTAATATTTTAATAAATAGAAAAACACCAAAATAATTTAATTTTTTTTTATTATTATTATTTATTTATTTTTTTTTGGATTTTTTTATGGGAGCTCTATGATATACATAGATGTCCGATCTTCATTTAATTAAAACCGAAATTCCACTATATTTAAATTTTACCAAGCAACATATAAACAAAAAAAATTCAAACAAATTTTTTTTCGATTGTTCCTATGGGAGCTATATGATATAGTCTCCCGATCCGGCTCGCTCCTGCAATAGAAAGACAACTTTTGGGAAAGAAGCAGATAGCTTTAAATCTAAGGGACTAGTTTGCGTAGAAAGGAACGGACTAACAGACGAACGTCGATCAAACTCTCCTGGTGATGCTGATCAGGAATATATATACTTATAGAGTCTCCTTCACTGCGCTGCAAACTTTTGACTGAAATTATAATCCCCTCTGCAAGTGTATAATAATATGTATTAATTGTTTCAGGAAGTCGAGTAAGACATACTCAAATGAATTTTTTTCACATCTGAACATTAAAATCTGAATAATAAATGTGTTGCTAAATATGTAAGCTTGTTTTTTATTTATTCAAATAGAACCGTAAAACATGTCAGGTAAATAAGATTTCCAATCAATAAAAACTATAAATCATGAAATCATCGGCGGGTTGCCTCAAAGCATCAAAAGATTTTAAGTCGGTGGTTCGCCATTCCGCATTTTAAATAAGAATTGTTATTGTTTTCTGAGCCAACTAAAAACGATTATTTGAGAGAAGTGCTTTTCGATCCATGCTCAGTAATTTCGATGCATTCTGCCGCCCGCTTCTTGTTTTAGTTCTTGGCCAGAGCCATTTGCCGCCAAAGTTGACAGCAGTTGCATAATTTCAATTATCGACTGGAGCTATCAACTCCGATTTCCGATACCGACCTCCTCCCACTTGCCCGCAGCATCGGGCTCATCATCGCCAGCATCCTCGCCAACGAATGGAGGCCTAATCAAAATTGATGGCTAGATTGCTGGATTGCATCGCCATTGTCATCCCGCTGTTGACAGCTGTCATCGGTCGCCGGAGATTTTCCAATTTGGACGATTAGCATGGGGAATCGGGCTTGGGGAAAGAGGTTCCGAGAGTGGGTCCAAGCGGAGGTGCATAATTAGTACCGCCCTCGGGCCAACACACAATCACGGACCGCCTTTGATCGGCAAATAGAAATTCTATACAGCGATTAATCCAATAAGTTTCTATTACTTTGATTAGGTGTTGATTATGTGTGTCTGTGCCAAAGTTTTCGCCTGTCGACAGGTGGCCACCGGGTGCTTGAGGGAACTTTTCAAGCTGCCTGCTAATAAAGTCGTGGAAACACACGCCACCCACACAGCTCCATAAACGCCGCCGCTTGGCGAGCAACAAAGGCCAAGGAGCAGGAGCGTCTGAGGACGCCGAAAAAAAGCAGGGAGGAGAGAGGCAAACTATGCGAAGGATGCTGCGAGAAGCGAGAAAGATTTTTGCAATTTATTTAAGTCACGTGCCATATTCTCTGCCATCTCACCTCGGGCGTACGCCGAAACTCCTGCAGGTGGGGGATGTATGGGAACTTGATATGGAACTCAAAGTGACTGGCCCGCCACTGACTGACTAACTGACAGCCGTACTCGTAGTCGTACTCCCGGCCGGAGAAGGAGACCGGGCAGGAGGCGGAGACCAGGACCAAGACGGAGACGGAGACGGGCCAAAGTTATGCCAGCCAGCAAATGCAACATAAATTATTTGAAGCAAAGGCGGGGGAGGCTGCTGCCCGGGGCTCCTCCTTTCGACACTATCATATGCCTTCCTCTTTCCTTTTGGGCCTCAGTCGCCCCGGAATTCACGGGGCAACTTACTTTACTTAGTTGGCAGCGCTTAATTAGTGTGCGCAAATTTCGGGAACGTGAATTTTCATAAGTGTGTGATTGAGGGTTGGGGTCAGGCTCTTTCGCCGAGGGAAAGACTGATTGGAACGGAACGAAGAAATTAGTAAGAGCAGAGCAAGCAATGATAAATACTCACAAGGCCGTTAAAAAAAACAACGCTGGACAGGTCTGTCCTTTTTCAAACGGAATCAGCTGTTAGAAATGCCTTTACGGAATCTTTTCTTACTTTTGATTTATCATAGCACAATGTAAAACTAGTCTATTGTTAAAAATAAATATTCTCTTCGGCTCCTTTTACTTCAAATGTTTTATTTCTTGAATTAACCCATCAACTGGCATATTTATAATTTTTTTTGAGCCACATTTAGTTAAAACTATGCATAAACTTCGTCTCCTAAATTAATTAAATTGTATTAGCTAAAAAACTAAGGCGATGTTAACTGTAGAGATAATATTTAAGAAACCCAAATGTGTTTTTAAATGTATTATTAAATATCGATTGGGAATAGGGGGTATAAATAATTATTATTTAAAATTAACCAATTTTAATTATATGAACCAAAAATTTCATTGAAAAATAAATTGAATTATGTATTATCAGGAGAATTTCGAATTCTGTAAATAAAATTTCCAGGTTCCTTTGCCTAAAGTTTTAAACAATTGAAACTTTTTTTAATGGAAGCCCGGTAGATTATACGATTTGTTGCAGCTATAGAGTCTCCTTTCAGCGCAATCAGTTGGCTTGTTATACACACACAAATAAATTTAAGACACCATAAAATATTTAGAGCATCCTGCCGCAGTTTCGGTCCCACTGTGCTGGCACATTGGAGTTGGCGGTGCTGGCTTTCCTTTTCGTTCGCGCTCCCACTTTGAAACAGTTTGATTAAGTTTAATTGATGTAATTACACTCTCAAATTGGATTGGATTTGTGAATACAAAGCGTGGCAAGAGTCAGAGGGGGCGGGCAGGGGGAAGGATGCTGTCGCCAAGGACGAGAAGCGGAGAGGTGGGAGTGGGAGCAGGGATATGGGTGAGTGCCACACCTGCTCTACCAATCGATCCCATTAACAACTTCAAAGTCGAGATCTCGTCATGGATTTTGTGGTCGGCCCCAAACACACACAGCCACACACATTCTAACACTTCGCACTCAACTTTCATCAATTTCGAAAATGAATTTGAAAGTGTTGCCATTGTTGTTGTTTCTCCTGTTGTTGCTGTTGTTGTTGTGGCTGTGCGGCAAGGATATGGCGGGGAGGGGGATCGAAGGGATCGAAGGGAACAGGTTCAGCAGCAGCAGCAGCCCGAATGATGTGGCGCGCATATTTTGCATAATTTAAGCAATTTGTGCAATGCCAGCGGAAAGGGAAGAGGATGCGAAATGGGGAATGAACATGCGAGCACGGACACCGGCGACAAGGATGCGCCCCTCGATGACAAAGGCAAGGACGACAGCGATGCGGATGCGGATGACGGACCGTAGCGGGTTGGCAAGGTGCTGAAATTGTTTTCACATTATTACACACAGAGAACCAAATGCCAATTGATCTGCGTGCGTAACCACTATGGGAAAGTGCAAGACTTGACTATAAACGGAAGAAGGATACAAATATTAGGAAAATCGGATATATGACATCCTGAAATTCCGATCCTGATTTTCCATTCAGTATTTCGGACCAATTCCTCGCTTTACTTGTTGTAAAATTCCCAATCGAATGGTGATTAAATCTGAACTTAATGTTATACAAATTGGATTTAAGGAAGCTCTGTATAAAACAGTATGTTATATGTTCGCACTAATAAAATACGTCACCTTGCTCTAAGAGCTATCCTGCGAACTATCCTTTTCCTGAGTGTAGATCTGCCTGCTCCAACCTGGCCAGAAGCCAACGGGCCAAGGGCTATGGGCTATGGACTATGGGCTATGGGCAATGGGCGGTGGCCATCAGCCGGCGGAGCTGAGCCAGCGCTGCCCTGGCCAGATAATGAAGCAGCAACATTTTAACCAGGCAAATGCGCAAACACATTGGGCGGGAGTTTGGATCCGAGAGCAGGGAGCTGGGAGTGCGGAGTTGGAACTCGCATCTGGGAGGACTTGGCGTGAGTGAGTTGGTGTTGATTGCCGACTGCCAACTGACGACTAACGTCCGCCCATGACTGTCCGTCTGTCCGTTTGTCCGTCTGTCCGTTTGTCCGTCTGTCCGTTTGTCCGTATGGCTGTTCGTTTGTCTGTCCGTCTGTAAGGCTGAGTGACTAACTGACTTGGTCCCTGCTACTGATTCATGAACTGGCAACGAGCCTGGCCACCAACCTGAACCTGAGCGCCGCAGTAGCTGCAACATGTCCTGACATCCGTGCGCACCAACACTTGCAGCACATCCACACCCACACCCACACCCGCACCCGTCCTGGGCTGGTGCTCATATTTCCTTTTCCCACAGTCTCGTTTCCGTCGGGCCCATGACTCTGCTGGTGTGGATGCTGTTTTTGTCCATTGCGTTGCCATGACAGTGGATTTTACAGATACTTAAGTGCTGGCTGGTGGTGGTGTGTGCGTGTGTACATGTATGCTTGTGTGTGTGTTTGAGTGTCTGTGTGTGTGAGTGCGAGTGCAAGTGTGTGCGTACGCTTGATATATTCAGCTGACTCATTCTGCTGACGCTCCAAATTCAAACGCAAACACTGTTGCATACTTTTGCCCGCTGCAACCAACACAGACAAAGCTAAAGCGAGAAGGACATATACAAAAGAAGGAGACAGCAAGAGCTACAGAGCGAGACTGCAATGGACACATATTTTCTGATAAATTATTGCGTTGTTGATTTATTTTTGGCTTTTCGCTGTCTGCGGCTTAAGATTAATTTCCTTGCGTTGTTGAATTCACACTTATGTGGCGCCCAACGTGCAACCCACTCGACTACTGGCATTCAGAACCACCACTCACCACCCACCACCCACCATACTCCACCCACGCACCCCACCACTTCTGGCCAATCCGATCCCTTTGTGTGTGTGCCCCAAGTCGTTAAATGGCTTTTTAAAAAGCGCCAATAAAAATTAAATCAAATAAATATAATTTTTAATTAAAATTCCCTTTAATCTTTTTACAATTATTACCAGCTTAATGTACAACAATGGCAGCAACAACGACAAGGACATCGACCATAATGGCGAATGAAATAACGGTAACAAGAACAACAATTGCTGCGCGGCGCAAGGTGGGGCCCAAACAAAAGATTGAATCCCATCAATTGGATTGGATTTTTTATTAAGCTCCGATAAGCGGATGGCAAGGTGGGCATATATATACATACGGAGATGCATATTGTGGTTAAGAAAGAGGAAAACGCCAAAAGATAGTGCAAAGAGTGCACAGGTTAAGTTGCCTATTCTTCTTTGTTGTTCGTTGTTATACCGTTGTTAGTACTCGTTGAGCTATACGTAAAATAGAAGGCGCGCAAGTAAATAACGAGTTTCTTAACCTGTCCATTAAGTCGTGTGAAAAGAATAAATAAATGTAAAGTCAACCATATTCTTGACTTTATCGACATGTTTTTTTCAGAATATATAGTTTCATAATCCCAATTGGATATCTCTAAACCTCTAGCCCTGTATAAATTAGACTTGGCATATTTGGAGAATCGAATAGATCTTGTTAAATTGCGCCCATTATTTAATTTGGCTGGTTTGTAACGAGATCGGGTTACTGATATGTTTAAATAACTATTCAGAAAGTGAATTATAAATAATTCAATGGGAATAGTCAACTGCAGTCTTAAATTTATATCAGTTCTTAATAATTGCCCAATAAATGTTGGCTTAGTGGTGTATTACGAACAACATTAATGCCAAGGAGTCGCCAGCACTTCTTCCTAGTCGGTAATCCATCTGCTAAGCTGTCTATTAGACAATGCGATCTTCATGACTAAAGCGCCTCCTTAACTTAGTGAAGGAAGTTATCGATTCAACGGCCTGTTCCAATATTTACTCCCTCTCCCCTTGACCGCTTCCAGATATCGCGAACTTTTCCATTGTTACCATTGGTTATGGTTTTGGTTTTTCATATTGTTTGCCGGGTGGAGTGGGCGGAGCACTCATGAGCTATCCGTAGTCGATTCTGTGCCAAGTCTAATCTGTGAACCGTGCGTGTGGGGGGACGAGTGGGTGGCTCAGTGGGTGTGTGGGGGCACAAAAGTCGCCGGCTAAGCCGCTCGTGAGTGGCCTTTGGTTGGCCTTCCCAACCCACCGGACCCACCCACCCACTGAGCTAGCAGGCAAGCGAGTTTTCCGCCATATGCGTGTGTGGTTGCCTCAAGGTGCTGGCGGTGGTCGAGGGGATGTTAGAGACAGCTTCATACATATTAAACCCATGGAACGTAAATATTTAACGAATACTTTATTTTGCAGCCAGAGCAACAAGGAAATCAATTTTTTTATGGCATATCTCTCCTTATTTTTGCCCTTTTGAGTGGGAAACTTTGTCCGTTTCGCTGGGGTTGAGAACTGGGGCATGCAACATGTGTATGTCCTGTGGCCCGAAGGGTTATAGCGGAGTGCCAGCTTGCCTAAAGGCCGAAGTTTATTTCTCTGGCCAGCTTTAATAATTAAGACAGGTCTTGGCGGCAGTTCCTTAGCTATCGCAATCAACGGCTGCAAAAATGATGACCGAGCAAGACTGGAACTCGCACTACCCAGAATCCCGGTATAATTGCCAAAAACGAAGCTGAAAGTGAGACACAAATTCCGTGGGGGCTGCGGGGTATCTGCTCTTACAAATTGCAGCGTTAATTGCATACAAAGAACAAGGAAAGTGCCCAAGAAATTGTAACAAAAGGTCGTTTTTATTTCCGTTCCCATTCCGATTTCTGGAGGGAGGGGGCTTGGCCAAGGGGAAGATGGAAAGAGGGGAAGAGGGGCGCCCCACATAGTTGACAATTGACGCATTTGCAATTCAACACTCGAGCTGAACGGAGCTCGAGCGTTGCGCAATCAGCGGCCTCGCGTTTCACATTCGTCCTTCCCCGCTGACTTCTTTGTCCCGGGAACGTTTAGGCATTTGCATTTTGATGCCTCTGCGGAGGAAAGGGAGTTTGGTGTGCGGGGAGGGTCGTGGAAGTGGCGGTGGTGTGTAGTGGTGGGCAGGGGGGTGGGGTGTGGGGTGTGGGCGACATAAATATTTGCAGTGTTTGATGTGGCAGCTTCGGGTTTGGCTTCGAATTGGTGGCTCCACGGCACCTCTATACTGCGCGAAACTGCAACGCGATAGCAAAAAAAAAGGTCTTAGAACTCCCAAACTAAACTATTGAACTAAAAAAAAATGAAAAAAAATGGCACATCGTTAAATCTTCATTAAAAAGATACAAATTTTTAAAGTTAAATAAAATGCAAATAAGATTGTAACTTGAAAAAAAAATGGTATTTCTGTATAAATAAATAAACATCTTTTCTTTGTCCAAAAGTTTATAAATTGGACCAAGCTCGTAAATTATAAAATAATATAGCACAACAAATAATTTTGAAAAATCATTCGGTCTGCATTAAAAATATAAACAAATAAAATGGAAATGGATTTCAAAGTGGAATGCACTATTTAAAAATTGTATTTATACCCGTTACTCGTATTGTATTCGTGCAAAAGTATGTAACAGGTAGAAGGAAGCGTTTCCGACCCTATAAAGTATATATATTCATGTTCAGGATCACTAGCCGAGTCGATCTAGCCATGTCCGTCTGTCCGTCTGTCTGTCTGTCCGTATGAACGCTGAAATCTCGGAAACTATAAAAGCTAGAAGATTGGCATTTTGCATGTAGATTTTAGGAGTTCCTACGCAGCGCAAGTTTGTTTCAAAATGGTGCCACGCCCCTCTGACGCCCACAAGCCACAAGCTGTGGCCAAAGTTTTGATGCTATTATGAAAATTTTAATTGATATTCATTTGTTTCGTCAATACCTATCGATTGGCCTAATAAAAGTTTGCCACGCCCACTCTAACGCCCAAAAACCCATTAAACGCTTAATCCTGGCTAGCGCCTACATTTCCGCCTTTCATGGCCCGAGGTACCAATGTCTTGGGGTAGATGGCGCAATACAATAGCGCCATAAAAATCGGGAGCTAATTCGAGCGGCGAAAAACATACAAGAAGGCATATTTATATTAAGTTGTTTAGCTGAGTAACGGGTATCTAATAGTCGAGGCACTCGACTATAGCGTTCTCTCTTGTTATCAGTTCGATTTATGCAAATGTTATATATTATCAACCTCAATATTGAAGTCGATTTTGCCATTCCCACCTATCATAAAAGTAATCTATATGTAGCTTTTAATTTTGAAAAACAAGAAACGCTAAAGTCGAGTGCTTCTACATGATTTTTTTAACCAATATCAATAGAAATATACCTCCGGCAGAAGGCGCCATCAATGCTATGCGTGCGGCAGCACGTTAAGTTATAAGTTATCATCTGTTGTTGAAAATATAATTGAAATCATATCTGAGTATTTGCAGAGACTTTTATATCTTAATAATAATTCTTTGATTTCTGGTGTTCCTATAGATATAAGTTGAATAAAAGAGTATTGCATTTTAAGTTCCAAATCTCGCGCTCTTAAAGTTTCCAAATTATCGACGTTCATACGCACAGACAGAAGGACAACGCTTTTTTCTACTTTACTCTACGCGCAACGACAAAACTTCATTGTTTTTAAATTCAAATATATATATTTAAATACTCATCTAGGCATACATATTGAGATATATGGTAACTTTCTATCGAATTATATAGTTTGGTTATAGTTGCAAGGGTATTTTACTTCGATTTGCCGAAGTAAACTTCCTAGCTTGTTAATGCAGTGTTTTCTCTTGTTATTTAAAAATTAAAAAAAAATAATCATGTAAAGTGGAACTTTTTTATCAGCTATTAAAGTAAACCAAAACATTGTGAAATGTAACTGAATTTATTAGAAGCCGGACTGGCTTAAACGTGTTCATATGTTTCTCAGTGTAACGATGTCGGCTCCTCGGATTTATTAAGTCGAGCACTAGTGGAATGTGTGTGTGCTTAAGTGTATGTGGGTGGGTGTATCCAGAGTGTGTGTGTGTGTGCATCTTGCTATTCCTGGAGGCGCACTTGCCTTAATTATTGCCTGGCTGCTGCCCGTGGAAGGGGGGGTCGGGGTAATTGCGAGGTGGTCGGAGAGTCGGGGAGTCGGAGAGTCGTGCAACGGGAAATGGGAAACGGGAAACGGAGTGTCAACAGTTTATGAAGTGGACTCCTCACGCTTTTCCTCTGACTCTGGCTGGCATTCCTCCACTCGCTGCCGGTCTCCCTAGTTTTCTCTCTTTTCTGGCACATTGGGGGCATAATCAAACGGTAATTGGTGCGAGCAACGATTTTGCAAATTGAAAGAAAGCACAGAGAGCAAGAGGAGAGGCGGATCGGGGGAAGGTCGGGCGGGTGGGGAAGAGAGTGCAGACAGAGACAATTTTCTATAAAAACTAAATTTGAAATTGTGTTGACTTAATGTTTGCGCATAAAGCGGCAACCAAAATAGCAAATGCACTCACACGACCAGATGGACATGGTAAAAGACATGCCAAGGGACACTCTCACACACACGTTCCCTTCTGCGTGTTGGTGAGGCGGTGTACACAGAGCCAATCCTAAATGGAGTTTTCATGTCCTCAAAATCAGCTAAATTGGTTTTCAAACACAACATTTTTTTATCTAACATTAAAGCTTGTCAGCACTACTTTTGAGGAATAGATCGTTCAATTTGAAATATAACAAGCACGCATAGTAGTATATTTTTGAGTCTTAAACTTCCGAAGAAGCTGTTCATTCTTCCTGTTTCATCACAAATGTGGGTGTACTAGATTGCACTCCTAATTGGCCAAGTACATAGAAAAGCTGCAAGGATCAGATAGATAAATACAATCACCACATACAAGTTTTTCAAACAAACAATTATTTTAGCCGTTATTAAGAAGTACGGTTTAACATGGTCCAAAATGTCAGAGCTAGTAGATAAATATACCTTAGCCTCAAATGGAGTTGCGTTTGGCGTGAATTGCAAATGATGCCATTAATTAATTTTAAAATTTAAATAAATTAACAAAGAATCGGGTAATGTGCTAAGTTTTCTGTTCTGCCAGCAGGGTCCCAAGTGTTTTTCACAAAATATTTTAGTTGGAAAAAGTGATTGAAATCAACATTTTTTTAAATTTGTATCAGTAATCTTAATCTTAAAATCCTAATCTTAAAAAGCTTGTGATCTTTAAATTTTCACTTAAGTGTTCATGTGGGCTCAATTCGAATTCTCCCTGTGTATATGCGGAAGGATGCCTGGTCTTCTGGTGTAGCACTTTGTGCAATGTCTCGCCTCATAGTCGTCATCTTGGTGGAAATTTATTTTCATTGCTGCCGCAGGCAATGGCAATATCAACAGACTAGTGGGTGGTGGGCGCCAGTGAGCCGTGGGAAGGGAGCAGGGAATGGAAGTGAGTTAGTTTCCACATTCCCATGGAAAGTTGCCTGACCTTTGCCACGCGTCCTGGCCGAAAGTGTGCCCGATTCCCCTGGGTCCCTACTTGATGGGCAAATCGAACTAGGAGCCAAAGTTTTCTAACTCTAACTTATTTCACAAAAGTTCTTGGAAGTAAGTGGCAATTGAGATTTAATCCTAAAGTGCACACAAAAAAATTCATTGATGAAATTGTCAAAAAACCAGTCTTATTCCGCAGTCTGACCATTGAATTAAGCTTTTTTCTAAATATTATATATCACTGTCAGACTTAATAAATATAAGTCCTTTCTTGAAGGCTTTGAATAAAAAAAAAATAAATTAAAACAAGAAAGGAAGCCAACTTCGGCATTATGAATAATTTCATTCAAAAGTTTGCAACGCAGTGAAGGAGACACTTCCGACCCTATAAAGTATATATATTCTTGATCAGCATCACCAGGAGAGTCCGTCCGTCCGTTTCTACGCAAACTAGTCCCTCAGTTTTAAAGCTATCTGCTTCAAACTTTCCCAAAAGTTGTCTTTCTATTGCAGATAGTATGTAAGTCGGAATGATCAAGATCGGGCGACTATATCATATAGCTCCCATAGGAACAATCCGAAAAAACGATTCAAAAAAATTACAACTTTTTGTTTTTAATGTTTTTTATTGTTCATTGGGATTTGGTAGTAATTAAATATTATGGTATTACGGTTTTCATTAAATTAAAATCGGACAATAATATCAAATAGCTGTCATAGAAACGATGGCAAATACAGCGCAAAATCGACATAGCTTTGTTGTTTTTAGTAATATAGGCATAGAAATCAAAATGTAGTCGATTTGTAATAACTGCAAGGGTATATAAACTTCGGCTAGCTGAAGTTTGCTTCCTTTCTTGTGTTAAATTGAATTTGAAACTGAAATATCTCTTTAGAAATATTTACGCGTTTCGTGGCTTGTGGGCATGTCCGAATTTAGATACATATAAACTTGCGTTGCGTTGGTATAATTAGAATCTACATACTTAGTTCCAAATATCAAGCTCTAATAGATTTAGCACCTCGACGTCAATACGGAAAGACAGGCTGACATGGCCATGATCAAGAATTTATATGTCCATTTTTAACTGTTATATAGATTTCAACGAACACAATAATTTGCCAATATACCACAATATATTGTTATATCAGTCAAAAGTTTGCAACGCAAACACGTTTCCGTCCCTATAAATTATATATATTCTTGATCAGCATCACCGGGCGAGTCGATCTAGCCATGTCTGTCTGTCCGTGCGTCTGTCCGATTCTACGCAAACTGTTCCTCAGTTTTAAAGCTTTTTTGAGGCTAAATTTCCTTAAAAAAGCTTTAAAACTGAGGAACAGTTTGCGTAGAATCGGACAGACAGACATGGCTAGATCGACTCGCAAGTTATACCAAAAAGTATTTTTGTATTGCAGGTAATATATATAGTAAGTCGGAACGGCCCGGATCGGACAACATTTGCCCAAGAACCATGCGAATTTATTTTGTAGTTCTTGGCGAATTTTTTGAATGCTCTTTGACAACTGCTCGAATTATTATGCCCAACTCTTACTATATCTTAAATTGATAATATTCTGAATTCTCTTTATCGATTTCACAGTTTCTTATATGGATATTACTAATATATTTTTTAAATATTGTATAATATTATTACTGTGCTTTAAGTAACACTTTAAGTATTTCAATGGCGTTGCATTTATGGCTGCTGTTATCTAACAAAAACAGTTGGCCGAAGGTGTTCAATAATTTGGTGGAACACCTTTTCCTCTTTTTGTGTCGAAATTGCCTTAAAGTTCTGTACTCGTTAAATATATATGTACGATTTTTGGGCGAGCAGATTTCTTTCCTAGTCCGCGTCTGTTTGAGTTCCTTTTTTCAGCAGTCCGCTTCAACATTTCGGTCCGCAGGGTTCCACGCTGCCCCGACCATTGACAGACAGCGAGCTGGGCATTGCCCTCCATCATTTTGGGCAGCAATGAAAGTTGCAGCTTAGCGGCAGCAGCAAAAGCAACACTAGCAACAGCAGCAGCAGCAGCAGCAGCAGCAGCAACAGCAACAGCAGCAACAGCAACATCAGCGGCTACGCGTTCAAGTGAAAAGTCCGCAGCTGCTGCCCGCACTTCATGTTCTGTGTACTATGTGTGTGCGAGTGTTAAGCTTTTGCTCGACGCTTTGTTTTACTGCTTAGCTTTGGTCAAGTCCAGTCTGGGGATGCGCTGCTGCTGCTGCCGATTCTTCCACTGCCACTGGCTCAGCAAGCTCTACACAGGAAGAAAAAATTAAAGTTTCTAAAAAATGTTCAAATAAATTTGATGCAGGGAAAAGCTCATAAAAAATCAAATATACCGATCTAATTTTGATTTTCTTGTGATTTTCAGACTTTTGTAATATCAATATCTATTTGTAGGTCACTTTTGATATTTTCAATTTGAAGATTTTTACCAAATATGTTTTTTTTGGTATACACCCCACAAATATGTTGATTAATTTTAATCACACACTTCAATAATTGCACCCATTAATTTTTTATTTATTCAAAAAAGTTTAGTAAAAGATCATAAAAATCAAATCACTTGCAACTTAGTACAATACTATAACTCGATAAGAAATCATAGATCACATATCATAGCTGTGTATACAACAAGGTGGAACGCTGTAGTGAACCCACAAAATTTAAACTCCAACTCTGTTGGTCTACTTACTTAGCGACTTTCAAAGATGTGGCCTGAAAATTTCGCTCGGTGCGCATCGCAGTGAGTCTGGAGACGTGACTGGCCAGTGGCCACACGCTTGGCGAGATTCCCAACACTTTGTTCCCTCTGAATGAGGGCGTGGGATCTCCGGGGGAGACATGGGGCGGAGTTCAGGTTCAGTGGCGACCCTCGCGCGGGCGTTCACCCACTCAAGCGCCCGATCCCACGAACCCCACTCCCGGCCACCCCACCGTATATTCCCTCGTTCGCCATGATAGCTGTAATCGAGGAAATCCCATAAGAGACGATTTAATCCCATATTTCAAAGTTATTCAAGTGCAAAAATGCCAAAAAGGAATGCAAACATAAGCACTGCCAGGACACGGACACGGACATTCTCAAAGACAGAAGTGGGCGCGGATGTGGGATTGAAGGGGCGGCTTAAGGTGGCCAGGGGCGACTCCTGTTGGGATTGGGAACTGGGCCACCTGGTGCAACCTTCTCCTGACCGCACACTTTGCCACTTTGTTGCATTGAATCAATTCCGGACAACGCATCCCGCAGAGCTTCCATCAACATTCGAGTTGCTGCTCCTCCAGCGTTTTCATCATTTCTGTGCGATTGCACTTGATTTCGTTTCATTTAGTTTGGCCAGCGAGCATCTCGTCAGGGGGATGGCCCGGCGCCTTGTATAAGGATTGGTAATCCCCAACAATTAGCTGCAGATTTGAACGATAATTAGACAATCGCACTGGCCCAAACAAGGCACCCTGATCCCGACCTTCTCACCAAATTCTGCAGCTCCACTTCATTGCAGCTGAAGCCGGCAATTAATTGCGATTCAGATTGTTTATAAATATGGTGCAGCTTTAAATTGGCTCATTAAATTTCATTGACACATTGACAAATTGTCACAGTAAAAACAGGGTGTTTCGCAGCGCTGAATTTTAGAAACGAGTCATACCAAACTACCGAGTAAGTTACGCGGGTGGCGAATGCTTAAGTTTACCCAAAATTTTATTAAACAAAGCTTTGTAGTAGATTCTAAAAATAAACATTTATATTGGTAACCCTACTTAAGGTCATAGGTAGGTCCGAAAATTGGTTATTGTTGAAATTAATTCCTGAGCCCATACAAGTGCGAATTCTAGAGGAATGACGGTTGCAAGTTGACATGTCAGGCAGATGCAGTATATAGAATTAGAGATCATTTAATAAGTGAATTACGATTTTGGAATTGTTTTCCCAGTAAAATTGATTGTTTGAGTTGTAATAATCATTATATTAAAGCCAGAAAACCAAGTTAAACAATAACAATGATTTGCTTTACTTGCAATATCACTGTAGCTTGTGAGATGGTGAGATTTTCGTTAAATATTATATATACAAGTATATATAACATCGACTTTTTTTAAAATTTGTGGCATTGTTGTTGTATTGCTAAATTTTTTTTCGATTCTTTCATTGTAGAGCCTTTTTTTAGGACGTTTTAAGTTCACTAAATAATAACGCATGTTAATTGTACGAAAATGTTCAACCAACTTTCGTTATATCCAAAGCCCGTTAAGATCTTGTGGCACCCTGTTTGCGCAATGTACCGCAATCGGACGCCTCACATGCTTGCTTGCCAGAGCAATTTACTCCCGAGGTCTTCTTTTTTGTTGTTCTGTGCAGATGTTGTGTTGCTCCTTTCTCCTCGCACTTTGTTTTTTCTATCTTGTTTGATATCGTTGTTTTTGATTTTTTTAGACTTTTTGGAGCTCTGCTGCCGCAGTTGTTGTTGCGTCATGGTTTTGTGCTCTCGTTAGACCCAATATTCCTCCGACACTCGGCCTTCGGACCCAGACTCACCTACTTCCCTTCTCCGGACCAATTCGCTGTGGAAGGACCATGCTCTCCGCTATCGCCGCTACACTGAAAGAACGAAACCTAACTACTCAACATTCTTTGATACGTGCACCAATAATCAAATTTTATACATAGTGCTAAGCCAATGCCCACATTCCATAAAAAGGTGGTTTCTTCAAGAACAAGCGCTCTTGGATTTGAAGGAAATTTTCGACCAAAGTAACCAGTTGCACTTTTCCTCATTTAATATCGACTATCGGGCTGTCCCTCAAAATTTCTCTAAGTGTGGCGATGGTCGTCTCTGCTAACGTTTTGAATGTTACTGCGATGACAACGCTGGGAAAGCCAACCTAAAAGCAAACGTATGAAAAGCGTGCGAAAATACAGACAGACGTATTTCCACATGCTTTTCATGCACCGCTCTGGCGTTGGCTTATCCCCGTTGTCACCGCAGTCGCCGTGTGCACATCCATTTGTAGTAATCGCTTTAAAATGATGGCAACAGATTTATGGTGGCTTATCTCGGTGAACTTGGAGTGTGCATAGGTGCAAGAGGTGGTAAGCGAAAGCGTTTAGCCAGTCGCAGTCTCGCCTTCGCCTTCGCCCCCGACCCCGCCATTGCCAGTGTCCTGCTCCACCGACTTATATCATCTGGCGACCCAATCGCTGGAAGGCGCCAAGGTGACAATCGCAGCACCTTGGAGGGTCCAGACTAATCCGAACTGAACTGAGCTGCTGTGCCAAGCCTCTGGGTGGACCTTGGCTAGTGCACAAAATATTACCATCCATCTTCATTAGTAACTGTTATGCTATAAATTCGGACAAATGTTTGCAACGCAGAGTGTTCAGCTGTCATTGGAACAAACGGAAAAGTGAATAAACAACAAATACAACTTAGTTGGCTTTTAGCATATACGTAAAAACTCCAAGATGTAGTGGTTTCTTAAAATTTCAGAATTACGGTTTAAATTTTATCGGACGACTACATCATTTATTATACCCTTGCAGAGGGTATTATAATTTTGGTCAAAAGTGTGCAACGCAGTGAAGGAGACATCTCCGACCCTATAAAGTATATATATTCTTGATCAGGATCACCTCCTGAGTTGATATAAGCATGTCCGTCTGTCCGTCTGTCCGTCTGTCCGTCTGTCCGTCTGTCTGTTTCTACGCGAACTAGTCTCTCAATTTTAAAGATATCGAATTGAAACTTTGCACACACCCTTCTTTCCTTTGCACGCAGTATATAAGTCGGAACGGCCGGGATCGGTCGACTATATCCTATAGCTGCCATATAACTGAACGATAGGAAATGCCATAACTCTGGTGTTTGTAAAGTTAGGAAGTTGGGATTTTCTATGGCTCTTTTATTTGGCCAATCAATTCGACCTACCAAATTTCATAAGGATCGGCCGACTATATCCTATAGCTCCCATATAACGATAGGAAATACCATAACTTTGGTGTTTTTAAAGTTAGGAATTTGGTATTTTCTATGAATTTTATATTTGGCCAATCAATCCGACCTACCAAATTTTATAGGGATCGGCCGACTATATCCTATAGCTGCCATACAACTGAACGATTGAAAATGCCATAACTTTGGTGTTTTTAAATTTAGGAAGTTGGGATTTTTATGAGTATTTAGAATGCATTATATGAATAATTTTGGAGAATATTATTTACAGAATATTCTGCAAGGGTATATCAACTTCGGCTCCGCCCGAAGTTAGCTTTCCTTTCTTGTTTGCAATATTTATTGTTTTAAACATGCACGCATAAAAATCGTTTCATTTGAATTGTATTATCACAAACGTTGCGTATTGTGGGTTCACCCGAAAAAATGTCATTACTTTGCACTTAGCGCTATTTAAATCCAAAAGAATTTCACAACACCATGTTTGAAAAGCATTTAGGTCAGATTGTAAGTCGGAACTGCTAGAAATTTCGTTATATTGCAGGCATAACTTAACATCATCTGCGTACATAAGGACACGCGACTTTGTCAAGACTAGAGGGAGATCGTTTATAAATAACGTAAAAAGAAGTGGGCCAAGGTGGCTTCCTTGTGGGACCCCTGAAGTAACTCGGATCAAATCCGAGATCGAGTTTTTAAAGAGGACTCGTTGAGTCCTACCACTCAGATAACTTGAGATCCATGTTAGAAGATCACATGGAAACCCTAATAAGTCTAGCTTTAATACAAGAAGCGAGTGATTTACTGAATCAATCACCCAATACTATTAACTGATCTTGATTTGACAGTTTTTTGAAAGTTGACTGAATACAGGAAAGGTGATTTGCGTAAATAGGGAACTCAGATGATGGTGGGATATATGAACAAGTAATGTATACAAAACTACCGGGAAACGATAATTTTATACCTAGGAATTCGACGTCATAAAATTCGTCGAAAGTTAGTATTTCAGAGGAAAAGGTGGAGTCGACAGCAATCAGGACTCCACCTCCCCGTCTGGACTGACGATCAAGCCTATAAATAGTGTACTTACCCGGGAGAATTTCGGAGCTAAGAATATCCGTCCTTAACCAGGTCTCTGTACATACCATAATATTATATGGGAAAGAAAAACTATCCGAATACAATTTAGTCGGCTTACTAAGTAAGCCTCTTGTATTCTGATAGCAAAGAAGAAAAGAGGAGGCTAGAATTTAAACAAAGAAAATCCCCTTACCTGCGAATTGCGAATGAAAAAGTATCAACAAATAAACGAGCGTCTACAACTGAGGTCCACCCTAACGGCCAGACTTGTGACCTGTAGCCACTCCTCATTCGCACCTGTTCGTGCGGAGGTGGTAATTTAAAGGTTATCGCCAGCATCCTTGCCGATCTCATGCCCGACTGAGCAGCAGTTCAGAGTTCGCTTCGGTTCGATTCGGTTGGGCTGGGTTCATCATTATCCTCCGTAGCTAAGACTGCCAGTCTGCTAGTCTGCCGGGTGATGGACGATGTGGCCCGCAGTTGGGACTGCGACTGGTCTGGACCTGGAACTGGAACTGGGAGACTGGAGACTGGGACACTGGGTCAGGACTTCGGGCGGGCTGCTGTGAGGGATCTCCGGATCTCGGACCTGATCCAGTTGACCACAACTCCGGTGACTTTCCCTGCATCAGCAGTTGTCCCAGCTGCGGTCTGCTCTGTTCCGAACCTCGTCCGGCAGTTAAACATTTATGTCTGCCAAACAAACAGAATGGTCAGAACGGGGGGTTTGGGCCAGGCCGGCGGGCTGGGAAAACAATTGTTTGGGGCGAGGAGGAAAGCCTAAAACGAGCATCCGCCTGCAACACTAAAGTCCACACGAGCCGCAGACGCTCCCTCACTTCATCTTCCTCAACCAAGCTTATATCCCCAAAACTAAGGACACTGATAAAAATTTGATTATTTTCGATTTAAAACTAAAATATGTAGTACTTTTTATATTAAAATGAGCGGGGTATATGAAGCTTAGGTATCGTTACAGCTACAGAAGTGACCTTCACAATTTGTGGTTAAAGTACATCAAAGTTGGCCTGTCGGATATATCCAACTCTGAATGAATTATCATCACTCCTTTATTCCTTGTTAAGACAATTTTGAGGTAATCATATGTTTGTTACTGCTCAACACTGTAGCTATTCTTGTTAATATTAAAAATGAATATAAAATGATCGCATCATATCCACCAACAACCTAAATAAAACTACAATTTTAGTATTCAATTTTTGTATCATTTAATGAAAAATTCGCCAGGGAAAATAAAATTGTACAAAATCATTTTATACAATTTTATTTTTATGTATTGCGGTTTTTTTTTGCCGGTGCAGAGTCGTCGAAGAAGAGCTTGGTTATGGGGCTGAATCTAAAGCTGGAGGAGATGCGAACCTGAACGAGAACGACAACGACGACATTTACTGTTTACCTTGATTATTTCATCAAAGTTTGAAAATATTTACATTGGCATTCCGAGCTTGGAACGTGATGTAGATATTTATACATGCCGTAGCCGTTTCGTTGCCGTTGCCATTGCCATTGCCTTTGGTTTTGCCCTTCTTTTGCCCTGGCCCTTGCCGTAGTTCCATCCCGGTAGTCGGTAGTCGGTAACTGTAACTGTAACTGTAACTGTAGCTATAGCTTTAGCCAGGGATGTAGCCCCTACCAAATAGCAAACCAACTCCAGATTCCCCTCAGCTTCTTTGCATTGTTTGTCTCTGGTGCTGGCTCTTTTTTGGGGCAAACGGATGGAGCGGGCAGAATGCCAGAACAATAAGTTTATTTTGATACACAAAATTAATACGTTGTTGGCATGAACTCATGCATCCACTCCTGCCAGCATCCACCTTGTCACTCAGCCAGGCACTCAGTCAGTCAGTCATTCAGTCAGTCATTCAGTCAGTCATTCACTCAGTTAGTCAGTCCTCCAGCCAACTTCGACACTTGCCACTTGTAAACGACATTTTATTAGTAAAGTTTATTTAAATTCGTTAAAGATGTGTGCCCGGGTGTTTGTGCTTGTGCTGCCGTTTTCGGGGACGCAGCGTGGCTGCCGCATTCGTATTCAAAAGATCAACATATTGCGTTACGTGGTGTATTTTAAATTCAAAATTGACTTTCGAGCACTTACAGGCGACACAGCAGTCAGCATTCACCATTCAGTAGGAAGAGAGGGAGCTGGTAGCTGGGCGCTGGGAGCTGGGGAGCTGACTCGACGACCTCCTTATCGCAATGCCGAAATCCCCAAGGGTGGCACTGATTTGCCGGGGGAGAGCTCGGAGTACTGGGTCGGCAAACTATGACCCACTGAGATCACGGATAGGCACTGAGCAGCCGCTCGATTGAATTGTTTCTGTGTAATCGCTTTCAGTAAGTGAATTTCAGTCCCTTCCCTGCTTAAATAACTCGAGGGAAGTGGGTGGTGACTTAATTGAAGCTTTAGGATGCAATCACGTCGTTGAGGTGTTTGGTGGGGCAAAACCTTTTGATTCGGCGTTACTCTATTGGCAGTGGAGCTCTTAACATGATTGGCTCTTAAAATGCAAAGATTTTCCTGAGAATTAAAAGCTCATTTTTAAGAATAATGGTTTAAACACTGTTTTATAGTTTTTTTTCAGTAGATTGTGGGTTTTGATAATTGGTCGTTACTTGGGAAGAAAGTATAATTTTGTTAAGAAAACAAATCCGAAACTATAAAGATTTAAGCAAAAACCCATCTTAATGAGGTAGGAAGGTCGTGACGCATCTTTAACTAACAACCTATTATGAAGAATAATAATAACATTTCAAAGAAAGGAAAGCTCGGTGGAGCCGAGGGTATATCCCTTGAAGAATATTCTGTAAATTATATTCTTCCGAAATTATTTATATGATGCATAAAAATCTTAAAAAATCTTTCTTTTTTAATCTTAGAAAGATATTGTAATTCATATCCAAATTCAAAACCTACATTCTAAGCAAATAACTTAATTAAAAAACATACATCATTTAATAATACTATATTAACATAATATATGTACATACTTATCCCGTAATAAATATCGTCACTTGCTAATTTGTTAGGATTCGCTGGGAATATCAAATATCCTACGCTACAAGAAGTTTACCAAAGTATCGCCATGATAGAAATCGATTATGAATACTTTCGAGTGCCCCTCCACCTCATTCCCATCAATGTCCTGGCCGTCCGAAGGAGAAACCCCAATTTCTGCGTTGCTGTGTTCCAAATGGCTCAACCGCAACCCGTTCCCCGCTGGCAAATAAATACTGGCGACTGAAAAATCTGAGGAAAAAACATTTGATTCGTGCTCAAAGCGTTTTTCTGACAGCTGCCTCAGCCTCAGCCTCAGCCTCAACCCTTCAGTGCCTCGACCAGTGGCGTGGCGTAGGCGATCTGTGGGGAATAGTTTTTGAGACCGACAAATCTGAAAGTGGAAACTCAAAGCCGGAGCTGGAACTGAAGCTGAAGCTGAAGCTGTAGCTCGAGAAGAAGCCGCAGCCGAAGGAGGAAAGAAACTGGGCAAGGAATAAATACATAACTGAATATGACACGTTCGCCGCAAAGTACGGCAGAAGCCAAACAAAAAACAATACGACAAAGTGTCATAAAAGTTGTATACAAAACTTGAGAAGTAGCTGCACTGGCAGCAGCAACAATTACCCACTGTGAGGGGCCGAGCAGAAGAGGAATCAAGTGGGGATGGGGGACTGGGGGCCACTAAGCACTTGGAAAATGACATAGGCAACTGCAATTGTTGCAACTTGTTGTGCAAAAATAATAAGGAAGTGAACTTAAAATGATTACACGATAAAGTTTTACCCTGCAATTTGCCATCGAGGTGGAACAAAGGCTGCGGCAAGAAGGCCAACAGATTTACATCCACCATCTGCAGTTGTTGAACTTTGCATTTAGGGCCTGCATGTGGACGGCATTGATCGCCTGGCTCTTCCACGTCCTGGAACTCCCGAATTCCCGAACGCCAGACTGCCAGCATGCCAGGATGCCAGGATGCCCGAAAGGATACTTCGTCCTCCCGCACCGCGTTCGACTGGGGACAGCCGACACGCTTTCATTTGTATTCAATATGATTTTGGCAGGCCATAAAAAAACGTTTAGCATCGAGGGCGGAGGATGGGCTGGGATTGGGATTGGGTCCGTGAACAGCAATGAATTGAGCGGCCGAAGTGAGTCAAGTGCGGGTGCCGAGATTTTCATTTCATATATTGCCCACAGCAGCTGCTGGGCCATAATCATCATCATAACGTATACGACCGGGGGCCGGGATGGTTCAGTTTCAGTTTGGTAGCCCTCATAAATGGTTTCATGGTAAATGCCAGCTATTTAACGCTTATTTTAGTGAACTTCAGCCGCCCTTTGGGTGAAGTATGCCTTTCGGAGAATGCTGACTATTTATGCGGGCTACGCTTCAATGCACATGGTGCAAAACTCACAATAATTTGAAAATGTTTTATATCAAATTGACGGTCTATATGGTCGTTTCCAGGATAAAGTCAACCAAGCAACTTACGTTAAGTGCTGAGGGTAAAATATTGTTGTTGCTTACAATATTAAAAACAGTTAAGATTTTCTAAAGTCGAGTTCGAAATCAAATACCATACTTTATGGGTTTACTGGCACAATTGTGAATAAAAATAAAAATAGGTTTGCCTCCCAAAGCAAGGTTTACATTCAAAGGGAATTTTAAATTGTTCACTAAAATATTTTATTAATATATATATTATTTTTCAAAGTCTGTCGCGTCCGAATTAATTGATTAACACCAAGTTAAACCACAGTAAGCATATCATCTTTGAATTGACACTTCAAAAAAAGGGATCATAACTAAATGCTTACAAAAATAGATCCAAGATCCCAATATATGGCTAATATGTTTGAGAGCACGAACAAAATGTATATTCGACTCTGTTAACCTAGACGCGCTAAGTTAATCTTATGTATATAAATCTAAGCCGAAAAACTTATAACTACAATCCAAAAATCGCGTAGCTGTATTGTATCTAATGGATAATAGTCAAGTAAAGCTTGAGTAAAATAATAAAATAAACTTCTTTATTACTGAGATAATTAGATTATATATGTTTTCGCATTTATAGGCTGGTTTTACTGCTTTACCACTTTTTCACACTTATTGTTAATTTTGTTAGAATGTCGCATTCAAAACACTGGAAAAGCCCAAATTCATCTGCATGAATATTCGGCATATACATTTTAATTAGTTGATATTATTAGAACGAGCAGATAAATGCTTATAATAAAAAGACGTAAGCAAATATATTTTAAAATCTGAAGGTTTCTTATTTGGGTTAAATTATTGCATTTTGCATTTTTAAATCCTTGCACAGGCAAGTTGTCGGTCCTTTCCGTCCCTTTCTACCCACAGTTTTAAAGCTATTTGGATTAATCTTAGCAAAAAGTATTCATTCAGTTGCTGGTATAAAAATCGAAACGGACTGGATCAGCCTACTTTTTGATATCTTCCATTGCTATAAAATACTGAACAACAATTTCAGAAATACGGTTTTAGTTTTATAAAAATCAGACTACTTTACCATATATCTGCCATAGGAAAAATTGTAACAAAAAATCCACAGAGCTTCAATGTTTTTAAGCATATATGCATACATATCAAAATATTGAATTATTTAATTTGTGTAACAGCTAAAAGGGTATATAATCTTCGGATTGCTGGAATGCATACAACTTAAAAACCACAAAAAATCAAAAAACGCTAAAAACAAATTTTGACTTTACCAGAAGAGTATGTTTTAGTATTAAGCATCGTTACATTTTTTAATTATATAACTCAGTATACGTACAAACGAAATAAAGTATTTATATAAGTTAAAATACACATTAAGACATTAAGTTGAGAACTTAAACTAGATTTCTTCAAAAAAGGAGCCAACTTTAAGCAACTTTAGCAAACTCTAAGACAGCTTTGGACATAATCCAAAATTTGTGTTCTTTTCATATAAAAAGCTTGATTTATTTTCGGCAAGTGAGAAGTTTAGAAGGACGGAGGCATTGCGTTTATTTGGTAAATGATTTGCCCCTGAAGTCAGCTGGAATTTCTTTGATATTAAGGATCTGATCTAGGCTTAATTTCTGCCTCCTGAGCTTGCCCCCCAAGGTGTCAAGGTAAAGTGCGAGCTTGCCGCATGTTATCCGTCTGCGATTGTAAAAACGCAAATGAAGATGTGCCCATCGAAGGCTTTTTGTGGGTGAGCACGGGTAATTTAAGGATAAGGCGAAAGTGCTGGGGAGTGGCCTTGTGTTTGTGCATCATTTGATTAACGTAATCGAATGACACGCCATATGTCAGTCATCCAGAGAGGCAGGCACCCGGAGACAGCCGACTCATCCTCGTCCTCGTACTCATCCGGAGCACCCTGCCCTGCGGGCGAGTTAAACGAAGTAAGTCGGTAAAAAGTCACCAAGGCGTACATGTGAAAGTCACTTGGGCTCTCGCATGTCTCTGTTTGATAAACAATTGACACTTATACGGCAGGGCGGATCTGGGGGCGCACACAACACATGTAGCGAAATCAATTTTCACCTTTTCACTTGATCAATTTCTTAACGGCAATGAAAAGTTTTCTGCGAAGTAAGCTGAGCGCACGGCTGCGGAATGTCAAGCAGGCCAGGACGCCAGGACTTCAGGACCTCAGGACTCCGGCAGGATAAGTGTGAGCCGAGCTAAAAGGGAGGCACCAGGCAGGAACTGATAGCATCATTTGCATTTCCACGCACACCCTCCCACCCACACGCACGTTAACAGTTAGTTGGGCTGCGGAAGTGAGTTCCTGGGGGTCTGGAGTATGGGTATGGGTATTTCGAGGCACAGTGGTCGGAAGTGTGCCAAAATCGAACTTTCTTTGAAAATCAGAATGATGTGTATACAAATGAATATGGTTCACACAGTCTTTAGGTGTTACTTTTCGAATTTTTTGTATACCCTTGCAGAGGATAATATAATTTCAGTCAAAAGCTTGCAACGCAGCGAAGGAGACATTTCCGACCCTATAAAGTGTATATATTCTTGATCAACATCACCAGGAGAGTCGATCCGTCCTTTTCAACGCAAACAAGTCCATCAGTTTTAAAGCTATCTGCTTAAAACTTTCCCAAAAGTTTCCTTTCTATTCAGGTAATATATAAGACGGAACGAGCCGGATCGGGCGACTATATCATATAGCTCCCATAGGAACAATCGGCAAAAAAATTAAATAAGAAAGGAAACCTAACTTCGGGCGGAGCCAAAGTTGATATACCCTTGTAGAATATTCTGTAAATTATAATCTCCAAAATTATTCATTTGATGTAGTCTTAATACTCATACTTTTTTTGAATTTGACATATCTACCTTTTTCAGCCTCTTTATGATGCAAGGGAGTTACAGTAACGGGCAGTAACGGTCATAGAATTAATTATATAGGCCATAGTCGGCCGATCCTTATGAAATTTAGTAGGTCGGATTAATTGACCAAAAATAAAACTCATAGAAAATCCCAACTTCCTAACTAAAATTTGGAAAATTTTGCAGGTGGGATCGTTTTTGCCAAGATCCCAAGAAAAGACACCCTTTCGGTAATTGTCATAATTATGACCAGAGTTATCCACAAATTAACTTTTTTCTGTTGGATTGTCTCGAAAGTAATTGATGGAACCAAGATAAACTAATTACCTTTGCAGTCATACCGAAAATATGACACCGTGCACTGAGCAAATATACTGCTTATAAGCGTTCGGATATAATCAACTCAAGGTATGAATATGAAACTTCTGACCAAAATTATAATAACTTTTCCTGATTACATGGAATAATACATCTTGTTAAAGGATTTTTTATATCTTAAATATAAGTAAGTTTAGTAGTTCAACAAAACCTCTTTCGGAAATTTGTAAACTATTGAATGAAATAATTTTTGGAAAACAAGACAATTTGGATAATCGTCACCCGTAGAGTAAAAATATGTTATTTTAAAAGAATGTAACAGGTTGATGGAAGCGTTTCCGGCTTTATAAATTATACATATACATACACATAGTCTTAAGTGGGATCACCATCTGTCTGTCCGTAAGAACGTCGAGATATCGGAAACTATAAGAGCTTGAAATTGGGTGTTTATAAGATGCAGATGCCAGTTATGCCTACGCAGTGTAGATTTATTTTAATAGTATGAAGCGTCCACAAAAGTTTTGCACATCGACAAAATTAATTAAGAATTTATTCAAAAATAAAAGTCATTACAAGTAGTCAAATATGTCTTCATGTATGTTTTTCACAACAGATGACCTGGCCATTTTATAGTATTCCAAGCAATTATTTTGAGAATTAGCGATAATGATATATTATCCAATGACAATTAATATTACTTAGTACCACAGATTTAAGCAATAAGTATTAATTAAACGTTAGCTTTTAATTATTCAATAAAATGTAAGCAATGGGTTTCACAAAGCAATTTATCATTAAGTTTTGATTAGCCATAAATATAAATTATTTTCTCTTTAAAAATAATAATTTTGAAAGTTTCTATTTCCATCTTGTTAGATTAAAAATTAACTATTGCTGGTAACATTTTGCACTGTGCATGGGAGCTTTCTCACTTTTCGTTTCGTTGCGTCCCATTAAAAATTATGTTGAAAAGAAAAGCAGACGAAGGCGGAGGGGGAGGAGGAGGAGCAGCAGAAATAACACACGGACATGGTCACGGATGCGGCTGATTCGGATACATTGCGAAGGATATGGGACCCCGTCCTCGGCCGGAAGCAGCAAATTTTCATTTTATTATACCCGTTACTCGCCGGGAAAAAGGGGTATAATGTGCTTGATGAAAATGATGAGGCCGGTAGAAGAAAGTTTTTCCGATTATATAAAATGCATATACGCTATAGTCAGGCCGGTGCCTGGATTACGGGAGCGACAATATCAGGATCAACGATTAAAGATTTAGAATGCTTCGGCATCAAGACACTAACTAAACTTATTCTTCCCAACATATTTTGTAAAAGTTTAACAGTGGGTGGGTATCTAATAGTCAGGCAACCCCACTACAGCTTCCATTCATGTTTATTTTGCAAAGTGCCTTGACAAACGGCTGTAAAGGGTCGTTGGCGGGAGGGCTGCAGGAAGCGGCACCGACGTGTCACGATCCTGACAGGAGTCGTGTCACGGCAACAGGGCGGATGAAGTTTGCTTCATTGGCTCAGCATAATTGTTTCCTTTCGAGCTCCGGCTGCTGCTCCTCGTCACACGCCCTCTTAAATTTACATGCCGACTCAGACGAGTGGAAGAGAGTGGACAATAGACACTGGACATTGGACAATGGCGATGTGAGGCCTGGTCCTGCAATGAGTCGGTATCTGGGCCTGGACATGGACCTGCACCTGATTCGTTATGCTGCGTGACATGTCCTGACCGGCGTCGACAGGCGATAATGATGCCGGGCGAAGATCGTCGGGGCCTCGACTGGTTCTCCGGCCCCATTTCTGATTCGGAGTCTCTCACTAATTGATTGACCTGCCCAATTTTATGGCCTGTCAGTGTCGCTGATTGACTGACCGACCGACTGCCTGAGTGACAGATGCACGAGCCGTGATTGCCTCTCATCCACATCCACAGCAGTGCCACTGCCACCGCCCTCAGCCGGGTCTGCCTCCCGGCATTTTGTGCGCTGTTACTTTTAGTGCGACTCGTTGGCGACGGCGATGACCTCGAGATTGGTTGTGCAGCTCTTAAACGGACCCGCCCGCAGCAGCCGCAGAAGTCGCATTTAATTGACCAATAAAACGGAGCGTATGGCCAAAATGAAGGCCCAGCAACAGCAGCAGCCAAGAGCGCAAAGCCGTTTAATGAGTATGTTCCAGTGCTTACTTTTCAGACAAAATGAAAAACGTGGCGCCCAACGTGGGGCACGCCAAGAAAAGGGCTGGAAGAATGGGCTTAAGCGCACCCGCTTTTCTCCCTTGCCTATTTACCTTACATCTCCGCTTTCCTTTTCTTATTAGCAATTGATGTGCATACAAAATACAAATTAATTTTGTCATCCGCAGACACATCTATATCTCAGTGAGCTTGGTGTTTGGTTTACGTTTCCTTTGGCCTCTTTGTGTGTCAGCGCTCACAGCAAAAAGAGCAGGAGGCGGTAATCGAAAGAGGAGCGAAAAATTGCCACGCAGACATAATGGCAACGTTCGAGGGGCCAAGTGGAGAATTTGAATGGAATCCTATGTCAAATGTCACACAGACCTACTCGATTGTATGACTCATTCACACACACTCAGCGGCACAGGGATCTCCCATGCATACGAGAGGTACTCAGTCGGTTGGTCGGGTCGTCATTCAGTCTGTCAGTCACTCAGTCAGTCATTCAGTCAGTTAGTCAGTCAGTCAGTTAGTCCGTCTGTCAATGGGACAGACATTTTGCTAACGTGAATTCGTGAACGAATAAGGAAAGGGTGGGAGCGATATTCTCAACGATGTTCCCCATTACAAATTCAATTACATGCTTAGCTACACTTTAGAGAAATTGAATTTTTATGTGCATTTATATTTAGTATATTTTTACATCGCCCACCCCATGTACCAGGTGGAGTACTGTAGCTAGAGCACGAGATGGAGTGGGAGCGGAAGCGGAAGCGGGAGCTCAAGGCTCTGCGGTTAGCTAAGGGATTCAGCCATTTTCATAGTCGCATCGAGTCGACATCTTAATCTCCGAGCTGTGCATAAGTGGAATTGAAACTGGCCCCATGGCCATGTTGCCTCCGTAGCCCCTCACTTAAGCTTGAGCCATCGAGACGATTGGGAAAAAGATCGCTTCGGCTTGTCTAACTGAGGCGACACCTTAATTATGGCATTCGCCAGACACCACGAAAAAAGGAGACGCGCCTGCATTTGGCTTTGGCTCAACAGCATCCTTGTATCCTGGCATCCTTGCAGCCATCCGGCAAGGAGACGCAGAAAAGATGCGTGACAGACAAGAGAAAAAGGCATTGTCTCCGGACGAACTAAATTAGATTTCGGTTGGGCAAATGCCTGGGCCAAGACTTGGACCGGCACAAAACCACGCAGTACAGTTTACACACAAAACAAAAAAGATTTGCGGTTTTGTAATGGGACTTTATATATCGCCATTGATATAAAAAAATATCCAGTTTTTATTTCGATGTTTAGAATTAACTTATAGGACACCAGTCTCTATTGATAAACGTGTATATATAATGGATATATAAATATTTGTTGACGAATTAAAAACAATGTAGTAAGATTATACAATTACTATCAAGGGTGGGATTCCTTACATCCGTTCATGGTAGATTTCCGACCCTGTATAGCATATATATAGTATTGATCAGGATCAGTAGGCCAGTCGATCTATCCATATTTATCTACCTGTCCTTTTCAACGAAATGATCTCTCTCTATAAGAACTATATTCTATTTACGCAGATTCTAGTTATGCTTACGTAGTTCCAGATTTTTATACTTGCAGAGTAACGGTTATACGATATAAGATAGTGGATAGTCTGTCGTATCCAATCTGTTTACGGAGTTTTAACAAATTTAAGTATTCAATCCGATTCCTTGGCTTACGTTTAAGGAACTGTGAGATATGCTCTTAGATCTAAGACACATATTTCTCTACCATTATGGATTCATTATTACGATTGTTATTTGCAATAGTTCTTAATAAATAAACCACTTAGATGGTTTTGAGTGTAGAGGGATGCTCTGGCGCTGCCATTAATGTCGCTAGCTCCCTCAACTCGGAGCACGATCCGCACATGTTCATCGCACGCACAGAGACCGTGGCTCCCGTCTCCGGCTGCCATCCCATCGCCATCCCCATCCGCATCCCCACGTAGATGCCAGGCGGACTGAATGCGCTACTGAGACTGGAGAAGAAAAACCGGAGTGCATTGTAGACTTGTAGTCTTGGTCTCTGGTGGCTCCGGAGCTGCCTTCTCGTCCCAACCCACACAACGCGGCTTCCCAGAGTGGTTTAAGGCTGCTTCTCTCGGTTCTTGTGTGGCCTCTGGGTCGGCCTTTAATTTTAAGTCCAAAATAGCGAAATAACATGAAAGGCCACCCCACGAACAGAACGGAATGGAAACAATGCTCGAAATTATTATGCCCCAGCGCGACACCTCCCGTCTCTCGTCCTGCGGCCCCTTTAACTGCAACGGAGGAGAGTCCTCGAACTTTTGCCCCAGTCAGACAATGATTTCTAACTCCAGATGATGGTCACGGGCGAGGGAGAGGGCCCCGAGATGGTTGGCTGTCTCGTTCCTATCCGGACCACGACCAAGTTCCCTGGGCTAATTGAAGCCACTGAGTCACCGCAACTCGGTGAGGGTATGCAGTCTTTGACTTGGTCGTGGAGTTTCGGTGCTGGCCTTCTTTCTTTTGGCTGCTTGTCTTCTCTGCTGGCTGGCTGGCTGGCATTCCATTTCAATTTGTTGCAGTTACTTTTAAACAATTACCAAGGCACACGAACAGCTGCAACGGAGCTCGAGAAAAAAAACGAGAGAATGGGTATATGGGGCGGTGACCCAAGTGCTACTGCTGTTGGTGACCCAAACAGGTCGGGCACTGTTCTTTTGAAAATGCCCCAATATAATTTAATGATGAACAAGGACAAGAGCTGCGCCGCCCAGACCTCTTCTGCCCCCTCTTGGTGTAAATCTGGAAGTTTTATGAGACTATTGAAGCCAAAATGAAATTTGTACCATCCGAAAATGGGAAAGATGCGCTCTGTGGTCGGCTTGATGATTTGATGAGGCTGGTTTCCACATATCCCAGATATCCTATAACCAATCCCGCCGCCCCCCTTCGTCCCGCTTTCGACTCCTTTCCAACGTAAACGTGGAATACAAATTGCACTCATTTTAGTTTCTCACGTTTGTTGCATGTTGTACATGACTGCAACGCGCACGCACACAAATTGACACACACACGTGCCACACACATATACATGCCCCAAAAGGAGGTAGGCCTCAACCTCTGCTTAGTTTCAAAACCCCCCACCCCCCGCATTCTCCGTCCTCCATTCTTCGTTCCGTTCTCCATTCTCCATTCTCGATTCCAGGACTCCAGGACTCCCAGGCTCCCCCTGCCCGCAGCTTCGCCTACTGCTCTGTTTTCCTGTCGCTTCATCGGCATGCGACAAACGGAAATGTTGCTTTTATGCTTTAAATATGGCAACTTTGTGGTGTCGACAGACACACTCTCACACACACATGGTGGCTCATAGACACTCTCACGCACACACGGCCACATCCAGCACTCAGAAAAATTAATACTTAAGTATATGGAATATATAGTCAGTTTCAGACCTTTTAATCTCATTACACTAGGCCAACTGCCAAAAGAATTATACCTACATTATTTTGGTTCTTCTTCATTATTTCGCATAAAAGTGGTAACATGTTTTAATACACATGAATACTTATAATTCCCAATTTTCTATCTTATATATGAACATACATAGAGAACGGTGCATGTTGGGAAAGAACCCCTCGCCTGAGAGCTAATACATATTTATGATCTTTTATCGGATCGATCCAATCAATTAAAGCAAGAGTAAACGGTGAATATAGCTAACACTTGCTGGCTTAGACATCAATTTCTTGAAAAATTTTGTTTTCCTTTTTTTGAGTGCATTGACAGTCGTGTCGATAGCACGTCTTGCCTGGCCCTCATCCAGAGGCTTGCTGGGTTCGCTGCCTATGCACCAGCCGCATCCCCTTCGTCCTTCGTCCTTTATCCGTCGTCCTGAGCTCCTCTTTGTGTGACTATATCGCAACGGGTGTGAGTGTGTGTGAGAGCGAGTGTGTGAGCGAGTGTTTGAGCGATCGACCATGAAGCCTTCATTATTGCATTTCATGATTTTGCGGTTCTTTATGCTCGTTCCCTTACACTAGGCGGCAACACAAACAGGGAAAGCTTCTGCGGGAAAGGCTGTGGGGCGGAGCGGGTGGGCGTGGCAGGGTCCGGGGCAGGACACTGGACGAGCAGCGTCTGCCATGTGCCATGTGCCATGTGCCATGTGCCATTTGCCATGTGTTTGGCCTGGCCGGGACTGGTGTCGACACTTTCACAACATCGACATCCACATCCACATCCACAGCGACAAAGACATCACAGTCAGGGCCAGGATATGGCTTTGCCCCTCGTCCTGCATTCATTTCCATCTCGAGAATCGACTCGCTCCTCGTTTCGGTGTCTGTGTGCCTCATTCAAATTTTCAATATTTTCTATGTGTGCTGCCGGTCGTTATCACGCATTTCCTGCCATTTGCATCGCCATCTCCATCTCCATCTCTATCTCCATTGCCATTGGCATTGGATTGGTATCGGGAATGGGAATGGGAATTGCAGCCACAAGACGCTGGCTTCGTGGCCAGCAACCGACTTGACCAATTTGTCACCCCTGCGGTTCCGGGTTGAGCGCATTAGGCCGCACACTGGGCCAGCATTAATGCAAACCCGATCGTGGGGCCCTTGGTGGGGGTACAATGGCAGCTGCGGGAAACCATGACTGTAATGAATTCAGGGATAGGGGTCCTAAGCTCCATCAAGGAGTTAAGGTTCACCTTCCACATACTTAAAGCCATTTCAAACAGATCCAAAGTAACCACTTTTGCTGATGTTACCCATTCTTCCAACTTAAAAGTTATAACCAATTTTCTAGCACACGACTCTACACATTTGTATAGCTTTTATTTTATTATTTGTTATTAACTGGCTAACAATATATATATTTTTGTGTACCTTTTATAAACTCAATTAAACTTACCTTATTCCAATGTGCAAAGTTTTGGACATGGCAATCAGGTAAGCAAAGAAATTGTTTCTAGCGATATTATTGAAACTGAAAGAATCCAGTTGTAAAACCTGCCTTTAACAGCAATGATTGTGTGGCGCTTCATACTATTCCATTCTCTCTGGCACTCATTTGAACTCCCATAAGGGAAATTGTATATTTTCGATTGATTTTTATAAAATTCGAATTGTTTAGATTAAATTATTCGTGAACTTCAGTAAAACTTAAAGAAAATCCCTGGGGCAAGAATATATATAGTAAAGCACATGGTTCAGGATATATGTACGAAAAAATTGAACTTAATTAAAATCTTAATTTTTTTATATATATATATATATATATATATATATATATATATATAATATATATGTATGTTGTTATTTTTGAGCATAAAAGCTGTGTTTAATCCAGAAAAGTGTTATACTAAAAGTTATCTCAAAATGATCTGCGTATTCCACAAATTCTATTCGTAAGTCAGACCAAATTTGAAACATAGAATCTATCTAATCAACCTTTAAAAATATCGAGACACACGCTTGTTTTGGGTTTATGCCCAAAGCATTGTTTTGGCCCACTTATCAACTATCACCTATCAATTCCTTAATTGGTCTACAAACATAGACTTGCACATTATCCACATTCAAGTTGACTTCAAATTTAGGCAAAACACTGGGCAAATCATTTCAGAAATAGAAAAAATAAGGGTCCAAGGACACATCTCTGGAAATGCGAGTTTATGAGACAACTGCCTGTAAAATACGATTCAACAAACTTTACTGCAGAACTTGAACCATTAAAAGGATTTCGTTTATTTAGCATTGCGAATAGTTTTTTTCTGAATTGGATGCTTAACTATTATCCAGAAAAGTTAAAAATTTTCAAGTTTCTTACGAATATCTTTTTCGAATGCTCTTTTGCATTTATGCGTAAGCACATTCGCTAGAAAAGGTAGAATAGAGTTTAGTCTGTAGTCATTATTTGGTTTCATTACTTAAATAATCAATTCCTTTTCCAAATGAATGGAAATGTTGAAATGGTGATCGATGTATTTAAAATGATAGATAAGTCGCTTAGAAATTGCTGTTACATCAAAATTGGAAATGATCGACATGACTCCTCTACATCAACAGTGTGGTCTGGCCTCTACCTACCTTGCCATTTCCTAAATTATTGATTTCCGACAGGTTTTCTTTAATGACAATTTTTTAAAAGTTTGGTTTTATGTGAACATTTACATTTGGCAGCTTAAAAATTTTGCGTTTTTATATTGGATTCTGAGGTGTTCAGTTAAATACCGCTTCTAGTAAGGATAATCGACATCCCGCAAAGGTATGTCCTTTTATGTCATTGCTAAGACATTGATTTAGGCTTTGGTTTTATAACTGTTGTATTGGCAGGAATACAATGAATAAAGATGTTTTGTATATTATTAGTTGGGATTCATCACTGTGACATCAATAAATAGTAAACCAGTCACAAGCATTGTATTCCGTTAGAAGTTTTGTGTAAATTATGATTTTAAAAAATCTATATTTAAACAATATACAAAAAAATATTCTGGTGTCAGAAACAAAAAAAGGAAAGAAGAGTACCACACAAATAACTGAAACAAAAATTTTCTAATGCTGAAGTATAAGTACCATATCTTTACATTGTTCAAAAATATTGTCAGTGTTAGCACAATAGTGACAAACTGGCACAACATAAAACTGTAATGATAGTAATTTAATAATAAATATATTAATAAAAAATTATTCAATGAAGACCCTTAGGAAACTCTCTAGCCAATCATTCCTTAAGTGATCCCCATCCCATTAGTTAAATAATCGTGGCTTCCGTGCAGCTGCCGACCACATGTTTTCGCACACTCATCCCCCGACATTTTGCCCCATTTTGGCCAGCCTCGTCGGCCCGGCCAACGATCAGAGTCAACTGGCTTCCTATCTGACTGGCCCGGCCATAATCCGAGTGGCCGTATCCGCTGGGAGCAACAGCGTCGCATTCAGCTGTTAATGCCACTGATTGCTAATAAATTAAAAACCTTTTCAGCACGGTCCTGGCAATAGGTGGCAGAGGATTTGCAGGCGATGCCGGACACATTCGCCTCGCACATGGGGATCAGGAGGCGGAATCGAAATCGCACTCGGAATCGGAATCAGAGTGAGAATCTGAATCTGAATCAGAACCAGATTCCGAATCAGAGACGTGGCAGGGACGAAGCCCCTCCAATGAGTATGCAAAAACAAGGCAAACAGTGAATAAAATCAAAATAAAAACTCATTTATCAACACGCATGGCGCACACAGCACGCAGACTATCCATCTCCATCGATAAAGGTGGACCGAGGTGAGGCTGCTGATGCTGGTGGCCACGTGTTGGCCAAAAGGGAAAAGGTCACAAAAGCAGGTTAAGCTGCTTTTTAAATAAAGCGCACAGCACGTTAATGCCCGCTGGCCGCTCGCAGGTCGATGGCGAGGGAAGGACGAGCGGGAGACTTGGCCGGCGACGTGCTCACCACTCCGCTGCCGACCATCGACTGGAATCAGCAGGACCAGCAGGACCAACGGGACCGGCAGTACCGCAGGACCCTCGACCGCCGCCGACGACGAACGACGCGACACGACGGGCCGAGTGCGGCCGAACGGCGCCCGAAGGCCGCCTTCTCAGCTTCGGGATCGTCCTCGGGCCGCGCCGAGCCCCACGATTGGCGACGCCTTCGGCCTCGGCTGGCAATGCGGACCACGGCCGTAATCCGTTCGCTGGATTTTTGAATTAGTTGCGTGTGGTAGCTTGTTGACATCAGTACCGGGTACCGGATGCGGATGCGGACACGTGCGTGGCCCGCAAATCTCTCGCCAAATCTCGACAAGTCCTGACTTGACGCGACCGACACATAGTTTGCAGTTCTGCCGCCTAGTGCGAGATCCCCATCTGTCGTTTTTGTTGCTGTCCTGGGTGTCCTTTCTTTTTTTTGTTCCGGTACCACGTGTGTGTTGTTTAAAGTGCGAGGTGCGAGGTGCGAGGTGAGTGACTCTGTTGGTTTTGTTGCGCAGCGCTGTTTCGCCCCGCAACAGTTGCATTCGCCTTAAACTGCACCAACTGCCCAAACTAAGACCAACAGCCAGGGCAAAGCAGGCCAAAGCAAAGCGAACCCAACCAAGCCAGCCCAAAACCGAACCAAACCAAGCTGATAGCTGGCTAAAACCTGACCTGCGGTCCTCGATTGCCGGTCGATGGTCGCTGGTTGGCCGTTCAGCTAGTTTTGTGGTCGCTTTGACGCGGTCGCGGGCAATTTGAAAGCCAACACCGAAACGCCGATTACGATAAGTGCAGTCAAAAAGGAGGCGAAGTGGGAATCATCATCATCATCATCATCATCATCACCTTCACCACCTTCACCATCACCATCATCATCCTCAGCGGCAGACTGCATCGCATTGCTCGAATAACGAAAACATTTCGCATTCGCTTTCCGCCTGATGTTGTATTTCATTTTCGCATCGCTCTTTCTCATCCTTTGTCGTCGTTTTTAGTTTTAGTTGCCAGCAATTGCAGCTGCCAGTTTGCAATTAAAGACTAAAGACCAGCCCCATGCAAATGGCAAATGGCAAACAGTGAGGCAACCGAGTGGCGGTGCAACCGAGAGGCGAAATATTAAATACTAAATACTAAATGCCAGCTCCCAGCTGCCAAGGGAAGGCAGTTCAGCCCGCCTGTTGCCGTTGCCTGTCAGCATTTCGTTGAAGTCGGAGTCGGAGTCGCCATCGCCATCGTCATCACCATCACCATCGCCGCCGCCAATCTCCCTCAGGTGTCTTGGGCGACCATCCAGCCACTTTGAGTGCGAACAGGTGAGTGACAACGGGAAGAGGGATCCCAAAAAGGGAGTGGGCGTGATCGCAGGGTGGTGCCTAATGTGGGGCCATAGGGACACCTATGACACTGCCAACGCTTAAGCAAGTAAAAATGTGTTTACCTTACGAGTTGGTAGCTTAATGAATCGATCTCTAATCCCCTTGGATAGCTCATTTAATAGCACATAAGCTTCTTTGTGAAATAGGATTGCTCAACTTACGAACAGCGCATTGATACCTGTTACTTTGAAGTGCAAAGGCATATTTTGTTCATTCAAAATAGTGTAATTCCTGTTCGTATATGTACATATATTTTTGATCAGGATCATTACCCTGGCCGATCTGTTCTTCTTCCGTCTGTCCATATGGAATTTAAGGTCTCAAAATCATTCGAGCTGGAGAATTTATAAGCAACATGCTGATTCGAGTGATGACTACGCAGCGCAAGTTTATTTCAAAATTGACCACGACTATTGCTTTTTAAATTTTTAACGGATAAATAGTCGGCGCTATAACGTTTCGTCTTGTTTCAAGTCCATATATATATGCATATCGAGCCTCGACCGCTTTAATAACGTGTACGACAAAAACCACATTTTTGCAGGAGAGACAATTTTTGCGTTTACTAAGAGAAGGAAAGTCGGATTGCTTTGTCCTTTTTCGTTTTTTAATCGTCTTTTAGTATTTTGTCGGTGAAAACGTTATTTTTTCTGTAACTTTTTCAGAATTCGCACATGTGAAAATGGTGAATATGTTAAAATGTTAATATAGTAAAAACAGTCTTTGGCCATTAAAAGTTTTAATTCTTAGTTTACTATTTTTAGTTGCAATTTTTTTTCATAAAAGAGGCCAATTGATGACCAATATTCAACAATATTTTATATATTTTGAAATTTTAAGCCCGTACTTTTTATTTTAAATGCCACAGATTGACAGAGTTAATGCTTAACTTTTTTGCTGTTATATTAAAACGAGTGAAATCTTTAAAAATATTTCAACAAAAATTCTTTAATTTATTTTCTTAACATAACAATAACGCATAACAATTTAAAAAATAATTCCAAAAAAGTTTACTGGAGCTATTTTTGCGGTTAAGCCTCTACATGTAGATTCTATTATTTAAATAATTTGAAATCCTAACGTTTGAAATTTCAAGTGGGATCCAAAAAGATCCCAGGGGTTAGGCAAAAATATTCAAAACACTTGATCTGAGTTTTAAATTGTATAATATTTATTGTAAATCAAGCTAATGTTGGTGGTCGAGGTAAGGTATTATTGAAAATCACATTCTAATTGACGAAGACAAAACTATAATTGTTTTATAATTTAAAACATACTTTCGGCCCATATGACTCGGACAATTCACTTCTTAAACTGTGAACGCAGTCTAATAAAAAACAAGAGAGAACGCTATAGTCGAGTGCCTCGACTATTAGATACCCGTTACTCAGCTAAACAACTTAATATAAATATGCCCTCTTGTATGTTTTTCGCCGCTCGAGTTAGCTCCCGATTTTTATGTTAAAATCTGTACCCAGGGAACACCTCCAATTTGGCTAACTTGATTTGATTTGCATAGTTCTTGGGATATAGTTCGGTATTGTCAAATGAAAGCCATCGCAATTTCCTTTAATAGAAATCCTTATCGAGAATTAACGTTGACTCTGTTGAGCACCTTGGCCAGCTGTTCCAAAGTCATCCGTTAGATGGCGCTATTGTGCCATGAAAGTCGGAAATGTAGGCGCTAGCCAGGCTTAAGTGTTTAATGGGTTTTTGGGCGTTAGAGTGGGCGTGGCAAACTTTTATTTGGCCAATCGATAGGTATTGACGAAACAAATACATATCAAAAAAATTTTTCATAATAGCATCAAAACTGTGGCCACAGCTTGTGGCTTGTGGGCGTCAGAGGGGGCGTGGCACCATTTTGAAACAAACTTGCGCTGCGTAGGAACTCCTAAAATCTACATGCAAAATGCCAATCTTCTAGCTTTTATAGTTTCCGAGATCTCAGCGTTCATACGGACAGACAGACGGACAGACGGACAGACGGACAGACGGACAGACGGACATGGCTAGATCGACTCGGCTAGTGATCCTGAACAAGAATATATATACTTTATAGGGTCGGAAACGCTTCCTTCTACCTGTTACATACTTTTGCACGAATATAGTATACCCTTTTACTCTACGAGTAACGGGTATAAATACTGTTTATTCATACATACAGACTACAATGATTGACCCCCGAGGGGTTCACACATAGTCGCTTTAAGTCGTTTTTCGGAGTTTATACAAAAAACAATGTTTGTGCATTTGCATGCATACATAAATGTTGAAATGCGAAAAAAATGTGGAATATAATAGTCGGGGAACAGCATTTTTTTTCTAGTATTCTTGGTGCTATTACAAAAAAACTAAGCATAAGCTGTTTCTCACGACAGATTTGAAGGTGTATTAATACCTAACTACCTGAATACAGATTGTGTAATAAAAGATTTATTAAAGTCTACCTTGTCGTCCATTAATCGCAGTCGTTAAAAAGGGTCACCATACATTTATTAGCCATTAATAGCTACCAAATTTAATTTCAAGCTCATGTTAGTAAAATGTGAAAATCTGCAGATACCAAACCGGAGTAACCCAAGCCCAGAAATATGCCTTCCTTAAAGGAATCCCTCTTCCTTTTTTGACTCGGGCTTATCCTCGCTCTGTTGATCGTCGCCCAGCAGGAGGATCGTCTCACTGACGATCGGCGAATCCTCCCCACTGGGATTCTCGTCGTCCTCCTCACTGAACATGAGCTGGTACGGATTGTGCAGCCCGTACTCGTGGATTCCGCTCAGCTTGTCGTTGTCCTTGGCCTCGGTGTCCTCGTCGTTCGCCTCTGCCTCCGACTCGGAGTCACTTTCGCACTCGCAGCAGAGGATCTCGTGGGCCAGCAGGGAGATGGCCTCTTCGCAGAAGACCTCCTCCTCGTCCAAGTCGTTGTCCGAGTCCCCAGCCAGCGGGGTGTACGTGCTCGACTGGAGATCGGCAAAGGGACCACTGCACACTTTGCCATCGGCATCTGGATCGGATGTGCTGTTGGCTGAAGTGCGAAATTGTGTATCTCTGGATTCAGAGGCCCATCGGCATCGGCATCGGCATCAGCATCTCACCTTCGCTATCCGTTCCGCCGGAGCTTGTGGGCTCACTGCTGCTACTCGAGAAGTCCGCATCGTCCTCGACGAGTCTGGAGCCCAGCGGAGTGGCCCACGTCTCATCATCCACCTGCTTCTCCATGTCCAGCTGCACCTGTGAGCTGGAACAGAAGTCCCGCTTCGACTTGGCAGCGTCGCCGGCCATCTGCGAATGTGTCTGATCCCGACACTCTGCTCCTATGTCCATATGATGTACGTCTCAGTCTTCCCCTGACCGCCTCGCGTTGAGATTCCGAACTGGTTTGTATGCGTGCTGGAAGTGCTTTGCCCGGCAACTGCGATTGGTTTTGCTCTCGGGCTCGAGATGGGGCAGGAAGCGACACTGCCAGCACGTAATGTCCTGGGCGCTTTCTCCCCGGACGGCGAATTAAATTTTATGCCAACTGCATTGCCCTTAAAGGCGAGGGCAAAGGTCTTTGAAACGGAAAGGCCACGGAGACAGGGCCAAGATGGAGTCGTAGTTGTAGTCGGAATCGGAATCGGAGTCCGGCTAACTGCAGAATCGTCACAGGCCGCAGGCCGCGCTCAGCATGAACATCCACATGAACTGGCAAAAGGACACACAGGACTGCCATACCCACACACACACACACACAAGCACACACCCGTTCGAGAGCGCGTACACGAACTGGCTACCGCAGCAAAGTTACATTTGGAATTTTATTTCCATGGACGGGCCAGAAATGCAACAAATAAAAACGAGCCACGGAGCTCTGCTCCCTGACCCGGTTCCCACTCCACGGTCGTTATCATCGTATCACTCTCATCTGGGCAGGCGACACGCCTCCTCTGCCCTCCACACCTCAAATGGCAGGACGTCCGGTTGGGCGACTCGACCATGGAGAACCGAGCGAGAAACTTAATAGGGCAGGCACAAAACAGCAGACTACGGACGAGGCTTAATAAAATTTATAAACTGATATAAATTTATATAGGAGTAATTATCATATTGATGGCGGCGAGACCAAATTTAATTTAATTCCGTGTTTTCAGCTCAAAACTTTTTTCAGGGGGAATAATAATTTCGCTCCACTATTTCTCTTATGTATTCCTTTAAATCAAATATTTCATTTTGTTCTGGTACAAATTGGTTTAATAATTTATATTCAAATAAAAAGAGTTTTAATCACTTTGCGAGCAGTGATATTGTAACATCTTTACTTTCAACTGTCAGTGATTTCTTAACTTAAATGATAGTATTGTTATACGGTTGAAAGTATTGAACAGTTTGCGACTTGCTTTCTGGAACTTTAAAGCCCACGGATCATTTTCAAGCGGTCTTACTATAAGTCCGTGAGAAATGGTGACCCCGAATTGGCCAACCCACACTGCTTATATAGCCCAGAGTTTCACTGCATCTTTCTCCTGCTCCCATTTCCATTTTACTCGCATTCCCTTGACCCAGGACTAGCCAGGACCACTTTGGCGAGCCACAATTTAATTTCTGTTTCGGTTTCGGTGCAGTTTTTTTGTAGCAGTTCAGTAGTTCGCTGCTCCGCTTTCTCCGTCTGCTCTTCGCTTACTGCTGTTGTGTCCCAGGCCTTCCGGTCGTCAGAGGCAGTCGTTTGCGGTGCGTCTTTGGTCGGCATTGTGTCGCCCGAAATTCGCTGGCCAGGCACCGAAATTCTGGTCCTGCTCCCGCCTCAGAGCCAGTTCCTTCTGCAGCAATCCAGCCATCCAGTCATCCAGTTTAAAGCCCGAACCCACTGCCTGCTTGGCGCAGGAGAAGGGGGAATGGGGCTCACTGCGTTAACGAACATAATAACCCTTTTCTCTCTAATTACACACCAAATTTACTACAAACGAGCAATAAAAATCATCCAAGCAAAATCTCTGCTCCGGCCACAGAGCAACCCACCCACCCACTGCCAACCTTCCAGAGGAACCCCCTCCACTTGCCGCGTTCGCAGCGCTTAAATGCAAATGCTTTTTTCCCATGCACAGCACAAAAACATTAACAACAATGACAATAAATGAAAGACATTAATGCTAAGCGATCCGCATCTCGTTCCTGAACCGCTCCCACCCCCACCCAGACCCACACCCACTCCCACATCCACAAAGGGAATGCGAACGGGGGCCCGACGTTGACGACGATTGGCGGCGGTGACAGGCTTCCCGGGGATGGCGAGGGTCCTCGACAGTCAATGAAATAAAATTAAACAATTATGAAAAAAAAATGGCCTAGGAGGGGATGGAGGGCGGGGGAATGCCCTGGGATGTCATAACTCGGAGCAAACCCGGGCCCGTCGAAAGTCAGCAGGGGTATTCCGAGCACGCCCTTGCCCCCGGTCACTTCACATGTATAATTATTTGATGCTCTGTTTTCCCAGCTCCCCATATCTGTGTCGCCCCATCGCTGTGCCACCGCCAACTTCCACTTAAACCTCACTCATTCACTCATTCACTCGCTCACTCACTCACTCACTCACCGACAGTGGGGCAAATTTTACGCGACGTAATCGTAATATGATTATCGTGCCACATAATCCCCATCTTCCGCACTGGCAGTGTGTGTGTGTGCGTTAAATAACTTCCTTCCGGTGGCGACAACATCAACCGACTCCGTGTCGAGGCACTCGTGTATCCGCTTCCGTTGAATGATGCCGCAGAAATGCTCCAAATCTCATATCATCATTTACGCAGTAATTTTGGAAGCCAACTGGATGATGAGGCCAGGATTGCCAGGATTGCCACGCCTGCCCGACTCCTCCGAGTCCTCCGCCCCCTCGGAATTATCCAATTCAGCCACAGGACACTTTGGCCTCAGTCAAAAGGCAACTGCATCACCCATTTCCCATGCCAGGCCATAATAAACAAAGCTTCAGCTCGCAACTCATGCGAGTCAACTTCTACCGACGGCGGCGACTGTGACTTTGGCTGCGTGTTGAGGGCACGTCCATCCGAATGCGGAGGAGGATGCGGATGCGGATGCGGATGCGGACGCGGAGGTCCTGGTCTGGGGCTTTTTCTGCTCTCCGAGTGTCCTTATTTTAATCTCGACACAAGTTAACAGCATTGTTGGCAGCCGCGTGCCATCCGTGAGCTTTGCTTCGTCCTGCCGCCGACTTCCCCGCTCTAACTCAACATAATGCGCAGAGCTCGGCATTCATCCTAACCGCATCGCATCGCAGCGCAGCCCCCTTCGCCCCCGCCCTCCTCCCAAAGTACTGGCCCGGCCCTAGTTTCAGTTTCAGCTACCGGATTCCCCTCGTCGTCCACATCCTTGTCATTAGCAGTTAGCATTCAGACGACGTCGTCGTCTCCTTCGTTGCCTGTCGCCTGCCGTTCATAATGTTATGATGGCTAAAAGCTAATTGCGTTTGTCTGTGTTAGTTGGTGACATTTGGCCTCCTCTCACCCCGTCCCCGTCCTCGCTCCCCCATCTCCATCTCCATCTCCGGCGTCGACGTGGCGGCATTAAGTGTCACTGGAGTGCGTGATCCTTGTAAGTCGTCTAGTTACACATGTTTTTATAACCTGTTTTCCAGGAGTACCCTGTTGTCCCGACTGCCAGTACCCGGGTGGATTAGTTGGGGGCTAGGCAAGCAGCCTGACCTAAAGTGTGATTGCCTTTAGCTCAAGGTTTGCTGAAGTGTTTTACATCTTCGGGTAAACAGAAAGGATAGTTGCCTGTGATTCGGCACTGGAAGTTGTTCAAATCATGTTGAAAGCTTTAAAACACGGAAATTCCGAAACAGATTCAGGAATTTCAGTGCCTTCAGAACAACCATCTCTTGTTAAATCATTTAAGTAGCCATTCATGTCTTTTGGAGTGCATTTTTTTTTAAAAGGAATGCAACTAGTATCAAGTTTAGTGGTTCCCTTTCCTGTTAAATTGGCTTCTCTTGTATTAACTGTTTAGCTTTGTAAAAGCTGTGATTTGTAAAGGCTGTAATCTGGGGTGTCTAAGAATGTCAAGTATCCTTTAAATATATACGACAAATGCAACTATTTCGGTGCCTTTTGCCTATAAATATTTCCATTAATCTATATTTATAATAACTGGATATTAATCTGTCGAATTCTGCTCGATACTCGCAGCAGCTGCGGAAGTCCCTTTTGTTTTCGCCAACGTCATCGTCCTTGTCGCTGTGCTTTTACTGCGGGTTTTCCCAGAAAGTCCTTGCAAGCCTCGCCAGCGTGTCCTTGGTGACGCGATCAACTTATTGCGCTGTCACTCCGCAAGGGAACCTTCGGCAGCTCGGGAGTGGGCAGCCGGCTCGAACCGCTTAATCAGCCGGACCCAATGACCTACTAAGCCCCTACGACTTTACCTGTCAAGATGCCATCGAGGAGAGGACAGGACTCGCCCGCTTATGGCTGACAAATCACCAAGTGAGTCCGAGTCCACCGAGTTGACAATAAGAAGTGTCATCATTAACGAACATCGGCCCGACAAACATTTATCAATGGCAAACAGACAGTCGGGCGGACAAACAAACGAACCGGCAGGCAAACAAATGATGGGGCCGAGGCGAAGGCGTCAGGAACTTTGGCAAATTAAATCGGTGCTTAAAATATCCCGGGCCAGAGTGGGTGGTGGGTCAGGATGTGCTGCGGTGTGGTGTGGATAACCGCAGTTGGGACTGAATTCTCTTGGGGATGCCTCAACAGTTTTGTTTCCCATCATCCGACGAAATCAAGCAAATCGTATTAAATAACAGTTAATTACAAATACACACGACCCGGCCAAGGACCCAGACTGCCGCCAGGACGCCGCCCACCATGTGACCCACCGCCACCCACAGCCCACAGCCCACAACCCTCTAACCACCACCCACCACAGCCCAATCCAATCTCCCCCAGCAGCGCTGCTGCGGCAAAGTGTTTTCCTTGGGAGCTAGATTTGGGGTCAAAGCCAAATGGTTGATGCTGAATTAATTAATGACTCACTTGAATGATTGATTATTTGACTAAATGATTAAATTATGCGATCGACCGAGCCCCCCATGTGAGCTCCAGCCGCAGCAGGAAAGGCAAAAATGTGTTGTAACCTTTGACCGTTGCCCAATTATTTAGGCAGAAACACCAATAAACACGCCCTCACATCTCTTCACATGCGATTCACACTCGATTCACACGCCCAAGGCGAAGGCCAGGAAATATGCCAACAAGTCGAGGATAAGCCCTGTCTTCTGATTTTTTGGGGGGCATTCAGACAAATTGATCAAAGTCGTTGATTGTTTTGGGGGTTAAGGTAAACATTTAGTTTGAGGCATTCCTGCAATTGGTCTTAACCTTCATTTTTATTGGTCTCAGACATGAGGCTATCAATATAGTTCCTAAAATAAAAAAATACTAACAAAAATAATAGAAATATTCTTTCCCTAATCAACATTTGATTAAATTGAACGTTTTGACAATCTATTTATTTTATAGTAGTATTTGACAAAGTTAAATTTTTTTTCATTTTGATTTTACTTTTTCGATTTTGGAAAAGTTGCACACATTTAGCTCTAAAATAGGAGACTAGTCTGCGTAGAAACGGACAAACGGACAGACAGACGGACATAGCTCGATCGACTCTTACGGTCATGCTGATCGAAAATAACTATACTTTATAGGTCGACTGAAATTATAATACCCTCGGCAAGGGTATTAAAACTAGGCTCCGAGAAGCTCGTACTACAAACTATATTGGAAAATAGATGTTTTCAAATCACCGACCAGATACGATGATAAAATCAAGATAAAATAGAATGACAGACAAAACCAAGTTGCAACTGAACATTTGCTACTTTCTTCGAGCTATCTACAAGTCCTTTGCAAGCTTTTGATGTCTTATGAGCAAGTGAAGTTGTGGAAGCCCTCTAAATCACACAAAGCAGATCCAATGTGTGAGGGCATTCGACGAGGAGCTATCTCCATAATCAACCGAAACCTCTTCGGGCAGATTTTGGCTGCCATGAGGTCACGCACTTGGCTTCCGAGAGAACATGGCCCAGATAAGATGCTTAGACAAAGGTCTCAGACCCAGTCTCAGCCTTGTTGCACGCCATTTGGGCCGGAGGAGGAGAGGGGGTGGGCCCGAAAGTGGGCTTGGCAGTGTCGTTGACAGCCACAAATTTTGGCCTGCCAAAGCCGTCGGTGGAGGACGTCGTCCTCCCAGACAAGTCTGAGCCATTTCGGGGCCAAAGGCTGTCTGGGGCTTCTTGTGCATCTGCTTCTCGTTGGAGAGGAGCCGAGGGAAATCCCAGACGCTCGAAAGGAGTCTCAGGCGTCGTTGGGCGAATATTCGTACATTTATGCGAATTTCTGGATGCAATTTGAGGGGCTTTTGCGACTTGCTTATCGGCTTTCAGTCCGGTCAGTTAGCAGTGGCCAGGTGGACGCCCAGATCCAGATCCAGTCCGACTGCCTATGCCCCGCCTTATCAATCTGCGCATCATCATTGCTCGCTCATTGTCCTCGCTCGAGTCACCGTTTTTAACTGCAGGGTCTTGGTTAACAAACATCCCATAATTTGATTAGTGACATTCTGCACAGGCATTTGGGTGAAAAGATAAGGAATGCACACACCAGCACACACATGGTGGCAACTGGATACTGGACACTGGACACAGGACACTGGACGCAGGACACAGGACACAGGACACTGGGTGCCTGGCAAATGGCCAAAGTTGCAATTAAATTAAAGGCTGCTCGGACTCGTTTAGCCACCTTGCCAGGGATGTAGCAGATTGCCAGTTGCACATCGCAGGAACAGGAGCAGGAACTGAGGCAGGAACAGCACCGGTGCTCTGGCAGTCGATCATTAATGAAGTGTCCTTCGGCCAGGACATTGCAATTTAAAGAGCTGCAACCGCAGAGCAGAGCAGAGCAGAGCAGCCGGCTCCTAATGCACTGACCCCCGAGTGCCTCGTATGCGTGTGCTGCTCCGTTTCCCCTGCGGTCTCAGGAATTATCCCCATGGGTGCGGCTCCGAGTCCCAGTCCGAGCTCGGAACCGACCACCTATGCAGTGCCATCTAATAACCTCAGTCCCAGATGCCGGGCAATTGAATGCGTCCCCCCAACGAGCAACTAACTGCCAGCATCCTTGGCGGATGTCCCTTCTCCCCGGCGAATAATTCCATTTACTGGCTCCTTTTTATCACTTATCCAGTTAAAGATGTTTGTTTTATTCGCCTGCTTTTTTATTTATTTCCTATTTATTTTCTGCTCCATCTTGTTGCAGCTGCCACAGCTAGCTGCCGGTGAGTTATGACCCCGACAGTTGCCGCATCGCTCCGATGTAGTTGCCATTGCAGGAATTGGAAGAATTAGCAGCGCAGTGCCCGTGCACACAGCTTGGCCAACTTGAATAAACTTCTCCATTCCATCCGCACCCAAGCCCAAACCATTCGCAGAGCAATTGAAGCTCTTGGGCAAACGATTTGCCGTCCAAATGAAGGGTTTTATGAATCAGTAGTAATGGCACAGTCCTCCCAAACGTTGGCCATACGTCCTGACATCACGAAAGATACGCTTAATTTAAATCAAGAATTAAGCTTGGGCATTCTTCGTTTGCATGAATTTGCAACCATCTTTAAAGGGCAAGGCTTAAATAAAGAGTTAAATACTGACCCGATATTCGAAGTCCTTCAACGTATTAAAATCACGTCTTGATATTTAGCAGCAAACTCATTTTATTTTGGGGAAATACGATAAGCTTATCGCCTTTCAAACTATTTCTCTTAAGCAATAAAGTGCCAAAATTTATTCGTTCACACTTAAATAATGAAAGGCAAAATAATCAATAATTGCACCTTCATGTTTAAAACAAGGCTTTAAATGCATCTGCAACTTTGCTAATTTTATCCCAAAGAGCACGTCCCACTTTAAATCGTTTTTGTTTATTGAAGCACTATTTTTAGTTATTAGGAGTACAAAGGACCACTGAGATACCAATCTGAAGCTATAGGTATAAGGAAGTTCCTGTCCCAGTTTGAGAAAAATTAATTAAATAAATGAAAAAAAAAATAAAACATAAAAAGTTTTTAAAATAAAATAAAACATGAAGAAAAGATTACTTTAGCAAGGGGAAGCTTTTATTTATTACTTAATATACTTATTTCTCCAGTTCTTAGTTATTTAAATATTTATGAAATAGGCAAATGTTTCAGATGGATTTCGATTTTTATATAAGTTAAAATGTTTACTGAAATCGTAAAAATTCCTATTGTCTAGTTAAATGCGTAAACAACAATGACGATTTAACTATTAACATTCCAATCGTTCCTATAACTGCTATATAATATAGCAGTATGATTTTTATAAAATTATAAACGTATATTTTAAATAAATAAACGGTTAACTCTGTTAAAACGCCATATTTCTCTTAAATAGTTTGAATAATGTAGATTTGTTTTAATATTTTTAAAATGCAACTCACTGTTTGGTTTCTTAATTAGCTTAACAGAATCGGAAAAATATAAAACTGCAGCGGTACCAGAATACAATGCCACTACCCTAATTAGAATTTTGGTCCATTAACTTTACAAGCCTTCCGTCTACGATACCCCGAGTAGTTTTCAAAGTTTTCCTTCACACGAAGGAGTTGGTGTATTAGGTTCCACCTTGCAGCACTTGGCAGTTGGCTATTGCAGTGGTTTACCCCGAAATAATCCGTTACTAGGTTAGCTTAAAGAAAACTGTGGACTTTCGGCAGCAAGCCAAGAGTCGGTGGAGAACTGGCCCAACTGATGTTCGGAATAAAGTGAGACGGGATATTTAAGGAGAGTGTAAATTGAAATTTTATTTATTTATTTTCTAATTTTGATTTTGCTTTTCATCCTTGGTTTATTTATTGGCATATGTTTGCATTCATTCGGGGCCAGCTGCACTGATTGCTTTCGTTTTGATTTCAATTTGTGGATTTCGTTTTTGATTTTTAATAACCTGAATTCGAATGACCCGTCCACTAATCGCACTATTCACCCAAATTGATTCACTCTTTTGTCTATGTCCACTTGTCAATCGTTTTTTCAAATAGTTAAACTGTTTTGGAGAAATTTCGTTTTACAAAAATTTTGCCTTTTTCTTATTTCACACTTTGGATGAACATTGTGATTTTATTTCCCAAAAATGTTCAATGGGGTTGGTTATTCCTATGTAACAATATAAATTTAAATTCGTCTTCAGGAAAACTTATTCAATAGGCCGCTCTGTGACTTAAATTTCTAAAGTCGTCTTGTATGATCAATTCATTAGCCAAACTCAAAACGTCCATTGTTACTGAACTATAAAACTACAGATGCGGACTACAGACCGGAAAAACCGTTTCATGCCTAACATTCACAAAAATAATTTTACAAAATAAATATTAAAATATAAGTTTAATTTAATCAAATGAAAAGCAAAATGTTTACAATTGTGTATGTTGTCCCTAAGAACAGTGGGACCTATTCCAATTTTACTGTACTGATACGTATTTTAAATTTATTGAATAATTGAGTTATGTTTAAGTTCAAAAACAATAAAGCTGTATCGACTTTCACAAAACTATTGAGATTGTTCCGTTGGCAGGTATATGGAATTTTATAGTCGTCCAATCAGACGTTTCTGAAAAGTTTTTTGCATATAGATGTAAAATAGAAAAACTAGTTTGCGATGAAACAGACGGACCTACGAACATGGCTAGATCGACTCTCCCAATGGTGTTGATAGAGAATAAATACTCCTCATAGGGTTGGAAATATCTCCTCCACTGCATTGCATACTTTTGACTCAAATAATAATACCCTCTATAACCAGACTGTTTATACCCGTTACTCGTAGAGTAAAAGGGTATATTGTATTCGTGCAAAAGTATGTAACAGGTAGAATGAAGCGTTTCCGACCCTATAAAGTATATATATTCTTGTTCAGGATCACTAGCCGAGTCGATCTAGCCATGTCCGTCTGTCCGTCTGTCCGTCTGCCTGTCCGTCTGTCTGTCTGTCCGTATGAACGCTGAGATCTCGGAAACTATAAAAGCTAGAAGATTGGCATTTTGCATGTAGATTTTAGGAGTTCCTACGCAGCGCAAGTTTGTTTCAAAATGGTGCCACGCCCCCTCTGACGCCCACAAGCCACAAGCTGTGGCCACAGTTTTGATGCTATTATGAAAATTTTTTTTGATATGTATTTGTTTCGTCAATACCTATCGATTGACCAAATAAAAGTTTGCCACGCCCACTCTAACGCCCAAAAACCCATTAAACGCTTAAGCCTGGCTAGCGCCTACATTTCCGCCTTTCATGGCACAAAAGCGCCATCTAACGGATGACTTTGGAACAGCTGGCCAAGGTGCTCAACAGAGTCAACGTTAATTCTCGATAAGGATTTTTATTAAAGGAAAATACGATGGCTTTCATTTGTCAATACCGAACTATATCCCAAGAACTATGCAAATCAAATTAAGTTACCCAAATTGGAGGTGTTCCCTGGGTACCGATTTTAACATAAAAATCGGGAGCTGATTCGAGCGGCGAAAAATATACAAGAAGGCATATTTATATTAAGTTGTTTAGCTGAGTAACGGGTATCTAATAGTCGAGGCACTCGACTATAGCGTTCTCTCTTGTTTTGTATTGCAGTTTAATAGTGTTGCTTAGTTATGTATAACCAAAGCAAAAAATAAAAAAATAAAAAAAGATATCAATCAATGATACCCCTTAAAAATATATATAAATGTATTGTGTTGAAGCGGCAGAAAATTTTGGCTTTGAGCTTATTCGTTGGATTTAGCAGAACCCAAGTGTTAGGGATAAGACCCCATAATGTAACTATTCTTACCTACGGTCTGAATTTAAGAAAACGAAGAAAAAATTGGGTATCTGCACTTTGCCAACAAGGAAAGAGATGTACAAATTGTGAAAACCTGGCAGCAGCTTTAAAAACTGCTAAATTAGTAATAGAAAAACGAACTGGCTGAATCCATGACCACTGGGCCATGGTCGGATTTCTGTTTTCTGTCTGGACCTCCGTCTCAGCTCGACTTTGCTGTGTAAATTCAATAAAATGCTTAATAAAATTGATTGATTAGCTGCAAATGGCAGTAGATGTCTACATCGGCGGGTAAAGGACCTGCTGGATCGTCGGGGAGCGGATCCGGAGGTCCTGGTTATCCTGGCCGCATATTCCACATGCTTATTTAAAGGCATTGATGCCTGGCTCGATGCCTGTTTCAAGTGGATGCTGAGCCCTATCGCAGGCTCCCATGCTGAGCTCGTCGGCTCCTTCTGCCACATTTGCGATTCCTTTTGCCATTGTCCTGATTCCACACACACGTGAATGCCAGAACTCACTTACGAGGCCGATGCAGTCCTGGCAGGAGTTGGCATACCCCTCGTCGTCGTTGCTGTTGCTTACACAATTGTCTGTACGTTATTTGAGTTTGTGCTGGCATTTGTTATTTTGCTTTATCCTTTTAGATGAAGGCAACGCAAAGTAATGCGATTGCATGGGACGGGACTAGATTCAGACAAAGCGAGCGGGACAGCAAGTCGCGAGTTCCTATCCAACTGACAACTGCACTCTGCCACCTTCCTGCACTTGCCGAAAAGGTAGCCAGAGTCTGGTAAAAAATGTATGCATTTATCGCCCGGAATTAGCACACAAATCCCCGCCAGTCCTGTGCGATTTTGAGAATAATTGTAAGGCAGTCCGTGGGTTCGCTTCAGTTGCCACAGCATATACACTTTTTTACCAAAAGTAATGGTATTCTATAACCAAACTTAAGCGGTCCCATCAAATATTTGATCTGTTCTGGGACATTTAAATGCCATTTTACAAACAAAACGAAAAGAAAAGCCAACTTCAGCAAGCCGAAATTATATCCCCTTGCCGCTGGTAAAAAAATTAAATATTTTTTGTATTTCGTTTTCGATGCTTAAAAGCAATGAATCAATATTAATCTGCGATTGTTCCTATGCATCTATATTATTTAGTCGTTCGATTTTTATAAAAGTAAATGTATATATTTAAAGAACAACGGCTCCGTAAATTTATTTTATTCTTTTGGAATGGAAGAAAATACATTTTTTAGGTAAATAACGGGTATATTTATTCAGCTAAAAAATTTTAAAATGAATTCGTCCCCAGCATTTCGACAATTTTAGGTCTATATATAAAGTTTGTTATTTAAATATGCACTGACGTTATTATTAACACTTGATATTTCCTATAACTTCGAAGGTAATGATGCGATTTGGAAAATTTTGTTGGATATTGACAATAACGATCCTGATTAAAAATATTTATACTTTATACAAAACGCTTTCTTCCACCTTTTACTCTCCGAGCAACGGGTAAATAATAGACAATAAAAATTCTAGATAACCTTAAAAACACCAATGTGGATTTTTATTAAGAACAACCGCTTATGTTGATATCTGGGTATTAACCACTATAAATAGTTAATAGCCAACTAGGTCGGCGAGCAATCTTCCAATTTAGTTCCAGAGATCCAGAGAAAACGATCAGGACAACACATGTATCTTGCATTTATATTAAGATTTTTATAGGGAGAAACGCTTTTATACATTATACTGGCAGGAGTACAAACCGTTTGAATATTCATTTTAGCACAAAAAAAAACTATAATTCTTATCACTTCGTAAGGGCTTTATTTAAAAGTGTCTTCGCAAAATGTTGAATGCTTTTCCGGTAGTCTTCTGTCACTTAAGCCATTTCAGGCAAATGCATCTGTGGATTACATTAGCCATCTGAGAAACACCTCCTTTCCTTAGGCTTGCTTTGTTGGTTTTCAATTATAATGTCACGCATTTATGCCTGCGCTTATTTATAATTGTGCTGATGCTGCCCGCTCCTTCGTCCCGTCGCCTCGTATCCAAGGCTCAACTCTTCAGATGTCCTGCCGCTCCTGCCAGCTCCTTTTTGCCATCCTCAGTGTCCAATTAAAAGCCGATGCTGCTGCAAGGTTTTGGACATGGGTCGTTCGAGGGGCGGCGGAGTTAGGAGGGGTTAACTCCTCTAACATCAGGTGCTGGCTGGCCGTTCGGAGTTTGGACTGCTTGCATATTTGATTTGTGCATTTAAACATTTCAAACAAGCTGTGTCAACCCACCAGCCACGCCCTCGCCGCCTCCCGCCCCACTCATCTCCAAACGGCAGTGGCAAGTGCAGGCGACATTGCCTCATTGGAAATTCTCTTTAGAGTAATTTCAGTTATTATATTGCTTTGGCTTTGTTCATCCTGGCTCTTGCTGCTGATGCTGCAGCAACTTAACTCCTACCTGGGCATTATTTATTATAAATGATTAGCAAGCTGCTATTTGGAGAGCGGAGTCGCCAGTTCGAGCCATCGAACATCTGGATCTCTCAGCATCCGCATCTGCATCTGCATCTCCATCTGAGATCCCGAGGCTGGGCTTCTATCTGGGCTGTCACATCTGGCATTTGTCCTGCCGCTTGTCCTGTCACCTCGTCCCTGCCGCCTCTTCCCAGTTGTCCCCTAATCCGGGCATAAATGTTGGATGTGTCGAAGGCTTTGAGTGGACAAGGCCGGAAAGGCTGAGCCCTGCCACAGGCCGACCAGCAGAGAAGCGAAATTAAATGCCACCTGCGGCCTGCGCACAGTGAAGCTTTGGACGGGAGAATAGCCACAGCTTGCTCTGAAATAGACATTTTAAATTATTAAAATTATTGTATTCCCGATCACACGCAACAGGCGAGTCCATCTTTATAAATTTATAAGCATACTTCAGTGTCTTTTTCGTAAAATAAGCAACTAAAAAGTAAGAGCTTCTATCTGAATTTTTTATTGATGAAAGTAAATGGGTTTTTCTTAAGTTCGAACAAGAAAGGAAAGCTAACTTCGGGCGGAGCCGAAGTTGAAATACCCTTGCAGAATATTCTATAAATTATATTCTCCAAAATTATTCATATGAGGCATTCTTAACACTCATAAAAATCCCAACTTCCTAACTTTAAAAACCACAAAGTTATGGCAATTCCAATCGTTCAGTTATGTGGCAGCTATAGAATATAGTCGGCCGATCCTTATGAAATTTGGTATGCCTGATTAATTGGCCAAATATAAAACACATAGAAAATCCCAACTTCCTATCTTAACAAACACCAAAGTTATGGCATTTCCGATCAATCAGTTATATGGCAGCTATAGGATATAGTCGCCCGATCCGGCTCGTTCCGACTTATATACTACCTGCAATAGAAAGACAAGTTTCAAGCAGATAGCTTTAAAAATGAGGGACTAGTTTGCGTAGAAACGGACGGACGGACAGACGGACGGACAGATGGACAGACGGACATGGCTAGATCGACTCTCCTGGTGATGCTGATCAAGAATATATATACTTTATAGGGTCGGAAATGTCTCCTTCTCTGCGTTGCAAACTTTTGAATGAAATTATAATACCCTCTGCAAGGGTATAATTAAGCCAGATGGAACTAGAATAACAGTGCAGGGCCCTGAATGAAATACGTTTTAAGAGGTGTCTGCTCATCAGCAATTTATAAATATTTTAAAAACTGGCTTGCAAATATTAATTGAGTCTACAACTTTATTTATTTACCTAATTTTACCATTCTTACATTATCGATAGTAATATTTTAAATGATCCTATTTTATGGTATTAGTCAGTATCCGTTTCGTGCTTATCCCCTTTTTCCAACTAAATTGCTGTATCGATAAACTGAATCGAACTTTATAAATTGGCGTTTTGTGATGTTTTTAGAATGATCTATCAGATTGGATATATCAGTTATTATACTGTATAACTTTTGCAACCCGTAGCTGTCAAAGGAAAATTCGGTTCATTTCATTACGGTTCTATATAAATTAACGAAGCCTTTGTTTTAACATTTTAGGGGTTCATCCGAGTCATTGATATATATGTGTTATTATTCGCCTATATACTGGACGCGTATGTACGTTTGGTGCAGCGTCCAAGTGTATTGTATTTCTATTTAGTTCGAGTAAGTCATAACTTTTAAGTGTCGCATTGCTTCACTCTCGGCCTTTCGACTTTGAAACTGCAAACTCGAACTCTACCAGCCCCCCAATCCCCCCAATCCCCCCAATCCCGGGTATTTTCAACCAGTCTCTATCTGTGCCTCACTCTTTATCTCTCCCTTTCCCTCTCTTGCAGTTATTGGCATGCCACGCCCCCGCACAGCGTAGCAACAGGAGCAAGGAGCAAGGAGCAGCAGCAGGAGCCGGAAGAAGAAGCGTAAATAAATATGATAAAGCTTAAGAATATATAATAAAGGAGAGAAGACGCAGCGGCAGCAGAGGAAGAAAAGTTTAAATGAAATAACGCAATATAAAAACATAAATAACTAAGGAAAGTGCCGAAGAAGGGGCCAGCGAAGAGGAGCCCAAAAAAGTAGGCAACAAAAAGAGGAGCAGGAGCAGGAGCAGAAAATCTGGGAAGCTAGTAGGCACCCCCAGAAGAGAAGAGCAGAGAAGAGCTAAGAAGAGCCCCGGGATAAGCGGAGGAGCAGAAGCAGGAACTGAAGAATCAGGCGAAGGACCCGGACCCGGAAACAGAAGAGCAGTGCAGCCGGACAAGGGAGAATAGAGCTCAATTACGCCGCCAAACTGTCGTGTCAGCAACAACGTGAAATGTGCAATTCCTGGCTGGTGCTCATAATTGCGCTCTCCGTTGTCGTCTGCCTGTGGAACTCGCAACAAACCGAAACATCCAAATCATGCCCAGCCGAGTGCATCTGCTTGTCCCAGACTCAAGTAAGCTTAACAATCTACTTGTACTGCTAGGGCCAAGTGCTGGCGGGGATTTCAGGGAGGGGGTCAGGGCCTGCAGAGGATGGTGGCTCTGCACAGTGGTCTCGATAATAGAACGAAAGATTTTGTCATCCTTATACAAATGGAGCACAGAATTCAGTTGCAGACAAGAGTGATAATCACCCTTTCACGCAGAAATCGTCAGCGGTATTTTCTTCAATCCAATGGACGACCTACAGATTATGTTTTATTTTAGCCAAGTTCAGTTAAAACAAATAACCCAGGGGCCAACATATCAGTACTGTTTATTTGAGATGTGAGGATTTAAATAAATTAATTTTTAACAACTTTAACTTTTATTGTATTTATTCATGTCTAAAATGCTTTTTATATTTTTCCATTTCCAAACAATTCTTAAACCTCGTCCAACATAAATGACTACGGAAATCAAGTTTAAAGTGCAGACTTTGCTTTTGCTTTAAAACATTTATGCAATGTTGTCTTGCATACATTAAGAACACTAACATCCTTGGTTGTTTAAAAAAAGGTTTATTTAAAGTTCAGTTGTTGCTATTGCGGAAGCCTATCAAAATGATGCTACTTACGATCTGAGCAATACAAAATACGAAAAGGGGTCAGAGGATTACTAAGTGACCAGTTACAAGTCCCGCATTTTATCTTTAACAAATAGTGAGGAAAAGTCAGGTATTATTCGTGTTGCCTTGTTGATCGAAGTATATTAGAGTCTCATTTGGCCAGATTACACGCTATCATTCTCAATAACCATTTGTTTCACCATTTATCCTAGCCACTTGTATTAATGGGATAATCAAAACTGTTGCACGAGCACGTCAGTTTGTTAAAAAAGTGGAACACCCAAAATAAAAAGAAAATGTAGCCAGGAACCCAAAATGGGTTCATGTGTATTAAAGGAATATATTTTGTTGTAGATTTATAAGCGTCCGATTCCTCGAATCAAATAGAGTTTTATAACATTTTTGGCAGAGCTGTTAGATTAAAGGTAAAAGCTAGATTAAAGGTAAAACCATTTTAGTCTTCGAAATTTCCTCTTTATTTTGTTGAATAATGAATTTGTAAGCTCAGCAAACCAGTTTAACAGAAAACCTACCGCAATACTCTTTATTGCACCTTTCCTAAATCGGTTCTTAAAAATGACATAGTTTTCCGATCTGTACGAATATGTAACTATATTATTATTCAGCAGCTTGCTACTTACTTTTTAAGCGATCTCGGCCACAAGTGCAGCTTGCCCTAACTCAAATTTACTATTTGAAGTCGGACCGGGGCTGAGGCACTTGGCCCACAGTGCGATGAAGTGGTATGCAGAACCATCGTCAGCAGCTTCAAAAGTGGCAGTAGTCAAAGGAGGAGACCGAAGTCAGAAGAATGGACTCATGAGAATGGAGAAAGAGCTCGAACTGCTGCAGGAGCAGGAGAATTGGGAGGATCTCTGGGGAACTGGTGGTCGGGCAACGGCCACAGATGCTCCGGTCTCGTCGGCACAGTGATGAGTACAGAAAATTAATCGAAAATGCATGGAAATGGTTATTTTCCTTTTGTTTCTGCGTCTGTACGAGCTCCCTGTGTGCCACGCCTCCAGACTTTAGTCCCCTCTCACCGCCCATCGCCTACCGCCCTCCTCCCCCCGCATTTTTGTGTGTGGCCGTATTCAATGGTGTCCCGCGAGGATTTTGCAGCACGCTTAATGCGCATCCTTATTACCAGAGGGAACTTGGCATCGTCATTTCTACCAAATTGAGAACTTAAGTGATTTCATTATTCCGGATTATAGACAATGCAATGATTTACTCAGCTCTCGTTCCACACTTATCTCTCACTGGCCGCCGCCTCTCTTTTTTGTATGCGGTGCGGCGGGGGGCCTGTGTCCCTTCGTAACGGTTTACTGTATTGAAGAGGCGAAATTAGTGCAGGCCCCGAAAAGGTAACAAAAGTGAAGCACACTTTTTGGGGTCAGGCCCCGTTCTTCGTTCTTCGTCCTCCTTTCTCCTTTCTCCTCTCTCCTCTCTCCACTCCTCATTTTCCTTCGCTTCAACCGACAGTGCCAGTTAAAGTTCAGCGAACAAGGGACTTTTTAACCGTGTCGCTTGAATTCGCGACTGTGAATGCATAGAAACGAAATTTCATTAAACGGAACAGCACAGAACAGAACAGAGCAGAACAGAACGTAACGGAACTGAGGCAAAAATAACAATTCTGGGGGGTTCTCGGGCGAAAGGCAAAAGCCCTTTCCCAAAGAAGTGGGGAGCCAAGAAAAGAAAACTTTTAATTCGTTCATTTAAAAAGGTGAAGCGTATGAAAATTGTGCAAATGTTACGCAAGAAGTGCAGCCAAAATTGGGCAAAGCAGGTGAGCGGTGACTTTGGGGGGAGGGGGCGGCGAGAAGGGCCTGGATGGTGGGTGGGGTCAAAGGGAACGTGACAGGCGATGGACAGTTATGCACAGTTACGTGGCGACCGGAAAGGAACCAGTACACTCTGGTGCTGCCACAAACATACATACACTGTTCGATTGTTTCTTAAAACAGCCTTAAAACCACTTACACCTGTAATGGGCATATCATTTTTTAGTAATCCATTATATAATGGTTATCAATAAAACAATACTGTCATAGAATATTTACTGGAGCCAATTCGCTTATACTAAATATAATTACTTACCCCCCTATTTTAATTGCTAATGTAGTATTTATTAACAGATTTAATTGGCATTATATTTACAAATTCGGATTGAAAACAATACGGACATTAAACATATGGCAATTCCACTCACTATACAACATAAGCTTAATTTTTTTGCATAGGTTAGCTTTATTTATAAATATATTAAATAAAAAGTTTATAATTCTGTATTTGGTACAGTAAAAAAAATTGACCTATTGTCCTATGATCACATAGAAAGCATGCTACAACCGTAAATATTTTGATATGCTATTTTTTAAAATGGAAACCAATATACATATCAAGCTGACATAGAAACAATTACATTACATTTCCTAATTTAGTTTACTTAAAACTGCAAAATAAAAAGTTATGATACTAGTACAAGTACTCATTTCTATTCTTGAAGTCACTTTAGAGCTAAATATTTTTTAAAAACCTGATAGCATACCATATTGCCCTTTTTTCTCGAAGTGCAAGCCAAGACAAGAGCCAGAGCAGGAAATTCTTAGCCAGAAAACGCACACATCAGCACATAAAGGTTATAAAAACTGAAAGCAAAGGAGAATGGCCGAGGACGAAGACCGAGAGCAAAGGATGTGCGAAAAACAATGCTAGACAAGGGTCGCGCCAGTAACCACGGACTCGCCCCGCCGCCAAAAACAAGAATTCGATTTAATTTTATTTTGAGCAATAAAGCCACAAATTCAATTTTCGCGCCACGCATCAAACAAAGTCCCACTCCTTGGTCCATCGCCCTCGTCGCCGTCCCCGTCCTTCGTCCTTCGACTCTGGCTTTCCACGGCCCGCCTCCGATGTGGCGTCTGATCTGATTGCCCAACGGCTGTCAGTTGCCATGGCGGAGACGTATCAATGGCGCCCACGGGAAAAGCGGGCGGGGAAATGTCATAAAGCAAGAAAACACAAACTGATTAAGAGCGAAAACCTTTGATGAGTCGATGAGTCCGCTGACAAAGCCAAGCAATGGGGGTTCTAACCTGGGGAGCAGGAGTCCTCGGCGGTTGAATAAATGAAACATCAAAAGGTGACCCGAACGTCACAGCAGGAGCAGGAAGACAGCAGGAAGTAGCCAAAGGCAAACAACCAAATTTTTCCGGCCATAAGTAATCTAATCAAAGAAAAACTCTTTTTAACGAAGTAGAAAACTAGTGAAGACACAAGCTCAGCATCGAACATGCCTGATATCAAAATGTGTGACAAAGAATTATAAACATAGCTTTTTACTGGCGTTCATATTAAGTCGGCTTACTCTTTAAAACAAAATGTACAAGTATTTCGTGAATTTTTATAATTTCCAAGCCTTAAGTAAAATCGACAGGGGTATTTTACGAAATGATTTCGTTTCAACATAAGTAGTTGTATTCTGTCAGATGTATTAAACACATTCATCGCTGATAAATTTGAAATTGAGTTTTTAACGGGTGAAAAAAAATGTGTTTCAAAAATACTTGGCACTATGCCGTTTAAAGACACAAGAATGGGCCAGACATATTGTACCATATGATAACAATAACAACACAAACCTTTTGTTCACAGGTGCTGTGTAACACGGGCGGCCTAGACCAGATCCCGCTGCGCCAGCTGCCGGCGACGGTGGAGAACCTGGCGCTGACCAAGAACAACTTCCCGATCATCAAGCCGGACTCGTTCGCCGGTCTGCGGGCGCTGAAGAAGCTCTCGCTGGACGGCAACAACATCACGCGGATCAAGCAGTTCGCCTTCCGCGGACTGCCGCGGCTGAAGGAGCTCTCCATCCAGTACACGCCGCTGCAAATGGTGGCCCAGTTCGCGTTCGCCGGCCTGCAGAACCTGTCCACAATCCTGCTGAGTCACAACCAGATCCAGCGGATCGAGGGCAACGCCTTCGCGGGAACGTCGAATATCAAGCTGATCCTGCTGACCAACAACCCCCTGATCCGCATCGACAGCTCGGCCTTCTCCAGTTTGACGAACGTGGGCCACTTGATCCTGCCGTCTGGCATCCGCAGCATCGAGCAGGACGCTTTCTTCGGCATGGACACTGTGGGTCTGCTGAAGCTGGCCTACATGGACCTCAAAGAGGTGGCGCCCTTCACCTTCCGCGGGCTGTCCAATGTGCTTCTGCTCACGCTGCAAGAGTCGGATCTCGGCGTGATCTGCGCGGACGCTTTCACCGGACTCACCCAAGTGGAAACGCTGCAGATCCTGAACAACAAGATCGACTCGATCGAGGAGCTGAACTTCACTAGCACGGCGGCCATCAAGCACCTCAAGTTCTTCGGCAACCACGTGCTGGAAACGCCCGATCCCAACTCAATCATCGTGGACGGTGTGGAGCACCTGCTGCTGGTTAGCAACCACTTCCCCTGCGGCTGCCACATCCACACCTTGCTGGATGGACCGCTGGCCGAGGGCGCACACAACCTGACCGACTTCCTGCAGAAGAATTACTGCATCTCGCCCCTGGAGGTCAACGGTCGGGTGATGAGCGAACTGGACATCGACTCGATTGGCCGCTGCTCCGACCAGCTGACCAAGGGCAACCTGGGCAGCTCGGCTGCCTCGCTGGCCCTCGGGATCAACTCGATGCTGCTCATAGCGGTGGCCAGCTGCGCTGAGTGGCGCCACGTCCGCCTCCTGGCCAACCGGCTGGCCCAGCTTCTCGGCCACGTGGCCTGGCGACGGCGTCGGAAACGGCGGAAGGACAATTAGGCAGAGGTCTCCAGCACCAATTAGCGGAGGTAGGTACCACGACATCCTCCACACAGATAACCAAAGTCAGACTTAGCATATATAATAGAGCCGATAAAAAATATGTAGGTACCGTATAATAGACTTTTTACTTTAATACTGAAGTGAGATTTCCCACTTTTAATATTCCTAAAAAAAAAATACATTTTTTCCCTCTCACCAGAAATATCATTCACAATGGTCCTTCAAGCCGAATGTAATGACTGAACCGTTTCATTGTCCGCTCAGAATATTCTCACGCTTTCATGAAATCGAGGTTATTTTATTCAGTATAAGCAACACTAGGAAAAGACAAAAACTAGAAGAATTTTAAGCTGTGCCTTTAAAAAAAAATTTTAGGGTAAAATTTTCTAAAATTAAGGGCGTTCCTTTCTAAAATCTAAGGCAAAGGGCCCTAAAAACAAGAAAAAGTTTTCTAAAAAATAGAAAAATATTTCTTAAAATTAGAGCATCTAACCATAAATTTTAGGGTATTTTTTCTAAAAATTAGAAAAAATGCGCCTACATTCATCATGATGTAATTTTTCATTCAGCATTTATGTATGTATGTGTATACATATGTACGTATATGATTTAAGCACTTCGCTTTTCATTTAGAAAAGTCACAAAGTTTGTATTAGTATTGCGCACTAATGAATTGCCAATATCGATTTCAACTGTAATTCTGTGGGGAAAGAGAGAGAGAATTAGTACAATTATGATTTATTTCAGTTCTTACAAGTCCGATAAGTTTCTTATCCGAAAAACCTTTACTTTTATTCGTCCGCCGGTGGGATTCGAACCCAGGTCTCCCGCGCGTGAGCTCGAAGACATTGAATGGAGCCACGGTCGCGCGCGAAGAACGCGCGGCAAACCAAAGCCTATATGATGGGGCGTTTACGAAGAATATTAGTTTAAAAAAGTTTTCAGAACTCGTTAAGTCGCAACTGTGAAAGTCGAAATATTTAAAATAAATTTTCTAAGATGATATTTCATATTTCAAAAAATATTTAAATTACTTTTCAATAAAGGGTAAAAACTTTAGTCGTTCTAAGCATTACTTCTCATCTGTGTTTATACACAAGGGAAAAAAAAAAAAAAAAGATGTCGGCAGCTGAAATTGAACTTGCGGTGCTTAGATTTCTGGTCAGACATTCTAACCCCTAGGCTACTCGGACAGGGTTAGAACAATTTTATGGTCATTTTAGAAAATAATTCCTATGTTATAGAAAATATTTCTATATTTTGGGATTAATTTTTATTTTTTAGAAAATATTTCTATATTTAAGAAAACATTTCTATGTTTAAGAAAGCGTTTCTATTTTTTAGGGTTATCGAATTTTTAGGGTTAATTTGAGAAAATTTTTCTATATTTTAAGGTAAATCATTTTTTTAGGGAAGAATTTCTAATTTTAATAAAAAAAATTTCGAAAAACAAGTGCCATTTTTACTAAAATATAGAAATTCTTTCTTGGATTTAAGGCGAGTTTAGTTTATGGCGATAATTTCTACATTTGAGAAACACTTTCTTGATTCAAGAAAAGTTTTCTTGTTTTGAGAAAAAAATTCCTTGAAAATAGAAATCTTTTCTTGGATTTAGAAAAAATAAAGTTTTAAGGCGAATTTCTAAAATTGAGGGTTAATTTTGCTATGAGTGTAGACTCGGCCTATTACAGCTTTTACAATTGACCTGCGAATTTCTATTCGGCATCGAGCTTATTTTGTAATGTGTAGGTCGTTCTACAGTCTAGCGACACCTGCTCTGTTTCAGAAGCCCCGAAAGCCACAAACTTGGCGTAAGACCATTTCGCCCGTTCCCTTTGGCCAGCCGGCAAATGGAAAATGATTTCAATAGCCTCTCATCTTTAAATGCAATCGCAAACATGACCAACAGAGTGTGTAGTCATCGTCATAAGTATTCCACGCAGCCCAATCCAATCCGCTGGCCCCCGAAACCAATTGAACTGCTGGAAAGCCCGTGCTGCAGTGCAGGCAACATCAGTTCTCGGATACAGTTTCATTGTGGAGCTCTTTAAGAGTGTGCTGCAGGGTGGGTTGTCGGGTTAGCATACAAAACGAAAACGGAAATTACAAATTCTATTCACTCGCCCGACTGTGGCACTCTAATTCGTAGCCGGACCCACTCCAGAGCCCAGAGTCGGAGTCCCGAGCCCGAGACCAGAGACCGGAGACCCAGCCCCCGGGCCACCCAATGGGCTAACCCATTTAGCCTTGCAGCCGAGCAGACGGAGCAATTTTGATGGAGACGTTCGGGCCTCGGGAGGGGGCAAGGCTATTCTTCAGCCGCTTATCGCAAAGGATTTAGATTTATCTAACTTGATTATGAGACCGGGCAGAGCGCCTTTGCCTCCCAGGAAAAGGGGAAAGGCGTTCGGATCCTGGTCGGCCTAAAACAAATGCCCAGAGAAATCATTGAAGGAAATTAAAACTTTGTTTACTTTTAAGTCCTTTCCCGTCTGAGGCAGCAGCAGTTAAATAAGGGGCAGGAATCAGAATCAGAATCAGAATCAGAAACGGAGCTAAAAAGTTCAAGACAAAAAAGGACGTTTTTTGTGTGCACTTGCGAGTAGCTGCCTGTTCTGTTTGCATTTGCATGGCCCTCCTTGCTGGCCACATTAGAAGGCCTATTCACTTAATCAGTTTTTTGGCTAATTGAAGGACATCCAGCCGGCAGGCAGGATGCGGCAGTTGATACCACTTAAAGACTTAAAGGCTCTCTCTCGCTTGGCAGGCAACATGGACGTGCGATGGTCGCCAATGTGGCCGGTTAAGCACGGTTTCCCCTCGTCCTGCCACGCCCCCTTGGGCCACACTTCCCCTCCCCGCCCCGCGTGGAGTCGTCCTCGGTGGACGTGGACTATGTTGTAGGCGCACTTTGCTCTTTGGCTCTTTGGCACTCGTCCGCAGATCGTTAACTTAATTGTTCCGCTTGAAATCCGAAAACTGCCAACGCTATTGTTGCGACTGGTAGTCGTGAATGGCCGTGACCACGCCCCTCTCAAGCCCCAATCACCCCCCCCGGCAAACGCCTATGGCAGAAACAGGAAGAGGAACAGGAACAGGAATGCAATAAAATTGGCGTGACTAACTCAGCTCTGCGAGCGATGCGAGCATTGCAGATGAGCTGGGCTCGAGGCTGAGAATCGGGAGACGATTGGGTGAGAATGTGGGAAGGCGGGGGGGCGAGGGTCTGGGTGGGCCCTGCCATGCCCCATGTGGCAGCCACAGAAGGGCGTAAGTCGTGCGTGCCTCGGCCAACGTTGACGCTGTCATGCAATCAGCAAATAGGCGACCGCAGCAAAAGTCGCGTAATTAACGCGAGGCCAACATCAGGACTAGGTGGCCACCGCCGGATTTCCCATTCAGAAGCTTAAATTGGAGTCCCGAATCAACGTGCCGCTCATCCGTCCGAGCCCCCGCAGCCGTAGCTGTCTATCCATCCATCTGTCTGTCTATCTATATATCTAGCTATCTAGCCACCCGTCCCCCTGCACGGATGTGATAAATGTTCAGCCAAAGTCCGCAGCAAAGCAAACATGGGAAAGTGAAGGGCGATAAATAAAATCATCGACTACGAGCTGTAAAAACGTGGGGCGAAAAGTGAAATGCAATTGAGAGTTGCAAATTGAAAAGACTGGATTAGAGGGTTAGGAATTTGAGATGGCGCCCGAGGAGCCTTTGGTAGATTACTCACAGTAAGTGTTCCCGCTATCCGATGGCCAAATAGTCGTGGGACGCAAAAGCATTGGTTAACTTGTGTCATAAGCGAGAGGATTACGGAGGGGGACAACCGTGCATGTATTTAACTGAAGCCCCACACTAGCTTTTCTATATTTTCATTCCAGGAACCCATCCGGAATAGTCCTCTCCGAAAAGCATCTCTTAAATAAGCCACTCATTAACGTATCTCTTGGCCAACCCAAGCATTCGGTGTCTAATCGCCAGCTCAATCTGAATCATTGCTTACTCATCATATGCAAACGAGACCCACCCGTTGCCCATTTCCATTTCCCTTGCCCTTAGGAACCCTTTCCCCCTCCGCAGTGCAGAAATATCTGGCAAATTACCAGCGACATAAATTAGAGCCCGACCACAATGGATATAAGACTCTAGTCGAGTGCGCCTGAAATATGACAACGGCCAGCGGCGCGTTAAGCGACGTCCATTTGCGTGTCATAGGGCATTTTTATACATATTTGCCCGGCTGAGAATTTATTGAGCTAATACAAAATTTAATCAGCCTATATACCGATTTCTCCATCTCCCAGTCCTTCTATTCCTTCCATCCGGCCCCTTTCTGCCATGCTCTGCACTTTTCTGTGTATTATCAGACTCGAGTCCACCATAAATAACTGGAAGTAAGGTCCACAGCCGAAGTCTAGGTCCAAGGTCGGGGTCGATTTAGCAGTTGGTATAGACTCGGGAGTCGGGAGTCGGCAGATTTGCGGGCGGCCGAGAGGTGGCCGACAGCTGGCGGCGGAAAAGGATTGGCATTGGTCCTTACACTTCATTTAAAGTCAAGGAGTCGCACATAAATTTCCATGCACATAATTAAACGACCAAATGACAAAGCAAAATCGTTAAGCCGAGGTCGAAACGAGGCGCCAATGGTCGGGAATGAAGTGGGGGAGCTGCAGGTTGGGTTGGGTGAACTGGCTCGAAAAAAGGAAAAAGAAGGTGGTGAGACGACCTCGGGTTAAACACAAATCTAATAAAATATGCTGCCAGATGACCCTCACTAAACACCCCAGACCCCAACCCGAACAGCTGCTAAATTTGTGTGCGTGTGTTTATCTAATAACGAAAATTATGAAAATCTATGTGGGTATCCTGTCAATTAACGTCGCCTGTAATGAGTCGAACGGCACACAGTCAAGCCCAGGCTCACCGGGCGTATGAGCAATGCGGGCCCCGGGTATGTGTTTGAAGGGGGGAAAAAAAGAAACAGGAACAGGAACAGGGAGGGACGGGTGACTGGGTCAATGACGTGACCAGATGTAGATTCTAAAGTATGGAGGAATAATCACAAGGGGTCACAGAAAGTTTGGCGGCTTGTACACTCATACAAATAAATTCCAAAATTTTAGAAATTTCGCTTCTGAATCGGCCAGCCTTCGAATCAAGAAATCAATTTCTGGTTTTAAGAAAAGTGTGCAATTGAATATAGAAATCCTTTCTTGATTTAAGAAAAACTTTTCTTGAAAATAGAAATATTAAATTCTTTCTTAATTTTAGGGCGATTGAAGCAACTTCATTGTTCAAGTTTTTAAGTGCAAAAATTGTCTTTGAAATTAAGAAAAAAATATTATTAACAAGAAAGGAAGCAAACTTCAACAAGCCGAAATTTATATACCCTTGTAGTTATTACAAAGCGACTTTCTATGCCTATATTACTAAAAACAATAAAGCTATGCCAATTTTGTGCTGCATTTTGCCATCGTTTCTTTAACAGCTATATGATATTGTTGTCAAATTTTGACAAAACTAAGGTCGTAATTCTAATATAGTAAATAAGGAATATTTTGATAAAAAGAAAAATTGCAAAGAAATTTTTTTTCAATTTTTATTTCTTTTTAATTTTTATACCCTTGCAGAGGGTATTATAATTTTGGTCAAAAGTGTGCAACGCAGTGAAGGAGACATCTCCGACCCTATAAAGTATATATATTCTTGATCAGGATCACCTCCTGAGTTGATATAAGCATGTCCGTCTGTCCGTCTGTCCGTCTGTCTGTTTCTACGCGAACTAGTCTCTCAGTTTTAAAGATATCGAATTGAAACTTTGCACACACCCTTCTTTCCTTTGCACGCAGTATATAAGTCGGAACGGCCGGGATCGGTCGACTATATCCTATAGCTGCCATATAACTGAACGATAGGAAATGCCATAACTCTGGTGTTTGTAAAGTTAGGAAGTTGGGATTTTCTATGGCTTTTTTATTTGGCCAATCAATTCGACCTACCAAATTTCATAAGGATCGGCCGACTATATCCTATAGCTCCCATATAACGATAGGAAATACCATAACTTTGGTGTTTTTAAAGTTAGGAATTTGGTATTTTCTATGAATTTTATATTTGGCCAATCAATCCGACCTACCAAATTTTATAGGGATCGGCCGACTATATCCTATAGCTGCCATATAACTGAACGATTGAAAATGCCATAACTTTGGTGTTTTTAAATTTAGGAAGTTGAGATTTTTATGAGTATTTAGAATGCATTATATGAATAATTTTGGAGAATATTATTTACAGAATATTCTGCAAGGGTATATCAACTTCGGCTCCGCCCGAAGTTAGCTTTCCTTTCTTGTTTTATTTTCTTATTGAAGCTATATGATTTATGTAGATGTTCGTTCCGTTCCTTCCATTTATATACTCCCAGATATGTGCCTTCTCTGCGTTACAAACTTTTAACTAAATTTATAAAAGCCTCTTTAAGGGTGTAAAAAAGACTACAAGTTCAGACGGACGAAATTATTGACGCAAATTATATAAAATGGTCATGACATTTTTATTATACATTTTTAAATTAACTACAAAATTAGTTTGTTTATCCCCCATATCAGGTTTCATTTGAAATCACAAAGTGTATATGTTTGTCTATGAATAACATATGTACATACATATCTATGCAAAAATATGTATCTATTTATGCAAATAAAAGCGCTTCAAGCACCCGTTTTCACATTTCCCATAAATACGTTACACATGTAAATACGTATATAGATGACTTATCTTGGATATTCGTATGTATTTCTTAATTTTTTAGAAATAATATATATAGTTTTAAGAAATAATATTTCTTGATACCATGCCTGATTTTATATTTTCAAAGGAATCACTATTCATTTAAGAAATTAAATTCAAGACCGATTTTCTTAATTTTAATTTATGAGTGTCTTTAGGAATTATCAAGTGCACTAATTATATCAGTTCTCCGAACTATATAAAGATTAAATTATTTCCTAAAATCGATTAGCCAACCATAGAACCATATGTTTTTAAAACCTTTGGTATATTGCTTGTTCCACTTATTCTTACTGAAAAATAAACCCCCAAAATTGTATTTACATAGAATAGCAAACTCATAGCTTGTTATTAATTATACCGTGGCCAGCTGATAGGTTTTATATCGTCCAAACTTATCAATTCAGCTAATGTCTGCCCAGCCCAGGAGGTGAAGCGTTAAAAGGGGCACCGAAGGAGAACACCTCACCTTCATCCCATCGCCGCCTGTCAGACTCGATAACTCACAGTTCACGCGAAAATGGGAGATGAAGGTGAATGTGTTGGGGGTTGAAGGAGCAAGTCGGGTCGGGAGCAAAGGAACAACTTTATCAACGCGATTTTGGCCGCTAACTGAGACTGAGATTCCGACTGACACAGTCGAGGCCGAGGCAAAAATGCTTAAGTAAGCTTAGTGAGTTGAGCCCACACACCCACCCCGCTTAACCCCCGAAAGCCCCCTGTTATCCCATAAAGCATTTCTACACATGTGCGCCCTTTTGTGTGCTACAATGAAACTCAATAAGAGCAGGCCGAAGAGGGTTGGGAAGGTAACACGGGCCAGGCTCAACAATTTAAAAGTTAAAAACTTTGCTGCTGCCTTTAAAGCCTTTAAGTATTTTAATTATGTAGGATTTGAGTTCCTGTTGCCTGTTCCCAGCACCCAGCACCCAGCTCCCAGCTCCAAGTTTCCTGTTGAGCTCACGGGCCCAAAGCCCGGTAAAATTTGTAGATGTCAGTGTGGAGGGGAGTGGAGCAAAGTGCTGGGGGCTGACTGCCAACTAATTGAAAAATCGCCTATGCCCGAGGCTTGACTTGTCTCAGTTGCCAAACTTTTCTGCTGGCCGGGTGCGTGCCAGATTCGGGATTCGGGACTCGTGATTCGAGATGTGACCTGATGTGACACATGCAAATCACATGAGCCAGGGTCTAAGTGCTTTGGCTGTCAGCTGTGTCGGTGCGACTATGGCTCAAATTTCCAAATCCGCCCCGATCATCTCACTCACAGGCCGACACCAGACAGAGATCATCATCATCGTCGCAGACCCCAAGTCGGAGCACAAGTCCTGGCCGGTTCACATTCGCATTCGCATTCACATTCACACTCACATCCACATCAACAACATCTTCATGCTCTTGAGTCGGCAATATAAATCAAATCAAAAGCACAAACAAGCCGCGAGTGTGTACACAATTCAAGTAAACTCCATAGAGAGATTGCCCTGCCCGAAAATCCAAAGCAAGGCGGAGGGATTCGGATTCGGTCCAGAGACCGACTACAGACAGACATTCAACTGGGACATAAATCAAGGCGCCGCCAACTTTGCACTGCACTTGCTCGACCAGGCCAGGCCTTTCAGGACATCCAGGGCAGCCAGCTCATCCAGGACATCCAGGACACCCGCGATTGCAGGGGCAGAGGGGATAGAAACCAGCACTACATACCAGTGTCAGGGGAGACGGCCGCACACAGATATATCTGTTCATATAGATATACGATATATACGATAGATAGGCATGTAAGTGCACTCGAATGTTGCTTGTTGCGATGATGACATCGTCATCATCCTGTCCTCGTCTCTAGCCCTCGTCCTCGCATTCGTCCTTGCTCCGAGTCGGAAAATGCTGTGTTGAACATCAATCTGCTTGAGCTATGACAACGAAGCGTTTTATTGTTGTAAACACACAGACAAATAGATATGGGGGAGGGGGTTAGTGGGTAGGGGACTGAATGGAACCCACATATATAAAAATGGAGAATGTCCCTTCAAGAGCTCAACTAGTTGGGACCCTGCGAACTGCCAATTCAACGAGCTAAACGGGCTTGCTTCTCAAGTTTTTCGACTGAACAGTTTGTTTATTACTTGACAAGTTGCGTTTCGAATCAGTTTAAACTTTAAAGGCTTCCAAAAGTCAGAGCCGGGCTGCTGAAACTTCATCCAACTTGAGATTTCACTTAAGGGGTAACTCTGTTGGTAAACTTTTCGTAATCTTTTTAAGATCTTTTAGTTCTCAGTTTCATGTGCGGTTTGCTGCGATATTGGAGCTTCGTACTTTTAAATATCTTCTTAGGTGGAAAATAACAACTAACTCAACAATGCAAATATTTGTCTGTGCCTCTAATACTGATCTTTGTTACGCGACTTTGTTCTTTTTTTCAGAGAACTGCCGACTTCACCTCAAGATCATTGAGACAGAAACCGAATTCAAGCACCATCTCCCTTCCATTAAATTCCCTCTGATTATTGACTGCGAGGATATCTGTCATCTACTATGTAGCGCGGTGCTTATGTGTTTGCACCGTAGAGTAAAAAGCTACTGATTGCCAAATGTAAAACGCTGCAGTTTTGCTATCATCATGCGAAATCTGAGAGTCTGATGCTATTGATGTCGCTCGAGGTCCCCTTCTTGCCATCGAGGCCCGAAAAATGCTGAACCAAAGGCTAATCCTGCAACCAGGATACTGCATCCTGCATGTCCTGGGCCCGAGGGCCCAACAACATTTGTTTGTTAGTTGTTTACGTTTCTGTTGCCATTTCGTTCTGTTTGTGTTAAATGCGAAATGCGCGGGAAGCAATCTGCGAAATGCGAAATGCAAAATGCGGACTGCGGATTGAACACTAAATTATTATATCAAATTTTGAGTCGAACGTGTGTAAATCATAGAGAGAACACATATGGACGACGGCATAGACAAAATCCGATGTAAGCGTATTTAAGCATATGTATTTGTATTTGTATTTGTATATGTGACAAGTTATATACAAACATAGCTATATGTACGGAACACAATTTTTTTTCATAGTTGATAGTTTATAAATAACTGGGATATTTATTGGCCAATTAATAAAGATGCAATTTATACAAACATCTATATATGTGAAAATAAACAACCAGCAGAGACATAATCTGCATTACCTAGCCAGATGGATAAAGTATATGCATAGGTATATGCATAGCAAGTCTAGTCAATTAATGCCACTGTATCTTTTATCTATGTATCTACGATAGCTATTCTAAAGCTAGCAGAAACCAAACAAACAAACAAACAAACAAGCATTTGTACTTATTTTATAAATCGAGTGAAACTATACGAGTCCGCTATATACGGAGCACACACTATTATTATATGGATAAATATGTGATAAAACGTTTGCAATGCCACAAACTCACAGATCTAGGGGAAAAGCGGTGAGGATAGCTCTGACCGCTCCTCCCCCGCACTGCAGGCTGTACATATCAACAGGTTACAGGTGGAGAACTCTTATCAATTACTTACTTGCTTATATGAATTGTAACCCAATGCGGAGCGAAGACGACTACCATGTACATTTTATAGCGAACCCCACTAGCCCAACAATATCCATAAGCCAGCCCCCGAAATGCAATTCGGCCTAATGGAAAATTAAATGTAAATTGAAACAATTTGTCCAACCATTTGCCGCAAATCGAATAAAACAAAGCAAACGATTTGCTCCAGCAAATAAACTGTTTCCAAGCAAATTGTTTTCCAGGTGTATGAGTGGTATCTGTGTTGGCTGGGTGTGTGTGCGTGCATATCCTTTCCGAGGCCCAGGAGAATTGCTATTCCAATTAGACGTGTTCGCAGGCGAGGGCACTGCAAGGAAAAGCAGACACGCGACACGTGCAATTGTTCAACACTTAGATATAAAAATATATATATACATATTAACGAATAGATATCGAACTTTTTTTTGTCACCCATAGTATGTGAAGCATTACCTAAAGAACCCTTAAGCTGCTATAAGAATCCAACTCTAATACCAAAGTAATCCATTACTTATAGTGAACAGTGAATATAGAAAATATCGATTGTTAATACTGCGATAATGTCTTCGATTAAATGTAAAATAGCATAATTGTGTGACCTAAGTAAGCTCCCATCATCATTACTTTATGTCTAAGCTAGAGAACGAGTTGGGCGAAGAAAGTGAACCATCATTAGCGCATTGCATTATTATACATTAAATATATAATGTTAACTGTAGGCTAAATATGAGATATACAGGTGCATTACGATAACGATAACGATAACGAGATACCAAGATACAAAAAACTAAACGAAACGAAAGCAAACTCGAAAACATGAACGAATACCGAACTAAAACCTATGAAAAATTGATAATCCATAATAATAATAATAATCAAACCTACTATCGATGAGGAAGCCAAATAAAAAAATGAGCAAAACAAAAACAAACATAATAAATTCAAAAGCCAAGCCAAAGGATTATTTATTTCCGGAGGAGGTGGGGCGACAATAAACGGGACTCCGTCCGCAGTAAGTAGGCGTGGCCGAATGGGCGGCGGATAAGGGTTGGCAGAGTCCAATAAATCAAGCATTGGCGCATCACAGATGCTCTTCCTCGCCACGCTGGCCGAAGCTTAAAGTCCCCCCCCCTCGACCCCTCCTCATTCCCCCTGCCTTCCCACGGAGCCTTTGTCTTTTTCAACATCTTCCTCTGCCGCCTCGGCTCCTTCATTTTATGTTTCTTGTTCCGCTTTGCTAGTTTTTTATTTATATGATGCAAAAGCTTTAAATGCGTCACCAGCAGCAGCAGCAGCAGCAGCAGCAGCAGCACGAATGCCAGGACAACACAGGAGGGGCAGGGCAAAAAGGACTGCCGGCACGGGGATACACAGCAATTTCAGCAACAATAATAAATATCTCGAGTCAACCGCAGCCACAGCAAAACGCAAAAAAGGAGAGAACAAAAACAAAAATGGCACAAAAAAACAGGAGCCGCACAAAACACAAACGCTGTCTTTTTTCGCCGCCCGACTTTTTCCCCACCCCGCTTCCAAAAAAGACAAATGTATGCATAAGTCGCCAGCGCAGTGTCTGCAGAAATGATTTCACCCAGTGCCTGCCGCAGTTTGAGGCTCAGCACAGTGCCACAACCTCGGCGAATCCGTTGCAATCTCTGCACGGAGCAGAGGATCACCGAAGTCAGACGTCAGTAGTGCACCTTCCGTCACTCAGGACCCATGTCCTGGTCCACCGGCGAGTTCCTGCCTGGAATTCCGGTACATAGGCATACTAATTTTTGTTTTCAAAAACATGACCGTCAATTCTTCAAATCAATTTTCAGATGCAGTTGCAGTTTGTTTGACAACATGTTATTTGTGCTAAATCTGTGACCTACCCATTCCAAAATAATAAACCATTTCCATATTTAATATATCCCTTATTAGATTTTATTTACACTATTTTACCGTTCCAGTGATGCCAGCTGGACTAAGTTTTAGGTATCCTTTTGTAGGGGCACCAACTAAAGCGGTTTTTTCTGTTTCTTCCGAACATAAATTTGGCAGGACATACGAAAAGTTGAGAAACTATCGCCTGCTGACGAATAAGCGAATAGAGGAACTATCGCGCCGCGCCGCTCGATGGTACTCCTTTGGCCAATTACTTTTGCCAGCACCTGTATCAAGCTCACACACACACTCGCATGCAGATGAACAGTTGGTCCTTTGGTTTCGGCTGCTCCTGTGCGCGAAATATGAGCGGCATTAAAAATTAGTCCAAAGTACTGCTAAGTGCGGAAGCAGCCGCGGCAAACTATCAACGACAACTACTGTACGGCGATGCAGGACGCAGTCACGAGGGCCGCACAGCGATGGGTCAGCCAGTTGATACCCTGACTCAAAGGATATGCGATTTATGTAATGGGAGTATGGCAGGGCTTAAGATGGGTCATGCAAGAAATCGTTGGAAAAAGATTCTGAGTAGAAAAACCACGGCATGTATTTGGAACATGCCAGCAATTTAAGCGGGACTACGAACTGTAACAAATTTTACCCACATCAATTTCACATTTTCTTAACAATTCTCCATATAACAAAAAATAAAGACTGGCTTTTATGGCTCTCTTGGACAGCAATAAAAAGTGAAGATTGAGGCTTGCTACCTGTTGGTAGAAAGACATTTTCGAGCTTGCATTCATTTAAAATTCTTATTTGGCTTCGAAATTGTATACTGAAACCCGGGGACACAAGTTCTAAGAGTTTAAGAGCCCGAGACTATCAGCCCGTTTGAGTCTGCCCCAAAAAGCTTTGCAGCTACCCTTTACACCAGCAAATGTGTGTGTAAGTATATGAACTACAACAATGCACCCCACACACACACACACACACACACACACACCGACACGCAGAAGCGCAGAGCAGCTAGCGTGCCATATTTTTAGCGTACAGTTAGCAGTTGTGCATGTCCTTCCGCCCAAACCAGCATTTTATGCGTGCACAGTAGCGGTGGAGATGGAGATGGACCGTGTCACATCTTATTCGGAATCCCATACCATGTTTTTGTTCAAGAATCATGTAAAACTATTCAAACGGCCAAACGGTCAAATGTCAGCCAGGGGAATACAAACCTTTTCATTCACAAATACATTTAAAGAAGTATATCAAAAATATATTAGGTAAGTCGCATAATTTTAAAGATATTTCAATTCACATGCCTTGGATAAAGAGTTGACAAATATCAACCCCGTTTTGTAAAATTAAAATCTGTTCAAGAATTTTACATTAAGCCGTTCTTAAAAACAATACTTAATATGTGTATTTGGAAACATATTGTATTATCTTATTATAACTAATATTTTGTATCACACCAAGATCTCACATTATAAATTTGTGAAGATTCTTGTGTGTTAAGAAGTGTCATTACAAGGCTTTGATTCTTAATTAATTAGTAAAGAAAAGAAGAACAAAATTAAAGCATTTTAAATAGGTTGGAGTAAAAAAAGTGCAATTTTTATCCGTTCTGTGTCGTGAAAAAAATGCTAGACCCTGGCCATCTCTAGCCGGTAGCCCCTCCTCCCTCCCTCCATCGGCACTTCTAGTTTTGTTGGTCGACAATTTTAATGCCACATTTAGCGCTGGCGACAATGCTGACGTTGGCCCCTCTTCCAAACTCCCGCACAGAGAACTCCCCCGAAAAGAGCGGGGCTTAAAGCGGTCCGAAAGTATTCAGTGTTTTTTTTGTTTTTGATGGTGTAGGATGGCCAGTGGCCAACAACAGGCAACAATCGACATTGGCATATGCCAACGAATATGAGCAGTTGCCAGTTTTATTCGCGGGGGGCTTAGAGGGAAGTGTCCAGTCCATTGCCCAGAGAACGAGCATAATTGGCAAGTTGTATCCATTGGTAATGGTTGCCGAGGACGAGGACGAGGACGAGGACGAGGACGAGAACGAGGAGACGGGGGAGTGCGGGATGGAGGGACTGCAAATGGAAAATACAAAACGAAAATCGCTTAAACTGTGCAAACCAATAAATTTAAAGCAGCTTAAGCGATGAACACGAAACAAAACAGAGCAAAACAAAAACAGTCTGGCAAAAGTCCGAGTGGGCGGCAAGGGCGTGGGTGTCCTGCACAAAAAGCTACTTTGGAGGCGTGTGTGTCCTGGTTGGAGTCCTCAAAAAATCATTGAAATTAAATGCAAATCAGCCGACAAAAAGGATAAACAGATATGCCCAGGTGAGGGGCTTGCTCCTCGGAGGGGGTCTGTGCGGGCGGTGTCTATCGGTGGGTGGGATTGCTGCGTGTCACTTGAGCTTGCTGTTATTTCTATGGCCAGCTGGTTGTTTAGTTTGGCCGGTCATGCATCATCGTCATCAGCAGCATCATCATCACTATCATCGTTATCGACATCCGCAAATGCACATAGGTAAACACATCCTAACCAGCACTCACCTTATGTATTGTTGCACCCAGAAAAATGGAGTACGCTTTCACCTGAGATTTACAAGGCACCCAGAACATTTATACCGCCTTTGCGCATATTTCTCATTTAAATGCTCTTGCCAATAGTACAACAAGTTATTTATCTGTCCACGTCCCTTTTTTGATACTTATGCAATATTCTTACCAACTCCGATCCAAATCAAGAAAGGAATTTAGCTTATGGCAGACCAAATCAGTCGATCCGCAGTATTTTGTGACTTCACATTCAGAAAAGAAATTAACGGTGGGCAAAGTGTTATCTTCAAAGCTCTTTAACTGAGTGAGTAAAGTGCGTAGAAACCCTCCTGAGCAAAATCAGATGGGGAATATAAAATTGTTTAAAAATAATATCTAGAAATTAACACAACTTAAGCAATTGTAATTTTGTTGTGCATAGCCACTCAAGTATAATTTCATTAGAGACCAATTAGTCAAATCGAGGTCGCCTTAAATTAGTTTAAGAGCGACCTATTTTTCTTTGTGTACGCCTATGATCGACGTGTATATATACCTATATATATGTATATATATATCTATATAACTATATGTGCAAAGCCAGCTTTGGACTCTCTGTGTGTGTGGGCGAGTGTGCGCCTGCACCGCCCACCGCCCCCTCATCCACTGTTTTCACTTGCTGCACAAACACAACAAACACCAATTGAACTGCAATTGCATGCAATGCATTTTGCATTTTGGATGCCCCAGACAAACACTCAACGAAGTGGTGAGGGGACTTTTCACTCGACAGAGGCATCTGGTGGCCATGAAATGATCCTTAAAAAACCACAAAACGATTTTATTCAATTAAAATGTCAAAAACGGTGTTTGTTTTCATTATTTAATGCTATAAATATTTACACTTTTATCTATGCCGCTCTGCCGCTCCTCAACCCACATTGTTGAGTGCATGAAGAGTCTATGATTGAGCGAAAAAGGAAAAGTCAGTCATACATTCATCGATAAAATTATTTACATATGTATATCTTAACGGCTTCAACTGATTGGGAATCACAAGTACGTTGGCGATGGGGCACAGGAAAACAACTTGAAGTGCGATAAAATAATGGGTCAAAGACATCGTCTGAATATTGACCTTGGACCACCGGTCGATTTGTCCCCTCTAACAAATTCAATATATACATTTCTCAAATTTCGATTTGGTCAGCCTGTGAATGAAAACGAAAAAAAAGTAACTTTCTCTCTGTGTGCTCAACCATTACAACCATTCATTAGCACTTTACTTAATACTGTACTATGCAGTTTCTAACAAATATACCATAGGAGGAACCTTTATGTAAAATCAATATTTTGGAGTGAAAGAAATCGGATTAAAAACCAATTTGTTTCTCACTCATTAGAGTGCACATATGTACAAATACAAAAAATCAAATGAACATTGAAAAATCTAAAAGTTATTTTGAGGAATTTAATTCTTTGTATTTAAATTACTCACAAATGAAAAAAAGGGGTTAATGTCTTAGGGAATCAAACACAGGGAGTTTATGTTGCTCCGGGTTCAATCCCCAGGGTGGTACCACATATAATTATACCCGTTACTCGTAGAGTAAAAGGGTATATTGTATTCGTGCAAAAGTATGTAACAGGTAGAAGGAAGCGTTTCCGACCCTATAAAGTATATATATTCTTGTTCAGGATCACTAGCCGAGTCGATCTAGCCATGTCCGTCTGTCCGTCTGTCCGTCTGTCCGTCTGTCCGTCTGTCTGTCTGTCCGTCTGTCCGTCTGTCCGTCCGTATGAACGCTGAGATCTCGGAAACTATAAAAGCTAGAAGATTGGCATTTTGCATGCAGATTTTAGGAGTTCCTACGCAGCGCAAGTTTGTTTCAAAAAGGTGCCACGCCCCCTTTAACGCCCACAATCGCTTATATACGATTTTATTTAAATAGAAATTTAAATATTTCGGAAAAGTAAAAATGCAGTTTTATTGTGTTTATCAATACCTATCGAAATGTAGAAGAAATTTTAAACCGTTCGTTTAAAAGTTATGCGTGATCAAACTTTCTATCTCCATCTCCCTCGCACTCCTTTTACCTGAGTAACGGGTATCTGATAGTCGGGGCACCCGACTATAGCGTTCTCTCTTGTTTTTATTTCGATTTTAGATTATGACTTAATAATAAATTATATTTTGTGGTAATCAGATTTTAACTTAATAGCTTGTAAAATCCATTCCATTGCAAAGACTTTTTTTTAATCTAAATAGTGCGTGTACGAGCCCTAAGTTCGAACCACGGGACGTTACGAAGAAAGATAAGCCTTGACTTTCACTCTAAATAACTTTTTAACACTGTTCCCGTTTTCAATTAAATTAGGACAAATTGTACATAAAATATCAAATTGAAATTCTCGAAATATTGCATTTAAATTTTGGGTTATATCAATGTGATTCAGCCCTTGCCAATTCTAAATTGATACGGAATTTCTTCATCATTATCATTTCATATTAATTTTTGTTCGGTGTGTGAATAATAACTCTGATGAGTGAGAAACAACTCTGTGCTACGCTGCTTCCATTGGAATGTAAAACCGGTCAACAAGTTTCTAATTCGTCAGATTGTTTCTAGTTACAGCGGCATAAACATTGCTTACATAATAATTATTTTGATTATCATATAGAAAGGGGCTTCGGGGACGAATCCTTAAGGGAAGAAGGCGAAGGAGGATGTAGGCATAGCCGATAATTTGTTGTTGCTGTTAGCCGAATATTTTTGGCTTATTGCAAATTTTGAGCACGTACAACTCGTAAAGACTATTTACGATTCTAATAAAAAGTGTGCCCCACCCGCGCTCGACCAACACCACCCACTGGCCGTGTCATCCTTTGAAGGAGTAACGAAAGTGGAGTCCTGCCGGGGGTCCTTATAATAACGAGCCGTTTCTTCCTGCCATCTGTGTGTGTGTGTGCATGGAAATTGTTGAATTTGCTGCTAATTAAATTGCCGGCGCTGCTTGAAATTTGCATTCGCTTTTAATAAACTTCTCCGGGAGTGAGGGAAATGACCGTGGGTGGGACATGATTGGTGGTCCTCGCCATTGAGCCCCTCTTATTAGGGCCAAATATCCCTGACAAGGCACTGACAAAGACATTTTAGCCGCTCCGTCAGACGGCCGGGAAAATCTGATCGAATTCCTCGCCCTTTGGCAGCCACCCGCTTAACGATGCGGGGAATCCATGAAGATGACTCCGACGATTCCTGGATTCCGACTCACCACCGATGGTTTCCCACAATTCGTTTTATATTTGCCATTCAATTGTTTTTTATTCGCTGGTATTGCTTTCTTGCGCTGCTCTTTTTGCCCGTTTCCTCGTCTCTTTCTGCACTGGTTGCATTTTTAAAACTCACTCTCGTCATCGCGCGTATTTGTGGGGCGATGTCAGGCATTCTGGCACTGGCCAATTGGAGGAACCACCTCTGGACCTTCATATGGGTGGCATTGGGAAATATCTTGGCATTAAAAGAAAGGCCCTTGCATCTCACTTATAAATGACCTATACACCAAGCTACCTGCGTTAAGCTAACCTTTTTGTAACCATAATTTTGTTTTGTAATTAATTTTAACTAATACAAAACTAACGAAAATAAAATAGATCGGTTAGGGACCATGTTTATAGTCCGTCAGAGAAACGTTACATGAAGTCAAATTGTGGGGCAACATAAATTCGGACTGCCAAATCTAAAAAAAAAATAGACATACTTTTCTTTGTTATTTTCGTTTCACCGACAGACTAATATTAACTAGAAAATCATAGCTAAGAGTTTTCAGAGATGTTAACTCTAGGATGATATTGAAAATGTACCCAATGACCAAGCTGCGTATACTTTCTTTGGGGTTTCGACTTTCTTCCAACTTTAGGGAACACCGAGGTATACTTATAGTTATTAAAATGAAATTACATTCCCTTCAAAGTACGAATGTGTTCATTTAGTATGTGACGCAATGATAATTGCACAAATCTGTATTTTTAGTCATAACCAATTCATATATATCAGATGTCTGCCTATGTCTAGGCCTAGTGAGTGTGTATTCCGAACAACTATGAAGATTTATGAAGACTGCACTAGGTATGATGGTACCCCAAAACCTATAGGGTATGCCCGTAGTCCTCAGTGGCCCGAGGGTTAGTCGCATCGCTGCTTACGTGCCCCGTTCAGTTGCATTGATTGCCACCTGTCAGCCACCTGCAACTATGCTCCTGGCTGCTGCCTCATGGCTTCTGTATCCTGGTCGCTGGTGGCTGTCTCTCGGTTTAAATCAATACAACAAATTTCGCGGGTCGCCATGGACTGTTGGTGCCAGCCCGCTTCCCCTGCCCTTAACTTTTTCCCAGGTCCTTTTGCCATCTTCCTTTGCCGCCCCTGGCCATCTGATCCTTTTGCCGTTTAAAATGTTCTGAGTAATTAACACGCGGCGTGTGTAACCCCAAATGGTCATACCATCCGTGGGCGGCCACCGGGTGGGCGGAGGGGGGCTAAGGGGCCCAAGGGGCGTGGCAGGGGCGTGTGCGACTGTGAAAATGTGCAACGTAAGCGCAGCAATATGGAGCACGGGGACCCACGCACATGGCCAAAAAGTTACACGTCCTCATCGATGGTTGTGTGCAACTTTTATTTATTGATTTAATACTTTTTCAATTTACTGAAAATGGCCAAAGAGTTTCCGCTGTGCGACTGTGTGTGTGTGTGTGCGAGCCATAACTACCTTCCAGTGCCAGCCAACTAATTCTGAACCGATGCATCCCCCGTTCCCCGCCGCAGACAGCTGTTCCCCGATGGAATAAGGAGAATCATCGATGTCCTGGCCATGGCCATTACAGACTTTGTTCGCCGATTACCACGGGATGGTCACCTGTGAGGTGGCGTAAACTAGTTCGCACAAAAAACGGCTCAAAACCATTTAAGTTCTAGAGAGCGAGTGTCCGTATATTAAGGCGGTTAATTTTCGACATTGAGCAGGCACAATGATAATTTCATACTCTGAAAAGTTCATAAAAAAGTTCCATATGCTTGCTTATTTATTCTTTAGCAGCTTGATAAGCAAAAGCATTTTAAAACGTGCTTTTAATGTATTAAATTTAAGGGACTTATCATTTTTTTAATGGTTTCAATAACACCACAAGGTTTCGAAGTCCTCTAAATAAGAAATTTGTAGAAGAGATAATTTATATAATTTTAAACATAAATAATTTTTATATTGAATTTCAAATTGAATTTCCAATTTATTTTTGTAACACTCTTTAATGTATGTTTTTTAAAAACATAGATAAATAGTTACCAGTAAGCATTGGTTTCTAGTCAATAGGCGACTTTATCGGGCAACACCATTTATCCAGAAGGGAACTAGTATTGAGGGGGGGAACTTAACTAGCATCAACGAAATGTTAGACCAGTCCCAGAACGCAGCGATACCAGCGAATTAACAGCATAGTCCCCAACTCCCAGGACCTGCGTCCTGTGTCCTGCGTCCTCGACGCCTGTCGCGTAATCGCTGTCAGCTGCTTTAACCTTGTCCTCCCGAGCGGGGAACTGGGACAGTTGTTCGTTCGCATGGCTTTTAATTCAGAATTTAATATCACAGTGGACCTACAGGCTCGCCGAACAACGACACTGGGAAATTTTCGCCGTATGGGACTCGAGATGCAGCCCAGATCGAAGATCTGGATTCATTATAATTAGCACCGACAGAGACTGCGGCGCAGTCAGGTCGAAAAAACGCCTTCATGGCCCAGTGGGTCACTGACCATGCCCCCGGCCCGGCCCCGCCCCAATCGTCGGCGGGGGAAGTTCCGTTAACCGATGTTCAACCGTGACGCCTGCACGTCCTTGCCCTTGTCCTTGCGCTGAAGTTGAAGTTGGATTCCGGAAAATTCACGTAAAAGGCGGCAACAAAAGCAGCAGGAAAAGTAACTGAAAATGGTAAACATTCAATGAAGCGAAATTGATTTGATTCAATTTGAAAGTTGAAAGCGCGCTCCCACCGATAACAGCAACACAAAGAATAACAATAAAAAACAAGGACATACCCGGCCGAACAAAGAGTGAGAGGAAGAAAGGAAGCTGGACTGAAATTTGATTAATTCACCAAAAAATAGGGACAACTGGACCCGCGGTCGGGCAATTGTTTACACTGTGATTACCCCGCATTGTCCTGCGAATTGGAGATGCATCTCAACGTTGCGCTTCCTCCAGCACACGCAGATACATACGAATTGGCATTGTCATTTGTGGGCTATGTCCGGCGAAAGTGAAAGGGAACTACAGTGGCAATGCGGCCCAAAGGTCAACACAGACACAGATGTCATGGAAGCACCCCAATCCAGCTTCACCCTTTCTTTAAATTGTCCTTGTACATCCCAAAATTTTTGGGATGTAGAATCAATGCCTGTAAACTAGTACCTCTAAGCAAAACTATTTACTACCTCTAAGTCACAAATTCCTAGATAGATAGCTTTTGTTATAATTGCATTTTTCTTTATTTATTTCCATAATTACACATTTTTATTTAAACCCAGGCAAATATTTACAAAATTCTGTTTTCAACAAATGTTTCAAGTTCGCAAATGTATCAATTTAATACAAGTTTATAAAATTTAATCATAATTTGTTTTTGTTTCATAGCGGTGAAGACTAGAACGCGTATGAATATTAATTAGGATGTAATTATTCATTCTGTTATCCAATTTTCCTGTGTAATTTATATTAATATACAATTTATTGTTACTATACTGAAAAAAAACAAAGCGTACAGAATGTCATTGTTACGTTTTCAGCAACTTTGAAGTGATCATAAAAGTTTGAATATTTCTCCGCGAAAATATGACAGAAGCAAGTTCCATACAAAAGGATGTTCACTGCCCTTGGCTGCAGCATTTTCAGCGATTTGACAGGTCATGGCAGAACACAAAGGCAGTATCCTTGCACCCAGTAAGTGGCATTAGCGGACAATTTGCCATCGATTGAGGGATGGTGCAGGCAGGTGGAAGGACACTGAACCACCTGCGAATACCTGACCGAATGCTCAATGGAAATGGCCAGCTGTTATGTAGATATGTAATCGGATTCCCATCAACGGCATCTTCTGCAGACAGGGCGGGCACAAAAGGGGAACTTCAAATTTACAAGCAGGGAATATTCGAAAAACAATAATTTTATAATTATAATATACTTTAGGACTATAACAATTTAGAAGCGAACTCGATTTGAATCCAGACCTCTGTGCAGTAGAAACACTTTTTTATTACCCCCAACTATAGATTTTAAAATTTACAACTATTTTCCTTGATCCCCAATTTCAAACATATTTTTTTTGTCATTTAAGATTTGTAAATATCAACATATCAAGACAAAGGGAACACTTCATTAGTGTGGCCGACCATCAAGTGTTCCCTTTGTCTTTGTACTCTTTCGTCTGTTAGAAAATTTCAAAAAAATATATGAGACTTACAGATAGATATATTTATCTGCTAACATTGAAGTTATTGGCCTTAAATTATAAAAAACTTCTGAAATAAATGTTGGGTTGGAACATTTTTTTGTGTGTTGATAGATATTGATCAAATAAATATTTGTTGTTTAACAGTGTTTTTCGGAGAGGTTTCCAACTTTTAAAATAAACTTGCACATCAAGCGAATCTGCATGGCTTACTTTTGCTTTTAAAATTTCCAAGCTCTCAACATTTATACGGACATGGCTAGAACGACTCGGCTGTTTAACCTGATCAAGAATGAAATTGTTAATAGGGTCTACCTGATATATTCTAACGGATTAAGCATAAGCTGCATAAATATTTCGAAAGAGTTCTTAAAACTTCTCTATAATGTTATGTTATCCTTTTGGCATACGCCGCTGATCAAATTGCGGCAGTGTGTTTGTGAACGGGTGGATGTGCATTAGTTTGTTGGCCGTATTTCACTTGACCATTATCCCGTGCTCTCAGCAGATGCAAACAATTTAGACTGGGAGGGCTTTATATGGCGGTACAATGGGGTTGTGAAAAGGAGAGGGGGTGGCCAGGTAGCGGTAACATAAATCAAAGCTCGGAGCTCAAAGCGAGCGACAGGCGCAGAGACAGGACCAGAAGCACACCAACATGCAGAAAGCGACAGGAAAAAGGACATCCCACACACACACAAACGGAGCTGGAGAGCGAAGCTGCATCATTGTGACGTGGACCGCAGGGGGCGTGCGAGTGGGCGGGGCAACGGAAATGCCACCTGACAGACATCCACCTGCATTTCGGCACGTGCAATTGAAAAGCTAAGACGGTGAGCGGCCCAAAGAACTCCGGAGTTGTCACAGTGCTATCGCCGGCTTTGAGCGAAATTAGACAGAGCATAACCAGAAGCGTCACCGCCAGGACACAAGGCAAAGGGCGGAGAAGCAGAGGGGTCCTCCCGGAGGCGGAGGGTGTGGAGGTGCCTTCGCGCGTCATTGCCAGTCATATCCTGCGGGGATAAGCGCACTTTATGCAAAACGCACAACTTTTCTACTTCCCACCATTGCGCACAGTTTTCTCTCACACTCAGAGAAATTGTCCAATCTTGACAAATAAATATCTGCATATATATGTTAGACCCGGAATCAAAAATAATCATTTTTTAAACTTTGGTTTTTGATAGACTTCTGCTGATTTAATTCGTTAATATTATAAACAAAACTCTTTTTACTCTTCCTTACAAAGAATAACAAAATCAGCAGTATTGGAAAACAACTAAATATCTTTTCATTATTGGATAAATACCAGTCTAGTGAACAACAAAATATATATAAATAAAATAACATGTTTCTCAAAGTGTGGCATGTGTGTTTATTTTTTTGAGTGCATATCTTTGACGCGCCTTGGCGGACGAGAAAAGCGCAAACAGCTCGTGATTCAACTCAAACTCCGGCTTAGGTAAGGGTTCGGGTATGGGCTTGAGTTGAGTTTGGACTGGGGCTTGGGGTTGTCCTTGTTATGTCGCCGACATTGCCTCGAAGATGATGGCGTTCAGCAGAGATTTGCCACCGGAACGACAGCCGTGAAGGGGCGCCAAGTGAAAGCTGGGCGCAAGGGGTGAAAGTAGATGTGAAAGGCACAAAGGCGAAGCCAGAACGGTAAAAGCGATGGGAATTGATTGAATAGTGGAGATGCGCCAGAAAGCCAGAGGACATGGGACAGGGACTCAAGCGCTCAAGTACCTTACTTAAGAATTAAGATATACGATCAGCCCAACATGCTCTCCATCCTCCAGCCTTTTAACGAGCCCCCCGGCTTCCTCGCCTCCGGCGATTTGATTATGCTAATGAAATAACAAGCCTATAAAACTGAAAAGAAGTCGAGAGCATCGGCAAATGGAAGTGCAAAAATAAAACTATGCCAATGTCAATGCCAATTCCCATTCCCATTCCCATTCACACGCACGCACATCCCCGGAATTTTCGGCATCCTGGGCGGAGGTGTGAAGTGGAAAGGTTCCGCATATTTGGGCAGTTAAAGGGAGCAGCGTTAAATGGAAATGAGAATTCGAAATTGAGCAGGGAGGATGCAATAAAATCAGAGAACATTAGTGCTGTGCGAAGGTCAGGTGTGCTACGAAACATATTTTATTTAACTATACTTATTAAGTGCCCTTTTATTTTTACGAGCCGAAGGTAAGGCGATTTTTAGTTTTTAGTTTTCAGGAAACTCTTTTTATAAGTGCTGTACTAGAAATCGTTAAGTGAAGTGTGTTTCGAATACCTTGCTCATGGCTGGTTGCTTTTTGAAGTGTTACAAAATAAATACAAGGCCTTCCGCCTCACTTATGCGACACTCGAAATGCTCCGCAGGATTCTGTCCTCCTTCCGAGCTCTTTCTTTTACTCCCCACTCCTTTTCCTTAACTTTATTCCGCCTTGCGCATCTATTCACACGTTTTTTCAGCTTTTTTTGCATATTTATTGTATAGTTTTGTAGTTTTATCAAGTTAGCTAGTTAAAAGTCAAGATGCCACCAAGTGGAGGGTGGGGAAGGCACCTGCTGCAGGTGGATGAGCACGTGCAAGGCGCCATGTCGGCAGCTGCCATCGTCCTTCCACCCCCCAGACCACCCTCCCCCTCCATCTCATTTTATTAGCTACGTGAGGCGGTCTCAAAGGGTGGAAGGCAGGGTGGGGGGCGGAGGTCATCTGGCGGTGGGGCTCAGAACTTGCTAGGCGCTGGCGATAAGATGAGCGTGCTAAAGTTTTATTGGCGCATATTTAAGCTATTAAAAAATTCATGCATAAAATGACACACACACTTACACCGACCCGCACACATACGCAGCCAAAGGAGGAACCAAATTAAAAAACGCAGTGCCAGGATGGGCAGAACACAGAGAATGGAGAGTGCTGAGTTCGAGCTTAAGTGTACTGCGAGTATCTGCACTCCTGCAAGGATCCATTCCGGATACTCCAAGTATTGTCTTGCTGAGCAAATAGTAGTAGTCAAGTCCTATGCAAGATTATAAAAATGATATAATTGATTGATTAGCTTAATATAATTATTTGTTGACCAAATAGACATGGGAATACAAAAGTGTCGATTCCTTTATAAGAAAATTAGAATATAACACAAAATCACAATGCTATTATTTAATTTTCTAGTAATATATAATTTATTAATCTTTCGTATCTTTCTAAGCACCAACAGCCAAGTCTATGTCAGCATGTCTTAAGGATCGTTAAAAATATATATTAGATATATATTTCGAAAAAAATAGGTTTGGGACATACAAATTTGTACGAAAATTGTAATGACCTACTCATACATGCTTGAATCGTACGTTTTGGTACATTTATGACATATCAGAAGAATTTGTTTTGTAAAGTGTCTTAAAAACTCCGCATTGTCTTTAATGCCCATCACTAATACGCACTGTTGTCCTTGATCAAATAATTGTAAATTAATGTACTTAATGTTCTCTCTTTATCTTTCCTCAAGATCGAAGAGTGTTTGACACCGCATAAGAATAATCATACATACCCTTATAAGGTTCAAAATTTGCTTTCATTTTTCGAGAAATTGTAATTTAATTTATGGCGTCATTTTAAAAAATTTCTTAATTTTCCCAACTACGTGTTCTTTTTTATTATGACGCTTTTATGCTAATACGCCCACATAGAGTGCGTTCACAAAGCAGATAGCTTGTGAAATTCACTTAAGCCAAGTTGCGGAAACCGGAACCGTCGAGAGTATCAATCCGCCGCCCGAAAGCCGGAAAATAACTGCAGATGGGAGCTCGATATGGCGAGCCTGAAGGCGAAGCAGGGCAATAAGCAAAACGTTTTATGTTAAATACCGCATCGTTATCTCCGCGGGAAAAGGGACCGAAGTCTGCTGGAGTCGCAGTCGAGTTGTCCGGCCCTGTGGCCCACGGCGCCTGAAATGCTGCAACATTCGCGCTGCAACGCTCGTTCGCTGAAGTCCCTAACCGGCGCAATAATAACTATAATAATCAACATGGCGGCCACTCGCACCAGCTACCAACACACGCGCACCCGCAAGGACACCCACACACACACACAACGGCTGCTGTTGCATGTTCTTCATTTCGTTTTCTTAATTTTATACATACGCTTATTTTCGTTTTGCTGCCTTTTTGTTTGCTTTCCCTGCGCTGCGGCTTATTCCAACAACCCCCCCCCCCCCACGCAGCTTTGTATTTATTGCAAGAAACACCCGAATGCAACGCCCACCCCCTCCGCTCGCCGCCAGTCTGGCATCTTTTTAGTATTCATTAAACTGCATAATTATACAATAAGTGCAATGGCTCTGACTTTGCAGCGTCCCACGCCCACAGCCCCCCTTACCGACCGCACGCACTTCGCCCGCCGCCCACTGCCACGCCCCGCCCTGCTCAGTACATACATACATATGCGTATATTTATATGCAGCTTTGATGTGGTCTGTGTGCATACACCACACATGTGTATGTGAGAGAACCTAATCGAATACAAGGGGATATGTAGATATAAAATACAAAATAGGAAACTTAATCGCAATAAATTTACAAATATAATGTTCAATTTGTTGCACAACTAATCGAAGTAAATAAAAAAGAATAAAGAAATTACTTTAAAACTACTTTAAATTCAATAACGAATGTCTTTAAAAACAAATAAATTGAAGAAATTTTATAAAAGTCTAAAAATAGTTATAAATGTGTTTTTATGGGCTATATACGAAAATACACTTTTCAAAATTGTTCTATTCAGCACACAGCAAAAAAGAATTTCTGTGTAGACAAAAAACTTAAATTATTTGTTGATGCGTCACGAAAGACATTTTAAAAAGAGTATTTAGTTAGTCGAATGCTTAATAATTTTTGTATGGTGAAAGTGCGATTTTTTGCCTCATTTTACATATAAAAAAAATAACTGCTACAGTTTCAAGTCGAAAACTTTTAAATTGAGCTCGCAAGCGGTACAGAAATAGTTGAGCAGACATACAGATGGTCAAAGCAATTTTTTTTAAACTAAAAATGAATTCAAAAAGTATAAAATTATACTAACCGAATTTGTTGAACTCCACCAACTCTTTTTCCAGAATCGAGGCTAATTTATTTAATGTCCCTTGACCTTCCTGAAATGCCAAAACAAGAAGTGACCAAGCAGGATCTCGACATAGGGAGTCAGGAAAATGAGGAGGAGGAGCTAAATGGGTCATGGGATTATTAAGCAGGATTATGAATAGATAGGCTCATTCATTCAGGCCGTTCTCGCTCCGACCACTCATTGTTTTTATGTTTCGGGAAACTTTTGCCAATTCCAAATGGAGAAACGGAAGCGAAATATGTCCAGCCACCTGAACTAGTCCAGTTCCGTCGAGTCCAACTCGGTTCGGCTCATAAACAAATCCCTTAAACGTTTTAAATGCCAGAGACCAGCTGCATGTGACCACGCCCCCTTCCGAACCACCACAAACGCAACGGAAACCGAACAAAAAAACACAAAATAGACAATACAAAAAAAATACTGGGCTATTGGCCACGGCTAAGCAAAGTTTGTATACACTGTCTTAAGATCTCAGACATACTATATCCCCAATACAAATTAACATCTGTTTTGTAACATTATTATTTAAATAATAAATTTCAATTTCCAAAACATATATTTTTGGTTCTAAGAATACTATAAGATCTCTTTCGAATCTCCTGAAAAGGCTTGTTTGAATATTGAAATCAGTTATTTAAAATATGCTTTCCAAATTCAAAAATAATAAATAAGTTTTTGAGGGGCGATTTTGTACATTGTTTTTCAATTCTAAGGCAATTTCGTACTTTAAATTGTTGCAATGCACTTATGCGATTTCTACTTTGAAAAAAAAAAGAGTTTTGGCTTGACCCGAAATCTCGTGAGTTCCGAAATATATTAATTTATAGAATTTTTGCAACGATCTAAAAAATAATGTTAGTTATTTGAAAGATGTGATAAGTAAACACAAATACTCGGTCGGAATCGTTTTTGAAGACTCTTCGACTTGCCAGCTCGAAGGTCATCACGTGAGGGGAAGACTCCATTCTAAAGAGAGCGTATGGAAATAGGACATTGGACGCACTTGGAGCATGTGTCCGCACCATTTCATGCTCGAAAATAGTTTTTGGCCAACGATTGGGCAGGCGATGGTGCTGGCTGCCAAGAGGAGTCCGAGCTAATCGGACAGGATATGAGACAGAACCGAGACCCCGGGACCAACCAAGCATCGCCCTCTGGTGCATCGTAAAAAATAAGCAGCAGCAAATTGTATTTTTATGAGCTGAAACTGTTTTGGGGCCACATTTCAATGTCGATAAAAACAACGACGGTCCTCCAGTCGAAGCTGCAAAGGGGCGGAAAAGGGCGGGGTGCTAAGGGCTGGACCGGGCAGCAGGTTCAAGAAAGGCCAAGGGGTCTAAGGAGTGTGGACAGCATGTGTGCCAACTGGCAAACCGACTGCAAAAAGAGCGCTGGGGTCCGATGTCTCGAATAGAAAATACCCGCTTATCACCGTCCTTCTGAAAAATATTGCAGCATTGCTACAAATGCACTATACGTAATATAATAACATAAAACGCGTTTATTTAATTGTTGAATATTAGTCATAAATCGAGTTGAAGGCAGTATTTTACTTTCTTGAAGAAGTTCAGCAAAAGCACACCCAGAACAAAATGGAATAGTTCCTAGGTTACGCATGACCTATAAACTTTGAAATAGACTAATATTTTATTTTTAGGCAACGCATAATACAAAATAAGGACTATTTCCCCAGTTTTTAGTTTATGTGTTGATTACATTTTAAAACATTGTTTCCTTCAGAGAAGTACCAAAATATGGACGGCATTCCCATTAAGAAATGTGTAAACCAAATTATTCGGCGCGCTGATCAGGAATCGATTCTCACCGAAATACAAATACAAATTTAAGCTTTTTCTGAGATTTAAAATATTTAAATAACTCAATTTATAAAATTACTCAGTATACAATTTTTAGGTCATAAAAGGTCCAAAATATTTATGTCATGGATTCAATGGCTAAAGGCCATAAGTAGTCTAGACACTCTTTCTATGTAATTTTTCCTATTTTATTTTAAAGCAGTGCGAAGCTAAACCGAAAACCGCTATGAAATAAATATTAAGTTTGATTTAAATTATTTACATTAAATTTAAAACAGCAGAATTAAAATATAATAGTTTTGGAATGGTAATTGAAAATCGTACAATCGATACAGATAAATATGTATACATTTGAATCAAAATAAAATTAGATCAACATGGCTAGATCGATTATAATAAATGCCAATGCCAAAAGTAAAGGATCGCAAGCGTTTCATTCTCCCTGTTACATACTTTTGCACGATTGCAATATACCCTCTTGCTCCTGGGGTAGCGGGTATAAAAACTGAAACAAAAACTTACAACAAATTACAAATAACGAGCCAAAAACCCCAGTCCAGCGCCGGACAGGCGGCGAAACGGAAAAGATTGCGGGGCACTGGGATGCCGGGCGGCATTCACTAATAGAAAATCGTGTGGGAAATTCCACCGCCGGCCTGCCGTCGAAAAACTAACTCAGGAAACAGGAGACGTGCCCTGTCAGCCGCCCATTCATTAGAACTAATTAAACGTGATCAAGCCCGAACCGGACCATCGGGCCTCATCCGTGTCCGTGTCCGTGTCCGTGGATGGCCAATTGGAGCAAAATGAAAGCGGTGTAGGATTCCGAGGGACTGGCGTATTAGGATATAATGATGATAACAAAGCCAACAGATTTACCTGCAAGTTGGGGATTGCCAATATTAATTAATTATGCCATATTATTTAAAGTTTTTGGTCAACGAACAAAATAGAGAAGCTGTGATATCCACAATTGGGAGACTATCAAAGCTATTCACATGATAGCATTGATTTTTCCCTTTTCCCTTAAGTTTTATTAAACAAACGTTTTATATTTCGACCAAGAAAATCTTAAGATTTTAACATATCGTTTAAGTGAATTGTATATATGTATGTATATGTTCTAATCAATGCTTTAAGATCAAATATAAATAAAAAACAAGAAAGGAAAGCTAACTTCGGGCGGAGCCGAAGTTGATATACCCTTGCAGAATATTCTGTAAATAATATTCTCCAAAATTATTCATATGATGCATTCTTAACACTCATAAAAAATCCCAACTTTCTAACTTTAAAAACACCAAAGTTATGGCATTTTCAATCGTTCAGTTATATGGCAGCTATAGGATATAGTCGGCCGATCCCTATAAAATTTGGTAGGTCGGATTGATTGGCCAAATATAAAACCCATAGAAAATCCCAACTTCCTAACTCTAAAAACACCAAAGTTATGCTATTTCCTATCGTTATATGGGAGCTATAGGATATAGTCGGCCGATCCTTATGAAATTTGGTAGGTCGAATTGATTGGCCAAATAAAAAAGCCATAGAAAATCCCAACTTCCTAACTTTACAAACACCAAAGTTATGGCATTTCCTATCGTTCAGTTATATGGCAGCTATAGGATATAGTCGGCCGATCCTTATGAAATTTGGTAGGTCGAATTGATTGGCCAAATAAAAAAGCCATAGAAAATCCCAACTTCCTAACTTTACAAACACCAAAGTTATGGCATTTCCTATCGTTCAGTTATATGGCAGCTATAGGATATAGTCGGCCGATCCCGGCCGTTCCGACTTATATACTGCGTGCAAAGGAAAGAAGGGTGTGTGCAAAGTTTCAATTCGATAGCTTTAAAACTGAGAGACTAGTTCGCGTAGAAACAGACAGACGGACAGACAGACGGACAGACAGACGGACAGACGGACAGACGGACAGACGGACAGACGGACAGACGGACAGACGGACAGACGGACATGGCTATATCAACTCAGGAGGTGATCCTGATCAAGAATATATATACTTTATAGGGTCGGAGATGTCTCCTTCACTGCGTTGCACACTTTTGACCAAAATTATAATACCCTCTGCAAGGGTATAATAAGAGTAAAACAAAAATAATTAGTTATCCGTAAACTACTAAAATTATATACTGTGCATGATATTTATTTGAGCTGATCGAATTGATAATTAACAGCCAAGAAAGGAGAACACTACCCTAAAACTACAATTCCCAATGCAATTGGAATTAAATAAAGACTGCGCAAGCTGTTTTCCTGCATTCGGATTTCCATTTATTACATATGCATATTTTAATGAATATGTTTAAATTAAAAGCGGGAAGGGTGTTTAGCAGCAGTCGATTAAACAGAACAGTTTGCTACAAGAACTTGGCAGCTCTCTCCATTGTTCCCATGGCTATTTTATTTGGAAGCGATTCTTGAGTTCATCTTCTTTGTTGCTAATATCATATCAAATATGTTCATCATGCGCCTCCGTATGATTGCTACCAGGATTTTGATTATAATCAAAGGCTCAAGACAGCCCCACTTACTGGAGCATCCCCCTGCCCACCACTCCTCATCTGGCTGTGGGCACGCCCAGTAAATAAATATAATTAGCTGGGAGCTGGGAGCTGGGCGACTGGGAGTCTGGGAGTCAGGGAGTTTGGAGGGCTTCTCTCTGTGCGGTACGCAAAACGAGATGACACTAAATCAAAGTTATTCAACTCACGTCGTTAAGTCATTAATCGAACAATGCACGGCAGGAACATGTCGGGACACATACGCACACTCCCGAACACACTCGTAACATATGCTGATATCGTCGCCCTTAATTTAACTTGGCCTTAGCCTTTGTCTTGGCCAACGACATCATATTGACGACCATCTTGGCACATAATAACGGGCAGGACCCCGAAGACGATGATGATGATGTGGCCTTTGAGGTGAGCAATGTCAACGCGGGAGCCATCATATTGCACCGCTCCCAGGAACTCCGTCCCGCATCTCTCGTCCTGCGTCCTCCGTCTGACTGTACAATGCATTATTAAACGCATAAATTTCGAGTCAAGTGGCAGGGCCCCCGAAACAGACGGTCGTTAGCGTTTTGGGGGCAGGACGAGGGGAAGTCCTTTTCCGAGTGTCGACGGTCGGTGAGTGGCCGCGCATTTCAAGTGCATTTGACAAGACGCCCCGCCGGTGGATGGTCCGGAGGTGGATGGTCCGGAGGCGGACAGGACGCACAACCGCAGATCTCTTTGGAGCTCCCCCTGCCCCCTTCCCACCAGCCATCATGCTCCATTGGCCACGAGGATACTTGTAACTTAAAGCAATTTGACCTTTCTGAGGCACAGGCGGACGGAATCATCTCAGTTCAGTTCTAAAAAGTTGACTAGCCTCTTAAAACAAGTGGCTTATTACCTCTCACTGACAAGATTGGAAGAAGCAAAGCACTAAATGGCAGGTTCCTCTAAAACTAGTTCAGCTATTTTAAAAAAAATTTCGTATGATGGCTGCGAAGCCAACAAAATGTTGACGCGAAATTGTAAGCAAAGAAAAGGATGGGGCGTTATAATAAACATATCCGGAAGACTATTCGAACTTGGCCAAACTCATTACAAACTTCATGCAACAATTTTAGGTGCTCAAAAAGGTGTTTTTAAATCAAATGAAACATCATTCGAACAGAATATCGCATTTTTGTCTGTTGCTTTATTTATGCAAACTCTATAAGCCCACAACTTTAATACATATGCGGCCAGCTCAATTACATTTGAAAGTACAAAAAATAATTTCACAATAACTTTGACCATTTTCAAAATTAATTTTCTTTTTCGAACTGACATGTTTTTTCTCCTATTAAACATGTTTATTTGTTCATCATTGTCATCTATCATTAAATCAAAATCTTTAATAAATGCTATTATTTCTAGTTTGGAAGTGTGAGAGTACCTGGCTTTTTTATCAGGTTGTCGCCCCGTATGTATCGATTTAAAACACTAACCGTAACTTATAATTTGTATACCCTTGCAGAGGGTATTATAATTTCAGTCAAAACGAGGTGAAAAAGACATTACCTACCCTATAAAGCATATATATTCTAGATCAGCATCACCAGTCCATCAAGCCATGTCCGTCTGACCGTCCGTCCGTCGGTTTCTACGCAAACTAGTCCCTCTGTTTTAAAGCTATCTGCTACCCAAAAGTTGTTTTTCCATTGCAGGTAGTATATAAGCCGAAACAAGCCGGATCGGGCGACTATAGCTCCCATAGGAACAATCCAAAACAAATGTTAAAAAGTATAACATTGTTGGTTTTAATTTTTTTTTGTTATATGTACTATGGAATTACGGGTTTATTTAAATTAAAATCGGACATTTATATCATACAGCTCCCATAGGAAAATCAAAAAATTAAAAAAAAATGTATTTTGCTGTTGTTCTATTTATCAAAATATTCCTTTGAGATATAGTAATTATTTACTATATAAGATTTACGCTTTTAGTTTGGTCAATATCAGACAACAATATTACATGCCATAGAAACAATGGCAAAATGCAGTGCAAAATCGACATAGCTTCATTGCTTTTAGTAATATAGGCATAACTGCCAGGGGTATATACATTTTGGCTCATCGAAGTTTGCTTCCTTTTTGCTTAGATATGCACTTTATAAAATAATTTTTATAATATAAATCAAATATTGTCTCAGATAACAAACATCCCTCAAATAAATGCAAGCTAACGATTAAAAGTTTATATATGTATGTATACAAATGTGCCAGACTAACAGTTTTACCTTCAATGTTGAACTAAATCAAAAACACCCATCGCTTTCCCACAACAACGTCAATTATGGAAATGAGTACAAGCCTCGTTAATTTTGGCGAAATCGTAGCCAACTTTAACAAAGTTTAACTAAATTGGGCATCAAATAATCGAGAGCCCGTTTAAGCTTACCCGAGGCAGAGCCCGTCCAGCTGCTTTGGCTTTGCCATATTTATGCGGCAAAGTAAACCACCATCGACCATTCACCAGCCATTGACCATATAGCAGTCACCGCATTCAGGAGTTACATCCATGGCAAAGGGGAACCGGGTAGTGAAAAATGGGACTGGCACTGGGAATGGGAATGGGAATGGGAATGGGAATGGGAAGGGGCACGGGAGTCGTCATCGGGCCACTGTCGAATGGAAAAGTGGCAACTGGCGAATCGCCCGGTAATAGGATTATGCCTGGGCTCCATCAAAGCCAAAACAACCGCAACCACGCATAATTGTTAAATTTATTTATTTAAGCACGAAATGCGTGGCCATAGCCCAACGCAATGCTGGCGCTGAAAAACGCGGGGAGGTGGGCTGCTGGGATCCTGCCATCCATCCTTTCGGCCATCTATCCTTCCATCCCGTCGAACCCCAAAAAGGCCCCGCTTTTGCTCCCGGCAGAACAGCAAACGTTTTTCGGTTTTTGTGGTCAATGAAAAATCGCTTTAAATAATGAATTTCATTTAAATAAATATTTAAAAAGCTGTCAGCGAACTTTTATGGGCTCCAAATGGCTTGGGTGGAGTGTCCATAGGGTGACAATATCAGGATCAGCACCTGGCCGCGATTGATTCGAGTCGGTTAACGCCCCTTTATGTTCGACAATGACCTAGTGTGAAGTAATAGAGCTCTTCTGTCCAGTTATTGGGATTTCCTTGGCGGGTCGAATGTGTACTTTATCAGTTGTGGTTCGACCAAATTTTAACATACCTCGCATTTATTCCTTTCCCTAAAAAGCTTAAGAAAGTGGTACAACTTTAATCAATATGTAATTCAACTTTAATTAGATTCTTGTTTTAAAATATATACAAATCCATATAGCCTTTATCATTTGATAAAGTTGTGCTTTCAAAATTGTGAGGGAAAAACAACTAAATTGCAATTCACAAATTTCTATGCCGTTACTAGGCGTTTTTCACGATAATACAAGCAAGCCTTAAAAATGTACGTTAATTTTCGGATTCAAGCATAAAATCGAGCAGCTTTTTTATAATTTTATCACAATCAATATAATTTAGCAATAACTCTGCCAAATAAAGGATTTGTATAACAAATCTTTGACAAAACTTCACAGTACAAAATTAACTTCTTAATGAGCCAAAAACACTTTGCCGTATTGACTGGCCAGGCCATTTTCCCAAGCATACCAATCATATTTCATTTTCATTCTCGCTTTATTGCCAAACCATCAATGAGGCAATGTTCAAGGGACTGGGCAATCGGCAGACACGAGAAATTATAATTACAATTTGGCACCGTATACCCGCTACGGCCAGGACTAATTAGTCTCCTGAGCGTGTTCTCTGATTCCCGATCTCTGATTATTGTAAATCTCTGGTCACGCACAAACGAAACAATTCATAAATTTAATTTTTGTGCGAGAGTTGTGGCGCAAATAGGAGGGACGGATGGATGAATGGATGGATGGGGTGGATATGGACGCGGTTTGGAACTGGGACTCGGACGAGAGCAGCCGATGCTAGATTCGCCACTTGACACGTCGCAGCCAGCGAATTCCCACAATAAACATTTGCACCGGCAAGCGGCAAGCGCCAAGCGTCAAGGATGATGATGATAATGTTGATGACGATGTATTTGCTGCCATGCGCCCACAACACCCCACCGCCTGCTGATTATGATGATGATGATGATGATGACGACGACGACGATGTGGGTAATGACGCTGATGACGACACACCGCTGGGAATTATTTGTATATGCAGTCATGTAGCATCGATTAATCATTTTATTATTATTGCCATTCGTTGGCGTTCCCACAGCTCGTGATCCTCATACATACGAGGTTTGAAAAGTCCGGAATCCGGATTGCTAGGTGCGAATGGCGACTGACGGAATTGGCACTGTTTATAATCGCATAAGGGATACTGTGCTCAACTGATGTGTTCACAAATTAGGCGAGCAAGATTCGTTTGTTCAGAGATGTTCATTATTAGGGCAAGGATGGTTTTTAAATGTCTGCTGAATTGGAATATTTTGGGGGGACAATGGTCCTTGCACAAATTAGCACCGATTTGTAGCTATTGGTTGCATTGCAATACATACAAAAGAAATGTCCCAGAAACATATTTAATAACGTTACCCAGCATCAAATATCACATTCCATCACTGGAATGCCTCACATTTTTAAATATTCTTCAAGTTTTATAACACTTTTATTAAAGAAAACGTACGATTTTGATATGGCAGCAAAGTTTTATTTACAGCCAGCTTAGAGGTGTTTCAGAAAGGGTTACTTAAGAAATTTGGTTTTAATGCACAATCAAATAAAGGTTTATATTGATGAAGTGAATCAACAATTTATGAACTTAAAATCAGATAGTAAAGTATATTGTGTCCTTGGCTTAAACAATATTAAATATATTAGGTTAGTTTATACTAGTAACTTAAAGAGCATATACATTATTGTAAGGCTAAAATATCCATTTTAAAAAGAAAATGTTAGTTTCACAGTTGAAAATGGTATAATTAATAAACCGGTTTGGAGTCCAGGCTAATAAATATCTTAACCGAGGGTGTGGCAACTCTAAATCATGACGCAGAGTGGCAATAGAGCCATACTGTCACACAAAAACCCGGACAGCCAGAAATAATCGAGCCCAAGCAAGCTAGAGCTTTATAGACGCCGAACCGAATCGAATCCCCAGGAAGTGAGCGATGTACGCAGCCGTGAAGCCCCTCTCCAATTACTTGCGCCTCAAGACGGTGCGCATATACGACCCGATTTTCACGCTGCACTCGAAGTGCACCATAGTCATCCTGCTGACGTGCACCTTCTTGCTGTCGGCGAAGCAGTACTTCGGGGAGCCGATCCTTTGCATCAGCTCCGAGAAGCACACGGAGTACGTGCAGTCCTACTGCTGGACCATGGGCACCTACATCCTGCCCGCCGAGGGCGAAAAGGGGAGCTCCAGCAGCTGGGACTTCGCCTTCTACTCGTCCTCGGCCGTCGAGTCCTTCAACCTGAGCAGCCTTCGCGCTCTGGTGGCCCATAACGAGCAGTACGCCCGGGTTGTCTCGATCGCCGAGGGCGTGGGGCCCGAAACGCGTGGCGTCACCAAGAGGCTGTATCTGCGCTACTACCAGTGGGTCTTCATGATCCTGCTCTTCCAGTCCCTGCTCTTTTACTTCCCCTCGTTCCTGTGGAAGGTGTGGGAGGGGCAGCGCATGGAGCAGCTGTGCTGCGAGGTCGGCGACGCCCTCATCCTAGAGGCCACCTACCGCACCCGCCTCCAGATGCTCACCAAGTACTTCCGCGCCCACTTCGCCCCCATCCACTGCTGCTACTCGATCAAGTACGCCTTCTGCGAGCTGCTTAATCTTCTCATCAGCGTGAGTTAACACTTTTTAATGCTATTCACACAGTACCAGTTGGACTGAGAATAAACAGGGCCGGGGACCAAATTTAGCTGATATTCATTTTTCCCTGGGAAGAACATCATTTATGTATATCATTTTATCAGTATTCGGCATTTAATTTAAGACTTTATTTTTATTTAAACATGCAAAATATTCGTTATTCTTTGCATGCTAAACTTACTCTTCATGTTGAATTTAAACAAGAAATGAAAGCTAACTTCGGGCGGAGCCCTTTGCAGAATATTCTGTAAATTATATTGTTTGGCCAAAAATAAAATCAATAAAAAATCCCAACTTCCTAACATTAAAAGCACCAAAGGTTTGGCATTTCAAATCGTTCAGTTATATGGCAGCTGTAGGATATAGTCGGCCGATCCTTATGAAATTTGTTAGGTCGGATTGATTGGCCACAAATAAAATCCCAACTTCCTTACTTTACAGACACCAAAGTTATGGCATTTCCAATCGATAAGTTATATGGCAGCTACATATATGAATAATCGGCCGACCCGGCCCTTCCGACTTATGTATATGCTGCCTGCAATGGAAAGACAAAAGTTTCAAGCAGATAGCTTTAAAACTGAGGGACTAGTTTACGTAGAAACGGACGGACGGACATGGCTAGATCGACTCTCCTGGTGATACTGATCAAGAATATATATAATCGGGAAATGTCTCCTTCACTGCGTTGCAAACTTTTGACTGAAATTATAATACCCTCTGCAAGGGTATAAAAATATTGGTATTTGGTTTTGTTAAAATGTAAAACTTTCTACTTACCCTTGCAACTGTTACAAAAATTAAATATTCTATATGTGTATAAGCGTAAAAATTAAGCTATGTCGATTATCCGATAAATGTGTCTATCGTTCCAATCGCAGTTTATGATATATTCGACAAATTTTTATAAAATTAAGTACGTTATACTATATCTCGGCTATATATGTGTATGCTAACAAGAAAGGAAGCAAACTTCAGCAAGCCGAAATTGATATACATACTCTTGAATTTATTACAAAACGACTATATTTCGATTTCTATTTCTATATTACTAAAAACAATTAAGCTATTTCGATTTTGCACTGCATTTTGCCTTCGTTTCTATGGCAGCTATATGATATTGTTGTCCGATTTGGATAAAACCACTAACCATACAACATATAGACTGGTCATTTCATACAAGCAATATGGACACTCAAAAATCTTTCCGGGAGGCCCCACAGCTGTTAGTGGCAGGCCCCAGACACTTCGTGTGCCTTCGGGTTTTTTTCGCTCTCATTCTTATTCTCATTTTGACGCTCGCGCGCTCATTGCGCGAGTTCGGTCGTTCAGTCGCAGAGACGCGCATTTTGAAGAAGGTTGCGCCTGCGCTTGAATTAGTCTGTTGTATGGTTAGTAATAAAACTTAAAGCCTAATTTTGACATAGTAGTATCTCAAAGGAATATTTTGATAAATAGAAAAACATCAAAATAATTGAACCAACCCTTGCAGATGATATTATAATTTCAGACAAAAGTTTGCAAGGCAGTGATGAGACATTTCCGACCCAATAAAGTCTATATATTCTTGATCAGCATCAAAGTTATATATAGTTTTTATGTCTAGATCGACTCTGTTGGTGGTGTTGAATATATTATATATACTTTATCGTCTTGGAAGTGTCTCCTTCTCTGCTTTGCAAACTTTTGACAAAAATGCAAGCGTATGTATAATAAAAACAAGAGAGAACGCTATAGTCGAGTGCCTCGACTATTAGATACCCGTTACTCAGCTAAACAACTTAATATAAATATGCCCTCTTGTATGTTTTTCGCCGCTCGAATTAGCTCCCGATTTTGATGTTTAAATCTGTACCCAGGGAACACCTCCAATTTGGCTAACTTGATTTGATTTGCATAGATCTTGGGATATAGTTCGGTATTGACAAATGAATGCCATCGCAATTTCCTTTAATAGAAATCCTTATCGAGAATTAACGTTGACTCTGTTGAGCACCTTGGCCAGCTGTTCCAAAGTCATCCGTTAGATGGCGCTATTGTATACGCCATGAAAGGCGGAAATGTAGGCGCTAGCCAGGCTTAAGTGTTTAATGGGTTTTTGGGCGTTAGAGTGGGCGTGGCAAACTTTTATTTGGCCAATCGATAGGTATTGACGAAACAAATACATATCAAAAAAAAAATTTATAATAGCATCAAAACTGTGGCCACAGCTTGTGGCTTGTGGGCGTCAGAGGGGGCGTGGCACCATTTTGAAACAAACTTGCGCTGCGTAGGAGCTCCTAAAATCTACATGCAAAATGCCAATCTTTTAGCTTTTATAGTTTCCGAGATCTCAGCGTTCATACGGACAGACAGACAGACAGACGGACAGACAGACGGACAGACGGACAGACGGAGAGACGGACAGACGGACAGACGGACAGACGGACATGGCTAGATCGACTCGGCTAGTGATCCTGAACAAGAATATATATACTTTATAGGGTCGGAAACGCTTCCTTCTACCTGTTACATACTTTTGCACGAATACAATATACCCTTTTACTCTACGAGTAACGGGTATAACAAGAAAGAACGCTATAGTCGAGGGCCTGGACTATTAGATACCCGTTACTCAGCTAAACAACTTAATATAAATATGTCTTCTTGTGTTATCTTTTTATACCCGGGCAATTGCAACTGTGTACAATGTAAATACATACATATGTACAGATGTATATGCTTGACAAATGAAAACCATCGCAATTTCCTTTAATAGAAATCCTTATCGAGAATTAACGTTGACTCTGTTAAGCACCTTGGCCAGCTATTCCAAAGTCATCCGTTAGATGGCGCCATGAAATGCGGAAATGTAGGCGGTAGCCAGGCTTAAGCGTTTAATGGGTTTTTGGGCGTTAGAGTGGGCGTGGCAAACTTTTATTAGGCCAATCGATAGGTATTGACGAAACAAATACATATCAATTAAAATATTCATAATAGCATCAAAACTGTGGCCACAGCTTGTGGCTTGTGGGCGTCAGAGGAGGCGTGGCACCATTTTGAAACAAACTTGCGCTGCGTAGGAATTCCTAAAATCTACATGCAAAATGCCAATCTTCTAGCTTTTATAGTTTCCGAGATCTCAGCGTTCAAACGGACAGACAGACGGACAGACGGACAGACGGGGAGACGGACAGACGGACATGGCTAGATCGACTCGGCTAGTGATCCTGAACAAGAATATATATACTTTATAGGGTCGGAAACGCTTCCTTCTACCTATTACATACTTCTGCACGAATACAATATACCCTTTTACTCTACGAGTAACGGGTATAATTAATCTTGCATTGTAGATGTTTGGTGTGTGATTGAAATCAAAACCATTGAAACATTTCAACTAAAGTCCCCAAGTGGACATGTGTTTCTTATGAACTGTCAGTTTTCGGGCTAAACTTACATTTATTATTCGCGGTGATCCTTTAGACAATAAAAAGGGAAATGGAATTTGTGGTACTCTTGCAGAATATTGCAATACGAGTTAATCAAATCAAATGATTTTATAATGATACTTGCTAAATATAAAGTCAACATTAAATCGTCAAAATCGTCCCCTCCCGATTTAGATTCTTAACTTCTGGCTAATGGACGTGGTGTTCAATGGGTTCTGGCACAAGTACATTCACGCCCTGGCCGCCATACCGGTGTACGACTGGAACCTGTGGAACCTTATGACGTCACGAGTGTTCCCCAAGGTTGCCAAGTGCGAGATGTTTGTTTACGGGCCGAGCGGTACTCCGAATGTCCTGGACATCCTGTGCGTTCTGCCGCTAAACATTCTGAACGAGAAGATCTTCGCGGTGCTGTACGTGTGGTTCCTGTTCATCGCGATGCTGGCGGCCATCAACATCTGCTACCGCCTGCTGCTTTTCTGTTGCTCGGAGTTGCGGCTCCAGCTGCTGCGCACCCACCTGCGCGGAATGCCCAAGGCGCATGTTCGCGAGGTACTTGCCAATGCAGGATACGGTGACTGGTTTGTGCTCATGTGCGTAAGCATCAACGTAAATCCCACGCTCTTCCGGGAACTCCTCGAGCAGCTCTACGTCAAGCAAAGGCAGGCACGCTCTGTGGACCAGTCCTTGGAAGTCAAACATCCTTCGCAACAACTGTCGCAGGCGCCATCGCACTCCCATCCTAAATTGGAAAGGAGTGCCAGCCGTAATTGCAGCATTGGGTTCGATCCAATGGCCGATCGCCACTCAATTGGCACAGTGAGCAGCCTTCGACTGGAGGCGATGCCCACGGCTCCGACTCTTAATTTAATGGCGCCCAACGACGAGATCATCAGCATGGATCGCTTCTACCACGAGAGCCAGGCCTAGGATCTGGACTTGTTCCACTCCCTTGGTGCCAATCCAGGTTACTGCATCTAATTTCTATGATTGTCATATTCTATAAGGGACAAATAAATCAAATGAGATTAAGCAAAAGACGATAGCACACTGAATATTTCACTTACATTTAAATTAAATACATACATACATACATATATAACGACGAGATCAAGAGGATGGACCGCTTTTACCACGAGTGCACTCCTAGGAAGTGAACCTTTCAAAACACTTCGAATACCATAATTTGTCAAATAAATTATTGAACATACATAAGTTGCAGAACTTTTTTTTCTAGTTTCATCCGGGTTTTAAAACATGAGCTATACTGTAAGGTGCTAACATCGATTTCATTAATTCTACTAATTTTGTTCCTCATAATATAGTTTCCCTAACACAAAATCACTGAGATCTCGTTTGTACCATTCCTCATTCCTTCCCCTTTCCATTCTACCCGTTTACTCTGTTCTAAAGCTTTATCAGTTTTGCAAATAAGTGAATTGCATCAGAATGCAAATAAAATGCACTAATCAAAATGACAGCGGGGTGGCCAGCGGGGTAAATACCAAATACCAGCAGGCATAACAAAACTTTAACAAACTTACAAAAGTTAAACAAGCCGAGTAAAAGAGAGGGAGGGGGAGGTACCGTTCGCTCTCGCTGAGAGATGATGACGATGATTGCAAAACTCTTCTCTTCCGCTGGTTAAGCTTTTGTCTGTCTGCCAACAGGTAAAACTAACAACAACAAATTGTGAGAGGGGTGGAGCAGGAGTCAGTGCTGCCAGCTATCGCAGGCAAAATTTAACTCAGTAGCTTAAGATACCTGCATAAAAATTAGTAAAAAAAAAACTAAAAAAAAAAATTAAAATATATTTTACATATTTGTTTAGAAATGTTATTGGACATTTTTCGAGGAGATTTTTATTTGTATCAATTGATCAAAATTCTTTGTGATAATGGTAATTGTAATTGGACTTGTATTCAGATAAATATAATTGGTTAATAGCAAAATGTAAGTGGGGTGTTGATTATAGTTATAACATAACAAATATTAGTATATTCACACAGAGCAGAGAGCATATAATGACTTCAGTTTCGTTGGTGTGCTTCCCGCAGTACCACTAGTTTCCGATCGAGCCAGCTTATAGATTGCATAAGTCGGACATTATGACTAACTCCGTAGCTCAAGTAAGGAAGAGCTGTTCTTTTTTTAGATTTTGGTGCGGAGGGAAATAAATTGTTATTCTTTTTTAGCCAAATCAAAACATTTGTGCTAGTTGTGGTAGTATTAAAGTGTGAATGTCCAGTGGTTGAGAAAAGATCCTTTACATATCGCCATTTAACTTTACTTTTCCCTAAACTCGACTAAGTATGGACCCAGACTTAACTGGTTTTTTGACAATAGCCTTATATCCTGAGGGAATTCTTTGAATCTGAATTTTGTATACTAACTTCACATACTTTTCTAAATAAATAGAAAGTAAAAATATATTTATGTATGTATGTACATAGGTAAAATCGTTTATAGCTCGAAGTCCCCATTACAGATTCGATTGAAGATAAATCAGCCAGAAATAGCCAAACTAACTCTGGCCACCGAATAGTAGAGTGTCAACACTTGCGCGAGCAGGATGAAGGGCAATGGGAAAGGATGAAGAGGCGACGACAACGCAAATGGCGGCAATTACATGCAGCTACAGCATCAACAATAACACATCAGCAAAGAGAGAGAGAGAGAGAGAGTGCAAAAGAAAGACGCGGGCAAAGTCAACATCACATTGTCTGAGGAGGCCAAAAAGAGAGAATGTACGAGGGAGAGAGTTGGCCTGGGTAAAAGCGCAAAATAAACAAAGTTAATTTTAATTAAAAACCGCAGGAAACCGAAAAAAACAACAAAATGCTAAATAAAATGGGCGTGAACGAAATGACTCAGCGAAGCCGATGACGATAACGATGACGATGACGCTAAAGGAGTGAGCAGGAAGTCTTACATATGCAACTGCGATAAAAAGGAGAAGAAAAAAAAAATTAAAAAGAAAGAGAGGGATCAGTGCTGACAAAAATAGTGAAATTAAGGACGAAAAGTAAGTAAGATTCTCGCGTTTAAACTGAATTATTAATGTTATCATATCTTTGGATCATTTATTCGGGTCTAGTTGGATTTATATTAAACGGTGAGAGTACAGTTTTTTGCAGTGGAGTTATAAGCAAAAAAAAAAAGGAATCAGTTAGCCTGTTATTAATGTTTAAAAATTATTGAATTCGCTTTAATCCTACAAGGCCCATTTTCTGAAAATGTAAATTTTTAGTGTAACAGGTTTTTAGGTGGCTTTATGTGCATATACCATATGCATAGATTTTATAGATCCTTTTGGCATTCTTTTAATTGTGGTTCATTTACTTCTTAAAAGAGCACAAATTTCTTTATGAAGGGCAATTGTCCTGAAAGAGGAAGAAATGACAGCACTGACAGGGATAAACGGAACGGCAGAAAAACATGCCTCCAGCTGAAACCGAACAGCTGAATTGTAGGCTGAAACATAACATATTCCTTTGCTCGTCACACCTCCTCAAAGCCCCACTCACTAACCACCACCCACCGCCCACCGCCCACGCAATCCACAGCCACCAATGGATAACTGTAACTGTAACAAAGACACATGTAAACAATTCCGTTTGTCTTGACGCTGTTCCTGCCTAGTTTTAATTATACCAAGCAAAAACTTTGCCCGAACTTTGCCCACACCGCGCAACCCTCGTCCTGAAAGTTTAAAGTGAGCAACGGTAAACGATTTTTAGCTAACCAAAATCCCCAATCCACAAGGAAATTACTCAGCCTTCTGCGTTCCAAAAGAAACACCACGACAACATTCTGGAGGGGTAACTTATTATGCAGTGATTAAGATGCCAAAACTAAGGTCTATTAGTGCACTGAACATTTTTTTCAAAATTATATTTATTGTCGTAAAGATCCATGTGAATTTAGTATTGATACGGAGCGAATTACATTGATAGAATGAAAAATGTAAAAAAAATATTTAGATTTTATTGCAAAAATTGAAATTAAAACTGGACAAATTAAAATCAAATTAAACAGAGTTAAAATTTTATTTGTTAAGCAGCAGATTTATATAACTAAAACTTAAGAAAGAAGAAAGGAAAGCTAACTTCGGGCGGAACCGAAGTTGATATACCCTTGCAGAATAGTCTGTAAATTATATTCTCCAAAATTATTCATATGGTGCATTCTTAATACTCATAAAAAATCCCAACTTCAGTTATATGGCAGCTATAGAATATAGCTATATCGGCCGATCCTTATGAAATTTGGTATGTCGCATTGATTGGCCAAAAATAAAACCCATAGAAAATCCCATAGAAATTCCTAACTTAACAAACACCAAAGTTATGGCATTTCCGATCAATCTGTTATAGTCGGCCGATCCTTATGAAATTTGGTAGGTCGGATTGATTGGTCAAAAAAAAAACAATAGAGAATCCCAACTTACTAACTTTATAAGCATTATAGCATTTCCGATCAATCAGTTATATGGCCGTTCCGACTTATTACTGCGTGCAAAGGAGAGAAGGGTGTGTGCAAAGTTTCAATTCGATATCTTAAAAACTGAGAGACTAGTTCGCGTAGAAACAGACAGCCGGACAGACAGACGGACAGACGGACAGCCGGACATGCTTATATCAACTCAGGAGGTGATCAGCCGGTGTTGATATACCCTTGCAGAATATTCTGTAAATTATATTCTCCAAAATTATTCATATGGGGCATTCTTAATACTCAAAAAAAATCCCAACTTCCTAACATTAAAAACATCAATTATATGGCAGCTATTGGATATAGTACGCTGATCTTTATGAACAAAAATTTCAATAAAGTTAATATCTTGCTATGCTGATTTTACATGTTTTATTTTTAATGTGGTTAAAACACAGTGTGAGTACCGATGCTAGGCTAAATTCAACTGTGCACACATACCTACATTCTTAAAAATATCTTAAATACCATATATGTTACCCCCCAAAAAGTGGTATATGTGCAAAATGTGTTTTCAATATTTAAAACCAATTGCTACAATTAAATCGACTCTTGGCTCTAGTTGAACAAACTTTCTTCTATTAGAATTTGTTGATTCAAACTGACCAATCATATTTTTGTGGTTTATTTTTCGATAACAGCCACACCAAATCATCCAGAGTTTCAAAACTGGTTTCACAAACTTTCGGTTTGATTTGCTTGTCAATGTGCCTTACCCCTTTTGGAGAAACAGATTGCAAAGTTAACAGAGGCTGAACAGCCATCGCCGACATCCAAGCAACGTCTCTTCCATCTGAACCGTCACCTTGGTAACCCCAGAGTTGTTTTCAATGGCGAAGGACAAACAAAGAAAATTTCAAATAAATTAACAAGTTAATTGAGTTTCGTGTTTAGGCAGCGAGCGAAAGCGATCCCAACCAGACGCGGCCCGAAACCTCAAAACAAACCTTATGGCCAAGGGAAGTCGGCAGGGCGGCGGCACACCACCCACAATTGCGGTCAATATATGGTATTAACACTGAAAACAAATAGTTTCTGGTTGGTTTCCAAAAACGTATTAAATGTAAGATAATCCGGGTTCTACTTTTATGAAAAAAGTGTTATACTTAGAATCACAATAAGTTAATTTATTTTTGTTATTTTCTTGTGGAGTAATATTTCATTTTTGAAGTATAAATTTAAAGTCCCTTCCTTTTTCTTTTAAATTGAGGTTTCAAAGGGAAAATACAAATATATATACAAAATACATATATGTATATTTTAGATTATAAATATAATTATTAACTCATTTAATATTGGAATAGAAAAGGGTTTTATAATTCAGTATCTATTTTGCTGCCATAGGGACGATTAGTCAAATTTGTTTTTTGGATTTTTGTCTAATTTAATAATTTTATCCAACAACTTGCCATGTAAAAGCTTTCAACATAAAACTTCATGTCTGCTGCACTTTTTTGATTTTCGAATAATTATGCCAATTTATCGTTGTTTTTGCCTAATACTATAGTGTGGTATATCACCACCGAATAAATTATTAAAAGGCTTTGTGAATATAATTTTCAGAACACGAGAGTTGGAAAAACTCAAAAATTGTATTTGAGTGCAGATATGTGGCACCACACTCGCTGAACAAGCTAGTAAATTGAGTGATTTTAGTAATTCATGTTCCCAGCTCCCGATACCTTTCATTCGGCGCCAGCTGTATCCTTTTGCCCCTTTTCCTGCTGCCGGCGAATGTCCTGTTGATGGTGTCGAGTGCGTTGCGGTTTGTCAGGTGCGTTAAACTGTGCGGTCCCCGCTGCGGTCGCCCGCCGGTTATTAACAATTAATGCTAAATCAATGAGCAAACACAACATATTTGAAAGGACCCCAAGCCTGCCGCTCCGCTAGAGCGATAATGTCATTTATATGCTAATTACGGCCGGCTCAAGGAGGTCCTGCCGCGCTGCAACATTTCCAAGTTGGCTCCTGCCGCTCGGCGAATTAATTAAACTTTTTCGCCTGGCCACGAAACTGGCGAAAAGCCCCGCCACAGGACCAAAGCCCAGCGCGGAAAATGCAATCCCAGTTTGAGTGCCCCGTCCTGGTTTTGGGGCCCTCGTCCGCTACTGGCCTATGTGGGACATGTGCAACAAAATCATTTTTCAATTACGTTTTCGTTTTCGGGTGCGGTCCTTTAAAAAGCGACCATGACCACATGCAAGGACTACGGGAGGTGGCAGAAGTACAAGTGCCAAGTGCCGAGTGCCGAGTGGGCGGCATCCACGCCGCTCGATTGTTGCATATTGAAATGTATTTGCTGCAAAATTGATTCCACGGCATTTTTGCGGATGCGGACACAAAGCATTTTCAATGACCATTGATCAGAAAACGAAGGTGAGGGCAACTAAATATAGAACAAGAAAGGAAAGCTAACTTCGGGCGGAGCCGAAGTTGATATACCCTTGCAGAATATTCTGTAAATAATATTCTCCAAAATTATTCATATAATGCATTCTAAAAACTCATAAAAATCCCAACTTCCTAACTTTAAAAACACCAAAGTTATGGCATTTTCAATCGTTCAGTTATATGGCAGCTATAGGATATAGTCGGCCGATCCCAATAAAATTTGGTAGGTCGAATTGATTGGCCAAATATAAAACTCATAGAAAATCCCAACTTCCTAACTTTAAAAACACCAAAGTTATGGTATTTCCTATCGTTATATGGGAGCTATAGGATATAGTCGGCCGATCCTTATGAAATTTGGTAGGTCGAATTGATTGGCCAAATAAAAAAGCCATAGAAAATCAACTATGTTCACACCAACAAAAATCAAAAGCATCACTATCAAATTTTTTTAAAAACCATATGTTGGCAGACATATTATATAGTCCGTTTTAAAACAAGACAGTTTACTATTTTTTAATAAAGTTTCTCTATCGTTCGTATGACAGATATGATGTATTCGTCCGACCCGTCCCAGCTTACATATATATACTACCTACAGAAAAAATAAAAATTTAGCCAGATAGCTTTAAGCATGAGAGGGTACACACAAAAACCCTTTAAACCCATTTTCACTTTACTATATACTATTTTTTATTTCTTTTATTTATAAAAAATAAAACAATAGGCAAATAACTTTTCTTTTTCATGCATTTTGCTGTTTTGTTGTATTATTTTTCGAGCTTTAACAGCAAAAGTTACTAAAGCGCAAAGTTACAAGTAGAGTGTATACTCGGATTAAAAAAGTAATATATCTGAAAAAGTATTAATCTGATCAATTTGTGATTGTGTTCTCAGCATATTTAATAAATTTATTTTTAAATTATATATAAGTTTTCTCAAGTCTTAGTTTACGCACATAATTTACATTTTCTGTAACTTTAACAATTGTGAAGTTCATATAGGAGGAGAGACAATTACCTTTTTAAAATTACTTCGAAATGTGCTTACTTTTTAAGGACACGCCCCTTCATGTACGGTACGCCCCTTTTTAAAAAGATTCGATTGGAAACATATAATTTGAGAACCCCTCACGGAACGACTTAGTTTTGACCTAATACAATTAGTTATAAACTGGAAAAAAACAACTATATAATCGGACCAAAAAAAGATCTCTTAATAAAAAATTATGGTATCAGAAATTTTTAAAATAACTTTAGTTCTTGACTAATTGAATTTCCATTGCCTGGATATTAAGGAACTATTGATTTGGAAATTTGTATTTGAGATTGAAAAGTCGATTGGAAGAGTTTTCGATTTATTTCGATTTCTTACTCCCTTTTAAACAAGTTTTGATTGAAAACATGTCATTTAAGAAAGTCTTAGGAAACCCTCACAGAATGATTTAGTTTAAATTAGTTATAAACTGGCAAAAGAACAACGTTCTAAACTAACCAAACCGTTTGCTCTTTTTATAAGAAGTTATGGTATCAGTTTGTTACAGTATCTTATAGTCGGGGTCCTCACTTCTCTTCTTGTGAAATTTATTTTAGGCATTTAATTTTGAACCCAACTCGAACTATATTTGTATTATCGGTGTATTGAATGTGGTTTTAATACTGACAGTAATTAAATTTTGCAGCTGCGCGAGGTCGTTAATCTTTAATAACAATTTAAAAATTGGTATGTTGACTCAAACACTTTTGTGTTGTTAAGAGCGACTGAATATTACAAACCGCCGGACCGCTTCAAACAGCCCCCAAAAATGGATTTGCAATCGGATTGCTCCATCCGATGGCTAAACGTCCGACCAGAAATATCCGTAAACAGTGCTGATGCAATTGCATTTTCCGCACCCACCTCTCCCCCCGCCCCGGCCCTGCGCCTTTTCGCCGCCCAGGAACCTTCAACGCCATCACCGGATTCCCCGGACCAGCCCCCACCCATCATCGTGGTCATCATCCGTACCGTTTTAATCAATTATAATTGCTAGCATTTTTGATTAGTTGGCACCTGCCTCAATCATCTGCAACGTCCGCATGGTCGGAATCGTTTTGGTCAACCGTACACAGCTACGGATGTGGGCTTTGGGCCTGTCCGCTCGCACTGGCGTTGCTTTTACCGGGGTCCTGGAAATCCGAAATCTGGGGGCAGATATTCCGACACGAAACGGGCGAGCGGGGGAGGGGGGGCTAGCAAACATTTTACGTAATTGCGCACATATTTAAATTGCGTTCCATACTGCACAATACATCAAATTATGGCCCAAAGTAAAGTAAATCTGACAGACGGACGGGGAAAGACGGACCGGAGACCTAAGGCCTGTTAATAAGTAAGCCGGAGCATTTATCCGGCTGTCCAAGTCCGTCCTTTCCGCCCGGGCTTTGTCTCTCCCACATGCATTTTGCATGAGATTTTTAGGGCGAAATACTCGGCTCAGACGTACGGACTGCACTGTAATTTATTTAGATTGTCTTGGCAAATATTTATGCACGACGTTTCATTGATTTATAAATCAATGGGGAATCCAAAGCGCCGCCGACGACCTTAATTAATAAAGACAAATTACCTGAAAGCGGTTTCGGATGTCGGAAATGTCGAAAACTTTGTGGCCCTGCAAGCCCGGGATGGGATCATATGGCAGGACACTTTCAGGGTTCATGGCTAATCCCCTGACTTGACTGCCGATCTGGATTAGTTTTGAATTGCCGCTCCTCGCATTACGGCCAATTGTCCTTGAGTGGGGGGATTACCCCTTCACCCTATTCCGGGCTCCTTGCCGGTCATATCCTTAGCCATGGCTGGTTAAGTTTGCAACTGATTTGATTTCATCTCGGCCAATTTTCCTTGCTGGGCGTCCTGCCACGCCTACAGCTAAGCGCTCCATAACAAAGAGAACGACTTAAAAACACTCCTTCTACCCAGCACATCCCGCAAAAAGGACTTATCGGCACAAACGAGGTCGCAAGACTAGCACTGAAAACAATTATGGGGATGGACAGTGCCGATAACAGCATTAAATAGATCAAAATAGTTTTCGCAATGGATTAAAATGTTTCAAGCTAATGTGGATAATATATAATACATATATATATTTCAAATTTATTTTACAGTTAAAACAAACTCATCACCTCAACTGTATTAAATCCAAGGCAAAGTTCTCTTTATAAAGCAATTTTCTTTTGAAGAGGGTTAAATAACTTGTATTCAATTAAATTTAAAATAAACCAGCTAAGAAAGTATCCGTTAAACGGGCGGTGTGCTCTTTTTAATCTAAAGTTTTAATAGAATTCCTCAGTTTATTTGATCAGTATGCTAATCACATATCCTCAGCTGTGGGTGACAGTAATGCCCCGATGTGTGTGTATTCAAGAAATATTTCACAGGCAATTTCGCATCCCCACATACGGCCACGCGCAACGTCTTCGCCTTGGTCCTGGCAGAGGTCCTGTGGCTCCTGGCCGGGGACATTCACTAACTATTGTGCATACACAAGCTCTAATAAAAAATTCAGTTCACGTCTCGAGCACTTATTGATACGTGAGCATAGATGACACACACCCACACACACTGACACAAGTAGCGCATACATATGCATGAGGTCCTTTGTGGAGAGTGTGGCACTGGGGGGCAAGGATATTGGCAAGGGAGCAGAGGGCGTAACAGCCCAAGGGACAATAACTGACCATGAAAAATGACCAGGAGTCGAGACGGCGTTTTGAAAAGGACTCGATCAATGTCAAGGAGACGAATCAATTTTGGCGATGAGTCCAGTCACAGCGAATCCAATTACGGACCAGATAATACCGGAAGGAGATCGGTAAGAACAGCACCGCGTAAAAGTCACCGGAATTGTTTTGCTGTCTATATTACTATCATATCAGTTTTCTGATAAAATGATATTGTGCATCTTAACTATCTCACGATGTCAGGTTTTGGATAAATTGCTACAGCCCGAATATTTTGCTTTCTCCAACGAAGTTGGGCGGTTGTTCTTTCTCGTCGGGTCTTTCAATTTTCCGGTTAACACCCGAGTTTTAATCATGTCTGGAAATAAATCCACCTCGATACTAGTGTTTTTTGTGAATGGAAAAAAGGTACCTAAAAATACTTCAATTTATTTTGTTTCGAAAATCATATCCCCTTACCGGTTGTTAAATCCAACACACTGAAGAGCAGACAAATATCTAATATAAAATAGGTCTACATGAATTCTGACCATTTAAAAGTTAGTTGGAAAATAATATTAACTCCGTTTAAATGTATCCCATTCATATTCATAACATATGGGCTTCGGGGAAAATTTTCGACTTCAGCTCCTACCGTCTGAAATACAAATACTTGTAGTCCTTTTTGCGGTGATGAGATTTCCGTTTTTTTGTTAGATCAATATAATATAATATATAAAGTGTGTTTTATTAGCCGGTCGATTTTTACTAAACTTAATCGTACACTTATACAGCAAATGGCTTTGTTAATACTAAACATTATAATTTGCAAATAATCGCTTGCTTTACTTTTTTTGAAGCCCAATAGCCTTGAATAATAACCTTCAATTAAGACGATAACTAATAAACATATGCAATATAGATAACAATGGTGGATGGTACTTTTTATTGGTATTACCGACAATTCTGTCGGTGCAAGTCAGATTCACTTTATCAACACTTTGAGAAATATATTTGAAAAGAGTACATAAGATCTAGGAACTAGAGTTTTGGAAGTGAATCGGGATTATCTGTTTATTTTCTGAATAATAAAAGAATAATAAAAGAATAAAAACAGAAAAGGTCTGTTTAGGCACATAGAACACAGAGTATTATGAAGAATTATAAATATAATATTATTCTACTTGCCGAAGAAGAACTAGCAATAAAAATAATTCAGAAAGAAAAAACAATGCTAACAAGAAAAGAAGCAAGCCGAAATTATATATTCTGTGTTTAGCTAGTTCGATTTTTTTCCACTTTTTTAATTCTTTCTACTAGCCATAAGATATAGTCTTGCGATATTTATCAAAAACCAGAGCACCTTTTTACGCAGCACCAATGCTTTCAACACAAACATGGCTAGATCGGCTCGCCTGAAAACGCTGATCAAGAATTTATATACCTTATAGGGAAAAGTGAGCCCTGCACCTTTACTTTTTCACCCTTTTATTGGCCTGTATACCACTACCACCCTGAACGGTTTAGTGCCCTATTCCAGGTGACGGAAGCCTGTCCGGATCCGGAATGTACTCTTCTAACGTTCCTGCGGGAGCGGCTTCGCCTGTGCGGCACCAAGTTGGGATGCGCGGAGGGGGGTTGCGGCGCCTGCACGGTGATGGTGTCCCGCCTGGACCGCCGTGCCCACCGGATCCGCCACCTGGCCGTCAACGCCTGCCTGACGCCCGTGTGCGCGATGCATGGATGCGCGGTGACCACGGTGGAGGGCATCGGGAGCACCAGGACGCGGCTGCATCCGGTGCAGGAGCGGCTGGCCAGGGCACATGGCTCCCAGTGCGGCTTCTGCACCCCGGGCGTCGTGATGTCCATGTACGCCCTCCTCCGCAATCAGGAGCAGCCCTCCATGCGGGACTTGGAGGTGGCATTCCAGGGCAACCTGTGCCGCTGCACCGGCTACCGACCCATCCTCGAGGGCTTCAAGACCTTCACCAAGGAGTTCGCCTGCGCCCTGGGTGAGAAGTGCTGCAGGGCTGGTGGCAATGGATGCACCGACTCCGAGCTCTACCAACAGAGCGAGTTCCAGCCATTGGATCCCACGCAGGAACCCATCTTTCCACCCGAACTCCAGCTAAGTGACGCCTTCGACTCCCAGAGCCTGATCTTCAGCTCCGAGCGGGTGACCTGGTATCGCCCCTCCCACCTGGAGGAGCTCCTCCAACTAAAGGCCCAGCATCCGGATGCTAGGCTAGTGGTGGGCAATACGGAGGTGGGCATCGAAGTCAAGTTCAAGCACCTCCTGTACCCTCACCTGATCAATCCAAACCGGGTGGAAGAGCTTCTGGAGGTGCGGGAATCCCAGGAGGGCATTTATTTCGGGGCCGCGGTCAGTTTAATGGAGATCGATTCGCAACTCCGACGGAGAATAGAGCAGTTGCCAGAAACGGAGACACGCTTCTTCCAGTGCACCGTGGATACGCTCCATTATTTTGCCGGAAAGCAGATTCGAAATGTCGCCTGTTTGGGCGGTAACATCATGACCGGAAGCCCCATCTCCGACATGAATCCGCTGCTCTCCGCTGCAGGAGCTCAACTGGAGGTGGCTAGTTTTGTGGACGGAATGTTCCGAAGGAGGACCGTCCACATGGGCACTGGCTTCTTCACCGGCTATCGGAGTAACATTATCGGAGCCCAGGAGGTCCTTCTGGGCATCCACTTTCCGAGGACCACCCCGGATCAGCATTATGTTGCCTTCAAGCAGGCCAGGCGAAGGGTGGATGACATAGCCATCGTGAATGCAGCTTTCAGCGTCCGATTTGAGGAGAACTCCAACGTGGTGGCAGAGATTTCGATGGCCTTTGGTGGAATGGCTCCTACAACAGTGCTGGCACCCAAGACTTCTAAGTTGATGACTGGTCAGGAGTGGAATCACCACTTGGTGGAGCTTGTGGCCGAGAGTTTGTGCACGGAACTACCCTTGTCCAGCTCTGCTCCCGGGGGAATGATCGCCTATCGACGAGCCTTGGTCATGAGCTTGTTTTTCAAGGCCTTTCTGGTCATCTCTCAAAGGCTGAGCAAGGCTGGCATCGTATCCTCCACTGGAGTAGCCCCCGAGGAGCGGAGTGGTGCCCTTCTCTTCGAGACTCCCGTTTTAAAGAGCGCCCAGCTCTTCGAGCGCGTGTGCAGCGATCAGCCCCTCTGCGATCCCATTGGCAGACCCAAGGTCCACGTCGCTGCTCTAAAACAAACCACTGGAGAAGCCATCTACACAGACGACATTCCTCGTGTGGACGGGGAAGTCTACCTGGCATTGGTGCTGAGCACCAGACCTCGGGCGAAGGTCACCAAGCTGGATGCCAGTGAAGCCTTAGCTCTTCAGGGAGTTCATCGGTTCTTTTCGAGCGCGGACTTAACGGAGGATGAAAATGAAGTCGGTCGTCTGCGTCAGGATGAGCACGTCTTTGCCGTTGGTGAGGTCAACTGCTGTGGTCAGATCCTGGGCGCCATAGTTGCGGATAACAAGGCACTGGCTCAGCGAGCCTCACGGTTGGTGAAGGTGGAGTACCAGGATCTGAGCCCAGTTATCCTGACCATTGAACAGGCCATCGAACACAAGTCCTTCTTCCCGAATCATCCTCGAACTCTGACCAAGGGAAATGTGGAGGAGGCCCTGGCTCGGGCGGACCACACCTTTGAAGGCACCTGTCGAATGGGCGGACAGGAGCACTTCTACTTGGAGACCCACGCGGCCTTTGCTGTTCCGCAGGATAGCGACGAGTTGGAGGTATACTGTTCCACCCAAAATCCCTCCGAGATCCAAAAGCTGGTGGCGCGAGTCACCTCCCTTCCTTCCCACCGCGTCGTCTGTCGAGCCAAGCGCTTGGGTGGTGGCTTCGGCGGCAAGGAGTCCAGGGGCATCTCGGTCGCCCTCCCGGTGGCCTTGGCCGCCCACCGGATGGGTCGTCCTGTGCGCTGTATGCTGGACCGGGACGAGGACATGCTCATCACCGGCGCCCGCCACCCCTTCCTGTTCAAATACAAGGTGGGCTTCACCAAGGAGGGCCTACTCACTGCCTGCGACATCGAGTGTTACAGCAACGCCGGCTATTCCTTGGACGTGTCCTTGGCGGTAAGTCCTTCTAATTAATAGTGTTGGTGAGACGAAACCGACTTGTCAAGTAAATCATCATAAGTCGTTATCTATTATTTTTATTGTCTTTTGGGTTATCGCACTTTATTGTGGGCTTTCTCTAGTTCTTTGCTTCATTGTTAATTTTTATTCATCACAAAGAGTTTAAAGATAAACCCACTTGTCACTGTGGACGGCAGTAAACCTATAGTATATAGTCACTATAGTGACGATGCGCACCGTGAGAGTGTACAAAGCGACTACCAACATTTAGCAGCAGAAGAGAACACTTGATGTGATGGTCCGATCGCCACCGCCGATTCTTTCTAGTCTTGAGCCCTTATAGCTTTTCAGATTTTCCAACTTTGGTATACAAACAGAAAACAAATATGTATATTGTAGCTGCATTAAAATTCCGTGGTTTTCGAAGAACTATGCGAATATCTCGATGTTTTTGCCTTAAAAGACCCCTTGAGATGACTATATCCGAGATGACTATATCATATTATATATTAATATATGCCGCTCTTGATTTTTTTTACTTCTTCATTTTTCTGTTTATTTTGCTCAATATTTCAGAAATCAATAGGCGCCAGCCGAAAATGTGGCTTACAATAAATACAAATTATTTGTATTTTGAACATTTTATCTCAGTGATAAAAACATCAATTAGTTTTTGTGCGGATTTGGGGAGAGGCGAGTAGGACTGTCCTGACTGAGTGCTAATATTAAAAGCCATTGAATCCAAAACTTTATATACAGAATTACAAATTTTAAATTAAACAAAGCAAATACCTTTAAAATTTAATTTTTAAAATGATCTTATTATTATTCTAATCCGTCCTACTTGTGTAGGAGGGCAGAATTTTAATTTAACAAATACTCCAAAAAGAGCTAATATTTTCACCTTGGTCAATGATTAATGAAGGACAAAAGGAGGGATAGGTCTTCTCAGCCCCGTAATAGCAAGGAAATGTATATTCCTTTTTATGAGAAGTATTTCTTATATCTAAAATCTTAACGTGTTAAAAAAAATCGCCACAATCGCATCTTTAACATACAAAACATCTTATATAATTTTGTGACGAAGACTAATAAAACATTCCACTAAATAAATACACTTTCTAATATTTGCTCGTTTGACACGACTTTTCTACCTTGTTAATATTGATTCACTAGAAGTGAAATCCCACATTCGATTAAATAAAAATGTATATTTAAAGTCTAGACATGGAAAACCGTCGCAAAACTTCAAGCATGCCATTAACTAAGTTCCTCTGACTTGCGTAACTTTTTAGGTTCTGGAGCGTGCAATGTGCCACTTTGAGAACTGCTACCGAATACCCAACATCCGTGTGTTTGGACGGATGTGCAGGACCAATCTGGCCACGAACACGGCCTTCCGCGGCTTCGGAGGACCGCAGGGCATGTTCGCCGGAGAGCACATCATCCGGGATGTGGCCCGGGTCGTGGGTCGCGATCTGGTGGACGTGATGCGGCTGAATTTCTACAAGACGGGTGACTACACGCACTACGAGCAGCAGCTGGAGCACTTCCCCATCGAGCGGTGTCTGGCGAACTGTCTCAGCCAGTCGCGTTACCACGAAAGGCGCTCGGAGACCGCTCGGTTCAATCGGGAGAATCGCTGGAGGAAGCGCGGGATGGCAGTGGTGCCCACCAAGTACGGCGTCGCGTTTGGAGTGCCGCACCTGAACCAGTCGGGTGCCCTGATCAACATCTACGCCGACGGATCCGTCCTGCTGTCCCACGGAGGCGTGGAGATTGGCCAGGGACTGAACACCAAGATGATCCAGTGCGCTGCCAGGGCCCTGGCCATTCCGTCCGAGCTGATCCACATCTCGGAGACGGCCACCGACAAGGTGCCCAACACCTCGGCCACGGCGGCCAGTGTGGGCTCCGATCTGAACGGCATGGCTGTCCTGGAGGCCTGCGACAAGCTGAGCCGACGACTGGCGCCCATCAGGGCGGCCCTGCCCGGCGGCACCTGGAAGGAGTGGATTCGAAGGGCGTACCTCGACAGGATCAGCCTCTCGGCCACCGGATTCTACTCGATGCCGCACATCGGCTACCACCCGGACACGAATCCCAGCGGCCGCACCTACAGCTACTACACGAACGGAGTGGGCATCAGCGTGGTGGAGATCGACTGCCTGACTGGCGACCACCAGGTGCTCAGCACGGACATCGTCATGGACATCGGGTCGAGTCTGAATCCGGCCATTGACATTGGCCAGATAGAAGGGGCGTTCATGCAGGGCTATGGCCTGTTCACCATGGAGGAACTGGTGTACTCACCGCAGGGGATGCTCTGCACCAAGGGTCCGGGCACGTACAAGGTTCCAGGATTCGCCGATATCCCCGGAGAGTTCAACGTAAGCCTTCTGACAGGGGCCCCCAATCCACGGGCTGTGTACTCCTCCAAGGTATGTTTTTTAATAAGTTTAAAAAAGAAAAAACAAACTGGTTACAAATGTTAATTAGGAACACGGATGTTTGTTTTTATTCATTTATTGAGCTCTTAGTCCAATCAAATAGAACTGTTTGTTTTGTCTGGTGCCTGTTTTTAATGCACTGTGCCCAAAAAACAAATGCAACTGCATATTATTTCCCTAATTTTAAACAGGCAGTAGGGGAGCCCCCTCTCTTCATTGGAGCATCGGCTTTCTTTGCCATCAAGGAGGCCATTGGAGCTGCCCGCCAGGATCAGGGCTTGAGCGGAGACTTCCAGCTGGAGGCACCTGCGACCTCGGCCCACATTCGAATGGCCTGCCAGGATAAATTCACGGCTTTGGTTGGTTCGCTCTTGACAAGTTACAAACGAAAACAAGAGAGAACGCTATAGTCGAGTACCTCGACTATTAGATACCCGTTACTCAGCTAAACAACTTAATATAAATATGCCCTCTTGTATGTTTTTCGCCGCTCGAATTAGCTCCCGATTTTTATGTTAAAATCTGTACCCAGGGAACACCTCCAATTTGGCTAACTTGATTTGATTTGCATAGTTCATGGAATATAGTTCGGTATTGACAAATGAAAGCCATCGCAATTTCCTTTAATAGAAATCCTTATCGAGAATTAACGTTGACTCTGTTGAGCGCCTTGGCCAACTGTTCCAAAGTCATCCGTTAGATGGCGCTATTGTATACGCCATGAAAGGCGGAAATGTAGGCGCTATGGCTAGCTTAAGTGTTTAATGGGTTTTTGGGCGTTAGAGTGGGCGTGGCAAACTTTTATTTGGCCAATCGATAGGTATTGACGAAACAAATACATATAAAAAAAAATTTTCATAATAGCATCAAAACTGTGGCCACAGCTTGTGGCTTGTGGGCGTCAGAGGGGGCGTGGCACCATTTTGAAACAAACTTGCGCTGCGTAGGAACTCCTAAAATCTACATGCAAAATGCCAATCTTCTAGCTTTTATAGTTTCCGAGATCTCAGCGTTCATACGGACAGACAGACAGACGGACAGACAGACGGACAGACGGACAGACGGACATGGCTAGATCGACTCGGCTAGTGATCCTGAACAAGAATATATATACTTTATAGGGTCGGAAACGCTTCCTTCTACCTGTTACATACTTTTGCACGAATACAATATACCCTTTTACTCTACGAGTAACGGGTATAATAACCATCTAACATACCTTTCACCTTGCAGCTTGATAAATCCGAGGCGGGAAACATCACCCCATGAAACATTGTACGCTAAATATTTTATTCAATATCTTTAAAAGCCATGATTTTAATATGATGATGTTCATAGTAATGATTTAATAATACAAATTGTTTTACTCCAAGTTATTCAAGGATGCTGCTCCGGTGAATATATATTCTGTACCAGAAAGATTACAATTCATTCTAGGAACGGCTGTGCCAAATTGTTATATGGGGAAAACATGGCACTTGTAATATACCAAAACCTTTATGCATGTGTTGTCCAAGTCCCGCATTCCTCGACTTAACGAATATTTTGGGGGCACGTAAAAATGTATGCAAATACCCCTTGTGCTGTTGGTTTTAATAGGTTTATGGGAATTTTACTTCGAGAAAATGTTCCCAATTTTATTTATGAACAAATTGCATACATATTAAAGCAAATGTTTGTGTTCCACTTACCTCAAGTCAAAACATGCGATCAAAACCTTGTTTACCTACCTGTTTAACTTCGCAATTGTTATTTTTCATGCGTTTTCTGTGCTCGCCAACAGCAATGAAATGGACTAATTAATTAGTGATTTTCAGCGAATACACATACAGATGAAGATTTTGGTAAGGAGAATTTAACGACATTAATAGATACATAGGCATATGCTTATGCGTATACAAAAGTACATAGAGTGTACATACATACGAATACAATTAACGTTATTCATTCAAAAATAATAAATTGTCATAATTAAGCTTGTATGCTGTTAGCTCTTTGAAGTGGCACAAAAATAATAAAGGCAAACACAATCGTTCTGCTGCAAATATTAAAGGATGAATTAACAGGAAAGTATGAAAACTTTGGCAAACCGAAATTTATATATCCTTGCGCTACTTTTTTCGGTAGCTATTTGGTATAGTCTTCCAAATTTTTATAAAACAAGAACTGTAATTGTGAAATTATAGAAAAATTTCTATATTACCCGGAGTATGTTCGTATATTTAAAAAAAGTTTTTAAATTTAATAATATTAAAAATAATATTGCGTTCGATCCGACATATATACTACGTGCAATAGAAATACGACTTTTGGAAAAGTTTCGCCCAGACAGCTTTAAAACTGAGAGATCGACAATTTTGTTACTTTATAGGGTCTAATATCACCTATTTACGAAATACAATAATGCAATTTTTTATACCCGTTAAATCGTATGTTAATGTGTCAGAGGCCAGTTATTGAATAGTACACAATGTGGAAAAAATTAACCAAAAATTCTTCTCTAAATAGTGAAGATTATACCCAACAAGAAATATCACTATATTCGAGTGACCTGACTGTGGGATAAATGATATACATATCTTACTCGGAATTCTACCTCATCGAGCAAGAGCCATAAAATCTTTCAAATTTGAAATCAATAATATTGTTTTCAGAAAGTGTACAATGTTATTTTAGAAATTGCAATGTACAACTTTTAGTTGTATATTAAAAGTCGAAGTGGAATGCTTAAAGCATTAGTTTATACACACTTTCAAGTGATTTCAAATCACTAGAGATTTCTGTGGCCATAAAAGGGCAACATGGGGCGAGCACACAAAGAGTAGAACATTTTGGTAAGGCCACTTTGCGACATTTTAATTTAAATGCTAATCAGTTGCCAATAGACAAAAAAGAACGAACCTATCCCACCTCGAGTGCAATTCATGTTCCCGGGTGTTCGTGTGTGCCGGGGTGTGTGCAGAAACTGCAACTCATTTGGAGGTGGGAAGGTGTCCTGTTCTGGCTGGGCTGCACGGACTGCATGGACTGGATGGACTGGTTGGGCTAGATGGACTGGATGGACTGGATGGGCGCAACAGCAACAGCGCTGCAATTTGTATTTAAAATGTCGCCCATTGTGGATTAGCTGAGACAGAGGAGCTGCCAGGACCAGGAGCATGTCAAAAATACGACACTTGAAAAAATACCCTTTCAATGATCAGGAAACCCAACTCATAACCACTTTTTTCTACATTTTATGTGGTATATTATTATTAATATTATATTATTAATTGGAATTCCGATTTACCCTTAAAAGTAGAAAAATATTAGCAAGATTGGAGGAAATTAACACTAAAATAAAAAAAGTTATTCCTAGGGCTCAGGTCTATTTAGCTTACGAAATGGAAAAATATCCCCTTTTTTTAAAGTTGACCATGAATTAAGAAAACTACATGCCAGGTGATTTTCTCGCTTATACATCAGTTTTGGAGAAGTATTTATGTATATGAGTGCATAAAAATACTTCTGAAGGTTGTGTACCGATAATGTATTATATTTTAAAACAGGTGTGCCTAGTCCAAGCTCATTGTTCTTATTCTCCTTTTTTAGGTAATTGTGAATATGATTGCACGAGAAATAAAAAATATTTAGTGTAACATAGTAATATATAATTAAATATATATATAATATAATAATATATAACTAAAATTGGAACCGCACAACTTTTAGAGTACGTTTTTTGTAGCCGAAGATAAATTAAAATTTAAAAGTGAATTTTATTTTATGAATTTTTTTCGAGTGAACGTAGTTACCTGAAGCTTTTTGCTGTTGCTATTTGGGTGCCGTGCCGTCATTATCATTTGCATTTGCATTTTCGGCCTGCTCACTGTCGGCTGGTTGGGTAAATATTGTCATTTTATGCAGCGTCCACGAGATGCCATCGAAGGAGGCGACAAGGAGTGTAAAAAGTGGCGAAGGGAGAGGACAGGTTCCCCCTCTTGAACTTAGGCTATAAAAACAAATTGGACGGGGTCGTGGGCTGCTACATGCAGTTAACCAAGGTCTTGTTGTTGCACTTAATAATCTGTTAATTCGCGTTATTTTAATTTGAATTCAATCGATAACGATTGGCGACAATCGAATGCACCCGTCTCAAAACTGCGTGCTAGGGCACACACACCAGCTGATCAGAGTTTCCAACTGCGTTTCCGAAAAAAATATGCAAAAAGTAACTACTAAAAAGGTATTTTTTCTTTTTGATATGTATTTTTCTAAGAGCAATTAGAATATTATGTCAAAAATGGCTACATAAAGCCATTAAATAAAAATAGCCCAAATGCCGAGACCCAAATCTAGCTACAAAATATCTGACTTGTTTCACACTATGGCAAATTAAGTTCATTTTTTTTGCCGTTTCGTTTAGTTTACATTTTGCTTGTTTATTTGTGATCTACCGCTCATTCCGCTCGGATCGCCTGCCCCGTCCCCCGCCTCCCACCCCCAATGGACACCCGGATGATGTGCACCTGCAAGGAAAACCAGGAGAGGAGCCACCGCCTGCTGCAGTTCACCAACTGCCGCCTGGTTCGAGGCCACCGGCTTATTCACGACGACTTGTGGGTGCGTGACGGCCGAATAGTGAATCCGGAGCCCGTCTTCTTCGACGAACAGGCCAAGGCCCACTGTCGGATCGACTGCGGAGGCGCCATCGTGGCCCCCGGCTACATCGACCTCCAGATCAACGGTGAGCTGAGTCCCGACTTCACCATCCCATCACCTTCCCGTTACACTGAAGAAAATCAGTCAGGGGTGTCAGGAGTTTTTTTTAACCATGTTTCAACCCACATTTCAATGTCACAGAAACCACTTAAATTTTCAACGTAAATATTCAAGTCAAATTTAAGAGTAGACTAAAAACATTTTTATTTAAATCTTTAAAAATGTACTTCGAAACATATCAAAAACAAAACTATTCTGTGACACTGAAGGATTTGTTTTTTTTTGTGGAATTTTAAATCAGCCATTGGAGATACAAAAATAAATGTATTCTATGAGAATGATGATGAATTTAAAAATGTATCCTACATTTTTAGTATAAAAAAATGATAAAAAAGCTTATGTGCTTGAGTTTTTGGTAATGCTAAAAATTCTTTTAATTTATATACTAATTTTGATATAAATTGCCACTTCTATAGACAACTTTTTAAATGAACGTCAAAATTCACATATACAACGCAGTGTAAAGAGCTCATTATATATCAAGTGATTTTTTTTAAGACAACATTGGAATTTTATCAATGTTTAAAAAAAGTGCAAGTTAGGAGAGTTTATTGCCAGAGAAATGGGCTGTTATTTTCTCTCTGTGATGCCAATAATTGCCTCTTTCACAGTTCAATTAGTCGCCAAGGTCGTAGGCACCGCAGTTCTGTTTACCCGTTGAAGAGCCTCAATATGGAGCACTCGTAATCGGAGCGAGTTAATCTTATCGTGACTTCACAGGCCCCAGGCAGCAGCTTAACCACAGTGGGCCTAGTTAGAATGCCCACTGTGGTTGAGCCTTTAATGTGGCGATAAGCGGGTTCTTTGTCTTAAAGAGATCGATTGTCAGTTGATTTCCATTATCAGTTGCTCTTATTCGTGTCTGTTTTAAACACTGGCTAGAAAACAGTTTGGTCTCCTGTTCCGAATTTAATTGATAAACAAATATTAAGTAAAAACAAAACATTATTTAATCAATCTAAAGATCGTTTTCTTAATTTCAGAGCATTTCTTGTTAAGGATTAATTATAATTAATCTTATAAGCCCGTGCAAAAAAAAATTGTTGAAACTCTTTTAACTTTTTTTTAATTTGTTATATAAATGCAAGGGTATATCAATTCGAATTGTCTTACAATCTTTAAGCCGAAATGAATATTTATACATTAATGTGTAGCTAGTAATTTGTTAGACAATTCTAAGCAAAAATTCAGAAATCTTTTCTGATAAGTTATTGTACCTATATATATTTTTCCCGATTGTTCCTTAGAGCTTATCTTATAGTAAGCCGATCCGACCCGTTCCGAACTAGTAATTAAAAAAATTTAATCCAATTAGTTTTAAAACTAAGAGATCAAATGTGTTAGATCGAGTAGCCTTGTGATCAAGAGTATATACATACATATGTACATATACTTTATAGGGTTGGAATTGTACTGCGTCGTTATGAAAGAAAAAGTGAAACGGGTTTTAGGCGACGCGCAATAGTTTTAAAAATCTTTATTTTTAATTAATCTACTTAACCACATTATTATAGTTTTATGCCTTGACCTATCACAAAAAGGTATAGGTGTACACATGTATTATATACCTTGGATTCGTTGTAAAACATTAAAATTCCTGGAACCTGGGTATAAAATAAACATATATAGTTATTATTAGAGTAAGCTTAGCCATTAATTCATCGAGCATAACTTTAATTTGAGAAGCAAAAAAGTCCTAAAATAACTTTAATTTACAGAATGTCATAAAAATAGTCTTTGAAAGACTTTAATTGTTGATTTTTATTTTTACAAATCATTAATAACTGTTAAATAATAAAAGGTAAAAAAAATTTAATGAAATGGTTTTTTTAAGAGATATGATAACAATTATATATAATTATTTTTATAGAAAATATCATTAATAATAGAGTTGCTGGGTGTAACGAAATTGTTAAGAGAATTTTTTGGGATATTTTTTTTAATGAAGTTGTTTTTTTAAATAACTCTTCTTTTGTAGTCCATGATTTTAGCATTAGAATAAAAGGATGTCATTTTTGAAATGTTTTTTATGTTTTACAGGTGGCTATGGTGTGGACTTCTCTTACGACACCGACACAATCGAGGAGGGCGTGACCACGGTGGCTCGCGGTCTGGTCAAAAGCGGGGTCACCTCCTTCTGTCCCACGCTGGTGACCTCGCCCAGCGACAGCTACCATACCATATTGCCACGCATTCCCACAGATGTTCCAAAGGGTGCTGGAATCCTGGGCATCCATGCCGAGGGTCCTTTCATCAATCCGCAGAAGAAGGGTGCGCATCCGGAGAACTGCATACAGACTATTGATAAGGTGAAAAATTATTGATATGGCACCTTTTTTTATAAGTTTTTCGTTTTTAAATTCAACTATTCATCAAACTACTTTTTATATGTTTACGAAGTACACTTAATCTTAATCTTAATCCCAAAGAACACAAAAAAAATCGTTCTTAGATTTTCTCGTTTTGTCCAACCACAGGGACTGAGCACGCTAGAGGGCACGTACGGCTCCTTGGAACGCATCAAGATTATCACCCTGGCACCGGAGAAGGTCTCTGACCCGGAGGTGATTGGCCAGCTGGTGGACAGAGGGATCACAGTGTCCCTGGGCCACTCGATGGCCTCGCTGAGCGATGGAGAGCGTGCCGTGCAGCAGGGCGCCACGCTGATCACGCATCTGTTCAACGCCATGCTGCCGTTCCACCACCGCGATCCCGGCCTGGTGGGACTGCTCGCCTCGGACGCAGTGCCTCACGGACGGACAGTGTACTTTGGCATCATCTCGGACGGAGTGCACACGCATCCGGCTGCCCTGAGGATCGCCTACCGCACGCATCCGCAAGGCCTGATCCTGGTCACGGACGCCATCTCGGCCTTGGGGCTGGAGGAGGGTGTGCACCACATAGGACAGCTGCCTCTGCAGGTTAAACAGGGCAAGGCATTTATCGCGGGCACAGAAACCCTATGCGGCAGCATCGCACCCATGGACGAGTGTGTGCGGATCTTCCAGAAGGCCACGGGTGAGTGAGATCCGGAGTGATCACAGCTGGAATTATTGTTGAGCGCCCCACCACGTCTTGACTTTTGCAGATTGCTCCGTTGTCTATGCTATTGAAGCGGCCACCTTGCATCCCGCACAGTGCCTGAAAATCGAAAAGCAGAAGGGAACATTGGACTTTGGTTCCGATGCTGACTTTGTTCTCCTGGACGACCATCTCCGGGTGCTATCCACCTGGATAGCAGGGACATGTGTTTATCAGACTGCCAAGTAGTACATCAAATGTACAACTCGCAAAAATATTATAACTTTTTTTAATTTACCTGATGCAGGATGTATTTTATACCCAAGATTCTCCAAATAAATTGTTAAATTTGCACATTCCATAAATGGAAAAAATAAGTTCAGTTTTTCATCATTAATTATTAACAGTAGCATATTTCAGCATAAATAAGAAAAAAATTATTTTCTTTTTGGAAAGCCAGATCAAATTGATCATGGATTCACTTCATGACTTTACTATTGTAAAGGATAAACCACATCTACAAATCAAAAGGTATATGTACTGACTAATTTATTTCAATTTACTTTAATTTACAGCCAATTAAATCTAATTAAAATCAGATAGAGCAATATCAATAACTTTTATTGGGCAAGAACAATTTGTTCTAGTTGTACACCCTTGTAAATGGTATTGAAATTTCAGACCAAAGTTTGCAACGCAGTGAAGGAGACATTTCCGACCATATAATATTTAACATATACGCATCTAGCTCTACACATTTAGTCCCTATTAATGATGTTGTCGTTATGGAGAACACTATATTATTCTTATAGTTGCAAGGGTATATTAACGTGCGTTTTCCAAAGTTAGCTTCCTTTCTTGTTAATGCATCGAGGATTCCTTCTTTTGAAATCAAAGTATTCCAGAAATCCAGAGCTCGGTGGCTTAGCTAATCATTTCCGTAACTTCCTTACAACCCAAAAAAAAGTCAGGTTGTTCTTTATATTTTTAATCGGTAAATCATTTGGTATGGACAACTAAACTAAATCCATATACAGTTACAAATAAAAGGGTTTACACGAAAAAAAAAAGCCCTCTTAAGTGTACACAGATATATATATATTGGGTGTATGGGCAATAAAAACTATGCAATATTATGGTGTATTAATATATATATAGGCAATAATCAGAAAACAATTTCGGAACAGCTCAAACTCGAACTCTGGCTTGATGAGTGACTGCAGAGTGTCTTCCCCCTACCTTCCCATCGAACTCTTCACTGGCTTAGTATCGACAAACAAAGCGAAAGCATGCTAGATATATGCTATATACTATCCGATGTATAATATGTATAATGTGTGTTATTTATATCTAGGCTGAAACGCAAAACAAAACAAAACACTAAGTGGGGTGGCAGGGGAGTGCGAGTGATGGCGAACGAACGATCGGCTGAGTACAGGAATCGTAAGACTATGTATATATCAAAAGTTACGTTACAAAAGTTGCTTATGTCTGCGTCTTTGTTATCTTTATCTTTATCGTGTCATGTGGCTGGATAGTCCCTGGAACTGATCTTCTGTCCACGCTAGCTAACTGAACAATTTGGCCCGAAATGCAATTAGTGGCTCCTCCTAACGGAGCTGTGTCCAAGTGCCGAGTGTGCGTTAACTAACGTAGCCTATTTTATCTGACCACCATCGTCCGGGGTTTTTGTAAAGTTACTTCCAAATGTTAGTATTACAATATCTGTTGTTAAACTTTAGGTAGGTTGTTTCTGTTGCTTGTTCCATCTGCGTATCATCGTAATAAGTAAGTTTCCTCCGTGCGAGTGACCCCGGGTTTATTGCTTTGATTCCCTTCGTTTGTGCGGAGCAGTTTCAGAAACCGATCCCCACCGCATTCCAATTCAATCCAATCCGATCCAATTTCATCCTTCGCCTTCCCCATCCACAGCTAAGCACAAACCGGGCCAAACCACGCCATGATTGTCCTTAGCGCCGTTTTACGCGCAGCACTTGCTGTAGCCCGGCGCCTTCTCGTTGTTCCGGCGATCGATAATCACGCGCTCCGGATTCTCCGCCGACTCGCGCCCCGATGTCTTGTCCAGAATGGCCTCGGCCAGCTCGCAGAAGGCCCGCTCGATGTTTATATTCGACTTGGCGGATGTTTCCATAAACCGAATGCCGTGTTCACGGGCAATCTACAAGTGGCGCGGCATGGAAAAGAGAGAGAGGGTTTTAGACTTTGTAAACAAATTGATCGACAAAAATCTTCGGGCATATTTGATCATTGACAAGCAATCATAATAAATAGCACAGTATTTTTGCATTTATTTATATTAATACCACTTTTATCCCTGAATAAGTATGTTTAAAATTAAAGGTTTTTAATCAGGAAATATTAAATTCCCAAAATAATGAGTCATATATGAGTGAATTCAACTTAATGAATTTGTATGTTAATCTGTATCTGCGACGTCCATTTGAATATTCTTTAATATGCAATTAATGGTACTTTTCAATTACTTATACAATTTGTGTAAGAATCTGTAGCAAGTTCTTAATGTTTTGGGACTGTGATACAAGCAAAAATGGTAAAAACAATTAAAGATAAATCATGAATTTAAGAATATTCGAAGAATACCGATCTGTGCTCTCTGGCTTATTCTTATTTATATTTTAAATAATTTGTTCAATTTTGGTATGCAAGGCAACGTTCTTTAAAGGAATAAGAAAGAATACGAAGTACGGAAGGGGAAATAACGCTGTGTCAAACACTGATCCACTATCTGCGCGGATGGGGGTTATTCCCCTAATGAAAGATGCTCACCGCTTCGCCGCGCTCCTTGTTGACTACCCGCTTGTCCGTCATGTCGCACTTGTTACCCAGGATCATCTTTTCTACGTCCTCGTTGGCGTGCTGGGAATGGGTTAATACAGGGTTATTAAGTCGCGAAGGGGTTCATACATCTTTCGTTGGGGTCGGGTCACTCACCTCGTCGATATTCCGCAACCATTTGACTATATTCTCGAAGCTCTTCTCGTTCGTTATGTCATAGACCAACATTATGCCCATGGCCCCTCTATAATACGAGGTGGTTATCGTGTGGAACCGCTCCTGACCGGCGGTGTCCCATATTTGCAGCTTGATCTTCTTGCCGCGCAGCTCTACTGTTTTGATTTTGAAATCGATGCCTGAAAAATGGATCCGAAATCACAATCATAGTGCGGAAAAACAAACGCAAAAGAAGCCCAATGACGTCACATTGGTGTTATGGATTATGTTAGCGAAACGCTGAGTTTGAAGTTCGGTATTTTGGATGTTCCCCAATGATATTACGATGAGTCATTTCACATAGAGCACACAAAATGTTTGCACGTCTGAATTACGATTATCAATTTGGTTGACTACCTAAGTTAGGGAGTTATGTATGTAGTCAATTATTGGTTTTTTGTTGTTTTGCAGGCGAAGTCAAATGGCGATCGAAGCAAGCAGTGCGTCCGCCAGTCGATAAGGCAGTGCCACGCCCAGTCCCTCACACACACTATCGCACATGTCCTGGCTGTACAGCTGATATATGTATGTATGTAAGCTCCCGTTACTCACCTATGGTCGAAATAAAGGTGGACGTGAAGGCATCATCCGAGAATCGGAACAATATGCACGTCTTTCCCACTCCCGAGTCGCCGATCAGCAACAGTTTGAAGAGCAAGTCGTAGGTTTTCTTTGCCATTTCTATAAACGGAACGAAACGCTCACAGTACAAAGCACAAACACACGCGCACACTCACTCACACAAACGCACGTAGGTGACAAGCGATATTATCTAAACTTATTTTTTCCCGCACTTTTTCTACTTTTTGGCTACTTATATTATGGGTCTAAAACTCTGCTGTCCCCGGTATTAAATGCGCCGAATAAATTTTTATTTTCGCTGGCAATTGTTGCTATTAGATAGAGCTGGAACTACAATCGATGTTTATTCGATAGTAGCGAAGTTGCCAGAATTTGGCAATATTGATGTTTTTCCTGCGGCCATCGACTGTTTTCACGGGATTTGTTAAAAACGTTACATGTCCAAACTGACAAGGAAAAAAATTATTTTTTTAACATATTTGGGAAATTATTTTAAGGAACAAACATGAACATACTGATTATTGAAAGAATTGCTTTTGCTTAGCTCACAATTTTTGATTACGTCTAAAACCCTATTTATTTAATAAATATTTTTTATTAAAATAGTTATATTCGAGGGCCAATCGGGGTGCTATGATGTTGAGCTTAGTCACTAGACCTTGGATTTTTCACGTTAACATTTTCTGATGGTTGAAAACCAATTCTGATAGAACACAAATTTGCTTCTAGTTTTAAATATTTTAAATATTATCCAATATATGTAGTATATTTTAAATATGCAGAAGTATATTGCAACGCATGGAAAAAGGTAATCTGTATATCTATTTGTACAATTTTTCCCTAAATTTCTTCTTGAGGTTGGCATTTCCCATTAGAGCACACTTATTTCAAACAAAACTATATATAAATTAAAATTATACATAAATTATTAATTATTAAAAAATTGTCTAGTTTATGGTATCTTTTTTGAAAGATAGTTTGAGTGGTGCTTTTTTATACTTATTTGATTAATATTCTTATTTGCTTCAAAGGACTAAACAAAATTTGTTTAAATTTCCAAAAAATAAAATTTAACATAATCCGACTTATTCGAAAATATTTTGACATATTCTGGTTCTTATATAAATATGTAAACCTTTTTGGAAAAACGATTGGATTAAAAAGCGAATTCTATTAATCACCAAACGATAGTTCATAAATTGTGACAGCCCTATTTTGCGCGATGTGGCAGCCCGAATCGGTCAGCTCTGTTCAACCCTGGCGAGTAAAAACAGCACGCAAAGTGCGCCGTGTGCAACACTGGCGACAATACAATATTCGCAAATCCGCAACTCAACTCGAAAAAAAGGAGGAGTTTCGCACAAAACTGGTAAGCAAATGCCTGACTTTTAGTGACCAAGATCCCTGCTAGCCCATCAAACCCGCAGGCAATGGATCTCGACTGGCAGAACAGCCTCACCGAGCTGAAGGATCGCGGACAGTACTTGCTGCACTCGGAAAAATGGGCAGACTGCCGATTCTTAGTGGGATCGGGATCCTCGCCCAACCAGCGCCTCATCGCCGGCCACAAGCTGCTACTAGCCATGGCCTCGCCAGTGTTCGAGCGCATGTTTTACGGGAATTTGCCGGACAAGACGGACCCGATTGTCATACCAGACGTTCAGCCGGAGGCCTTTGAGGCAATGCTGGAGTACATCTACACGGACCGCATCACCATCGGATCCTTCGATAAGGCCTGCGAGCTGTGCTACGTGGCCAAAAAGTACATGCTGCCCCATGTGGTTACCCGCTGCACCCACTTCCTGTGGGCGGACCTTAGTCCGAAGAACGCCTGTCGGGCGTACGAGTTCGCCAAGCTATTCGATGAGCCCCGGCTCATGCAGAGCAGCATGGACTTGATTGCGGCAAATACGCGCGAGGTCCTGTCCGACCCCAGCTTCCTGGACATCGAGGTCTCCACTCTGATGGCCATTCTCGACCAGAACCGGCTTAACATCGACTCCGAACTGGATCTTTTCAACTGCCTGCTTAAGTTCGCTAGTGAGCGGGGTATCCTCAACGAATCTGGCCAGGAAGAGACAGCTGGTGGGGGGCAGGTCCTGACCAAGGAGTCGCCCGACAACACGGCCGGTCATGTGCTGGTGGAGGAGATTAAGATGGAGCCCGATGTGGCGGCCATGGTGCAGCATATGCACCAGGACGACGAGGGCGACAGCTTTGAGACGGACGCCGGCATGGCTTCAACTTCCTCCACGGCTGCTGCGGCTGCTGCTGCTGCTTCTACAGCAGGTTCCCCGCCACTGGACGTGGCCTCGGGCTCCGACGACCTAGTGATCATCGACAGCGACGGATCCGCCGATGCCGCCGCTAACATGATCAATATTATGGACGCCCAGCGCACCATTCTCGACGGCGCCATGCTTCGCCAGGCGGTGAAGAAAATCCGGTTCCTCACCATGACGCCTCAGCAGTTCGCCGAGGGTCCCGCCCGTTCCAAGCTGCTGCAGCAGCACGAGGCCCTGTCCATCCTCATCAAGATCTCCAGCCCCACGCTCAACGACTGCCACATGCCCGAGGGCTTCTGCGTGTCCCGCAGTACGCGCAACTTCTACGAGTCGGGTCACCGTCACGGCCAGCGGGAGCAGTCCTCCTCGTACCGTACCGGGGCTGCTCCCACCGGAGGCGTGTGCTTTCCGGGACCGGGTCCGGCAGTCCGGCCTGGCTGCGGCGGGATGATGATGGGCAATGCACCGCGCTTCGGTTCCATCAGCGCGGGATTCGGCTTTGCGGGCGAGGAGCTGGTCATGCGCGCCCCCGAACCAGTGGGCGTTTCTTCCGATGCCGCCCCAGCGCCAGCCACACTGCGTTGCTTCGGCGAGGGCTACGAGGGCGGAGCAAGTGTTCCGGCGCCCGCCAACGAGGACGAAGGCGGCGAAAGAGGGGGACCAGCGCCCGCGGGTGGAGCGGCAGCTGGTGGAGCCGGATCCGCGGCTGGAAACTCGCACAACGACATGGTGCGCGCATACTGCATGCGCTCTCTCACCCGCCAGTTTGACTTCCGCAACACCAGCGTCACAGATGCGGGCGTAACTTTCCAGGTGGACACTAACATCTGGATCCTGGGCGTGCAGGTGCCTACGCGCGTGCTGTGCGGGGAGCTGATGACCTCCGCCGGCTTCACGGAGCGATATACCGAAGTGCTGTACGCTCACATCCAGGACATGCATGGTTCAAGGATCACGTACACCCATTGCACGGCGCGCGTGCGCTACGACTCCCTGCTGGACATCACGTTTGACCGACCTGTGTACATCTACAGGAATCAGATCTACAAGATCTATGTGGTGTTCAACAAGACCGGCTGGTATCCTATGTACTCGTGTGCGCCGGACGCGAACTGTCATCGCGTCAAGTTTATGTTTAACGTAGGCAATCCCACGGAATCCGTTCGGGACGGCCTCATCTACGCAATCATCTTCTCCACGCCGCAGGACCATGGCCGACACCTGGTCGACTGAATCCGGAGCTATAATTAGTTTAGCTGATTTTTGTATTTTCGATGTGATAGGCTTAGGTTGGCATCTTTGGCCATGAAAATTGATTGATCTGTACGCTGAATTTGTTCCCATTTAATATTTACAAACTGGGATCAAATTCTGCATTGTTTTATACATCGGATGACATTGGGTGTTTAAAGAGAGTTCCTTTATTCAACATCTTTTTGCATTATTTGTGTTCCTTATTTGAATTGGCATAATACATTGAATTATTTAGAAATTTCTTAGCACCAATTAAACAGAAATGAAATTGCTCGAACAGCAAGGTAAAATTGTCATTATATATGTACGTTTTAATATTCTTTATATTAGTTTTTTTTTTGCCGAAATCAGTTAGTATCGGTAACCCGTAGCCAATTCTGCATTTATTTTGCCGCGTGCTTTATTTCAGCTGCCGAACGATAATCACTCTGTAAAGAGTAATTTTGACACACTTCACTTGAATTTTACTCCCAAGAATAATTTGTTTAACATAGTGTTTTTAAATCAAAAAGCTAATTAATTAAGATTTACACAGGACGAAATTTATATATATCAATTAATAAAAACATATTTAATAGGTTCATTTACACCACTTCGTCTTTCGTTTTTATTGGAAAATATTTCATTTACAAAAGTATATAGGGGAGATTTAATTCTGCTATTATTTTAATAGGTATTAGGATTCAATTGATAAGTATATTTCGAATATAACGCTTTCAATACTTTTTAACAAAATTCTTTTAATTTACTATTCGAAGTTCTATTACCCTTGCAATAATAAGTAGGCCAAAACGGAAATCGCAAACCTTAAAGGCCGGAAAGGAACTACAAAATTGTATCCCGAGTTATTTGTTCACGCCTTGAAGAAATGTACAATAAATAAAATTAACTTTATTGCGATTCATATACAAAAGAGACCAAACAACAAACAAGTTAATAATACAGAAAAGTTGACAATAAAAGGGTGGCGGTTAACAAGCGGTTGGGCTGGGAAGTTTTTTACAGTGCATGCGATATACAGAGGGGTAGAAGTAGTTAGTCGGAGCATCCATCTTTACACACATACAGTGCACACTCGACAACAGCGAAAACTCGTGTCTTACAGCAAACATTTTTTCTTTAATTTTTACGTTCACATATTCGTGTTTTTACTCCTTCGAGCTTCCACTGTAGTATGTTCGTAAGTATGTGTATATACAGAGCGATCGGCGATCCCTATTTGCCGTAGTTGGCGCAACTTCCGCTGGCGTACTCCGGTTCCTCGCAGGTCAGCGTGTGCTCGTCGAAGACCTTGTCCTCGCCGCAGCTGATCAGGCGGGGATGTCCCTCGACGCAGGTGATCAGTCGGTGGCAGTCGCCAGAGACCGGGAAGCGGGGGAAGGGCCAGAAGCGGGCGGCCACCGAGTTCGGATCCACCTTGGTGGGGCACTTGAAGCCGACGACAGCTGGGGAGAATAGGTAGTCGGTTAGAGATCGTGAGGAATGGATACACAGTAAATGTCCCATCTTCAGTGTTAGTCGTAATAGACCCAACATGATATTTTATTGAATGTAATCGAAAAGGATATGTTGCTTAAGTTAAGTCATGTTGGTTCTCTTGGACAATTTTTTAAAGCGATTTTGTCAGTATCGTTATGTCATCAGAAAGTTAACAAGAAAATCACATTTCCCTAAGAAAGTAAAATTTATCATTTGTGCAAATCGAAATCGAGTTAATCGTTCTAAAAATAAAACCGGAACAGGGATCTATGTTTCTATGTTAGCCTTAGCTTCTTAGTTCAAGGTAGTATTCTAAGCGAGAAAAAAATAATTAATTCTTCTAACAATATGAATTTTAATTTCGTTGGGTGTTAATGTTTAATGCATTTTTTCATAAAATCTACCAAACATGGTTGTGTTTGGCAATATATTGACTTTTACACTATTTTTAAAGGCTTTGAGCAGTTCTCATTTTAAGTTAAACGAGGGTGAAATCCCTTGTAGGAGTGTCTAATTATATAATTTGTCTAATCATTTTGGAACCAGAACTATTATGGAATATGGTCAAAAGATAACGTTGTGTTTCATGGCTGGCTAAAAACTTCTGGGAAATCTCTAGTGGCATCCCCCATAGCTTGACTTAAAACCTCACCCTCGGGGTTGCAGTGTTCCAGCAGCTGATCCGGCCAGTTGCAGCCGTGGATGCGTTCGTCGTAGGCCAATCCGGCGTCGCAGTCCTGCTCATGGGGCTCGCCGTGGGCGCACTTGATGTACGTGGTGGAACAGTCCTTGGAAACCGCGTACAGACCGAACTGGTACTCGCAGGCCGGCGTCGAGATGGGAGTGGCTAGGGGAATAAAGGACACCTGTTCAGTAAGCTATTCGCCGTGGCGCACTCCACTCCTCCACTCACGATCCCACTGACGACCCTTGCAGTCCACCGCCCAGTTGTAGTTGCAGTGGTTGTGCACCGCGCCCTTTCCGTCGAAGAGCAGGCCGTTCTCGCAGGTCTCCAGGGTCAGAGTTCCGTTGGTGCAGAGGAAGAACTGATCGCAGTTCTCCGTGTGGGCGTACGCCTGCACGCCGTACTTCTCCGGGCACTCCGGTGAGCTCACGGCCAGGGCATGTCCTGGGAGTCGGAAAGAACGAAATGGCGATGAGTTAGAGGATACCTGTTTATACCGATACCCTTGCAAAGGGTATTATAATTTTGGTCAGAAGTATATTTGTACATTTGTATAGAAATCAAGATTGAGAGCCTCGTAGATCTTATGGCTTCCATAGAAACCATCGGATACAATTTGAGATTTTCGTTTTGCTTTTTCAAAAATTTGGGATATTTCTGGATGTTAAATTGATTAAAGTGAATATTGAAACAATTTGTATTTAATTGTACCACTTTAATATCATAGGTGCACTTAAACCATTAAAATAGTCATGGCAAGCTAAATGAAAGAAATAATACTTTAATATTAACAAGAAAGGAAAGCTAACTTCGGGCGGAGCCGAAGTTGATATACCCTTGCAGAATATTCTGTAAATAATATTCTCCAAAATTATTCATATAATGCATTCTAAATACTCATAAAAATCCCAACTTCCTAAATTTAAAAACACCAAAGTTATGGCATTTTCAATCGTTCAGTTGTATGGCAGCTATAGGATATAGTCGGCCGATCCCTATAAAATTTGGTAGGTCGGATTGATTGGCCAAATATAAAATTCATAGAAAATACCAAATTCCTAACTTTAAAAACACCAAAGTTATGGTATTTCCTATCGTTATATGGGAGCTATAGGATATAGTCGGCCGATCCTTAAGAAATTTGGTAGGTCGAATTGATTGGCCAAATAAAAGAGCCATAGAAAATCCCAACTTCCTAACTTTACAAACACCAAAATTATGGCATTTCCGATCGTTCAGTTATATGGCAGCTATAGGATATAGTCGACCGATCCCGGCCGTTCCGACTTATATACTGCGTGCAAAGGAAAGAAGGGTGTGTGCAAAGTTTCAATTCGATATCTTTAAAACTGAGAGACTAGTTCGCGTAGAAACAGACAGACGGACAGACAGACGGACAGACAGACGGACAGACGGACATGCTTATATCAACTCAGGAGGTGATCCTGATCAAGAATATATATACTTTATAGGGTCGGAGATGTCTCCTTCACTGCGTTGCACACTTTTGACCAAAATTATAATACCCTCTGCAAGGGTATAAAAAGCGACCATCGAAATTTCACATTCTTAACTATAAAGTGTAACCCGATGGTGATGTTAAATAAGTTTATGTGTGACTTATACTCAGAAGGACCTAATCAAGAAAGAAGGAAATCTTTGACAAGTTAGAAATTTATCTATAGCATTTTCAAGGAATCTGAATATTTCGAGTTTTCTGCTATAGGTTTTAAAAACAACAAGAGTTTGCCAACCTGTTACGATTGTATTGCAGTATTGCAGCTTAAGAAAAAAGTATATATGTATATGTTTTTGGCCAGCATCACCAGAAGAGTCGATCTACTCATCCGTTCGCCCTTCTGTACAATTCTACGAAAATAAGTCTCTCAATTTTAAAACTATCTAAATACTCGCATAAAATCGAAATATAGAATATTTGTTTGTTGCAACACCTGGATGGGTTGATGTCAAAATGTGAAATGATTTGGCTGGCAACTAAGCCTTTGGAAGGGCTGAATGGGGCTGTAAGCGACGCCACTAAACAGATACATGTTATCGGACTTTAAAGGCGGTACCCACTGTTCCCACCATTGTCAAACCCGAATCGCAGTGGCGTCAACTTCCTTCCTGTCCGCCAGTCCGTCTATTTGTTAGCCCCCATTCCGCTCCCTGCTTTCCACCTGCCCAACAGGTTTTGGATTTGGTTTTTGATGCAAGTGCAAGTGACGCCACGACCACGACACTTTCGCGCATCTTCGCACCGCGTCTAGCGGCAGCGCGATCGTAATAGCTTTGGAGCTGGTGTGACGTAAGCTCGAAGTGCCGATGCCATCGAGATCGGGCTACAGGTTGATTGTTGATTGTGGATTGTTGTCTGTTGTCTGTTGATTGTCCACTGCGTGCCTGTCTGCTGACATTTTCTCGAAGCCCACAGCCGAAAATTAAACCCCAAGCGCAGACCCACATGCATATAGTTAAATCTCTAAAGATTTCCGGTAATTTGTCTCGGTCGCGGACAAATACTAAGTTCGAGGTGGAAATTTCATCGATCCGTTATCGTTCGGCTCGTTGTCTTAGAGGATTTCATCATCTTTTTAAACTAATTAAATCATTATCATCAACTTGAAATATAATGAATTGAAATAACTTGTTACTGTGCTAAGCATCAGGTTATTATTTTTATATAATCGGTAACGATCGTTAAATAGGATATTTGGAAACGTTGATTATTTAATTGATCGTTTATAATGTAACGATCGTCAGATTGTCATCAATTAAATTCATATACAGTAGATCTTATACATGTCATAGATGGTCTTATTAGGGGTATACTGGATAAGCTTTTTTGAAAATGTTCGCAAGGAACCCTTAACAGTCGATAATAAAACTGTTTCTTACTTTTTAAACGACGTTAGTTCCCAAAAGACCGTTATTGTGGCGTATGTGAAATCGATCGCTTATCGATAAGCTAACGCGTGTGGCAAATTTTTCGATCCAATGCGATTCGATCTGATCTATCAACCTTTCTGTTGGTCAAAACTGGTTGCCTTGGTTAACCCAGCACTAGATCGTTAAATGTGATCGCTTTCGCACTTAATTGTCAACTGGTTTGACGGGCCCAAGTTCTACTTTGGCCTGGGTTTGGCATTTGTTTTATTTAGTTCATTAACTTGTCGGATCGGATCGGATGCCTGATATATGGTGTATAATCCGCGCCCAGCACCAAGATTGCCGATCGGCCAAGTGACTCAGCGGTGGAAACAAAAGCAAAAGTGATCAAGTGATCAAGCCCCGTTTGCACACGATCTGCATGCCAAATCAGCTATAGCCATATAGATATGGCCATAGATCGGGGTGTATCGCGGGCTAAGTGGAGCAGGCGGGTTGGTGCTAATCTGAGGCCTAGCCTTCGGCTCAGAAACCAGTAATTAAAATATATTAAGATTCGAACTCGATTTTCGAGGTGAGAACAAAAGAGCTAACGGTCGCCGATTCGAAGGGGCTGTGCACATACTATATACACCTATCGCATTTGGTCACTCCACGCTATTGCCATGGAATTTTTGAAAGTAAAAGCTTCCATTTGGAGCCACACACACGCAAGTAATTGAAAGGTTGCGCTAATTGTAAGCGGGAGTGTAAACCAAGGCCCTAACAAATATGTATGCGCATTCAAAAAAAGTCTCGGGCATTAAGCTACTTACCACAGACAATCCAGGCCAGGATTAGGACACTGCACACTTGGAGTCGCTGCATGGTTCCTAATGTGTGGATATAAAAGTGTAGCAATGTTTAATAACGGAAATGCAAAATGAGCAACCACAAACAAAAGCACACACACGCACCGCAAAAAAATATATTCAAATATTCAATACGCGCAAAAATATTCAGTATCCCCCAGAAAAGCTTCAAACTTCCGCTGCAAGAGGTCTGTACGTTTTAACGGTTACGCGTTCCAAACTCAACTGAAAAGATTTATACCGCGCTCCAAGAAGAAGAAGAAGAAGCGACGGAGCAGCGACTGCGCGGCGTTGGCAGCAAAAAACAGAAAAACAGAAGAAACGTGGTCAAAACCGACATAGCCAAACCAAACCAAGCCGAACCAAACAAAAACAAAGTCCCACAAACGACAACCAAAGGTTTGCAAAACTAAAATTTTGTATATTTTTTGGGTTTCTGGTTTTTGTCTGTCTTTGATCGTTTGGGGGCGTGGATGGGGGATTGGGACGATGGGCGGTGGGTGGTGGATGGTGGATGGTGGATGGCGCTGTGTTGTCACAGCTACCATTGTTGTTGTGTGAATGCAAAACGGGATTTGGGTTGTGGAGTGTTGCCAATGCAGCTATTTTCTCTGTAAAATCGGACTATTTTACACCCGCTAGTTGAAACTAAAAATACTGCAGCAGCCAAGTCTCGAAAGAAAGAAGTTTTCCACGTACCAAATTTCAAATCAATCGGACAAATATAATATATCAATCAAAAATGACATTGACTTTCGCCAGAAGGTATGCAGAGATTTTAATGAAGATATTTAACGGTTATTTATCACAAAGACAACTCTTCCATGGGTATTGAAAATAATTATTGTAATCGGTTTTGACTCTATAAAGTATATATGAATTTGTTTGATCAGCATCTAAGTTAATGTAGTTAATAAAGGTAGGGTCGTCGAAATCTCGGAAACTATAAAACATTACGATTGGGATGGAATTTAAATTAAATGACTTCATGTATCGTTTAGAGCGAAGGGCTTTATTTGATATTTGTGATAAGGATTGGAAAACATTATCTAGTTTTCAGCGCGGTCAACTTGGACCCAACCTGCCTTACATGTATGTAAAGATGGAAAAGCATCTGGCCATTTCCCATCAACTAAAATAGCTAGTTCACTCCCGAAAAGCCGACAGCACTGGATGACTGAGGAGGAAATCAAGCTTCTCTGCCAACATGTGTGATTGAAAGTAAAAGGTAAAGCTCGCGCAGACTATAAGCTTCATTCATGATTGGGTCCCGTTTGCCGATTGCCGTTACATTGTTAACTATTGCAAAACTTTTGATTTTGCTTTTGCCTCGCTTTGCTGCTGCGTCGATTGCATAACACCTCTTGACTGCTTTTTTGTTTTATTTACATGGTGGGTTGCTGCTCTTTTGCTTGCTTTTCTTTGGCCACTCGGGTAATGGTAATTAACGACTCTTTGTGTCCGCTGGCTTGACAAAGGGCTATAATGGATAATGGAGGACCCACCGCCATTATCCGATATTTCGTTTCCCAGGGTTGCGTGTGGAGTGAAAGGTTTGCTTGATTAGTCGATCACACCCTTCTATTGGTACGGAAAGCGATTATTATTATTTCCAAACGAGATGTATGGATTTGAAATAGTGTCTTTTATTAAAAACCAAGTGAAAATTACAGGGATGGAATTGGTTACCGAGGAGGATTGCCTAACAGTAAGATATTTAAAGTCGAATGTGTGATGACTTAATTAATAAAATAGGTGAAACGTGCATGTAAAAACTAGATTGGGACATTTGTTGACGTCTTTGTAAACATAGCATTTGAAATAATACAAAATATCGGGCAAGTCAATAAATTACCATTCAACCTGCGGTATGTCCAAATGATCGTGAGTTATAAAAAATTTAATCAAGTATAAAGAAAATAAATATATAGAAAAGATTTCGATTTTATAGGTATAGATTGAAGAAACTGTGGTCTGAAAAGTAAGAAGGCCAAGCAGAAAATAAGAATTTTAAGCATATCAAAATATGATAGTAATAATGTGAGATATATATCAAAAAGAAGAAGAAGAAATCTGAATCCAGAGTATAATATTGTAAACACATAAAAGAACAGATTATAGAAAAAAAGTGGATGGAGATATAGGAAAAGGGAAAAATAGCCAACAATTTTAGAGAATCATATTTCAGATTGGTCCTGATAAAGTACGTTTATGATACAAAATGTAAGGACCAGAGGATTCCTTGGAATTATTAGAAATAAAAAACAGTAAGACAGATAATATTAATATTGCGAGAATTAAAAGATATCAAAGATATATACAGGACTTTTTAAAGAAAAGTACAGAGGATAGCTGAAATAAAATACAGATAATAGAGATCATAGTCAGAGGAGTGGGAAAGATAGATCTTTTAGTAAGTATAGTTTATAAAAAATTCATTTTATTCTTTTGTATAATAATTAGGTGAAAGTCTGAAAATAGGAAATATATACATAACAGTTGGGTAGAATTCGGTTGGGCACAGAGATAGGCAGAGATAGAGAGTAAGGAAGGAAGTGTTTTAAAATAGGCCGGATTATAAGGGAAAAGAAAGGAAAGAACAGAGATAGAAAGTCAGATAGTCAGAGAGTAAACAGAATATTGAGGTTTAACTGCTACGCATACGTTCTATAGGAAATGGGCTAGAACTACTAACTTTAAGTGACTAAGACGCGAATCCGTGTTTTGATTTTGTTTGTTCAGTGTGGCTGTGTGCATGAGTGTGAGTGTAGATGGGATGAGAAAGGGCACCCGGAAGTGACTTAGTCCTTCTTGTCGTCCTTGTACCAGTCCTCGCAGCCGGGCACGTTCTCCGGGGCATCGCACATCTCGGTGGCATCGTTGTAGACCTCGCCCAGCTGGCATCCCAAGTCCCGCGGATCCTCGCCGTTCAGGCACACGTAGAACTTCTGGCAGTCGGTGGGATGCGGGTACTTGGGGTGGGTCACCACCTGGCCGCGGTCGTCGGTCTTGGGCTGATCCTTGGGGCACACGAAGCCGGTCTCGGAAGTTCCTACAAACACGAGATATATATTTAATCCCGGACCCCTTTCAAGACTCGTTTCGGGTACGTACTCTGCTCCGGGTTGCAGCCCTCGCGCTTGGCGGTATCGGGCCACACGCAGGTGCCCGAGTACTCATCGAAGTGGAGGCCCACGGTGCACTTGGTCTCCAGGGCGTCGCCTTCGATGCAGTTGTAGAAGATGTTGCAGACGGCGGGGTCGGGATGCGCGAAGAAGCCGTTCTTGCGCGGGCAGTACTTGCTGGACTTGGGCTCCTCTGTAAATGGAAACCAAAAGGAGTTAGGGAGATGACACAGCCAAATCATCGTCTACAACTAGCTCAGCCAAAGGACCGATCGGAATTATTTTTATACTATTACAGAAGACTGTTTTGTTTACATGATCCAGCATTTTATCTGAAGATTCAGAAGCGTTTTCTTTAAATTTCGTTTGATAGTTTGAAATTTGATCTGGTAAAATGATTTTAAGAAGACCTAACATGCTCAACCAAGTTTTTTCAATTATTAAAACATTTGATTTGACCGAAATTAAGTCAATAACTAAAATCTCTCTTATCTGTTAGTTCCATACTAATTTTCTGGGTAGAAAATACCAAAACTAATCTTTTTTTGTCAAAATAGACATCTGTGACATTAAACTTTGGTGTGATTTTGTGATATGCAGAACTAATAAGGGAGCGACTAAGTTGTAAGCAAATTAAATCTGGGAACGGACATTATACAGAGAAACAAATGATACTAAATCCACTAGTCTGATCACAATGGTACTCTCTCGGGAATAAAATGTATCTATGCATGCCAAGTTGTCATTAAGTTACTTTAAGCTTGAGTTTTATATTAAACTTCACCGAAAAAAAGCCTTTTAAGCCCTAAATAAGTAGATATGTATTAACATACATATATAAGCTGAAAAATGCAGTGAAAGTAATGTCCAAACGACGAAAAGGCATTATTTTTATACATTCATATCACACGTGATCTGCTATTCATACTTCCAAGATGCCTTTACCTTGACATATTTCTTTCGATTTGTAAGATGTCACATAATTTTATTTCGTCTCGAATAATGCTGGTTAATAGTAATTATAAACTGAAAAATAGGTAGCTTTGATATTCGCAGGACATGTTACATACATTTTTAATAAATTAACAAAATATTTTATTGCAAGCCCTGATAATAAATTAAATTAAATAGTTTAAAATTATATAGTTTATATTTATATACAAAAAGTAAAGAAAAATATGTACGTAAATCACTAAAGATTTAACCTCATAAATTGGCACTATTAACAAGTGATAAATTATGATAGACAGTTCGATTGATACATTCGTCTTTAAAAGACCTATTCAATAGTTTTCAAGCCACTAGCGACCTCTGAGGCGCCCCAATTTTTATCCGTGTAGTTTACTTACGCAGCTCCGTACGGTCCTCGCAGTCTACATTGAAGGGCTGGTCGCACTTGTTGAACTTGCGGTTGAGGGGATCGAAGACCAGGCCATCGGGACAGAGCTTCGCCTTGGCCACTCCGTCGTCGCAGACGTAGAACTTGTCGCACTGCACTTCGTCGGCAAACTGGCCATTAGCCTTCGGGCACTCGAAGTTGGCGGCGGTTACGGCTAAGGGGAGGAAACAGAAACAGAAACGCTTGAGTCAACCTGTTTTTCACACTTTCACTTTTCTGGAGCCCCTGGTGCCCCGCAGTCACACACGAAAGTGTATCGAGATCAAACAGTCGATTTGTCGATGGCAATTCCGCATCTGCGGTTTCCTGCTTGCCACCGAGATGCATAAGAAATGAGCAACGGCATTCAAGGAACTACTGTACGCTACAGTTCCAGATAGTAATTGACTTGTAGGCCATTATCAATAGCAAAGATATGGGGTAACTATATTCTAAACTAAAGTCGAAGACTTTTTAGGCGGTGATCTCAAAACCACCAGGATTTTGATATCAATTTTAAAAGTTTTTAAAAGTATACAACAATGTGGTTTGAATTCGGAAGGTTCGATGAATTTTTATTTCGAAAGACGATGTTTATTTCGGATGGATGGATATTTTTAGACACCTTAAATAGGGATTTAAAGGCCGTGGGAGTTTTTGTGGCACAACTACTCTATAAATCAGTATTAAATTGGTAATCGCGTCTAACTACTTCTGTCTTCTCTCATAACTGAACACCGGTTTATTGCAAGTAATATAAACTTGAAATGAGTTATAGCATAAGTTCCTTATAGATTATCAGGAAAACGAATACATCTTGAAAGTGACATCATTATGTGTATTATTTATCTAAAAGTATGCTACGCTAACGGAAAGTCGGATGGATAAATCCCGAAAGATAACGGTTTTTTTCCCAGCATACTTCCAGAAACCCTTGTGGGTTACATAAGGCGTTATTTCGCTTTCTTGATATCATATCTTGGTGTTCAGAAATTTCTATAGTCTTAAAAGAGAACTGACAGATTTTGGAGGCGTCTTTACCGATAAACACAGTTAAGAAGGCATGCTTAATATGGCATCAGAGTCAAGATGTCCCGTCCGAGTTCAATGCACTCCTGTGGCTACCGTTGGCAATAGAGATGAGCGCTCTTAACGGCCCAGAGAAGTAACTTTTCACAGTCACGACTTTGCGCAGCTCTTGGCCAACAAACTGCAAGAGTTGCATAACCAGCGGCACTTGGGCTTGGCCAGCCATCCAGTTTTTCCAGACGGAAAAACCAGCCGGTTCTCCATCTCGTTTACGGACCCGCAACCGCGACTCGATTTTGGGCTGGAACGCAATCTTGCGAGACGTTTAAATGTCATTTGGCTTAGCTGCCCAAAAACTCTTGATATGCAAAATAACAGCGGTCCGAAATAATCTTGGTTTTGGTGTCAGTGTCAAAGCAATTAGCAGCAAGCTGCGACTTCTACGGGTAAACAGACGGATCGGATCGGGTCGGATCGGGTTGGGTCGGATCGGGTTGGATCGGATTGAGCAGAAATCACTTCAAATGGGCACTAAAGGCACATCTCACGGATCCAAATTGATTGATATTCCAGTTAACACTCACTTGTCGCCACACACAGCGTCACAGCAATGGCACATAAAAATAACTTCATTTTCGACTTGGTGCTGAGTGGGAAAAAAAAAGAAACAAGTTGGAGACGATCCTGGGAACTTGATACTGGGCCTGAGCAACTTATCGCGACTCAAGCGCTGCGATGGTTAAACTAAACTAACAACGGAACGCCAAAGAGGCGCACTTTTCAAGACTTTTTACCGGCGACGTCGCCGTCGACTGCAACGCCGGCGTCGGCCGCGGCAGAGCGATGCCAATGGGCGGGGCCACCACCGCCCCCGCCACTGCCACTGCCACTTCCACCAAGCCCAGCCAAACCGACGAGCTGGAGCTCCACAGGCGGCGAAGAAAGGCGAGCCGGAGATGTAATGGCACAAAAACAAGAAAGTTCCAGTGGCGATTTCCGGAAAACCGCTGGCCAAATGCCCTTGCTTGGAAATAACCCAAACAGACAGTCGCGAAGCTTCGGGTGTTTCAAATCTGATACCGGCCAGATATGTTCGCGGTTCACATTTCATAGGTGCAAAGCAAATCGTGATCTTGTTTAGCAAGGTGCGGCTTATTTCCGCCTATAGAACGATTATTTATATTATTTAATAAAAACATAATTTTAAATACCCAATGTACTAATTTAAAACAAAAGCTGCCAGATTCCACACATTTTCTCAGATTAAAACATACTTTTACCTTACCAAGAGATGAGAAAACTGGTCTTAACAAGAGAGAACGCTATAGTCGGGTGCCCCGACTATCAGATACCCGTTACTCAGGTAAAAGGAGTGCGAGGGAGATGGAGATAGAAACTTTGATCACGCATAACTTTTAAACGAATGGTCCGATTTGAAAAATTTCTTCTACATTTCGATAGGTATTGATAAACACAATAAAACTGCATTTTTACTTTTCCGAAATATTTAAATTTATATTTAAATAAAATCGTATATAAGCGATTGTGGGCGTTAAAGGGGGCGTGGCACCTGTTTGAAACAAACTTGCGCTGCGTAGGAACTCCTAAAATCTGCATGCAAAATGCCAATCTTCTAGCTTTTATAGTTTCCGAGATCTCAGCGTTCATACGGACGGACAGACGGACAGACGGACAGACGGACAGACGGACATGGCTAGATCGACTCGGCTAGTGATCCTGAACAAGAATATATATACTTTATAGGGTCGGAAACGCTTCCTTCTACCTGTTACATACTTTTGCACGAATACAATATACCCTTTTACTCTACGAGTAACGGGTATAAAAATAGGTCGCGAATTCTATAGCACATACTTCGCGTTATAAATCATACGCCATATCTTATTCAATACAAATCAAAACAAACTCGGATTGAATTTGGTTGGAAGAGTTATAGACTATTACTAAGAAAGTTAGATTAAGTCTTTAACTCAATATCTCTTTAACGTTAACTATATATTGATTTAAAAAAGGGATTAAAACTAGTAATAATTATGTATACATTTTAGTTAAGTTCAACCTCAACCTGTTGAAGTTAGACCGATTTTGCAATGACTCCCGGTCGAGTAGGGTATTCCCGATCTCGATCGGGTGCCAGTGCCCGTTGCCTGCGATCAGTGTGTCGATGTGGCCAAAAACGACTCCAAAATGAACATAAACAAATTCATATGCGGCAACGGTCCCCGCGGCCGATTGCCAGTTGAGGTGAGGTTGAGTTGATGGGGCGCATGCAAATGGCATTACAGCGATAAAAGGCCAGCTCAAAAAGACCCTAACAAATTAAGCCGAAAATTGAACAACAACATCGGCAGTGAGGTAAAGTGAAAGACGGGAGGTGCCACCTTTCTTTTGTTCAAAAGTCCAGCCAAAAACACTAAAAGTTGGAAGATCTTCAAGGACTCTCCATCAGTTCCCTAATTAAGGAAATAACTTGAAAAAATATCTCAAATATAAATTTATTTAAGTCATATTTTAAATTTTGGCTCTTTGTTGATCCATTTTTTTATACTCCAAAACCTCAAATCAAAAATTAATTTTAATGGATGCAACATGTTTATATTTTCATATTTTTTTAAGGTTGTTTTGATTTCTTACTTTTGTTAACGCTAATACTGCAAAACCAATATCAGACATACTCAAAATGCCTACAAATATACTAAATATAAGCTGTACAAATTCTAACTCAAGATTCTTGTAATCAAATCACAAAAAGGAAACAAATTTTTAATAATAAATTAAGGTATTGTATTAATTGCTAATGAACAGCTGTTAAACGGAGAGTAGAATAACTTCACCATACGAAATATAAGTAAAAATACTAATAATCAATAATTAGATAATATAAATTAATTTGAAATGTTGATGAATTGTTTTCAAAAATATTTATATTTAAAAGAGAGTTTTAGCTGAGACTAAAATATCGTAATCTAAACTCTCCACATAGTACTCCAGCTTGAGAGTGGGTAGATAGCTTTAAGTGGTTCCTGGTTTGGGATAAATATTTGCAGAACACAAGGGATTTGGGTGACGCACAGCAATGATTCGGGCTACGCCCATGGGACACCGGACCCATCACAATCGGGATGGAAAACTGTGTCACATCCCCAGGTGGAATGGAAACCGAAAGAGCGGAGCGATGCCGGTAATATATGTACATAATATATGCATAAATATGCTAAACACACCACGCAATGACCCAAAAGCCGCTGTCCTTGGGAGATGCGATCCAATCCGATCAGAGATGCGGCAAAACCAGACGGGCTGGAAAACTAGTTTAGGTTCGCGGCGTGGCGTGGCTAATTAAAAATACACTTTTACTCTCGTCTAGAGGTGGTTCTTGGAAGCTCACAAATCCGAATCTAAAATTCAATTGGCAAATTAGTTTGTAAACTAATCACGATTAAGTCCCAGCCGTGCGGGGTGCGACTGGTTTGGCTGCAATTAGCGAATATCAAAGGAAAAAAATATACATACATAAGTATAATGCCGCTCATCGGTTTGGCAACTCCCATATGCAAGATCTTGGACTCAACGCCAATTTGTCAGCCTGGAGCAAAAAGCAGTTAAAGATTTGGCAATTCAAGGTTTTTACTGCAACTTGGGATCGGATCGGATCGTATCGGATCGGTGATTCCAGTCCGGTTTATCGAGACGGTTACGAAATGAGCCACTAAAAACACTCAAGACCGCGTCTTCACATGCATTGGGTTCCAGTTTTGGGTTTGGGTCATCAAATGCTGCCATTAATTGGGGATGCGCCAAATCGAGCCAAAAATAAGCCACCAGGGGATCGTTTGGTCGGAAAAGCAATTTACAGGTTACTGCGAACAAAAACATTGGAAAATGGACCACGTACCGGGACTTACAGTTAAGTCACCTGCAAGTGCTGTGTGTATAATGCAGCAGCTACACCTGGCATTGGTGGCATAAATTATGGAAAAGACAAATCATTTAATTACGCTTTCTATTTTCATGGCAGGTTCTTGTGATTTCACTGCCACTAAACGCGCATTGAATGTAATTAGTCGAGCCGAGGGAATGTCTAGATATTTCTAACAAGACACTAGCATTGGTGATTAAAATTACATTAAATAAATCAATACCTATGTATATATACATATATATAATATGTTTGATAATAAAAGAATATATGTCGTTTTTAAACAAATAAATTATTATATATTATTTGAATCCATGCCATTAGAATTAAAAAATTAACTTCCTATTTTAATAATGTTGTTTTTAACTTATACTTGTTTTAAGAAATATAATTTGTTGTTTACATATATTTTATTTCGCTATCTAAGAAACATTGATTATTATGTTCTTAAAAGAAATACTGCTTTAGCAATAATTTTGTCTTCTTCAATTTTTTTTTAATTATTATAATTTCAGTCAAAAGTTTGCAACGCGGTGAAGGAGACATTTCCGACCCTATAAAGTATATATATTCTTGATCAGCATCACCAGGCGAGCCGATCTAGCCATGTCCGTCTGCCCGTTCGTTTCTATGAAAGCTAGTCCCTCAGTTTTAAAGCTATCTGCTTGAAACTTTCCCAACAGTTGTCTTTCTATTGCAGGTAGTATATACATAAGTCGGAACGAGCCGGATTGGGCGACTATATCATAAAGCTCCCATAGGAACAATAGTAAAAAATTAAAAAAAAAAACAAGAAAGGAAAGCTAACTTCGGGCGGAGCCGAAGTTGATATACCCTTGCAGAATATTCTGTAAATAACATTCTCCAAAATTATTCATATGATGCATTCTTAATACTCATAAAATCCCAACTTCCTAACTTTAAAAACACCAAAGTTATGGCATTTTCAATCGTTCAGTTATATGGCAGCTATAGGATATAGTCGGCCGATCCCAATAAAATTTGGTAGGTCGGATTGATTGGCCAAATATAAAACCCATAGAAAATCCCTTTAAAAACACCAAAGTTATGGTATTTCCTATCGTTATATGGGAGCTATACGATATAGTCGGCCGATCCTTATGAAATTTGGTGGGTCGAATTGATTGGCCAAATAAAAAAGGCATAGAAAATCCCAACTTCCTAACTTTACAAACACCAGAGTTATGGCATTTCCTATCAATCAGTTATATGGCAGCTATAGGATATAGTCGGCCGATCCCGGCAGTTCCGACTTATATACTGCGTGCAAAGGAAAGAAGGGTGTGTGCAAAGTTTCAATTCGATATCTTTAAAACTGAGCGACTAGTTCGCGTAGAAACAGACAGACGGACAGACAGACGGACAGACGGACATGCTTAGGAGGTGATCCTGATCAAGAATATATATACTTTATAGGGTCGGAGATGTCTCCTTCACTGCGTTGCACACTTTTGACCAAAATTATAATACGCTCTGCAAGGGTATAAATATAACTTTAATGTTTTTATACCCTTGCAGAGGGTATTATAATTTTGGTCAAAAGTGTGCAACGCAGTGAAGGAGACATCTCCGACCCTATAAAGTATATATATTCTTGATCAGGATCACCTCCTGAGTTGATATAAGCATGTCCGTCTGTCCGTCTGTCCGTCTGTCTGTCCGTCTGTCTGTTTCTACGCGAACTAGTCTCTCAGTTTTAAAGATATCGAATTGAAACTTTGCACACACCCTTCTTTCCTTTGCACGCAGTATATAAGTCGGAACGGCCGGGATCGGCCGACTATATCTTATAGCTGCCATATAACTGAACGATAGGAAATGCCATAACTCTGCTGTTTGTAAAGTTAGGAAGGATTTTCTATGGCTTCTTTATTTGGCCAATCAATTCGACCTACCAAATTTCATAAGGATCGGCCGACTATATCCTATAGCTCCCATATAACGATAGGAAATAGCATAACTTTGGTGTTTTTAGAGTTAGGAAGTTGGGATTTTCTATGGGTTTTATATTTGGCCAATCAATCCGACCTACCAAATTTTATAGGGATCGGCCGACTATATCCTATAGCTGCCATATAACTGAACGATTGAAATTGGGATTTTTATTAGTATTAAGAATGCATCATATGAATAATTTTGGAGAATATTATTTACAGAATATTCTGCAAGGGTATATCAACTTCGGCTCCGCCCGAAGTTAGCTTTCCTTTCTTGTTAATTTGTTCGTTGTTCTTTGGGATTTGGTAATATTTAAATACTTCGGAATTACTGTTTTAATTAAATTAAAATCGGACATCTATATTATGATAGCTCCGATAGGAAAATCAAAAGATTAAAAAAAAATTATTTTGCTGTTTTTCTATTTTCTGTTTTCTATTGGGATATAGTAATTATATACTATATCAGAATTACGCTTTTAGTTTTGTCAAAATTGGACTATAATATCATATAGCTGCCATAGAAACGATGGCAAAATGCAGCTTAAAATCGACATACTAATGTTTTAGTAATATAGGTATAGAAATCGAAATGAAATAACTGTGAGGGTATATAAACTTCGGATTACCGAAGTTTTCTACCTTTTTGTTTGTAGCAAAATTTATTAAAGTTTTTATAATAAATAATATTTTATATAAAAATAATACACTTATCACTCTTCTTCAAAAATCGTTACTTATACAATTTGTTATTTAGGTTGTAGTAATGACTCTGAAAATAATAAATTTAAACTAATATTTTTCTACCTTCTCATGGCTCCTGCATGTTAGAAATACCCAAGACTTGGCCTTCAATACGCCCCTGTTCTGTACATATGGAAAGGCAATAGAATTTTAGCTGATTTGTGCATTTGCTGAAAATACATATGTATGTATGTATACATTTTGTTTGCCTTAAATGAACATAACATGTAATTATGTTTTCTCAATAACTTTTATTGTGCTGTTAAGCGCAATAGTGTTGCCAGATTGTTTTGTTAGACACCAAAGCTGTAAAACTATCGCAGTCACGACAGCTGTTGGCTATTATCGCCACTTAGCAAAGTAAAGCTCATTTTTGTGCTAAACAACATATTGTAAGGACAGCATTTAAAGATGAGAGTTATTTTTACTGATTTGAGTATCTCATACCCGGCTTTTTACGTTTTTTTTGTGGCTGGTCACAAAAGGCGTCACGAGTAACGGGCAGCTGGCGATGTTCCATCTCTAGTTCTCTGCCATAGTTAGTCAAAACATTAAAGTAAAGTCGCATTTTTACCTGGTTGAAAAATGTTGATTTAAGTACTTAAGCAGCAGCAGTGCAACGTGTTAGAAACATATAGAGGTGGGTGTATTTGATTTAAATGCCATTTCAGCAATTCGGTAGTCGGAAAGAAGGGGAGTCCAGGAAGAAAAAACGTCACGCAGCCCACTGTCATTCGCTACATTATTGATTTTTTTTCGAGGAAAGTAAGGTGCATTGCGAATCAGAGAGTGAGTTACTGGGTGACTGGGGAATGTGCAGTTTGATTAACGATATTAGATCTTCGGGCTGGTACATACACACAACGCACCCACTTCATTAGCTTTTGGCCAGTTGGTGACATCATCAGAGAGCTACCAATATTGGCGACCACTAATAAGGCATCTCTCTTGCAGAGAACTCCGCCCGCGAGAGATCCCCAAACACCCACCTGCAGTTCCACTACTAGTTGCTCGAATACCGAGTCCCAAAAGGAAACCCCCGAAAATGGACCGCAAGGCTGAGCTGGAACGCAAGAAGGCCAAGTTGGCCGCCCTGCGCGAGGAAAAGGACCGCCGGCGTCGCGAGAAGGAGATTAAGGACATGGAAGAGGCGGCCGGACGCATTGGTGGCGGCGCAGGCATCGACAAGGATCAGCGCAAGTGGGTTCCCAATCCGCTGGACTGCGGAACTCAAACAAAAACCAAATATGACTCATCATCCCTCCCTATTTCAGGGATCTCGATGAAATGCTGTCATCTCTGGGCGTGGCCCCCGTCTCTGAAGTCCTATCCTCGCTCTCCTCCGTCAACTCTATGACCTCGGACAACTCCAACACTCAGACCCCTGACGCCAGCCTCCAAGCCACCGTCAATGGCCAAAGGTAGGGCAACTTTCCACCTAAACCTTGCAGGGAGCTTTGATATCCTAGCCAGCCGTTAAGATTATAAGAAATACTGTACAAACAGCAGCCTGTAGGAAAATAAGGGGTAACTTTTAACGGTCTGTTCTGATATAGCCAAGATCCCTTTGCGTTCTGCGAGAGAAGTTTTTAAAACACTAACACAAATTGCGTTTATTGCGACAATGGTAAACAAAAATTGGACTTTTAGAAAATATTTGAGTAGTTAAGAGAATTTTAAAGGGGTACCACAAATAGATTTCTCTTTATGTAGTAATTATATAAACTCCCCCATCAGGATAAAAGACAATAATTTCTACCTTTTTACGTGTTTATTTTGTATGCAGGGCTATAGGTTATCTTATTAATATTATTCTTTGCCTTCAGGAGCCATTCGATCTATGTGATTTTCATATGCGAAAATATAAGATTCGGAGAAAATTGTAAAACGTAGGCAAAAGTTTGCAGAACGCACAGAACAGACATGAAATTATTATTGAAAGACCAAATACATAGTAATGAAAGTACAGCATAAATACTGTTCCCTTTGGTTCCAGGAGCCATTCAAAAAATCTGCTTTTCACTGTTAAGCGGGTATGAAAGCTATCTTTAAAAAATCAATCATAGTTAGGACGTAGCATTTCATGGCTCTGCAAGGTCATTACCCCGAGGCTAGCCCTAATTTTGAGCTGATACTGATTTCCTTTGTCCACCTCAAGCAGCGGAAAGAAACAGCCCTTGAACCTGAGCGTCTACAATGTGCAGGCCACAAACATTCCACCTAAGGAGACGCTGGTCTACACGAAACAGACCCAGACGACCAGTACTGGCGGCGGAAACGGTGATGGTGCGTATTGCCCCCGGGAAGGGGAGCTGGGCTCTTCTGTAACCACTATCCATAGTTTGACTCCATCTTTCGCTACTGTTGCCGTTCTTATTCTTGGTCTCGTTGTTTACTGTGTTTGGCTTCCCTGCGTCCTCGTCCGCCGGAAGATCTTTCTCTGTCCATAGCTGTGCTCCCATCTGTCCCTTTCTGTCCGGCGCTAGTTCACAATGTTGCATGCTGACCCCGTTTCCGCGCTTTTCTCCCCCATCAAGCTGTCCCCCACCCCGTCCCTCCCAGCAGAGAAAACAAAGATACAAACAGAAAACCATAATCCATAGTGAAATAAAATAACAAATACAGTTCTTTCTTGCCACTCCTCGCCTCTGTCAGGATATATGGAGGACTGGTGGCGTCCACGTAAAGGTACTAATCTTAATTTTAAGCAAACTCCACACTTAATCATATCAGCACACGAATTTGGTTATGATAAAAACGAAACGAAAAAATGTATATAAAAAGAGCCATGTGAAACGCTCATACGATTCGTTCTAAAGTTTGCTGTCAAATTTTGAAAGTAGAAGGATATTGGCATCGTATAAGCGTAGATAATTTAGTGGATTAATTAACCGAATGGTCAAATTATGACAGCTTACTTTTGCTTTGCTTTTTCTCAATTTGGTTACAATCCCCAAGAACGCTATTTTGTAGCAATAGACGGTCGATTATTCAGCTTTCTCTTTTTTGTTGCCACATCCGCAATACTTGTTTGTCCTATAGTGCTGCCAATTCAGCCGTCCTCATAATTACACAGGTCGCCACCAAATCTGAATTTTTATTTGCCACACATTTTTACATAAGGTTGTATATATATTGGACTTTAGTACATTCTTTTTTGTCTTTTTCTTCAAAAAGAAAGTTGTCCATTTTTTTGAGTGAAGAAAGTAAAACTAACATTCATAAAAAATTCATTTAGTTTACTAAATTATTTTAAAACTCGATAAGTTCACAAAAGGTAATTTATTTTTTTTTGAATATATTACTATATTTTCAATTTAAGTGAAAAGGTTATATAAATTGTTAGATTCATACAACCAATTACGTGAAATCAACTTTGTGTTTACTATACTAATTATAGGAAAGTTAAACTTTGAATTATGGCGATGTTCGGTACCATATTTAAAATTTAATTTTAAATGTAAACAATTTGTGACTGTATCAATTATTATACAAATCTTTAGGTGTATTACAAAGCAATATCATTTGTCACTATTTGACCCCTTTTGAATATTTATTTTGGTTGATACATACGTCCCGTTTTCTGTGAAAGGTTGTTGATAGCACCACACTCCTTTATATCATAGCCACCACTGTTTGGTTTTGTTGATATATCCATACATGCTGCATTCTTGACTCATTTCCCGCATATCCTCACCTGTCCAGCATTCATCCGGTTTGCCCATTCATTCATCCATATCCATAGATCATTAGCGTTTACACCATTCGAGCGCATTTAATAATTTGTCTATTTACTTTCTCTTTCTCTCCCCCTTACCTGTTTTTGGCACGCACGCAAAAAAAACTGCAGCTCATGCTACGGATTATTATGGTGAGTAGTCCTCGTTGTATGCGTAATTTTGTACTTAGAACTTTTCAGCCTCCGTAGCGGTCTGTGTACCACCCGTATAGAGTATCGTATGCTATGCCTATAACCTGTATTAGTTCATCTTTCTAAATCTAAACATTTCTCTATTTACTCGTGTTATGTATTTAAGTAGTTTGCTCTATCTTTCCCCAACACAATCTATACTCTTCCTAGGAATTCTTCTGACTTGCCTAGATTATGCCCGATATCGTTATCCTATATATAGAAAATCTATGTTTATGTCCTAGTTTCTCGTAGTTGCTTCTTTGAACTTCGCTTCTGATTCGGTCGTTTGATTTGATTTCCCAACCGGGATTATATATATATATACTTATGTATCCATTTTATATGATTTATTTCTTGTTTGTTTCAATTAGCTCTAAAACCACATCGCAAGAGATTCAGTTTGTATCCAATCAAATAGACTTTGTGTGTAAAGTGATTATATCGAAATGAAAATCAACAAAAATTTGTAATCTCCACCCAATTTATAAGTTATTAATTCGTTTAAGTAGTTTTCGTAATCTTTTTAAGTTGAGTTTAATTAATTTTTTTTTAATTTTTGTTTTAATTTATGTATAACAAATGTAAGTATAGCGGGTTTCCAAATAACAGTCATACAAATGTTTTTCTGCTATATTTTCTTTTTTTTTCGTTTTTAGCATAACTTATGTATGACATATATATTATTATTTGATTATTTTTCCCAACAGTTATTTTAAGACTATAATAACCTAAAAGAATCCAATACATAACCCAAAAACACACACGTATACAACGAAACTCCATCTAAAGCACGAATTCGATAGCCTATGTATATCTCTATATCGTTTGTATGATTAACTATCAGATATATTAGTTGAACATCCTAAGCTGTATTATAAACTGTTTCTCCTCCCCTCGCTACCTTTTGTGTTCCATCATATAAGCCAGGCTTGTGTGCTAATAGTACTTATACAAATATCCCATATAATCATATATGTATAATACATATTCGTGTGATTTTTTCGCCAAACAACAAAAGTTAAGCACACTAAAAACCAACATTCTTCACTTTTTTACCGTATGCATTTTGTTTAAACATTGACTATCGATCGATGTATCGATTTTGATGGGCGGTATGCTAAAGCCAACCTCATATTTTTTTTCGTTTTGATTTCAAAAGTCGCAAAAAAAATCAAACTACCAGCAATGTATGTACAATATATTTATTTCTTTATATTTCTTCAAGATGAATACAATCTTAATCCGGGTTTAGAGTGGGAGGATGAATTCACAGGTAGGTACAGGCCAGCCGCCCGAACCAAAATATTGAACAGTGACGGAATCGACATGAAGCAAAATAGGAACGTTCCAATTCTCACTTTGCAAGCGAAACGAAATCAGAACAAAAGCAAAGAAAGCGCGAAAATCGAACCTTCGAGGTGTTAGTGTTGAAAAGTGAATTGATCCGCAAACACACTCGCGCCCACAACACTAAAAATAGCGGACCCGACCTGTTTCTCTGCCTCTCTCTCTTTCGCTCTTGCCCTTCATCTCTGTTTGTGTACAGCCTACATTTGCATGACAGCTAATGCTAAAGCCCCTGCCCCGCAATTTCCCTCCTTTGTGTGACGTGTTGCTAATCTCCATCACTCATCCTAAAACCCCCGATATAAGTCATTATAACGATAACTCTGCCCTAACCACTAACCTTTCTTAAAAACAAAAGCAGCAGCGACAGGATGTTAGGTGTGCTTCATTCCATTCACTCTTACACGAGCGATGTTCGGCTTCGGCTCTTTCTGTCTGTCTCTCTCAGCTTCCGATCCTTATCCCGAAACCCTTTTTAATTACAGCACTGTAACAGAAACAAAATCGATCAATCGGCCGTTAACTTTACCATGTTAAATATATGTGTAATATATTTCTAGCATAAAACTAAATAATTTTAAGTGCAAGCAAATTATAAAATGGGTGGAGAAAAATGCAAAAACGATGTACAATAGCGATAACGTTGATAGAGTTAATCGAAACAGAAACAGAGCTAAACTAAAGCAGGGAAATTGTAAATCTTTTGATTTCAGTAATTGGCTTTGTATATTAAATAGGTGAAATTTGCACACATTCGCATACTCACCTGTCCATGACCTAACACTGTATATATCGATAACAAATTACCGTCTGATATATGCACCTGTGTGAGTGCCTTTAACAGTGTTTAACAGTTTATTAACAGCCATGCACCTGCCGCCACATCTCCCATCTCTCTCTCTCTCTCTCTTGCTCTCGATTATACGCACGCACGCACACACCCACACTCCCAGGAAAAGAAGAAGGCAAGCGGGAAGAATCAAATGTGCTGCAACACTTCCTTCCTCTCTCTGTCTCTGTCTCTGTCTATTGCTTTCCCCCTTTCACACTAAGTTTCATACACCGCCACCCACCCATAATCATAACGTAATTTAACCCAATCCGGAATCCTGCCTCAAGAAAACTATAAAAAAATGTAAATGAACAAAGCCAAAAATAAGTCTCAGAAAATTGCAGTTCCTAGTCATGCAAAACGAAGACGAAGATGAAAGCAAATGAAAACAAGAAAAAGAATCAACTCAAACTCAAAGAGCCGAAAGTAGAATTGTTCCTGTTCTGTCGATTGTCACGTTCCTCTAGCTGTGTTAGTTTTATACCTTAAACAGTGCTTGCATTTGATGCCCAAGGAGACGACGAAGAGAGCTCGCTGCAGAACCTGGACAACGGATTCACCTCCAAGCTGCCCCCGGGCTATCTCACCCACGGCCTGCCCACCGTCAAGGACGTTGCCCCGGCCATCACTCCGCTCGAGATCAAGAAGGAGACCGAAGTGAAAAAAGAGGGTGAGTATGTAATATAAGTACCTATTTTAATTGTTCATAAATTTTTTATGTGTAAATGTGATTCAAACACATTTTAACAAATTAATATTATTACCTTACGTTGGTAATCAAATAGAGTAGGACGAATTTAAGAAAACGCCATATGATGTCTGTAACACGGATATATTCTTATATGAAGTATTCTATAAGTTGTATTTTTTCCTTTCATTAGACAAAGGTCGAGAATCCAAGAGTTAATAGTAGTTTCGTTTACTTATACCTGCAACTGATTTTTAAAAATTTATTTTACACCGTTTATGGTGCTGATACCAGAGAACTTTAATTTAATTCAATTTTTTGAAGACTTATAAAGTGTGATTGTGCTTTATATTAGTATCATAAAATAGTAATATACTTCTGGAATTCAAAATATTTAAATAAGTGCGATCTAGTTTGGTTAGTAGTTTTCGACCACAGAACTGGATAGTTTATTAAAATATTTAAAAATCTTATTAATTTACAGTTGCAGGAGATATTGAGATTTTATCAGAATACATATCGTTAAATGAAAAAGGAATTTTCCTTTCCCAAAATCGTTTTAGTCAATGAACTGTCCGAGGAGCAAAAGCAGATGATTATCCTGTCGGAGGACTTCCAGCGGTTTGTGGTACGCGCCGGCCGCGTCATCGAGCGGGCGCTCTCGGAGAACGTGGACATCTACACGGACTACATTGGTGGAGGCGACAGCGAGGAGGCCAACGACGAGCGATCCCATGCCCGGTTGTCTCTAAACCGCGTCTTCTACGACGAACGCTGGTCGAAGAACCGCTGCATCACCAGCATGGACTGGTCCACCCACTTCCCGGAGCTGGTTGTGGCCTCTTACCACAACAACGAGGAGAGCCCCAATGAGCCAGACGGAGTGGTGATGGTGTGGAACACAAAGTTCAAGAAGACCACACCCGAGGACGTCTTCCACTGTCAGAGTGCGGTGATGTCCACCTGCTTTGCCAAGTTCAATCCGAACCTGATCCTCGGAGGCACCTACTCGGGCCAAATCGTGCTGTGGGACAACCGCGTGCAGAAGCGCACGCCCATCCAGCGCACACCCCTCAGTGCTGCGGCGCACACGCACCCCGTCTACTGTCTCCAGATGGTGGGCACCCAGAACGCACACAATGTTATCTCCATATCGTCGGATGGCAAGCTGTGCTCCTGGTCGCTGGACATGCTGTCGCAACCGCAGGACACGCTCGAGCTGCAACAGCGCCAATCGAAGGCAATCGCCATCACATCGATGGCCTTCCCAGCTAACGAGATCAACAGCCTGGTGATGGGCAGCGAAGACGGCTACGTCTACTCCGCCTCGCGCCACGGCCTCCGTTCCGGCGTTAACGAGGTGTACGAACGCCACCTTGGCCCCATCACCGGCATATCCACGCACTACAACCAGCTGTCGCCCGACTTTGGCCACCTCTTCCTGACCTCATCAATTGACTGGACCATCAAACTGTGGTCGCTCAAGGTACGAATTTGTCCATTGCTAAGTTAAACTACAATCCTAATCGAGAACAGAGTTAAATTGGGTACCGTCGTACCGTATACCTTTTTTTATGCTATAAACAACCAAGGATTTGAGGCACTTAAAAAATGCTCTTATAATAATATAAAATTAAAACAGATCATAAGAATAATTTTATAGTTATAGTTGCACGAATCCAGATTAGTTACTATCGTTATTACTGTGTTATTAAATAATTAGTAACTTCAATTTTTCAATAATTGTCCTTTAAAAGCTTATGAACTTTGGAGGTTTTCTCTTTCGGTGAATTTTTTTGCAGTTGAGACAGTGCTTAATATTACTCAACACATTTCAGTTTTAAACAAGGAACTAATTTCTGAACAATTTGTACATTTTTAACGCATGACTAATAATCTGAACCTCTTTCAGGACACAAAGCCGCTCTACTCCTTCGAGGACAACTCGGATTACGTGATGGACGTTGCTTGGTCGCCCGTGCATCCCGCGCTTTTTGCCGCCGTTGACGGCAGCGGCCGCCTGGACCTGTGGAACCTCAACCAGGACACGGAGGTGCCGACAGCCTCGATCGTCGTGGCTGGAGCACCAGCCCTAAATCGCGTCTCCTGGACGCCATCTGGCTTGCACGTATGCATCGGCGACGAAGCCGGCAAGCTGTACGTGTACGACGTGGCCGAAAACCTGGCGCAGCCGTCACGCGACGAGTGGTCGCGGTTCAACACCCATCTTAGCGAGATTAAGCTGAACCAGAGCGACGAGGTCTAGGACGATAGTTATTAGCTGCTAGTTAATAGTTGATACCAATCCTGCGATTCTTAAAGGTATCCCAAATGGAGAGTCCTTGAATGAAATTTAATTTGTATTTTTGTATCTTTTGTGATCCCGCTGCCCTTTAGTTGTGTATAGCCCAGGCCCCCAAACTCATCCGCACTCCAAATGCTCAGAATTGGCTTGACCCCACATCCCCTTAGATCCCCAAGAAATCAAGGGAAACTGCAACATTCTCTAGGAAACCACAGTAAATGTATTAGAAAGTTTATTTAATGAAACTCGACAGAATATAGATATATAAAGTGCAGTGGGTGAAGAACTAGAAGTTGCTCTCCCCTTATATTTGATTGGTATCTTCATTATTTTGTTATTAAATATTGGTTTCCATCGCTAATTCCCCAGATCTGCTCCTACTGCCAATCGCAACCTTTTTGGTAGATATCAGTAATATGAGATCATTTGATTGTTAATCGGAACGGATCTGCAATGGGATTGGTAATTGGAATATGGAAAATTTTAATTTGTGGAACTAAAAAAAAAGAAGAATGATTGTTTATTTGACTGTCGGGCAGGCTGAGAGCAACACAAAAATAAATTAAATGCTACATATTATATACAACAACGTATTAAGCTTAAACCTGAAAAGACAGACAAAGAATGTCGGACAGGAAAAGGGGGCTCAGGAATTATCGTACGAAAACTGAGGATGAACCTACTACTCAACTAAAAGAGCCCAAATGTAAATGTATTAGAGCGAAGCCTATTTAACGAGATTAAATAAACATAATATCTATATACACATTCAAGAAGATAACGTCTATTCATTGGCACTCACATAGGGATAAAATGGAATTACCCGTGTCAAGATTCCATGGGACTATGAGAATTCAATTGCGCAAGATTCCGAAATCTCATTTATGTATATATATATTCACATATAGCTGATATGATCGGAAAGCTTGTAATTGCAGAGCGCGCACTTTTGAATGCAACACGTCAATGCCATTTTTAATTTGAATTCATTTCAGGCGCGGCTTTTCAATCGTATGTTCTTTAGAATTGAAATGTTTGAACATAAGGGGCACATCAAAGTATGGCGCGAGTTTTCGCAGTGGAATAGCGATCTCGTCAGCAGGTTTTAATTAATTAATTCAAAAAATGTGCCGAATGATTCAGTTGCTTTGGAATTCAAGTGCAGCCCCATTAGAAGCGGAATTAAAAGCTCTCCCGTGAAAGTCGCGCTCGCAAAAGCTTCTACACGGAAAAAAATAGCTCTTTATGAAATCAAAACGACGGTAGTTGACATAAATAAAATCGAAATTTTGTAACGAAATAAAGTTGTCTTTTTGCACTTTTATGGAAAAAGATAAGATAAAAAAGATTTAGATCGTGCGTTCGAATCGTACCCCTGAAAAATGTTTATTTTTATATTAATTTCTTTGGGTAAATAAGTGTTATGTTTATGTTGAGTACAAAATAAATACGCTTCCGAAATATCATTTAAACCCTTATAATTAATCATTCTGTAAGATAGCGGTTTTTTTCTGTGCAAAACTTGTGTTCTGAAGAGAGAGAGCAAAACGCAGAGAGCACAGAGGAGAAATCCCACTGCAGTGCCTCCCATTTCCATGTTCAATTATTCACTTAGAGCAGGCGGAGACAACAAGACGTCGCAAGAAAGATATACGAATACACCGCAGAGAGAAACGTTGATTTTGCGAATTTAGCAACGGAGCACAGAAGAAACCAGAATCCGGAAGACAGCCACGATCCTTTCCAGAATCGCAATGGATTACCAGGTGGGTGAACTACCAGGTGAACGGGGATGGCACTATTGCACTATTGCGCTTATTGATTTGCCACCGCGATGCGTCATGCACCACACTGAAAGAAATTTTTAACGAAATGTTTAACATATTAAGCGGGTCACTTTGCAAACTTGGTCTGTCCACGCATGAAAAACTGCGGTAACGAAAGTTGCAATACATAGATAATGCTGGAATACCGTGCTTAACACATATTTGTTTAACTACATTTCCGCGTGTAGCCTGTGCCCACGGTCAGGAATGCCAGCCCCTTCGACGCCACCCAAGACGCCCAGGTGCTGCGGTCGGCGATGAAGGGATTCGGCACCAATGAGGAGGAGATCATCGAGATCCTCGCCGGCAGGAGCAACCAGCAGAGGCAAGCGATCAAGGGCGCCTACGAGGCTGAGTTCGAGCGCGACCTGGTCGATGACCTCAAGGACGAGCTGGGCGGCAAGTTCGAGGACGTTATCGTGGGCCTGATGATGCCGCCGGTGGAGTACCTGTGCAAGCAGCTGCACTCCGCCATGGCTGGAATCGGCACCGAGGAGGAGACGCTCGTGGAGATCCTGTGCACCAAGAGCAACGAGGAGATGGCCCAAATCGTGGCCGCCTACGAGGAGCGCTACCAGCGCCCGCTGGCCGAGCAGATGTGCAGCGAGACGTCCGGATTTTTCCGCCGCCTGCTCACGCTAATCGTGACCGGAGTCCGCGACGGATTGAACACACCAGTCGATGCCGGAGAGGCCAAGGAGCAGGCCGCCCAACTCTACTCCGCCGGCGAGGCCAAGCTGGGCACGGACGAGGAGGTCTTCAACCGGATCATGTCGCACGCCAGCTTCCCGCAGCTGCGGCTCGTCTTCGAGGAGTACAAGGAGCTCTCTGGCCAGACCATCGAGCAGGCCATTAAGCACGAGATGTCCGACGAGTTGCACGAGGCCATGATGGCCATAGGTTAGTCCTTTTATGTTGGGGCTTATTTTGGTTACCTTTGACCTCCCCTGGGTGGGACGAATCTTATATCATTCCTATATCTGACAAATGACCACTTACTTGCATAAAATACCGGGGAAGAACCCCAAACACGTAAAAGAAATGCAGAATACCCAAAAAATGTATTTGTTGCAAAGACGATCAAATAACTGACCCACACAACTCTACTAACAGAAGAGCTAGCTATAAGAGAATAGCTATAATAACTACAAAAAATGCGACAACAAACCTGCCAACACGATACTAAGATATCGAAACTCTAAGAGCATTGCGTTATTACTCATCTTTCACTAAAACCACACCTTAAACACATCACAACTCTATAACTCAGAACCCCAACAACTCAATGGAACCTACCTCTTACATCAAGGACCAACCTCAACTAGGAAACAACCAAGATCATCACGAACCTATAGATAATTAATTAGACTCTTTGGGTCCAACCCAATCAATCCTAAGGCTCTGCAAAAGCTTATGTTAAAAAAGGTGTTTATTCTCCATCCATCAACTCCAAAAATAGACCGTATCCTTCAATATATTTCCAATTTCATGACAAATAGACTTCCTTTCCAAAAACCAAGCCAAGATCAATTCATTTCATTTCTTCAAAAAGCCCAACTTATCCTTCAGCGGAAGGACATTGCTAATGCTCTTACTGACTAGGTATAAATAAATAAACATTTATTATTTTAATATTTTAAATTGAAAAATGCGAGTTTAGAAAGACCATAGTAAGACCGAAGTTTCTTACTCGACAAGGGCACTCCTACTAGCATTACTTCGAAGCAAAAATAGAAACTATAACTCTCTTACTATCCCAGAAACCAATACCACAAGAACCTAACTCTCAACGAAAGATACAACTAAAACATTTCTTTTGGAAACCGTTAAATATTATCAAGCATGTCTCTTCCCCAAAACGCAACACCAACTTCTCTTCTCTTATCAAAATAATTAAATCCATCGTTCTTCCAAAAATTGATTACTGCTTACACACATTATCTAACCGATCAAGACCAACCCAGAACTCAATTTTTTTTCGATCGTTCCTATGGCAGCTATTTGATATAGTCATCCTATATTATAAAAGTAAAACATTAATTCTGAAATTGCTAAAGACGACTATATCTCGGTGTATATTAATATTTATTAAGAAACAAAGAAACTTTGAATTTACTTTCTTTTTGATTCTGATATAGTAGTCCGATCCGGCCCGCTCTTACTTTTATACTAACTGCAACAGAAGACTTTTTCAAAGTTTTAACCAAATAGCTTTAAAACTGAGGGAGTAGCTTGCGTAGAAGTGGACTGACTGAAATGGCTAGATCAACTAGATATCAAGAATATATCTATAAAATTCTGCAAAATACTCGTCCTAACTTTTTATATTGCACAGCTAATTATAACAGTAAAGCTCAACACCTCACTTACCAACGCTCATTACATGGATAGATATCTCACAAATACTTGCACATTTTGCAACAGCTCACAGTTAGACATCGATCACCTGCCCTTTCCTCTCCCCACATCGATTAACAGACTTCCTTTCCAAAAACCAAGCCAAGATCAATTCATTTCATTTCTTCAAAAAGCCCAACTTATCCTTCAGCGGGAGGCCATTGCTAATGCTCTTACTGACTAGGTATAAATAAATAAACATTTATTATTTTAATATTTTAAATTGAAAAATGCGAGTTTAGAACCGCTTTACCCAATATTTAATTTTTTTAAATTTTTCACTGCAAATTGTCCTTTGTTTTCTAAATGACCTCATCAATTTGTTGTTCTAGTTGAGTGCGTCCAGTCGCCAGCGGCGTTCTTCGCTAACCGCCTGTACAAGGCCATGAATGGCGCAGGCACCGACGACGCCACCCTCATCCGAATCATCGTCAGCCGCTCGGAGATCGACCTGGAGACCATCAAGCAGGAGTTCGAGCGGATCTACAACCGCACGCTGCACAGCGCCGTGGTGGTAAGTGGATCTCACGACGATCGCGAGTGCTTTGCACCTGGTTAACGCATCCCTTTCCCCTTTTTACTTGTATTCGGTATTTGTTGCGGTGATTGTGTTGTCCTAGGACGTAAGTATTGGCCACGGTATTGGTGTACTGGATGCATTCCCCAAATTCAGTTTCTCTTCGAACTGAAATGCTCTTTTTGTACTACGTTGCTAAGCATTCGCTTTCTAACCATTTTTAAAAACTAACCGAATTGATCCGCTTGAGTTCTGCATTGAATATGTATGTATATTGTTAATACTTATTCCATTAATAAGTAGGCATGCATACCAATGTAGATTGCATTTTTAAAGCACAATAGGTGACTTTTCGTCAAAATAGACTCGGTTATTTTTCCAAATTTAATTATTGGCCCTCTATTTAAAAGTATGTATAAACTTATGTATGCAAAGGGTAAACGTAGTGTAAATAGGGCATAATATAAGGACAACTCTGAATTCGTTTTCTCATTTTTATTTTTTATTTGCAGGCGGAGACTTCTGGGGACTACAAAAGGGCCCTAACAGCCTTACTTGGAACCGCCTAGACGTGGGGATGTTGGCAGCTGGTCCGCCCATTGTTATTCTCGTATTAATAGCCGTATTCTTAGTGTGCCTTTTAGGAAAATCGCTTTTAATGTCTGCGCATGCGCACACTGGCAATAAATAAACGCACATAGCAGCAGTTCAAACCAATACGAGAATTAAAGAATCGTGGGGCTGGGAACGGACATCTGAGGATTACTTAAAGAACAGCTTTTGCAACTGCTTGGTCTTCACGGGCAGAAAGTTCTGCATTTCATCTGGGTTAGTCCAAAACGCCACGGAGTTTTGAAGGTCTATGCAGGGCGCTTCCCGGTGTATGTACTCTTTCAGGATAAAGTCGTTCTCGATCTCGTGGTGAAAGCGCGTGTCGTGCATCCGGATGAGCACATCGTCCACGCGCAGGAAATGGCGCAGAAGTATAAAGAAACCAGAGGGCATCACGCGCTGTAAAAGGAAGAAGTGGGGTGTCTTAAAAAGGGTTATCTATTGGCTGACTGGGTACTTACGATGCGCACGCTCATCACCGAAATGCCGTGGTCGTGCAGCTCGTCTTCGAATAGGGTTAGATCGTGGTAGAAGATGATGTTCTCGCGCTGCATCAGCTTGAACTTATTGAGTGTCTGATCCGTGCTCTCCGACCGCACCTTCTCGTTCATGGTGCCCTGGTAGGTGGATGTGAATGTCCAGTCGAAGGGCTTGAATTTCTCCTCCATGGTCTGCTCGGGGCTGCAGGATAGAACGCGATTATTTGGAGAGTGCATTTGTGTACGTCTAGAGAAATTTTTAAAATTCCGAAGCTATTCGTCTTAAAGCTTTCTGAGATAAAACGTACAACGTATTCGAAAACGTTGTGTCAAAATAGGCGGATCTTCAGAATCAGTTTATTATTTTAGACCAATTTACTTTGTTGGGAATAATCGTGTCGAAGATCTTCGGCTACCGGCTTCACTCAGTTAGTTAGGTTTTAATGATTATAAAAAATATCAAGATATGCCATGGAAAGATGCCAATCATCTTTGTTAAGCTTGAGCTAATTGATGAAATCACAAAAGTATGTGGTGTTTCCTGCAGGCCAATGTCCAATGTCGCAATGTTTACATTAAAATTTTCACAAATGATTTCAGATAAGTAAACTGATGATTTGACCAAGAAGTTTAAGTTAAGTTTTGCTAAGCTTACATATGTATGTAAATATGAGATGATATAATTTAAAGGAGTGCCCTGATTAATTCCTACTTTTTCTAGGGTTTTATTTGAGTTTAATCTAATTTTAATAAGGTAATCTGTGCTAAGATTTTTGACCTAATCTTCTCGGACAATTCAAGGACCACCTTGCTGAAGCATCAGCCATTTAATGGGAAGAATACCCGTCTGAAGTTCTATATTTCGGGGAAGTACCCACCGGGTTTCCCGCCACTCTTGGGCGCAGGCGACCTCCAGGGGCTGCTTGCCGTTGTCCACCAGTGCCAACGCCTCCATCGGCCGGAACTCGAGGACGGCGCCGTCCTTGTGCTTGAGCACAAGCCGGTTCTTGTGGAACACCATGTCGGGCAGGTGGGGCAGCTCCAGGGAGTACTGGTAGTGGCAGAGGTCGCAGCGGTCGGCGGAGTCCTTGGGGCAGCACTCGGCGGTGCCCAGCTTGCAGCTGCTCTTCAATATGTGTGACTTCTCGTAGCTGATGGCCCAGTCGTGGAACTGGATCGCCTCACTGTCCACCGGCAGCCGGGGCACAAAGCACTGCTAGCCAGGGGGTTACGTTTAGAACTTGGCCTTTCCGGAAGAAAATCTCCACCACCTACCTCGTTCGACATTGTCCGGATTTACCACAAAATATTGAAACTATCTAAGCCGCGAATCGGTTCAAAAGCTTCTCATTAGTTATCTAAATTCCGCTGAAGATTGCACTTTGTTTTTAAATTAGAGATGGGCCGTCATGCCACTATCGATTACAAAATGACAACTATAGAATTATAAACCCTATTGGGATCTTCCGGCAAGTGAATGGTCGCTCTCCGACAAAACTGTTCAATTAATTGTAAACGTTAAATTTAAAACGAACTTTTGTGTCTGAAAACAGAAGTGTGTATTATTTTGATGACCTTCTAGCTGGTTAGCACGCGTTGCTGCGAAATGTACTTATATTTAGTGTTAAACCCCTTCTTTTATAATTAATTGAAATAATTAATTAATTTTACTAATTACTTATTTTTATGTAATTAGCTTTTTAATAAACCGTAAACTTGGTCGCTTGAATACATTATTATTTTTTGACGCCTTGTATTTGTAAAGCTCAATTGAAATCGATAACAGCGCCTGTCAATCGGCGGGACACTTTCTCGCCGACGACTGGCAGCCCTGAACATTTCGCTTTTGTTTTTATTCCGGATTGTTATTGTTCTTGTCAGTTTTTCCGGTTCTTATGTGGGAAATTTGTGGATTTTGAGCGGCAAGTCAAGGATCCAGAAGCACGATGAACGCCCTGAGGCGCCTTGACCGCCTAATCGCACCGAATGCCCACCGCAGTGCCGCCATCTCCACATGCCTGTGGCCACAGCGATGTAGGAAGCAAACCACGAGCTCATCCGGAAGTCTCAACTCCACTGTCACAATAAATGCGGCCGAGGTGCGAGGCGTTGCTCAGATTCTGCGCCAGCAGAAGGGCAACCTAGGCCAGCCCACCAGCGTCTCGCATCCGCACCTCATCCGGCCTGATGAGTTGGTTCCGGGTGTGGAGCTAGCCGAGTTTAAGGAGCGGCGGGCGCAGCTGATGCAGAATATTCGCGCCTATGCGCGCAGCTTTGGTGGAGAGTTTAACGGGCACTCAAGCCCCAGCCACATGGTGAGCCCACTATTTCCTCCCAGAAACCCCGAAACCCGTTAACCACTTCCTCCACAGCTGGTCCTGGGGGCCGCCTCCAAAAAATACATGAGCGGCAAGATCCCCTATGTGTTCCGGCAGAACTCGGACTTCTACTATCTCACCGGCTGCCTGGAGCCGGATGCTGTGCTCCTGCTGACCATCGACGAGGCCCAGAACGTGCAGTCCGAGCTGTTTATGCGACCCAAGGACCCTCATGCGGAACTCTGGGATGGACCGCGCACTGGGCCTGAGCTGGCAGTGCCGCTCTTCGGCGTCACAGAGGCCCATCCGCTGGGCGAGCTGGAGACGGTGCTGGCCAAGAGGTCTGGCGCCCTTAAGCCACACATTTGGTTTGACCAGAAGAACTCCGATCTGCCGCCGCTGGCGGAGAACATGCTGCGCCTGAGCGGCGTGGAGCAGCGTCCGCTACTGCCCGCCTACACTTTCCTAGAGGCCATGCGGCTGCTCAAGTCCCGGGCCGAGATGCAGCTTATGCGGCGCACCTGCGACATAGCCGCCCGTTCCTTTAACGAAGTGATGGCAGAGTCGCGGCCAGGACAATCGGAGCACCACCTGTTCGCGTCCATAGACTATAAGTGTCGCATGCGCAACGCCAGCTACCTGGCTTATCCGCCCGTGGTCGCCGCCGGGCAAAACGCCACGGTGATCCATTATGTGAGCAACAGCCAGCTGCTGGGTCCGCAAGATCTAGTGCTCATGGACGCCGGCTGCGAGTACGGCGGCTACACCAGCGACATCACGCGCACCTGGCCGGCTAGTGGACAGTTCACGGAGCCGCAGCGCACGCTCTACGAGATGCTGCACCAGTTGCAGGCAGAGATCATTGCCACCGTGATGAAGCCGGGCGGCGAGACACTCGACCAGTTGTTCGAAACCACCTGCTACAAGCTGGGCAAGTACTTGCAGGAGATCGGGCTGGTAGCCAAGTCAGTAAGCGACTACAAGGAGCTGGCCGGGCAGGGGTACCGCTTCTGTCCGCACCACGTCTCCCACTACCTGGGCATGGACGTGCACGACACGCCGCATGTGCCGCGCAACACGCGCCTCGTGCCCGGCATGGTGTTCACCGTCGAGCCGGGCATTTATATTGGCCAGGACTGCGGCGATGTTCCGCCCGAGTTCCGGGGCATCGGCATCCGCATTGAAGACGACCTGCTTATCAACGAACACGGCCAGGTGGAGGTCCTCACGGAGGCCTGCGTCAAGGATCCGCGCGCAGTGCAGGAGCTGTGTCAGCAGCAGGGGAGTGACTCTGACGCCTCCGCTTCGTTGTGAGGCCTTCCAGCGAGGGAGGATCACAAAATTCCTAGTCATAAGTCGGTGCTTCCTTCACTGCTCCGGCGTGAATAATTTCGCGTCCGTCTGAATTCTAAAGTAAAGACAGCTGGTGTATTTATAAGTGCATACATGGCGAATACATTTGAAATTCGACACCCCGCCATTTGTTTTCTATCTCCTCCGGATCACAGCTTGGCAAATACAGGCTTCTCGTCCTTGGTCAACTGGGCGGCCACGGCCTGGGCAAAGTCCTCCGATAGCAAGTTCAGCTTATTTAGCAGGCGCTGGAAGGGATCAAAGGTTTTGTTGAGATGTAAGTAAAGTAGTGATAAAGGATGTTGGAATGCTGGCTTTCAAGAATTTTTTTAAGATAGTATATATGTATATACACCTTTTTTTTAAAGATAACTGAATATAAATATGTTCATCTTTTTATATCAAATTCGTAAGACTCTTCCTTATGTTCTTTAACATTTCTAACCACGGTCTTGATTAATTTTTTTTAAATGCTCTAGAGAAATGAGTAATAAGTGAAAAGCTAAGCTAAAGACTTGGGTCGTAAAATAGGGCTTGGATTGCTGAATGGCAAAAGATACTTAGTACTTAATAAGTAGCTTCTAATAGTGAAGAAATCTGAAGGCTCTGATCCATATGTGAGAAGTGGAGTACACCTACTATGTGGTCCAATCCCTCCTGGTTTGTGTGCTCCAGTGAGTAGGTCATGTTCTCCTTGGTGGTCTTCACGGCGATGGGACTCTTGCTGGCGATAAGCTCGGCCAAGGCCAGGGCTCCGCTCAGCAAAGACTCCTTGTCCGGGAAGAGACGACTCACCAGGCCCGAGGAGTGGGCCTCAGCTGCCTCGAAGCGCCGACCGGTGAAGCACAGCTCACGGGCCAACGACTGACTGCCCACGGCCTTGGGAAGACGCTGCAGAGTGCCCACGTCGGCGGCCATGCCAATGTCCACCTCTTTCACCTGGAAGAAGGCGTCCTCGGTGCAGTAGCGGATGTCGGAGGCGGTGATCAGGTCCACGCCGGCGCCAATGCACGCCTTGTGCACCGCCGTGATCACCGGCTTGGGGCACAGCTCCAGGCTGCTGATCGAGTCCTGGTACAGCTTGATCATGCGCTCCATGACAACGCCCTTGCGGGCGTAGTCGTCGGTCTCGGCCAGCGTTTGTCCTAGGCTCATCATGTCATTCAAGTCGATGCCAGCGGTGAAGTGCTTGCCGGCGGCAGACAAGACGATCGCCCGGCAGTCGGGGTTGATGGCCAGCCCGTCAATGCACTCCTTGATCTCCCTGGAAACGAATGGCAGGTTTGTAAAGGGGAATCAAGTTCGGAGTCGTCACTAAACCCACATCCACATCTGCCTATTAATGGCATTGAGCTGGCTGGGCCGATGAAGCTCTACATGAAAGACGAACGGCTTGGGCGAGCTGACGGCCAGGGTCTTGAAGTGGCCAGCGAGTCCGGATTCCGGCAAGGCCGACAGGTTCCTCCTGGGCTGCATCTGGATGGCGCGGATGGCTGGCGGAAATGGAATTTCATGCGATATGGATTTCATAAAGCTCACCGGCAATCGGACTTTGAACCGAACTAAGATCTTGGACCCGGGGGTCACAATTTTGCCCTAACGGACGATATAGTAACTACCTGCAGATTGGAAAGTCAGTTTCATCAGCGTGTTCAGCCGAGGTAGCGACATAATTGTATAAAATAATAGAAAAAAAACTTATTTTAAATCCACTTGTTGCGGCCTTAAAAATTTGTTTTGTTTTGTTTATTTTCGATAAGTGGAGGTGTTGCCACCAGTCTGGAGGATTCAAACTGTAAACTGCTGTTTCAAATGCATTTATAAGGCGCCATCCACTCTGCAGTCGACATTGCTATCCAGCTACTTATCGATTGCTTAACTCGATAATACTGGCAAACCCGGGTAAATAACAGCTGATATTTCTTTTTAATTCAGTTAGTCATATTAAAACCGCCATTTTTTGATCCGCTTCAATATCTGCGATAGTAGTGATAGTACCAGAATATTTCCGAACGATAGGCACAAAATGTCATAACTTCGATTGTCCGATAAAATATTCAGCCACCTTGGGTGAAACTCCAATTATCTGCACTTCGGCCATTAGTTTCCTATGCCATACCTACATACATATGTAAGAACAAAAAAGAATTTTGCCCTGAATTTGATAATCACAGCTCCGCCACCTAAGCAAAAAAAATGCATTAACAACACATTTTTTATATAAATAGATACATTGTTTGTTCCTCACAAAATAAGAACACAATAAATTTTTGATATATCACAAAATTTGTAACCATACCTAACTGTCACCATACTGCTTTGAAACAGGAGAAACACTTACTATTTATCTCAAAAACATTTTGTTACATTTTTGATCGATGTCAGTAGTAGTACTCAGATCGAAAAAAACAAGTTCGCCTGCTGAATTACTTGAATTAGCCTCTCGCTCTCTCTCATTACTGACAAACGGATTTGGGTACTACGCTCTATGGTCGGTTTTAGACTCTTTCAACTGAGAATTTAATTTTCATGTGCGTCAAATTAGCGTCGGTGACTTAGCGTCGATGGCGGAACGGTGGAATGTGGAACACTGAGGCTGTTTTTATTTTTTTGATTTTCTAGCTATTTAAGCACTTAATTGAAAACTTTTAGATGCAAAAATATTAAGAAGAGAAAATCCTAACTATATATGTAAGATTTAAGCATATTGGAGGTCTGGAAGTATTTCAAAAATGCATTTGAAAAATCGACTCCCCTTACTTTGTAGAATATCTCAATTTACAGAGCGTGTGCCAAGTTGCACGCTACATCAGCTTAAAGGACCTTACTTCAAGGATATAAACTTAAAATTTTATAAAAATTAAACCCACAGTTTTTGAGAAAATCGCTTTACAGTGGGCAAGCCTCTCAATCAGCCCATACAAAAAAAGGACTAAAAAATTGAATATGAAATAAAGTCCTTCACAGAGCGTGTGCCAAAATGCCGTATATATAGGCGTATGTAGGGATGTTTTAGTAATGTTTTTGGAAAATTTGATAAAAAAATTTCCCACAGTTTTTGAGAAAATCGCATTACAGTTTGCGTAGTTTAAAGGGATATAAAAGTGCCGCCCACTCTATTACATGAACCAATCGTTAGCCATTGCATGAACCAACTTATTTTCTGTCGTTTAAAATACCAATCGACACCAACCTTTGAAAAATTCCTACGCCCCTTACAGAGCGTGTGCCAAGTCAGGAGATATTTTAAAAAATTGATAGGCAATCGAATTAACTTTGAGAAAAGTTTCAATCACTTTGAACCCACAGTTTTCTTGAAATCAATACTTTCCCATGATCACGTCACACTTGAGCCGTTTCAGACAGCAACCATGACAGCAACCATCAAAAAATACCAATTCGACGCTAACTTTTGAAAAATTCCTACGCCCCTCACAGAGCGTGTGCCAAATCGGGAAGTATTTCAAAAAATTGATAGGCAATCGAACTAACTTTGAGGAAAGTTTCAATCAAATTGAACCCACAGTTTCCTTGGAATATTAACTCTCTCAAAAAACACTTGGGTGGCCACACTTGAGCCGTTTCAGACAGCAACCATGACAGCAACCATGACAGCAACCATCAAAAAATACCAATTCGACGCTAACTTTTGAAAAATTCCTACGCCCCTCACAGAGCGTGTGCCAAATCGGGAGACATTTCAAAAAATTGATATGCAATCGAACTAACTTCGAGGAAAGTTTCAATCAAATTGAACCCACAGTTTCCTTGGAATATTAACTCTCTCAAAAAACACGTGGGTGGCCACACTTGAGCCGTTTCAGACAGCAACCATGACAGCAACCATGACAGCAACCATCAAAAAATACCAATTCGACGCTAACTTTTGAAAAATTCCTACGCCCCTCACAGAGCGTGTGCCAAATCGGGAGACATTTCAAAAAATTGATATGCAATCGAACTAACTTCGAGGAAAGTTTCAATCAAATTGAACCCACAGTTTCCTTGGAATATTAACTCTCTCAAAAAACACGTGGGTGGCCACACTTGAGCCGTTTCAGACAGCAACCATGACAGCAACCATGACAGCAACCATCAAAAAATACCAATTCGACGCTAACTTTTGAAAAATTCCTACGCCCCTCACAGAGCGTGTGCCAAATCGGGAGACATTTCAAAAAATTGATATGCAATCGAACTAACTTCGAGGAAAGTTTCAATCATTTTGAACCCACAGTTTGCTTAGAATTAAAATATGTTAAGTGAATGGCCACACGGCAGCATTTCCAAGACACTTACCACTGTAAATCATCGATAGTTATTCGATATTTAGACAATTGGCGCAATATAGTTTTAAATTGTCCCTAATATACAATCTTCCTAATATTTATTCCACTATCACCCTTCCCTTGCTGAGCATTTTAGTGTACGTTTTATCAAACTTTTTATATTAATATTAAACCACTTGATCAAAATGTAAACATTTCAGTAACGGGGAAATATAAATAACTTTGCCATATTCATTTACAGTTCCCGCAAATTCAAACGAGGGCTGGGAGCCAAAAAAACTTAAATTTGTGTAATTAATTGTAAAATAAAGAATATCTCGGGAACGGTTGAACGGATTTTGATAAAACGTACACTAAAATGCTCAGCAAGGGAAGGGTGATAGTGGAATAAATATTAGGAAGATTGTATATTAGGGACAATTTAAAACTATATTGCGCCAATTGTCTAAATATCGAATAACTATCGATGATTTACAGTGGTAAGTGTCTTGGAAATGCTGCGGTGTGGCCATTCACTTAACATATTTTAATTCTAAGCAAACTGTGGGTTCAAAATGATTGAAACTTTCCTCGAAGTTAGTTCGATTGCATATCAATTTTTTGAAATGTCTCCCGATTTGGCACACGCTCTGTGAGGGGCGTAGGAATTTTTCAAAAGTTAGCGTCGAATTAGTATTTTTTGATGGTTGCTGTCATGGTTGCTGTCTGAAACGGCTCAAGTGTGGCCACCCAAGTGTTTTTTGAGAGAGTTAATATTCCAAGGAAACTGTGGGTTCAATTTGATTGAAACTTTCCTCAAAGTTAGTTCGATTGCCTATCAATTTTTTGAAATACTTCCCGATTTGGCACACGCTCTGTGAGGGGCGTAGGAATTTTTCAAAAGTTAGCGTCGAATTGGTATTTTTTGATGGTTGCTGTCATGGTTGCTGTCTGAAACGGCTCAAGTGTGACGTGATCATGGGAAAGTATTGATTTCAAGAAAACTGTGGGTTCAAAGTGATTGAAACTTTTCTTAAAGTTAATTCGATTGCCTATCAATTTTTTAAAATATCTCCTGACTTGGCACACGCTCTGTAAGGGGCGTAGGAATTTTTCAAAGGTTGGTGTCGATTGGTATTTTAAACGACAGAAAATAAGTTGGTTCATGCAATGGCTAACGATTGGTTCATGTAATAGAGTGGGCGGCACTTTTATATCCCTTTAAACTACGCAAACTGTAATGCGATTTTCTCAAAAACTGTGGGAAATTTTCTTATCAACTTTTCCAAAAACATTACTAAAACATCCCTACATACGCCTATATATACGGCATTTTGGCACACGCTCTGTGAAGGACTTTATTTCATATTCAATTTTTTAGTCCTTTTTTTGTATGGGCTGATTGAGAGGCTTGCCCACTGTAAAGCGATTTTCTCAAAAACTGTGGGTTTAATTTTTATAAAATTTTAAGTTTATATCCTTGAAGTAACGTCCTTTAAGCTGATGTAGCGTGCAACTTGGCACACGCTCTGTAAATTGAGATATTCTACAAAGTATGGGGAGTCGATTTTTCAAATGCATTTTTGAAATACTTCCAGACCTCCAATATGCTTAAATCTTACATATATAGTTAGGATCTTCTTTTCTTAATATTTTTGCATCTAAAAGTTATCAATTAAGTGCTTAAATAGCAAGAAATTCAAAAAATAAAAACAGCCTATATGTTACACATTCCACCGTTCCGCCATCGACGCTAAGTCACCGACGCTAATTTGACGCACATTTAATTTTCTTCTAATTAAAGCCATTATTGTCCTATACAACACTAAAATCTTGAAGCCAATCAATTGAAATTCGCATGCCGTTCAATATTAATATGAACCAGAGGCGTAGTAGTAAAAATAGTGGCGCTTAAAAATACGTGTACGCTTTTAATTGACAGTTTAGATAATCCTTAAACCATTATCTTATAGCATTTAATAAAAAATTATCAGAAAAAGGTATTTTTAAAATAGTTTGGTAGAGTCTAAAAACCACTGTTGACTGCAGTTTGTTATTTTGAAATGGTGAATAGTGGCTCTGTGGGAACACGAGTTTCAAATCTATTTAAAATCCCAAACACTCCACTCTTATGTTCTCTGTACGATTTGGATATTAGGAACGTCAATCCACCATCTAGGATCAACTGGAACATTTTTAGCACGGCAAAACTTGTTGGACAATCCCACTTATGGTGTTCTGCGGAAATGGGCCTTGATACACATATTCCACATCCCTGTGGAACAGCTGGGAATTTTGCCAGATGTGAAACTCCCACTGAAGCCGACAAGGACATTTTTGGAATGGTACTTTGCGTTTTCAGCTTAGCGATGCGTTTCCATTTTTAATTACGTACCTGTACAGCATACTCTTATGCGCACGATTACAGCTGTTACGATGATATTTTTAGCCATGTTTTAAATCTACAAAGCAATATTATCAATATTATTATTTATGGGGACAATCCAATGCGGTAGGTAGGAATAGAAGTTTTTCTGTTGTATATTTCGATACTTTATACACATAAAATGTAAATTCTATTCATGGCTATTGTGCGAAACACCAAGTTTTTCATATTTTGATTTAAACTTAAAATAACATTTGATTTAAAGCTTAGAAACAGGTGTTTTTCTCTCCACGGGATCAGACGTTTCTCATTTTACACATGACTAAACTTTTCTATTTTGTGTTTAAGATCACCAGCAGAACATTTTTTTTAAAAAATACATACATATTTATATTTTATTATTACAGCATACTATTTTTACTTTTAAGGAAATATTAAAAACATTAATTTACTTATATGCAATTGTTCCTAAGAAAAAACGTGTTTTTTTTGCGTTCACATTGGAAAGCACTTAAATTGTTTGATAGCAGAAGTATTTTTAATTAAATATAGAATTCTAAGCGGTGATTTACAGATGATACAAAGTTTTCACGTAAACATAAATTCTATTAGACGAATTATGCGAAATTTAAATCCGTTGATTCAGAAGAAAAGGCCTTAAACTGCCCTTCTGATAAGGAAAATAATGAATTTATAAATTGAAATGTAATTGATTTTTTTACTTTTATCCGTTCATATGTATTATCTCCACCAACCCCAAATATTACATTTGCAAGTGCATCGATGAATCGATTTTGTTTTGAGATCTAGCCCATCCACAATTATTTGACAAGTCAAACTTCAAGAAGTTTGGTCAATTGCAAAAAAGGAGTCTTGGTGAGCAGTCAAGTTCGCAGTGCCAAAAAAATCGGATAACGAGTTCAATTGATAATTAAGGGGGAAAAGCACACAATAGCTAAAACCAAATAATTTTTCGAGGGAGTCACCAACCAAAGCCAGAAAAAAAACAATAAAATAAAAAGGTAAGAATTAAGAATTAATTAGCTCTGTCCGTTTTCTTGTTTTAATGGCAAGCTTACTTCGAATTGTGAAATTCCGTTCGCTTCTTCAGCTTAAAGTCTACTTTTAGCTTAGCATAAAAACTGAAAGCGAGCCTCAAAAACAGTATTAATGGTGAAATCGAACGAATTTTCCGAAACTTAAATTGCAGCGGCTCTGCTGGACGTTGAACGTCCGGCAACGCTGGTGTCGCTAGGGTTGCCCCCGTTTTTTTTTGATATTAGCGCGCAACAACGCTCTGCAGCCTCAGGAATTTTCCGAGCTTGTGATTTTTTTTAAAGGAAATTCCGAGAAAGCAGAACGCGTGAACCGGAACTCTTCCACCATGTCGAGGTGCGTGTTGTGCCGCAGCAGCGAGGATGACGAGATAGCCTTCGGGGTCATCCACCAGCAGGAAGGAATGATGGTGCACCGCAACTGTCTGGTAGGTGAACCTTATTCCAGAGATTCCTGGTAAATTCCCCCTTTTGTGCCGCCCTTAACCATCTTGAAATCCCCTCCAGTATCTGAGCTCCAATCTGGTCCAGCGCGGCAACGAGCGCAACGGCATTCTGCGCTTCCTCAAGGAGGACATCCTGGCGGAGGCTAGGCGCTGCCGGCAGCTCTTCTGCTGCTATTGCCACCGCGGCGGCGCCAACATCGGCTGCTGCGAGACCGGCTGCCGGCGCACATTCCACACCAAGTGCGGCGTGAACAATCTGGCGCTGAATCAGTTCCGCGACACGTACAGGTCCTACTGCAACCTGCACGTGCCCAATTATCGCCAACGTCCGTCGTCGGCGACAGAGAACTGTGTCATCTGCCAGGAACTGCTGGTCGCAGCAGGCTGTCGCTTCAGCGTGGTGACCATGCTCCATTCGCCTTGCTGCCGGAACGGCTGGTACCACCGCAACTGCCTGCAGGCCTACGCCAACACGGCCGGCTACTTCTTCAAGTGCCCCCTGTGCAACAACTCGGACGTGTTTCTTAACGTGGCCCTGATGGGCATTTCGGTGCCGAACCAGTACGTTTTAGGGGGTTGCAGCCAGTAGTTCCATTTAACCATTATCTCTTTTCCCAGTGACGCCGGCTGGGAGACTGAACCGGATGCCTTTGCAGAGCAATTCCATCGTGACCGAACCTGCACCGCTGTTAACTGCAGAGTAGCTGAAGGGCGAACCGCTGATGTCACTACGCTGCTGTACTGCACCGACTGCGGCTCCAATCCAGTACATACCGACTGCAAAGATACCGATGGAAGCTACGTCTGCGCTGTCTGCTCAGTCGTCTCGCCCGGCGGCGAGTCCTTACTGTCCAACGCCTTCAGCAACACGGACACCATTCACATTTATGCCCAGTTGCAGGTGATCCACACACGCATAACCAACAGCGCCAGGCAAGATTCCGACACCGAGACCGAGGACGACGAGGATGTGTTCCGCCGGGTGATCGAAAGCACCTCTAGAGCGGCGGCACTGCCATCGGTCTCGGCCAATAGCTCACGAGTCAGGCCAGTTGTTGGCAGAGGGCTGGCTGAAGATGCGGTTTCATCGTCAGCGGGATCCGAATTGAGTGCAGCAGAAAGCTCTACAGCAATCCCACCTGGACGCCGATCCAGCGCTACTTTGGCTCGCTCATCACAAGCAGTGATCGGATCATTAGCAACAGCATTGGCTGGCTTTGAAGATATTCCACGTCCGCGTGCAGGGCGCAGATCAGCAGCTAGATCAACATTGAGAGCTCAACCACGTCGCAGCAGTTCCAGACTGCAGGCTCTAAAAAACCAGGAGAACACCACGCCGGATAACGAGGACTCCGCCGGCTGTTCCTCTTCCAACGCCGCTGTTCCCACTCAGGCTTCCACTCGCCCAAGGCGCACAATGCCAGCCAGGATGCCTGAAGCAGGGCAAAAGGAAACGAAAACCGAGGACGAGAAGGAAAAGGACGAAGATAAAGAGAAGAAGCGTGAGTCCAAGAAGCGCCGCGGGTCTCCTTCGCCAACTGCTCAGCCTGCAGGCAGGCGCTTTTTGGGCTCCATGTCGCCGGGGGCCGTCGCAAGTCGCTCCGACGGAATGACACTGCGTCGCAGGACCATGGCCAATCCAAGTCACCCCCATCAGGGCAACCTGGATGTATCCTGCGTGGCCAACAGAACCCGCAAGCGTTTGCCTGCCCACTTGGCCAACCAAAAGTAATTACGGATTGATCTGCGCCGAGTTCGAGAGCTATTCCCTAGCATTCACTCCATGTACAAACTATTGACTAGGCTGCGGATGCAAATGCGTGCGTTCGATCCACAGCTGTTTCTATTTGTAATGCCTTTAGTTAAGTTACTTTACGACTGTATTGTACGCCATTTACTTTACATTAAAAAGCAGATCTCCTCATTACAATATAGATATCTAGTTGTATATACTTTGTAATAGCCTGATTCCTTTGTACATTATTCACCGACATGCCAGTGATTACCTACTAGTCGCTTTGAATTTACATTTTGAAAAAATGTGTAGCAATTTGATCTTGCGATTAAGTCGCAAAGTCATATGATGCCAATGTCAAAGCTGAGAGACTATCATTTGAATATTATAAGCAATTCGTTTACTTATTATACGTCTGAAAACAAATATTATTTTTAAAAAGTCAGCCAACAAAGGATGGTGCTTCTATTCCTCCCTGCGACGAATTATGGTGTTATCGAGGACAAACTGTTTTTATACCCTTGCAGAATGTATTATAATTTCAGTCAAAAGTTTGCAACGCAGTTCCGACGCTATAAAGCATCACTCTCTGATTGAAACTTTCCCAAAAGTTGTCTTTCTATTGCAGGTAGTATATAAGTCGGAACGAGCCGGATCGGGCGACTATATCATATAGCTGCCATAGGAACAATCGGAAAAAATTATAACTTAGTTGTTTTAAAATTTTTTGTTGTGTTCTTTGGGATTTGGTAATACAGTAGAATCCGGTTACAGCGACTTTCAAGGGAGCGACGATTTTACGTCGTTGTACCCGGAAAACGCACTAACCATATAAGTTTGTATCATGTAATTTTGTATGGGGACCAACAAAGCCATCGAGTTTTCGTCGCAATAACCGGACGGACACTATAAGCGGAGTCTTTATAACCTACTTTATTTAAATATTACAGAATTTCAGTTTTAATTCAATTAAAATAGGACAACAATACCATAGGAAAATCAAACAAGAAAGGAAAGCTAACTTCGGGCGGAGCCGAAGTTGATATACCCTTGCAGAATATTCTGTAAATAATATTCTCCAAAATTATTCACATAATGCATTCTAAATACTCATAAAAATCGCAACTTCCTAACTTTAAAATCACCAAGGTTATGGCATTTTCAATCGTTCAGTTATATGGCAGCTATGGGATATAGACGGCCGATCCCTATAAAATTTGGTAGGTTTGATTGATTGGCCAAATATAAAACTCATAGAAAATCCCAACTTCCTAACTTTAAAAACACCAAAGTTATGGTATTTCATATCGTTATATGGGAGCTATAGGATATAGTCGGCCGATCCTTATGAAATTTGGTAGGTCGAATTGATTGGCCAAATCAAAAAGCCATAGAAAATCCCAACTTCCTAACTTTACAAACAGCAGAGTTATGGCATTTCCTATCGTTCAGTTATATGGCAGCTATAGGATATAGTCGGCCGATCCCGGCCGTTCCGACTTATATACTGCGTGCAAAGGAAAGAAGGGTGTGTGCAAAGTTTCAATTCGATAGCTTTAAAACTGAGAGACTAGTTCGCGTAGAAACAGACAGACGGACAGACAGACGGACAGACAGACGGACAGACGGACAGACGGACAGACGGACAGACGGACAGACGGACATGGCTATATCAACTCAGGAGGTGATCCTGATCAAGAATATATATACTTTATAGGGTCGGAGATGTCTCCTTCACTGCGTTGCACACTTTTGACCAAAATTATAATACCCTCTGCAAGGGTATAAAAAGTAAGCAAAATAAAAATTAAAAAAATGTTATTTTGGTGCTTTCCCTTATATAATATTTCTTTGAGATTTATTATTATTACGCTTTTAGTTTTGTCAAAATCGGACGGCAAAACTCAGCAAAATGCATAATCGATTTGTAATAACTGCAAGAGTATATAAACTTCGGCTGGCCGAAGTCTGCTTCCTTTCTTCTTTTTCATATGATGTCTTTCCATAGAGATCCATCTACCATCCGTTGAAAGGATGGTCCATAAGGTTTTGCCGTTCCAAAATTCCTAGTTGCGATAGTTAGGCGATGTGTTTTCTGTGCAACTCTGAGTTCTTCTTCTTGACAATAAAAATTTAAACATTCACTACGTAAATTTAAAAAATAATCATGGCTAACTTTTAAAGATTGAAGGCGCCAAGTCAAAAATGTACGAAAAAAACACAATAAAAAACTTAGAAAAATCGCCTGTTAGAACTAAGTGCAGCTATAAACTTTAAATTAGAAAATAATGACCAGTAAATAAAAAAAACCAACAGTTGAATTTAAATTGTATTGTTTTTTAATTTCTTTGTACAGGCTATACATCTCTTGCCAAGGTAGTTGCTAATTTCTTTTAAAGGTACTTTCTCGCAAATACGATTTTTGAATTTTAACTGATTGTCAACAAACCCAGCTGATTGACAATACGAGTGTAGTACGCTTAATTATGATGAGCTCTCGTAAATGCAGTCACCCTGGAAAGTTTCTACGCTAGCGAACTCGTTTTTCGATCTGAGTACCAGGGTTAACGTTTTAACTAGACGCAGTGGCAATTGAATTGATAATAATCAAATGATATTAACTTCGCTGGCAACGTGGCACTATCAGTATATTAATTCACCCATGGTCTGGTCACACTGGGCCCAAGGTTTGGTGTTGCATGTGTGTGGGTGCGTTAGTATAGTTTATCCAGACTATGAGTTAAGGAGAAATTAAATCAAAACGCCGACGCCCAGAAATGCGTTTTCTCGTCCGCCCAGCGTTGCAAAAAAACTCGAAAACTCGGAAAAATTGAGACCGCCAAGAAAATCGAGAACATCTACATAAAATTCAACAGTCAGCTCCTGTGTGTGTGTATTTTTGTGAGTGCGAGCTAGTGTGACTGTGTGAGAGAGTGTGCGAGCGAGAAGGACGATTACGAGGGAGTCGAGCTTTGCCAATTTTCCAGCCAACTTTTGGCACTTAGTCGCGATTTTATCCACCAAAAATCCTTTTATTAGGAATGCAATGAGTATGCTGCTCGTTTTCTCTCTGAAAATGTGCTGATAAACGGCAAAAGAGACGGGAAAACAACAGCAAAAACCAAAATAGCAGCAGAGGAGCCGAAAAAATACTTAATCAAAGGAAATTAAATAACAAGGCGGCGGCGGCAACAACACTTACATAAATTAACTCGCAAACGCAACAACACTAATAACAATAGCTTATCACACAGCAATAACAACAATACCAGAAATAACAACAAATCAGCAGCCAGAAAGAACAACAGTTTATCTCAAATATTCAACCGGCTGCACGAGTGCGAGCAAGAGGGGCATATTAAGAGAGCATAGAGAGAGAGGGAGAGCGACAGAAAGAGGGAGTGTGTGTGTGAGTGGGAGCAGGCAGCAAAAAACAAAAGTAATATTTTGCATTGTTCGACTCGTCTAACTGTAAATATCAAGCACTTGCAAAAAACAAGAAAAAATGGCACGCGGCTTCGATCATCTGTTCAAGTTGCTAATAATCGGCGATAGCGGTGAGTTTCCCAGGCTTTCCCAAACTAGGTGCTTAAAAATAGCACCGTGGGCAGGTGTAAATTTCAGCTTGTCCCCAATTCCTGCTCTTTTCCATTTTTTTTTGGCATAAATTCAACTAATAAACACATAGAGTTGTAACGGGTAGTGTTGACATTATCTCAGGCATGTACATATGTATGTACATATGTACAACAAATATTCGAAATATCCACGCCTACATGGCGGATGAGTAATATTAAAAAAAAATTTGTAATACTTTTAACATTTGTCAGAGTTTTTATTTTAAATTTCGTTGTAAATGATATATTAATACAGTTTTTTTAAATATATATTTCTTATTTTAAATTTGTATTACTATTACTAAGTAACTATTATTAGTAACTAAATTTCTAAAGAACGAGGAGTCGGAAATCAATCATAACCTCAACAAAGACTTGAAACGTATCTTGAACTTGGCTTAAAATATTAAATATAATATAATGACCTCAAGGTATTTACCAATATATAATTAAATTATTATTTTACATTATTATAATTTTTTGTACAAGTTTGCAGAACTTATGTTTATACCTTTCAAAAATCGTAAAATTGTAAAATGGTTTTAATTTACCAAGGTTCTTACTATCCATTAAAGGAACATAGATTCTTTATTTTCCATAGTATTTGTCGCTCAAGCAGAGCAAAATCTTGCTGATCCGACTTCTGTCTTTATTTATCAGTTTCACTCATCTATTGTTTTCTAAATTGAAATAAATGTTAGGAATATTCTCGAATTTATTGCAAAATTTGTTGAAATGCATAACAAAGAAATAGATTTCTCTAAAAATGTTAGAAATAATGCACCAAATAAGGCAATCTGGCCCAGTATACTGTCCGTAGATCAGCTGTCTGTTCCGTAGAACATACCTGGCGCTTCCAGTTAAAGCTGACATGACTAATGCTGACGCATCGGCAGGACATACATGGTGACATCCGCGATACCAGCTGCGGCGGTAACCGGAGCAGGAGGTTATCCCTACTCTTACATATTACGTACCATGAAGACCACTCATACACCCAGTAGTACGTTTAGTAATCCAATCCCCTTTTTCAATTCGATTCCCCGCAGGCGTGGGCAAGTCGTCGCTTCTTATCCGGTTCTCGGACGACACATTCTCGGGAAGTTACATCACCACCATCGGCGTAGATTTTAAGATTCGCACTGTGGACATAGAGGGCATGCGTGTGAAGCTGCAGATCTGGGACACGGCTGGCCAGGAGCGCTTCCGCACGATCACCGGCACCTACTACCGCGGCACCCACGGCGTCATCGTCGTCTACGACGTGACGAACGGCGAGTCGTTCGCGAACGTACGCCGCTGGCTGGAGGAGATCCAGAACAACTGCGACGTGGTCAAGAAAGTATTAGGTAAGCCTGAGCGACCAGCGATTGGTGTTGGGTATCCCAGGCTTTGATTCGCATAAGCCTGTCACTCAAATTGAAATTCATACTAATCCTACCATTCCTCTGCAGTGGGCAACAAAGACGATGACCCGGGCAGGAAGGTGGTCATCACAGAGGACGCGCAACGGTTCGCGAAACAAATGGACATCGAGCTATATGAGACATCTGCCAAAGATAACGTCAACGTGGAGAATATGTTCCTGTCGATCACGCGGCAGGTGCTCGATCACAAGCTGCGCACCTCCCCCAACGAGCAGCAAAAGGACACGATCCACCTGAAGCCCAATCCCAAGGGCACCAAGGGTGGGAAGTGCTGCAGGTGAAAGCGGCTCCGGCACGGGAGCTGGCACTGGAACTGGACCGACGGCGACGGCGGGACAGGAATTGGAACCGGAATTAGGACCAGGACCTGGATCATGTCCGGGGTCGAATGGAATCGTTGTGGGGCGCGTAGTTTGTAGAGATCTTGGCGTACAACACGGCACACACCACTCACTCAGATAGACATAGCATACACCAACAAACAACACAACAACACTCACACACCCACTAGAGACAACAATTTTTTTGTTTTGTTTTTTTTTCCTCCTGTGTTTTTATTCGGAATAATGCCAGATAGCCGTAAATTAAAGTGTAAAAGTGTAAAGCGCAATTAAATGTATTTAGCAATTTATATACATAATATATACATAAACAAAATTTAAACAAATCGCATATTTATGTACAAGAATATATTTATATTTCAAACGGAAAATTGTATTTTCCAGATAACCAACACTAAAATATTGTGTACTATCAGAAAAAAATAAAGATTAACTTTTCCAAAAACATGATCCGTTGTGAAAAAACAAAATAATTTTAAAATGTTCAGTATGTTTTACCCGTTACTCTTAGAGTAAAAAAGGTATATTGCAGTCGTGCGAAAGTATAAAGCAAGGAAAGATTATATTCACCATGACTAGACTAGGCAATATATCCATGTTTATTTATCTCTTCGTTTAGACCAAAATATTTCACTAACTCTAAAAGGTGGAGAGAGAGATATCGATGTATAAAATTATTATGTCCTTACAACAAAATAATTGGAACCGGAATTAGGACCAGGACCTGGATCATGGCCGAAATCGAATGGAATCGTTGTGGGACGCGTAGTTTGTAGGCACACACCACTCACTCAGATAGACATAGCCTACACCAACAAACAACACTCACACACCCACTAGAGACAACAATTTTTTTGTTTTGTTTATTTTCCTCCTGTGTTTTTATTCGGAATAATGCCAGATAGCCGTGAATTAAAGTGTAAAAGTGTAAAGCGCAATTAAATGTATTTAGCAATTTATATACATATTAATATATACATTAACAAAATTTAAACAAATCGCATATTTATGTACAAAAATATATTTATATTTCAAACGGAAAATTGTATTTACAATTAGAAAAGCGATATAAAGAAAACCAAAAAATGAGGTTTACATTTTCTCGAAAGCAAAACGTTTGATGACCATTTATATACATATATATGCATATATAGGGGAAATAAAACATAGATTTATTGGCTTCCGATCGCGATTCTTCACTCTTGTTTTAAATAGTTTTAAAATTGTAAAGGAAAATTCTTATTTGCGTCGGTCATGATGAGAAACAGTTTACCAATTAAATGTTTTTGTTTTATTTTAAAAGCATTTCCCTTTGGTAAACTTTATATACAACTAAACGCTAAATTAATTTATATAAATCTGAAATCCCGAATCTCAATTTAATTTCGCTTAAGTAAATTTTTAAGAACATTTACTTGTGTTTCTGTCGGAGCCGCCTTGCACTGCTAAAAATTAATTTATTATTACTGGGATTACATGATTGGACTTACTGGATTAACGACACAAGCTTTTGGACTTTATTTTTTTCTTAATAATAAAATATGGGATGCTGTGTATAAAACTGTCGTTTACTTTCAACTCCTATGTGAATTTTTTTCATTAAAAAATAGTTTTCTACAATTTTTGTATTTACTTCCAGAATCTTGTTTTCTGAATCAGATAACCAACATTAAAATATTGTGTACCCCCAGAAAAAAATAAAGATTAACTTTTCCAAAAACATGATCTATTGTGAAAAAAACAAAATAATTTTAAAATGTTCAGTATGTTTTACCCGCTACTCTTAGAGTAAAAAAGGTATATTGCAGTCGTGCGAAAGTATATACATAGCAAGGAAAAGATTCACTTTTATCCATATAACGTATTTATATTAACCATTACTAGACTAGTCAATATATCCATACTTATTTATCTCTTGGTTTAGACCAAAATATTTCATTAAATCAAAAAGCTGGAGAGAGATATCGATGTATAAAATTTTTACGTCCTTACATCACAATAACATAATTTAAATAAGTCAACCAATTTTAATGACATACAGTCTTCAAAAATAGAATCGGAATTTGAAATGCAGTAACTTTTAATTTGCATTTAATACAAATTAAGTGTTTGTATTTAAATGATTTTTAAAATGTCAGACCTTTAATAATTTATAACATTTGTTGTATACTAAACAAATTAAATCTCAGCAGATGAATTTACCGATATGTACTCAAACATAATTGCATACTTTCCGGCGACAGACAGAAAAATGTAACTAAACTCGCTTGATTTAAAATACAGAAATGGGTATCAGGCAAGAAATATTTATCTTTCGGTGGGTGACGTAGAATTTCATGGAAGCTATCCAATTGTATGTGTTGGGGCGAAATGTAGAATCTTATGGTACATCGATTTCCATATACATATGTAGATGGACACGCTTTAGGTCAAAATCAACTCGGAAGTTGATTAAGAAAATACTGATGTATAAATGTAACATATAAAAGATATAAAATGCTAAAAGTGCAGCACTTTTTATACCCTGGCAGAGGATATTATTATTTTAGTCAAAAGTTTGCAACGCAGTGAAATAGACATACCCTATAACGTATATATTTTCTTGATCAGCATCACTCGGAGAGTCGATCAGCCATGTCCGTTTGCCTGTCTGCCCGTCCGTCTCTAAGCTTTTTTTTATACCCTTGCAGAGGGTATTATAATTTTGGTCAAAAGTGTGCAACGCAGTGAAGGAGACATCTCCGACCCTATAAAGTATATATATTCTTGATCAGGATCACCTCCTGAATTGATATAAGCATGTCCGTCTGTCCGTCTGTCTGTTTCTACGCGAACTAGTCTCTCAGTTTTAAAGATATCAAATTGAAACTTTGCACACACCCTTCTTTCCTTTGCACGCAGTATATAAGTCGGAATGGCCGGGATCGGACGACTATATCCTATAGCTGCCATATAACTGATTGATCGGAAATGCCATAACTTTGATGTTTGTTAAGTTAGGAAGTTGGGATTTTCTATGAGTTTTATATTTGGCCAATCAATCCGACCTACCAAATTTTATAGGGATCGGCCGACTATATCCTATAGCTGCCATATAACTGAACGATAGGAAATGCCATAACTCTGCTGTTTGTAAAGTTAGGAAGTTAAGATTTTCTATGGCTTTTTTATTTGGCCAATCAATTCGACCTACCAAATTTCATAAGGATCGGCCGACTATATCTTATAGCTCCCATATAACGATAGGAAATACCATAACTTTGGTGTTTTTAAAGTTAGGAAGTTGGGATTTTCTATGGGTTTTAAATTTTGCCAATCGATCCGACCTACCAAATCATCAGGATCGGCCGACTATATCTTATAGCTGCCATATAACTGATTGATCGGAAATGCCATAACTTTAGTGTTTGTTAAGTTAGGAAGTTGGGATTTTCTATCGGTTTTATATTTGGCCAATCAATCCGACCTACCAAATTTCATCAGGATCGACCGACTATATCCTATAGCCGCCATATAACTGATTGAAATGCCATAACTTTGGTATTTGTTAAGTTAGGAAGTTGGGATTTTTATGAGTGTTAAGAATGCATCATATGAATAATTTTGGAAAATATAATTTACAGAATATTCTGCAAGGGAATTTCAACTTCGGCTCCGCCCGAAGTTAGCCTTCCTTTCTTGTTTTAAATAATTCAGAAAAACAAAGAAAGAAAGCTTACTTCGGCAAGCCGAATATGTTTAAAAAGAATGAAACTATGTCGAGCTATCAAAAAAATAATACAAATTTAGCTAGTTTAACGACCTACTATTATTGTAGGAATCATTCTAAAGCCTTTTTAATAAAAAACGTTCATATATTCCCATAAAGGATCTACTGTGCTTCCAAACCGAGGTCTCAAAAAATAAGAACAAGTTGAGCCCTGGCGGTGGCTTAAATGAAACAGCGTATTTTTGCAAATATGATAACCTGAGTGGTACGAGTGCCCCGCCCACTTGGGGTGGCTTCAATTAAAATGTCTATTAAGGAACCGTCTGTGCAGTTGTGGCAGTGTGGTGCAGCTGTCAGACGAATTTGTGTTACTATAATTTCCGTTCAATTCATTTAATAATAAGCTTCTGCATTATGCAGCATTAATTAAAAGCCCTGTCCGAGTGAAAAGCCCTGCGCCTGGAATGCAATTATTATGCAGGGAATGTTTCGATGTTGGGTGATTGTCACTGGCGACAGGTAAACCACTTCCGCTGGAAAAAGTCACACTTTAAAAAACAGCACCGATGCCTTCTCTAAACCATCTTGTTTAGCACATCATTTTAATCATTTTAGCACATCATTTTAATCATTTTCAACCTTCTACTTTATTACACATAACAAAATGCGTTTTTTGAAAAAGCCGTACCATGTTTTCTGATAGTTTAACATCAAACATTAGTTATTCATTAAAATTGTTAAAGCTGTTCTACCAATTAGCTTGTATTTTAGTCGCTTAGGAAATTCATTTACTATACTATTTATTTACTATTTATGTTTCATTAAAAAAGCAAATCTATTTTACATAGTCGGCAACGACCTACTCTTTCTAATATATGCACAAATAGAGGAGCATTTTATTTTGATGGTTGACTTGATTCTTCCAAGATTCTGTAACAAGATGATGTGGTCTTGAAAATGTCAACCCATTTAAAGTAAAACTGGCCACCATTTAGTTTACTCCATAGTTGACGCTGTCGCAGTTGGCATACTAAGCATAAAGAAATTGCGGTTATTAATCCTTTTTTGTGGTTTTTGCTTTTCGATCTGTTTTTCATAGTGACTCAACCAAAAAAAGAATGTTTAAATTTCTGGCATGGGATATTGTAAATGTAAAAACAAATCATGGATCAAAGCAAAAATATTTCGGTCAAGTATAATCAAATCAATTAAATCACTATCGCACAAGCAAACAGTGCATTATACAAATAAAATCTAAAGAAATTTCAGGGTGATGACTATTTAACCAAACCGATAACTATGGAACAACGTTAAAAGAGAGTTTCTTATCGAGCTGAAAGAGCTGCATTTGCTGACGGAGGCACAACCACTCAAACTGTTTATTAAATTGGCAGATAGGATGATTCAAGCTGGAGACATTTTCTGGTGCAGGCGGAGACTTCCTGGAAGTTAAAAAATAAAAGCCATTTGAAAATATTAAGTGGCTTAGAACTGCCTGTGACGCTAATGTTATAAAACATTGGTTCCAACAGAACAACAAAAATTTGTTTTTTTAACTTCTATCATAAAAAATATTTTTTATATTTTATCGTGTGAGAAACTATAAATAGTGCTGCACTCCTTTGGACCACTTTAGACCATCAAACTACATCAACTTTAAGTGAAGTCCCACTTAAAACAGAGATTCTCGAAAACCAAAGCGAAACCGTGCGTATTTAGTAGTTAATTGGTCGAGGAATTTAATTGATAATTTCTCGAGTACCGTGAAATACAGGGTACTCGTAAAGCAAAGTAATTATTTGCTCAAACAAAAGCATTGTTCTTTGTCGAAATTTATGATATAAGAAAAAATTCTAGGAATTTTAAACAGGTTTTTAAGTGCTTAATACCTTTCCTTTGAGATTTGATCAAAATCGATACATATGGCAGCCTACCTATACCTTTCCTAGTGACCATAGGGTTATATGCAGATTACTCGCACCGTGGAAAATATATATACATCATAGTACACTGATGATGTTACAAAATGTTGTAAATCGGACATCTATATCCTACAGCTTTTTATACCCTTGCAGAGGGTATTATAATTTCAGTCAAAAGTTTGCAACGCAGTGAAGGACACATTTCCGACTCTATAAAGTATATTGTTCTTGATCAGCATCACCAAGAGAGTCGATCTACCCATGTCAGTCCTCCTGTATAGCTCCCATAGGAGCTATAAATAAAATAACAAAATGAACTTTGTTTTTAATTTTTTTTCTTAGGGATTTCGTAATATTAATTTTGGTAATAAATTTAAATAAATTAAAATCGGACATCTATACGATATAGCTCCCATAGGAAAATCAAAAAACAAAAAATAAATAAAAACAAGAAAGGAAAGCTAACTTCGGGCGGAGCCGAAGTTGAAATACCCTTGCAGAATATTCTGTAAATAATATTCTCCAAAATTATTCATATAATGCATTCTAAATACTCATAAAATCCCAACTTCCTAACTTTAAAAACACCAAAGTTATGGCATTTTCAATCGTTCAGTTATATGGGAGCTATAGGATATAGTCGGCCGGAATTAGTAGGTCGAATTGATTGGCCAAATAAAAAAGCCATAGAAAATCCCAACTTCCTTACTTTACAAACATCAGAGTTATGGCATTTCCGATCAATCAGTTATATGGCAGCTATAGGAAATAGTCGGCCGATCCCGGCCGTTCCGACTTATATACTGCGTGCAAAGGAAAGAAGGGTGTGTGCAAAGTTTCAATTCGATATCTTTAAAACTGAGAGACTAGTTCGCGTAGAAACAGACAGACGGACAGACAGACGGACATGCTTATATCAACTCAGGAGGTGATCCTGATCAAGAATATATATATTTTATAGGGTCGGAGATGTCTCCTTCACTGCGTTGCACACTTTTGACCAAAATTATAATACCCTCTGCAAGGGTATAACAAGAGAGAACGCTATAGTTGAGTGCCTCGACTATGAGATACCTGTTACTCAGCTAAACAACTTAATATAAATATGCCTTCTTGTAAGTTTTTCGCCGGTCGAATTAGCTCCCGATTTTTATGTTAAAATCGGTACCCAGGGAACACCATGTGTAGGCCGTTGATTTGCAACGGGGTCTTTCAAAGGAAAATACAATTTGGGGACCTACGAGTCCCCAATTGCCAAACTTTATTCAACTTTGGAATCTCCATGTTCCCGAAAATTTTGTTTATCCGTAACATGCGGAAGGCATACTTAAGTACTTACTACTAAAAATGAAATTGATTACGTATAGCTAATCATTTGTTATGTATAATTACACAAAATTTCATCCGTTAGATGACGCTATTGCATTGCGCCATCTACCCCAAGACATTGGTACCACGGGGCATGAAAGGCGGAAATGTAGGCGCTAGCCAGGCTTAAGCGTTTAATGGGTTTGGGCGTTAGAGTGGGCGTGGCAAACTTTTATTAGGCCAATCGATAGGTATTGACGAAACAACTACATATCAATTAAAATTTTCAAAATAGCATCAAAACTGTGGCCACAGCTTGTTACTCTACGAGTAACGGGTATAAATATGTATTTTGGTGTTTTTCTATTTATCAAAATATTCCCCTGAGACATAGAAATTATTTACTATAACAGAATTACGCCGTAGAAACGATGGCAAAATGCAGCGCAACATCGACATAGCTTCATTGTGTGTTCTAATGTAGGCATAACTGCAAGGGTATATACAGATTGGCTCATCAAAGTTTGCTTCCTTTTTTGTTTAGATAGGTTGCCAACTTTTTAAGCGTTCCTATGCAACCGCCCCATTAGACCCATCACGCCGCAAGAAGTTATGTTGCATCTTAAAGCGCTAAAACCTAAGAAGTCTCCTGGACACGACGGCATCGCCAATAGAGCGGCAAAGTCTTTTCCACGCAAAGGAGTCCTATAGGACTACTATAGCACTGGTAAGAACTTTCAACGCCATGCTAAGCTTGGGTCACTTTCCAAGGCTGTGGAATTGTGCGCGGATTGTCATGATCCCCAAACCAGGCAAGACTCCAACGCAGGTCGACTCTTACCGCCCTATTAGCCACCACCTAACCACCTTTTCCAAGGTCTTCGAGCGGATTCTGCTTAGCCGACTGATGGAACTGCCCCAAGTAGCACGTCTCATACTGAAGCATCAATTTGGATTCAGGAAATTCCATGGCTGCCCAGAACAAGTCCATCGCCTGGTGGACCTCATCACTCAGGGACTCGAGCATAAGCTCCACACCGTTGGCGTCTTCCTTGACGTGAAACAAGCCTTCGATAAGGTGTGGCACGATGGCTTGCGGTTTAAAATAAAGGTTCTTCTCCCAGCACCCTACTTCGCCATAATGAGCTCTTTTATCGCTGATCGGACATTTGAAGTATCGGTAAGAGACTCACTCTCCAGCTCGGCAGAGATTCACGCAGGAGTGCCTCAAGGAAGTGTACTTGGTCCATTCCTCTACACTCTCTTCACCAGTTGCCCGTCACATTTCCCGAAGGTATGTCACCTACCTCTCTGCTGCTAGCTACTTATGCAGATGACACGGCCATGCTTGCGTCCCACTCATGTCAGCAGTCAGCAGCGGCGGCAGTTCAAGACTGGCTGTATGCGATGGAGCGATGGACCAAGCAATGGGACATTGCAATTAACACCAATAAGTCGGCATGCGTGACATTTTCACTCAGACGCTTGATCGGCATAGATCTGACTTTCGACGGTGGCAACATCGAAAACGTCACTTCTCACTGCTACCTGGGTGTCCACTTGGACCGCCGGCTGATATGGAACACCCACATCATGGCCATCAAATCCAAATGGCTTCGCAAGCTCCAGAAGATGGATTGGCTTTTGAAGTCCAAAAGTCTCCAGCTGTCGACGAAGGCTCTATTGCTTAAAGCGATCCTCACGCCAACTTAGACATACGGCATCCAATTTTGGGGCACAGCTTCAACAGGCTAAGGGTGGTGCAGGCACGTGCTGCTCGGCGGGCAACCGGGCTTCCCTGGTATGTGACCAACCGGGCAATCGAAGCTGATCTTCGCCTTATTCCGGTGGGCGATCAAGTTAACCAACACAGCAGCCGATACAGCGACAGGCTCATGGCGCACCCAAACCCACTGGCTAGCAGGTTTGTCAACCCGCAACCTCTGTGAAGGCTGAAGAGATTAACCCCAGTGACCTCGCTTCCCGTGTCATCCAGTAAACCATATAAAATGTTGTAAATAATTGTAATTGTATTTAGTTTAAATAGTATAATATCTACTATATATGTATATATGTATGTTCTCATACGTCCGGTTATGTTCAAATGGCATTGAACGATTCCGGCGGATATATATATTTGAAAAAAAAAGTAATGTAGGCATAGATACCGAATTGTTTTGTAATAACTGTAAGGGTATATAAACTTCGGCTTGCCGAAGTTTGCTTCTTTTCTTGTTTGTTTGCCTTTATAATTAAATATGTTTGCTTTTTCTCCTTATATTGGTTGAATTCTAATTAAGCATTTGCTATAATTCATTTTAATATTGCTTACATGTTTTGGAATTTATTACAGTATAATACAAAATTCACTATTTTATTTATATAGACAATTTCAAAAAAGATCTTACAGGTGTGGTAGCAAGGTAAGTTGCACCTAATTGGGAGTAAAGTGCGCCTGAGTTTGCTACACAATGCTGCTCAAGCTTGGATTTCTTAGATTTTTGGTCCTGATCCTAAAAGAAAGGCTTGTATCCGGAAGGCGAAAGAAAACCTCGGTAGTTGTTTGGATTTGGCAGTTGGTTTGGTCCATAAAAAAGACTGCCTTACCACGAAGAAAGATATGGCAGTGAGTTTAAGCGATCTCGAAAATGTTAAGCGGCTCGAGAAGCAAATCCAGGAAATCCACGATTTGCCAAATGCGCTTCTTGAGACGCTTAACCCTTTCGAAATCGTTCAGACCGACTGTCATATCCCTCCACACTAAGGCAGACTTTCCTAAAGGCCTTGGCTTTCATCAGTTTTGCACATCATCTTCGGAAGAGAATATTTCTCGTGGGTAAGTGGGTGATTGGAAACCATCCACTGCTTCTAAGGATCTCGTATCAGAACGTGCGAAAATGAATTTATACAGAAAACTAACCGTTTGGAATTGGGGGCTTTCTGCTGATTAATTTGGGTTATAGTCGCACTGCTGGTCAGGGAATCATCCTCGAGGTCCTTTCTACTTGTATGTTTCTGAATTGTTTTGCTGACAACTTTCAAAAAAAATTTGGCAACAATTTTCATAATAATATTTTATGGCCTTACCTGAAGATGTGCTCGGTAGCAGAGCCAGAATATGAATGACCCTTCGTTCAGCAAAGGCTAAAAATGTCGACTTTTTAGGCAATGACAGTTCATTCCAAGGCACACTCCTTTAAGAAAAATCACTTGGTATCTGTAATCGAATTGCTTTGAATCGATTGTCTAGCCACTTCGAACTCTAAACAACACTCAACCAATATTTTTTTTATTTAGTGATGATTTGAATTTTACAATAACATGTAAGTTTGCTTTTAGCTAAAAGTAAAAACTTTTGATGTAGAAAACTTTTGATATAGAATGATGTATAGAAAAAATGCAATTACAAATGTATGATATATTCCCATTAAGGATAGATCTTGTTATTAACAAATATCTGGGGGTTAAATATGTACTATGTTTGTGCACTGTTGAATATGTACTGTACGTATGATGTTTACATATAAATCTTAATATTGATATAGAATATGGGAAACTCTCATTTAAAATCAACAAATGAAGTGGCAAAACATTATATTTGCAGTATTAACAGTGCGTAACCGCAAAAATTCCCACCAATATTCCCCCAATATTCCCAGGTGCTTCGTTCTTGGGTCTATCTAGCAAGGAACCGCCGTTCCGACCGATCTACCCATCCAGCAGTCTCTACGAGACGGAGGCGCCCACGCCCATTTGCGGACCCACCACGCTGCGCTACACAGCTGCGGAGGCAGCCCCTCAGGTATACTTTTAATTAATAATTTATAGCGTTGTTTGTATTTTACAAATTATTTAACTTTGCTTTTGGCTAAAAATTTGTTATAATATTTCATTAGAAAACTTTTTGAGGTTTTACTACACCTGATAAGAAATGAAAACTGGTTTAAAAGAGATATACTATTATACTCAACAAGAAAGGAAGCAAACTTTGGCAAGCCGAAGTTTATATACCCTGCAGTTATTACAAATCGACTACATTTCGATTTCTATGCCTATATTATTAAAAACAAGAAAGGAAAGCTAACTTCGGTATATATACCTTGCAGAATATTCTGTAAATAATATTCTCCAAAATTATTCTTTTTTTTCTTTTTTTATATTTATTTCCGCCGGAATCGTTCAATGCCATTTGAACATAACCGGACGTATGATGACATATATACATATATATTAGATATTATACTATTTAAACTAAATACAATTATTTAAAAAATTCACAAAATTTTATAAGGTTTACTGGATGACCCGGGAAGCGAGGTCACTGGGGTTAATCTTTTCAGTCTTCGAAGAGGTTGCGGGTTGACAAGCCTGCTACCCAGTGGGTTTGGGTGCGCCATGAGCCTGTCGCTGTATCGGCTTCTGTGTTGGTTAATTGGATCGCCCACCGGAATAAGGCGAAGATCAGCTTCGATTGCCCGGTTGGTCACATACCAGGGAAGCCCGGTTGCCCGCCGAGCAGCACGTGCCTGCACCACCCTTAGCCTGTTGAAGCTGTGCCCCAAAATTGGATGCCGTATGTCCAAGTTGGCGTGAGGATCGCTTTTAGCAATAGAGCCTTCGTCGACAGCTGGAGACTTTTGGACTTCAAAAGCCAATCCATCTTCTAGAGCTTGCGAAGCCATTTGGATTTGATGGCCTTGATGTGGGTGTTCCATATCAGCCGGCGGTCCAAGTGGACACCCAGGTAGCAGTGAGAAGTGACGTTTTCGATGTTGCCACCGTCGAAAGTCAGATCTATGCCGATCAAGCGTCTGAGTGAAAATGTCACGCATGCCGACTTATTGGTGTTAATTGCAATGTCCCATTGCTTGGTCCATCGCTCCATCGCATACAGCCAGTCTTGAACTGCCGCCGCTGCTGACTGCTGACATGAGTGGGACGCAAGCATGGCCGTTTTCCAATTGCGGAGGCCGTTAAACGATCTTGTGGTGTGTGAGGACTAAAAGAGTTGCCCAGATAAGGGGTTAGTCCGCATTAGAGGCTTTGTTGGTATAAATGCCTAACCAAACTATCCAAGATTGTGTCCCTAAAATTTCAGAAGAAAATTCAAAATACTTTTATAGTTGCAGGAGAAATAGTGAGCAAGCGTCGAGCAAGTATGTATACCAGCGGCCGGAGTCTTGACGAGCGAGTTCTCGGTTTTTATACCCTTGCAGAGGGTATTATAATTTTGGTCTTATATATATGGTATATATATATATATTCTTGATCAGGATCGCCTCCTGATTTGATATAAGCATGTCCGTCTATCTGTCCGTCTGTCTGTTTCTACGCGAACTAGTCTTTTCCGCACTATTAGTGCAATTTGAATTTTTCACTTTCTCCAACGCCGACTTGGTTGCTGTTTGGAATAGCGAGAAGGACCCGGCTTGAGTAATAAGGAAAAATTTTAAATACGGAGTAAGCCCACTTATTGCTGGCTACGATTTTTTGAGCTCGTCTTACATGCCGGCTATAAGACGGAGCTTAAAAAATGGGGAATTTCTGATCCTTCGGAAAAGAAACAGATGCTATAACGCAAAGCTTTTTGACTTTGATGGATTTTTTTCTTTTTGCTTTTTTTGCACTTATAATCATCCACTTTTATAGGCATATAGCAACCAATTTCAGCTCCTTAAATTTCACTAATTTATTTTTAGTTTTAACCAATCGTTCCTATGGGAGCTATAGGACATTGGGACAAATAATGACGATTGGTAAAGTTTCTTGTCGATATCTCCAAAACTGACCGAGTTATTAATTAATGCCACAAAAACAGGTCAATAACCCCACAGTGCAAGGAAGAGGAAGTGTGGTTTAGTTACGTTTGAAGATTACTGTAGTCGTAATTCATGAAACAGCGCTTAAAAACTTACACTTTGATATGGTGTTCGGTAGTCGTAACGCCAACGCCACAAAGTAATCCCCCAGTAAAAAGCATTCATTATTATTTACTTGTGTTATTTATTATTATAAAACACAGTTTTGTTGGTTTCAGTTAGGGAGAGTACGAGGTTAATGCAACGACTAGTATGGGAAATCGGGAAGCAAGATAGACTGGGTCGGAAGGCGACTGGGCTGGCAGGCAGTGCGGCTGCATGGAGGACTCCTCCGGCGCCCTCAGTGGTACTTGGCCACCGGGAAGGTGCGCGTCTGGCGGCAGGACACAAGGGCGTCGCCGGACTGACCTTGCGGACAGCGGCAGACCGCCAGGTGGGCCTTGGGCTCGCAGCTGGCCCCTGTGGCGCACTTGCCGATGCAGGGGTCGATGCACTGGTAGTTGATGCAGGCGCGGTGGTCGGGGCACTCGTTGTTGCTCAGGCACTCACCCTGCAAGGGAAAGGGGAAAGGGGAAAGGGGAGGGAGAGGTGTGTGAAAATCGTGTAATCATTCAAGTTAGCCGACTTAAGACTTGGTTTGGCATGCTTTCGCTTCTACTAATTTCTTCTAAGTATTTATACTTATTCGGTCACAAGATCATGAAACGAGTGTTGTGTTTGAGAGCTGGACAATTTGACTATGAAAAGGCAAGATACATTGGAGCACCTAGGCGCAGCATGCAACCAAGCCAGCCTGACGTGACCAGGGACTCACCCGGGAGCAGTGGCTCAGCGGATTCCCGGTGTGCCCGGGCAGGCAGTTGCAGACGGGCCGCTCCCGGCCGGTGTTGTCGTGGCCGGGCACGCAGAAGGCGTTGGTGCCGCAGGGATTGGGCTCGCAGAGGTCCTCCTTAGTGAAGGGACGGCAGCGGACGAAGGGGTCGCCGGTCATGTCGCGGGGACAGCTGCAGACGGGCGTGAGTCCGCGCAGGTTGCAGTCGGCGCCGACGCCGCAGGCGCCCTCGCAGGTGTTCTTGCAGATGCCGTAGAAGCAGGCGGGTCGTCCGGCCGGACAGTCCGCGTCGCCGTAGCACTCCGGCCGGCACTCCGAGTACGGACTGCCGATGTAGCCCTTGGGACACTCGCAGACCGCCCGGTGGTTGCTAACCGTCCGGCAGGTGGCGCCGGTGCCGCACTGGCCGCACGCCGGCACGCACTTGAAGTTGCTGCACATGTCCCTGCTCGTGCAGTCGCCGTCATGGTCGCACTCGTGGCGACACCCGCTCAACGGGTTGCCCACGTAGCCGTGGACGCAGGAGCAGGTGGGCACGCCGTTGATGATCTCGCACTTGGTGTTCACGCCGCACGGACTCGGGTGGCACTGCTCCTCTGCGGAGAAGGGAGATAGGATTAGTCCTTTGGTGTAACTTAATTTCTTAAGGCCCATTCCCACAGCAAAAAGGATCCAAGATGGAGATGGACTGGCTTGATAATTAAATGAATTTAATTAAGTGTTCGTATGTGAAAGCCTTATCCAGCCCTACAAAATTTAAATAAGATATTTGAATACCTGTGACGCTCCAGAGCGCACAATGTAATTAAATATTTAAAAGGAAATATAAAGTATAATAATAAGCCTAGGTTGAGAGAAAAGCATGAAGTTTAGGTTCAAAGATAATAAAAGCATGAAGCGAAACAAATTCAAATTGAAATAATCAGGCGGACGCGCCAAAACCACCTGGCCACACGCGGTAAGTCGCATGACACGGGCTTTTGCCGTTGTACGGCCACACTAATCGGGCTAACGGGAATAACGGTTGCTCACACCAACTGATACTGCAACCGACAGTGATCGGAGTAGGTGAGCCTTACGCTTGGGTGTGAGCAACCTCTCTGGGAGTTAATTGTGGAGTCTTATTTAGGATAGGGTCTAGTACCCCGTCGAAATACATTGTAGTTAGCTGACCTTCGTCTTCCTCCCTTTGCCCACTCCCAGAAAGACCGACCGTCACCCACTCCCGACTTCGAGGGACGAAGCCATCAGTGGCAGCCGACTCCAATCTCGAGCCATCACTCGGTTCACCGAGTCGATCACCCGCTCGGGTCCCACTCGGCTCGCCGAGCTAACCTTCGCAGATCCACAGTGAGGCGCGACTCGTCTCGTAGACTGGAGGACCTAAGTTGCCTCCAAACTTTGTCTCATAACCTGGAAAACCTAAGTGGCCTCCAAACCCCTCTCACAAAACCTGGAAGACCTAAGTGGCCTCCAAGCTTTCTCTTATCACCTGGAAGACCTAAGTGGCCTCCAAATGGTGATGGACTGGCAGACCTCAGTGCTCTCGGGACGTACATAGTATGTACTACATACCTAGACGTAAGGGGAAACATATCCTGGCCTAGTCCGCAGGGGCCACGTCGCCTACAAGACGCCAACCGCTACGCAACTACCGAAGGACGACCAGTAGCGGCTCACGACCACGCTAGACGACAACGCCGACGTACGAATCCGCCTCGTCGCACTACCTTTGTCTTAAACTCTGTAAATTTAAGTTGAATAAACGTAATACCCTTCAATTTCACCTAACCCCGCACGTGTCATACTCTGTGAACCGGGTCCAACTCTTATAGCAACCACTTCTGACAGAAATAAAAATGTTGAAACGAACCCCCGGACACCGTTGAACTATCTCAGCACAGCAGGACAGTTACATACACTTGCTGAGGGTATTAACAATTGGTCATAAGTTTGCTAAGCAGTGATAGCGAAATGTTCGACGGCAGTGTCCACGTAGGGACGATCGCACTTAGAGTTTGCGAGAGTAGATTACTATTTGATATTATATATTATATAATATATTGATTGAAAAATATGGTTATGCTCTTTATGTTTGCATACGACCTTTTAAAAGTAGATTGGTTAATGATAAATAAGGTGAAATGAAATAAGAAAGGAAAGCTAACTTCGGGCGGAGCCGAAGTTGATATAACCTTGCAAAATATTCTGTAAATTATATTCTCCAAAATTATTCATATGATGCATTCTTAATACTCATAAAAATCCCAACCTCCTAACTTAAAAAACACCAAAGTTATATGGCAGCTATAGGATATAGTCGGCCGATCCTTATGAAATTTGGTAGGTCGGATTGATTGGCCAAATATAAAACCCCGATCCGGCTCGTTCCGACTTATATACTACCTGCAGTAGAAAGACAACTTTTGGGAATGTTTTAAGCAGATAGCTTTAAAACAGAGGGACTAGTATGCGTAGAAATGGACAGACGGACAGACGGACATGGCTAAATAGGGTATATACTGCGTGCAAAGAAAAGAAGGGAGTGTGCAAAGTTTCGATTCGATATCTTTAAAACTGAGAGACTAGTACGCGTAGAAACAGACAGACGGACAGACAGACGGACAGACAGACGGACAGACAGACGGACAGACGGACATGCTTATATCAACTCAGGAGGTGATCCTGATCAAGAATATATATATTTTATAGGGTCCGAGATGTCTCCTTCACTGCGTTGCACACTTTTGACCAAAATTATAATACCCTCTGCAAGGGTATAAAAAACAACTGTTAAATTTAAATTGTATTGTTGTTACGTATCCACCACTTTCCCACACAATGGAAGTGCGCTGTGATATCGATGATACCGAAGCCAGGTAAGCCGGAGAACCTTGTTGCGTCGTACCGACCAATAAGCTTGCTGCCCACATTCTCTATAATATTCGAGAGAATATTTCTTAGCAGAATGATGGTAGTAAGAAGGGTTCAGGATGCAATTCCAGACCACCAGTTCGGCTTCAGGAATCACCATGGAACCCCGGAGCAAGTGCACCGAGTTACTCAACATATTTTGGATGCCTTCGAGAATAGACAGTACAGCTCTGCTATCTTCTTGGACGTAAAAGAAGCTTTCGATAGAGTGTGGCACGATGGCTTGCTATTTAAGCTGAAGACTCTCTTGCCAACTGCGAAGTATCTCCTTCTTAAAACATATCTGCTGGATAGAAGCTTTATGGTTGAAGTGAGAGGCGAAAGATCATCTATCCGATGCATACGAGCTGGCGTACCACAAGGTAGTGTTTTGGGACCTGTGCTGTACACCCTTTACACCTCTGACTTGCCAAATCCTAGAGAACCGGGTACCCTCCTGGCAACGTATGCTGACGACACAGCCTTCATCGCAAACTCTCCGTGTCGAATCGAGGCGTCCAGAATTACCCAGAGCTTCTTGGACCTGTACAGCGAGTGGACGAGCAGGTGGAACATAAGTATAAACGGAAATAAGTCGCAACATTGCAACTTCTCCTTAAGGCATCAACCCTCCCTAGGATTAAATTCCAAGACACGCTCATCCCACAATCCCCTCAAGCGCAATATCTTGGATTGATCCTCGACAAGCGGCTCACATGGAGGCAACACACCGTCAAAATAGCAGCAACATGCCGTAGTAAGCTTAGGAAGCTTAATTGGATGCTTAGAGCAGCGAGTCATCTGAGCCTCAGAAATAAAATTCTGATCTACAAGGCAATAGTAGTCCCTTCCATGACGTATTGCATGCAAATTTGGGGTACGGCATCCGACTCAAACATCATGCGAGTACAACGGCTGCAAAACCGAGCACTGCGAACCATTGTAAACGCGCCGTGGTATGTGAGAAATGACGACATAACAAAAGACCTTCACATCCCCACCGTGAGGGAACAAATCAATCGTCACTCAAGTCGCTACAATGCACGGATTCGAGCCCACTCGAACCACCTAGCTGCAGCATTGGCAACCCCTATGATTAGAAGAAGGCTAAAGAGAAGGCATCAAGCAGACCTATGGATAGGAGGGCGGCATAGAACGAGAGTCCTTCCCCAATAAATGAAATAATATCGTGATCGTCACCAAAATCTCAAATTATTTTTTTAAAGTCAAAAACATATTGATATTTATCGCTGCTGTTATGTTATTCCATGTTATGTTTGTTACTCTTTCTAGTCCCTACGTTTTATAGCCATTTAATTGGCTGATTAACGTATAAATAAAATATTTGTTATATTAAAAAAAAAAAAAAAAAAAGTACGCGTAGAAACAGACAGACGGCCAGACGGACAGACGGACATGCTTATATCAACTCAGGAGGTGATCCTGATCAAGAATATATATACTTTATAGGGTCTGAAATGTCTCCTTCACTGCGTTGCAAACTTTTGACTGAAATTATAATACCCTCTGCAATGGTATAAAAATAAAATTTTAAAATTTGGAGCTTTTGAGCAGAATTTATACGTTTATTCATATTCCTTAGAAAATACGCGGGGAACTATAACAAAAGTATTCGAATCTAATACTAAAAAAATATCTTCGTATTAAACAGCTTGAGCTGTAAAACGTTGATTCTACCAGATACGTTATAAATATATTTTAAGATGCTGATTACGCTCCGTTTATTAAATTTGTCTTAATACAAAAATGCATTGTATGGCAAAACGTTTGTTTTCTGCACTTGTGTGGCGCTTTTTCATAAATTGGCAGTCGGCATGAGTATACACTGAAAACTATTAAGCCCTTTATATGGTCAAACCAGTGCAATTTACCTGAAGTCAATTTATTAGAAATTTTAACCTTTTTGATATAATTAAATTCGAAAATAAATCAAAAGTCATAAAAAGTTATGGTAAAATATTAATAGATACATTTATATATTATATATATATATGTTTATGTGAATATTTATTTTTTTATGAATATTTATGTTTTTGACTTTCAAATAAATATGTAAGTACAAGGGCGTGCCACTGAAAACCCATTGCAGTTGTTTCCTGAAAATCTGCCTTAAAAAATTAAATTTCATCGTTGATTGCTCATTTAAGATTCGTGTTCTTTCTCTGACATTTCCACTCCTTTTTTGATTTCCGCATCTTAACTGCCGTTCGGTATTTATTTTCTTGATTTCACTTGCATCCCTTTCTGTGTTGCTTTAATACTGTCCCTCGCTTGCGTGCAATTCCCATTTCAATGCAATATTTATTTGCATTTTCAATTAGCAACTGACTTGAAAACAATAATTGTAAACGTACAGTCTTCTGGGAGCAAGGGGAAGTTGAGTGTCCTTCCGCCGCCAGGATTCTTTTTTGTTCACGTTTCTGAGGAGCGGAAGTACAACATAACGTGTCTTAAAGGCTGGGAATCTGCTGGGACTTCCAAAGTAGTCATTTAATTTTCCCATGTCCATACAGAAAATACTATTTGATGGTAAGCACTTAAATTCACATTACAATAGAAATAAACCGTTTTTTATTCTTATTTCTTCACTAAGTCCAATAATACAACTAATGTATGTTGTGAATAAGGTCATTTCATTTAAAATGAAAGTGTTGAACTGAATATTATGAAAAAAGGGGATTCGATTTAAACAAAATTGCTATAGTCAGATCTTAAGACTTTGTTCAATCGATTTTCAAAATAAACTCCAGATTTCATTACAATACATTTTCCTTGCGCTAGAAAATTGGTGCTCCTCACAAATTATGTCGAAAGGAAATGTGAGAGAAAAGGCTGATAATGGCAAAACTTTTGCCATTGGAACGGAAAACAACGGAAAATAATTTCTCGGCTTGTTCACCGCACCATCGTCATCGTCATCATCATCATCATCAACAACGACTGTGGAATAGCCGAAGAACAACAATTGGAACGAAAATAAAAGAAAGTATAAGTAAGGACAAAAAATATGCGCATAAATGAGCGCTGGCTATTTGAATATGATTTTCCACTTTTCCGTTTTGAGTGCCTGTCCCCCAATTATTGCCCCGACTGACGACTTCTTTCGATACCGACCTTCGCCGGAACATAAGTCACACGACCCGGCATAAATCAAAAATTGGGCAGCAACAGCAACTGCCACAGCAACTGCCACAGCGGATGTTGACAGGAGGGGAAAATGAGGTGGAGGGGCCAAGGAATTAACCCTGGTCGTTGCCTGGGTGGCCTTTCGGGCAAGTCAGACTGTTGCACTAAATCAAGAACAACACCTAGTGAAAAACATTGCCCCCAGAACCTTGAAATGAAATTGATGTCCTTTTAAGATCCCTTAAGCTCAACACATTTTACGAACAGTGCACATACCTAATATATATTTTGGGGTTTCATTACCCCTGATAAGAAATGACAAATGGCTTATAACATGGCTTTATAGAGATATTTCATACTACAAAATATTTACATTTGGTAATGAGCAAATTCACATGTTTTTGTAGCATACAAAACAAAACCATAAATTATACAAAAAGTATTGGTTAAGTATTGTTTACAGTTCGAAGCTTCAAGCCAATCGATTCGGAGCGATTCAATAGCTGGACCTAAATGACTTTCCTAAAAGAGTGTGCCTTGAAACCAAATTTCACTGTCATAAAAGTCGATATTCTTACCTTTACGGGCTGTGCTACCTAGCACACCTTCAGGAAAGGCCAAACAAATATAATTGTATAATATTTGCATAATTTGTTGTTCCATTTTTTTTGATAGCACTTATTACTTTATTAGGAATAAAACTAAATTTGTGCTTGCCCAAACATTAACAATCTGTCGAAGGACTCGTTGTTCAAGGACGAGCGTTCAGATTTAGGTTTCATAGAATCAATTATCGTCTGACCCAAGTGGTGGTTCTGCATCGGGACAAAAAATTACTCAATTACCGGCCAACGTATCTAGCTATTCGCCCAAAAGCTTTATTACCGATGGTTTCTAATCATTCAATTACCATTTCAAAAAACTGCCACGTTGTGGAGGGATATGGGAGCCGGTCTGATCGACATCCAAAGGGTTAAGCGTCTCAAGAAGCGCAAGTTTTTAACTATGTTTTTTTTGTTGTTCTTTGGGATTTGGAAATATTTATATATTATGGAATTTAAACTTAAATAAAATTAAAATCGGACAACAATATCATATAGCTGCCATAGAAACGAAGGCAAAATGCAGCGCGAAATCGACATGGCCTCATTTTTATACCCTTGCAGAGGGTTTTATAATTTTGGTCAAAAGTGTGAAACGCAGTGAAGGAGACATCTCCAACCCTATAAATTATTATTGATCAGGATCACCTCCTGAGTTGATAAAAGCATGTCCGTCTGTCCGTCTGTCCGTCTGTCTGTTTCTACGCGAACTAGTCTCTTAGTTTTAAACATATCGAATTGAAACTTAGCACACACCCTTCTTTCCTTTGAACGCAGTATATAAGTCGGAATGGATTGGGATCGGCCGACTATATCCTATAGCTGCCATATAACTGAAAGATAGGAAATGCCATATCTTTGGTGTTTTGAAAATAAGGAAGTTGGGATTCTCCGTGGGTTTTATTTTTGGGCAATCAATTCGACCTACCAAATTTCATAAATACCATAACTTTGGTGTTTTTAAAGTAAGGAAGTTGGGATTGAGTATTAAGAATGCATCATATGAATAATTTTGGAGAATATAATTTACAGAATATTCTGCAAGGGTATATCTACTTCGACTCCGCCCGAAGTTAGCTTTCATTTCTTTTTTTTAGTATTATCCCAGTTGCAACAATTCATCAGTTAAAGAAATTCGTCTTAAAGAAGTCGAGATATAAAATGAAAATTAAATATTGACATAAAAGATTGTTGTCATGAAAAAACTTGATTTTATGTTTTACATTTTTAAGGAATACGCTATTAAACGATACGAGAGTCGCCCAGTTAATCTTAATACTCTAGTTTTTAAAGTTCCCGAAATATTGCTGTTCATATGAAAAGGCTTAATAAAAAGTATGCAATTTCAAGAAGTGACTGCGCTGTGGCCCTGCGAATCATATTTTATTTAATTACTATTTTAATCCCTTGCAGAGTGTATTATTTCAGTGGAAAATTTGCAAGGCATTAAAGGTGACATTTTCGACACTACATGGTATAAATTTAGCACTATTTAAAATAAAGAACTTCAGAAGTTAATTTTAAACTTTATAAAATTCTGTTAATTCTGCCGAATTTTTCATTTCTTCTTTAAAGTTTTTTTTTTTATTTTTTAGCCGTGTTGGCAAAAATGTAATTTATAGAAAATTAATGCATTGCACTGACGACTGCTACCTGAATTCGGCGGATCTGCACTGTTTATAGCCATAATCGGATGTTGGCTCGCGGCCCCCGGGGCTACCTTTCGTCGGTCGTTGAAGCACAGCTCTCAGATAGTCGATGGCCTTGGGCCGGACCTCGCCCACTCGCCCACACGCCTCCGTCCTTGATCTTGACAATTATGAAACGAAATGCCCCGCTAATTACCATAAAATTACAAAGGCCGCAAGTGCGATTCTGGGCGAGTGTTGGGCGTGGATTCAGTCGATGGCTGTTTGTTATGGATTAATATTATTATTGCTATTCTCATTGAGCGCGAAATATTTATGCCCACACGCTTCAGGCCCAGCCCCCTGTTTTGGCTGATATATTTGGCCCGATTTGGCAATACAAGTTGTATTCGCGACGTCAGAGCAAACGTGGAGCTAAAAGTCCAACTAACAACACGACGATGGACGAAAAGCGATTCGAGAGTAGGTCGTGCTAAATATATTCGTATAACAATGATGGCTAATTATCTGATGTACTGTCAGTCAATCGATGGGTTTCCGGAACAGACGTAATCCCACATAATTTCAACTTATGATGTTTACAAATATGTTACTAATATGTCGATTTATCTGCTGATGCAATAGTAGATTTGCACCAAAGTGGTTTGTATTTTGAATAATTTCCCATAAAGGAACATGTTGAGTAGCTTTAAAAGTTATATTTCCTAGTTGTACTTGGACACTTATGTATCGCCCATCATTTAAAAACTCTTTTTTCTCTCTGTAACACGTATTTCATTGTCAAAAACCTTTTTTCATTTAAACTTTAAGACTGTCAGGTTGTCAAGGCTTTTTTTATTAATTGTTAAAATTTAAAAGACCCCTTGCAGCTTTATGTAAAATACCAGCACGTAATAATAATATATATATATACCTACAAGTGTACAGGATGCCTCATTTTTTTATCAAAAATTTTTTTTTTGTTTAACGAGATAAAAAATCTACCTTTCCTAGAAAAAAAAGTGTTTGACTAATAAACGCATTTCTAAACCCTCAGACGATAAACAATATTGACCAATAGTTTGCCAAATTGCATCCAAAGTCAAATGGAATCTAGACATTGCTTTCGCTTTTTTCAAAAAAAACCATCGAAAAATAGGAATAACTCATTATCTGCGAAAGTGGATCACTCCGGTTAGCAATGGAAAATACTTAATACCCCATTGACTTGTTGGGGATAGTTCGACCCATAGTCATTCTGGCTTCCCCCGACTCCCGTGTCAATCCGGATAAGAAAGCATGATTCGAGAAGACCCGACTTCCTGGACCCAATTTGCACAAGGCCGTGGGCGGCACTCACCCGGATCGTTGAGGTGGCAGGCGTGGTAGGGGTCCCCATTGTAGCCCGCGGGGCAGCTGCAGACGGCCACGTGGTTGCGGGCCTGAAATGGAGGGAATTTTCTCGGTCAGCGGACGATATGGTAAAACGTCCGCAGGGCGTGCAGGACAGGGGCGGCAGGGGCGGGGGCAGGGGACTTGCCACTTACGTCACAATTCGATCCAATGCCACAGGCACCCACGCAGGGATTAACGCAGCGATTGTCCTTGCACTGCAGGTCGCCGCGGCAGTCGACGTTGTCCAGGCACTCGCCGCGATTGCAGTGGGTGAGCGGATTACCGCTGAATCCCGGGGGGCAGGAGCAGACCGGACGTCCTCCGGCGGCCTCCTGGCACACGGCGTTCACGCCGCACGGACTGCCGCTGCATCCGTAGGACTGGGCTGTGGGCGAAACGGAGCACAGTGGTGGTGAGGGGGTGCGGTGGTGAGCTGGTGTCTGGTGGAGGCTGCAGCTTAGTCTAGTTCTGGTTAGGGGTTAGCGACTACGGATACTACGGGTGTGTCTTTAGCGGGGGTCAGTGGGCGCGGTGCTCTCATATGCACATCGTGCAGGTGCGGAATAGTTCGGATACGGAAGTTGTGTAAGTACCACGTGTGTAGACCGGATCTCTGTAGACAACCCGCTGCAGGGACCGCCCGTCGCCGTACGTGTAGTAGGTGCGGTACGAGCAGTTCGTGCAACGCTTCTCGATCTTTTTACCTAGGGACAGTTGGGGCAAGGACGCGATAGCCACTGCCACAAGGGCCGCGACGAGGAGCTGCTGCTGCAAGAGAGATATTAGTGTCATTATTTTAGTGTCATTATTTGGGTATGCTGCCAAAACCAGCTGACAATAAGTGTGTATTCCCGTTTCTGAACAGTTCTTTATTTGCTTGATGAGCTAAGGGCTCGATAAAATACAATTGTTTAATAATAATATTTAAATCAAGCCAAAAACACCTCTTCACGAGGTAAAAATTCGTGACCTCTAACATTTGAAAATTCCCGACATTCAAAAAATTATTATGCATTCTATATAATTACACTTTCTAAAATGTCCCATTCATTTTTGGATCGAGCCTTTTTAGGAAAAAGTGTTGTCAAAAGTAAAGGAATCTCTGGGGCTATATAGTTACAAATCCAAAAAAATCGGTAGAGCAGTTTAAGACGACACAGCCAAAAAGCAAAAATGCCCATGATTTTAAAACTATTTTATTTAGAGAAATTAGTTTCTTAACGATAAATACCACCTGCAACTTTAGGGACTTAAAAGCTACGGACGTAGAAAGCCTCTCTATTAATGGTAATTTAAAACATTAAAACCACAGTTTGATGCATACCGACTAACAAATAGACTTTAACAAAATTTTTTGGAAATAACCCTAAAATCTTGATTTTAAAATAATATTTTTAACATTTCCAGACAAAATACATACATATGTGGTTCATCCTCACCCAATTTCTTACATTTTTAAAGTTTTCATTTTCAAGTTTTGGAATGAACATCCGAGGATCGGACCATCATAGCAGACTATATATATATATTTGGGATATATCGCAACTGTCATCCACAGTGATAACACAATATATCTTAATGCTCAAAGCTGATTAACAATGAACTCATTCATGGGCCACATAAATATTAACTCAAAGACTACAGTACGTATGAGTAATAAACTGGATTTTTTCTCGCGAATATGCAGTTTTTTTACAAACAGAATTCCATGCCCTGTTTTTTTGCAAATTTTAATAAAGTATTTTTTAATGGTCACAAAATTCAAAATATAGCTGCCTAAACCTTGAGTTCGCCAAAAATGCAAATTTAAACAATTTGTTCGTCAAAGTTCATTTATTAATATCGTTAATCATATTGCAAGGTCGAAGCAGAAATGCCCTTTTTGAGAAAACTGTGCATCCATCGTTCCAAGAAAGCAATTAAAAACATTATAAAAAAATAATGTTGATATAATTTAAAAAATTCGTTTCGTTCAATTTATTTCGATTAAATAATCTTTTTTTTACCTACATACAAAACTTTAGGGATATTTTAGTTAGTTAAAAGGCAACTGTTTAGAGTTTTTTCCATTTAAATGCAAATAAATCCATTTAGATATTGATAGAATAAGAAACGTCAGCATATGGATTCACAAAAATATTGAAAACAAACAAACATCTCAATCCGCGGAAAAGCAAGCCCTCTTCGCCGGTTTATATGTGTCATCGTGCCGAAGTGACAACAAATAACCTGAGCGCCCAATAACAATCGGCGTTCGGAAGCAAACATTAGTTTGGGACTGCTTAATGGGATTCTGCTGCTTTACGTGACTGGACACCATATATGGTTTACCCGGGGAACGAGATGAGATAACGATCGATGATGATTTGGCTTCACGTTCAAGGTGGTGATGATCATTGCTTGCGGATGACACATTGGAGATAAACTCGTTGTCCGCTTCTTTGGAAGTTCAATTCGAGCAAAATCACTTAATCACTTCGGAATACAATAGGAGTATTCAAATGGAATTACTCTGACTGACCAAAATGGAACTCCAGATTCACACTAACTAAGCTGTCGATCACTACGTATAAGGTTCGGACTTGTTCCACTGAGGGAGGAAATTGGGAAAGGAAATTGTATTTCTTTATTTGTATATCTAGTTGCGAAATTCGTAATCAGACCACATTTTTTAAAGGAAGTCATTATAAGGGCCCATGTTTGCTTCTTGATATGTTTCTGATGGGTTCATATTAAAAATATATGTACATATTTCTAAGAGATAATTGAGCTTGACTTTGTCTTCGTCTTCGGGATCTGAACTATCTATAAAGAAGTAAACTAATAGTCGTCTACATAACTATAAACTACTTTTCCGCAATTTTACCTATTTTAAAAATGTGAATTAAAATAAAAATTCAGGTGGAGTGGAGTGGTAGATATTAATTGGATTCTTGCTTTATTGAATAACCAAATGAATAATGGACTTGTTATTTACTTGCACAGCTTAAAAAGTTTTGAGTGATTGATCTTCTTTAATAAATAATGAAAAGGCAAATCAAAACCTCTTAAAAAAAGTGCTCGTGGGCTTAGCTTATTTTATGTGGGAGTAAAGGTGTATTTTTGGATCTTTCTTTTAATTGACGGAATACAAATATGCAAGAGTTTTTCGTTTGCATAGACTTATTTATATGTATTAATTTGGTGAATTGCTCTTGGTTTTTTATCCCATGGTTCATATTGGCAATTTCGTTTTACTGAACTCGAGTTGAATAACAAATATTTATGTAGGGGATCCAGCATTTTAAGTCGATCGTTAAATAAAACACGACTTTTGTCTGGCTGGCCGGAAGTAAACATTACGCCCAAAACCCAAGTTCTCAATTAACGGAGGGGCTATCCTTTAGTTGTCGGGGTATTTTTTTTTTCATTTTTGCTTTGGTTTTACGTGCTACTACTACTTTAATATTCCATTCACGCAGCAATGCCTGAATGCATTTATTATGTATTATCTTTGTGCGTAATTTCATTGAACAGTATGGAAATAAATATCAAAATTTACACAAAGAAAACTTAGGCCAAATTAAATAAAAAATTCTTTCAGCTAAAAAAATGATGTGTAAATAAATTTATTTGGTCTAGTTTTTTCCTAATGAATTTTAATACAATTTTTATAAATTTATAAATGCTGCGAGTGTTTATGGATTTTCTTACAGCAACTCACCATTTTTGTGTTGAAGTTCTTAGAACACACTCGCACTACTGGCGAAAATCGCCAAACAAACAATTAACGTAAAATAAAAAACAAAAAAGGTAATTCGAAAATGGATCCGTTTTCCACTTGCACTGTTCGGTTTCAACTGAGTCGGCTTCTAGACGAGCTTGGGCTATTTATAAGTCCGCGGCTCTTGACTCCGGTGAGAAACGGTGAGCGATGTTGGCGTCATCTCTCAGCTGCTCACCTTCCCCCTCCCCCCTCTCGCTCCCATCCACTCACACGGAAAACAAATCTTAGTTTTTTGCAAATAGTTTAAGGTTCAAAGTAAAAGTTACAAAAAAGCTGATGAATTTTATGAATATTCACATATTTTATATGCATCTCATACTGTAACCGCTAAGAAAAGCGTAGATTCAAATGATAGTCAGCGAAATTTACCAAACCCAGAAGGAACTTGAGATATGTACATTTAAATTTTAATGGTCTTTGGATAATATGCATGTATAGGTTTTTAATTTTAATGTACATACATATGTGATTTCTGGTAAAATGCGCGTTTTGTAACTTTACAACAAAACGTATCTGCGTGGTTTATACATGTTTAAAGTCATTTTTGTCTCATAAAAGGGAGAGATTATAAAATTGTAAATGTTTTAGTATGTACATCAGTTTAAGTTAGCTCAGATGTTTTTAGTAAATAAAACCAATAGACTCAATATTTTGAATATTTATTTAGATTATTATTAACAAGCTCAATAATATTTATTTAAATTATCTTCTTTTTACAGGTGAGATTCCCCTGAGGCACCCCTGTTCATCAGGTTGAAAACTATTTCTGTTGACAAGCTTGTTGTTGACTTTTCGCTTGTTTTAAGCATTGCGCCGCTCGATTTCAGTTAAAACAAGAGAGAACGCTATAGTCGGGTGCCCCGACTATCAGATACCCGTTACTCAGGTAAAAGGAGTGCGAGGGAGATGGAAATAGAAACTTTGATCACGCATAACTTTTTAACGAATGGTCCGATTTGAAAAATTTCTTCTACATTTCGATAGGTATTGAGAAACACAATAAAACTGCATTTTTACTTTTCCGAAATATTAAAATTTTTAAAATCCTATATAAGCGATTGTGGGCGTTAAAGGGGGCGTGGCACCTTTTTGAAACAAACTTGCGCTGCGTAGGAACTCCTAAAATCTACATGCAAAATGCCAATCTTCTAGCTTTTATAGTTTCCGAGATCTCAGCGTTCATACGGACAGACAGACGGACAGACGGACAGACGGACAGACGGACAGACGGACAGACGGACATGGCTAGATCGACTCGGCTAGTGATCCTGAACAAGAATATATATACTTTATAGGGTCGGAAACGCTTCCTTCTAGCTGTTACATACTTTTGCACGAATACAATATACCCTTTTACTCTACGAGTAACGGGTATAATCATTTCAGAGATTGAGTCAGCCGATCGCTGGCTCATTCATATATTTGTTTGGGCATCGGGCTATTTATAAGCGTGTACTTGACGACTTTGCTTCGCTTTGGCCATGCCTGCTTCGATAGCTCAATTCTGCGTGGGCCGCTGCATCCATTATAGCAGTTGCCTACTGTAAACAGCTCTGAATTGAAGGGAACTTGATTGGGAACGGAGAAATTACACCTTGAATCTGGGCAGGTCCTGTGGATTGGTGAAATGAAAACATTTGTTTACTATTCTATTAAGACGAAATTCGTGTTCGTCCGAAATAAACCTAAAAATGCTATTATTCAATGAATTTTATATGAGACAAAACTGAACCTCGCAAAAGCGATATGGGCTGCCTAAATATTGTGGGATCTTTCTGTCACAAATACAAATACATGTAAATGGCGTGGACTCGGTGGCAACGAGTCGCTTAGAAAATAAGTCAAGAGACCACATCCGCACCATATATTCATTACTAATTACAAAGGGAAATATTTATATGGTCATTTTGAGTCAAGTCAGAGCGAAATCATTTGTTGTTCACGTTATTTTATTCTCTTATGTTATAGTATAGTAATAAAAGTTTGATCGTTCTCAAAACTTAATTAACTGTAGGTATTTGCATATGTTTTTACCTAAATGCTGTCGGAAATGAGTATTAAATCACTTGTTTCCGTTGACCCGGCTAAACTCAAAGTATACTGAAAATATTTAACTTTTTGATTAAAGTAAAATATTTTTTTAAGCCTCGCAAAGAAGCGCGATAAATGAACAGCAATTTGTCATTCGTTCGTTCTAATTAACAAATGTCAAAACTCCCAGAAAATAAAAAAAAAAAACCTCTATAAGGCAAATACATTTTGTATCCTTTCGGCTTTAAAGTCTTTATTTAAAGCCTTACTAAACTTACTCGCATGGATTTGATTTCAATGAGTCCGGATAAAACACAAAACCGGATCCGCCGCAAAACTGCACTGGAATTGAGTCAATTAAAACAAATCTTGACATTCGGCTGCGTGGGCAGCTAACAGAATAAATAATAGAGATGGTTTGACCTATAGCTATTGGCCGGCCATTTGCGATGGACTTCCATTTTCAAATTAAATGCGTTTAATTTAATCGCGTTAGCCCGGCATCAAATCGATATGCGAATATTCTAGATTGAACTGACAATTGCAACGCCACTCGGCCTAAAAAGGGGGTTCACGGTCTGGATTTGACCCGGCCAAGACCAATTGACGCATGCCGATTGGCCATAACTGAACCAGAATTCACCCGAAGACCCTTGGTTGCCTGGTGGCACCTGGTCGAAAGCCAATTTAATTATGCCGCTTGGCGAACAAATCTTCTGGCTTAAGCAGCTCTTCTTTCGAACGGTTGGTCTGGATCCCAAGGCCCAGCTCGGCCCCCTTCCTTTCTTTCATAATTTATGCCGCCCAATATCAATCATATTCAATCATGATGCCTGCCTGTGTGAGACCTATTCTGCTGTGGCTCCCACCGCCCACACCCGGCATTCCCGGACGGGTCATTCCCCAACAGATTGCCATTGACAAATGTTTTATAATCAATTTGGCATTATTAATTTGAATACACGCCACCTGCGAGCCATCATCCCCTCTCTGCCTTAAAGTTCTGGACACCTTTCCATGGCGGTGGCTCAAAGTAAGCTAGACAACACCGAAGCGGGCTTATTTGCGGTGTGGCAAACAGGTTTCGCAGTGGCGTTGCGGAGGAAGGTACATTCAGGGGCAAGGCAGGTGCAGGGGTCACAATGGAAGCACCAGGAACGTTCAGAAGGGATACTCTTTACTCGGAATGAGGACTTTATAAAACGTATAAATGTTTCTTCCGCAGAGAAGGTGATGTTTCCGGCTCTTAAAAAATATATATATATATTATATGAATCATAGGTTTCACAATAAAACTATTTTTGGGGCCACAAAAAGGTAAATTACTTTTGCACTGAAGTTACAATATTTAATACTTAAGCATCCGAAATTTGTATAGCTAAGGTATTTGTATAGCTTAAGGTAAAACCAAATCAAACTCAGTCATTAGGTTAAGGAAATACTTATTATGAATGTAATACATTTTTTATTTCTTAAAATGCACATTTATACTTTTTTTTTACTCGGAATATTTAAAGATTCATTGAAAGTAATTATCAAAACATAGTTTTTTGACAGCTTATATTTAGAATTTCATTTTATGTTCATACATCTTATCAAAGTCATATGACTATCTCATAACGAAGGACTACATAAAAAGGGCCATATAGGCTGTCCAGATGAGCCTGGCCACAATTGAGCATTCGGTGCGAAACCCATTCAACTGTAATTGCTGGAATGGGCTGGGTCCGAGTGGCGCGAAGTGGTGTCCTGGCCCAAACTTTTTCGGTCTAATTTGCAGCAATTTGCATAATTTGCGGCCAACTGATGGATTTTGTATAAAAGGGTCTGACCAACAACTCGGGCGCAGGAGTTCCCACTGGCACTAGACAGCACAACCATGGAAGTGGACTCGACTAGGGCCCTGGTAGACCACTGGCGCATCTTTCGGATGACCGGACTGCACCCCCCGGCCAGGAGCACCGTGTGGGGGCGCCACTACAGTGCCTACTCGCTGGTGTGGAACGTGGCGTTCCACCTCTGCATGTGGGTGTCCTTCACGGTGAACTTCCTGCTGTCCAACTCGCTGGAGACCTTCTGCGAGAGCCTCTGCGTGGCCATGCCGCACACGCTCTACATGCTGAAACAGTTCAATGTCTACCGGACGCGCGGCGAGCTGCTCCACAGCCACCAGATGCTCCGCCACCTGGACGGCCGGCTGCGCTCCTCCGCCGAGTCCCAGATCGTGGGCGAGGGCATCGCCAAGGCGGAGTTCATATTCAGGATCATTGGCTGCGGCGTCGTGTGCGTGATCATGCTCGACATCCTTTACGTAGTCCTGGCCAGCGAGCCCACCCTGATGTACCCCTCCTGGATTCCCTGGAACTGGACGAGCAGCTCCTCCTCCTACCTGCTTACCGTCGCCCTGCACACAAGCGGCATAATCGCAACGGCGGCCGTGGTCCTCAATTTGAGCACCTATCCGGGCACCTACCTGCTCCTGCTCAGCGCCCACACCAAGGCCCTGGCCTGGCGAGTCGCCAGCCTGGGTCACGGCAGGACACTCCCGGCGGACCAGGTGCAGGCACTCCTGGTTGGCTACATCCAGGACCACCAGATTATCGTGCAGTAAGTAGGGGAAACTTACGCTTACAAGGTACTTGCAGAAATAAACACCTAATACAAAGTTACGTCGATTTCCTATTATTTTCCATTTTTTTTCGAATTTTTCCTGTATAAGCTATTTCCAATTTCTACTAAATTAAAATAGTATTTTTATTGTTCCCATGGCAGTCAATTAACAGTCGTCCGATTTCTATAATTTAAGCCAGATTTAAAAAAATATATTACTATATTCCGGAGTGTATCTCGTTCCGGTCTCAATCAGATAGCCTGTGATGCCGATCTATATATTATATAATATATACTCTGTAGGGTCGGAAACTCCTTCTACAAGGTCTTGCAATCTTTTGACTGAAATTATCATTGATTTAAATTATAATTACTTTTAACCACCCAAAGTCACCCATTATCACCCACCAATTCAACAACGTCGTTCAAAATAATTGGACTAGAATAATTTATTGCCAAGCAGCAATAGTTGATTTCATTATTTTATTTTCATTTCAATTCTCGAATATTCTAAAGCCGCCTTCATCTGCGGCATTGTTATATGTCGAGGTAGCTATATCTGCAACTAATAAAACTGCAGGCCCAAAGCATTTTTTAATAGGGAATTCTCCAGATCTCGTAAACGCCTTCCAATCTTAAGCTTCTGATTCACTGGACTGCGCCTGCGTTGTACGCATAGTTGGTTTTGATTTGGCAGTGGGTTTGGTCCATAAAAAAAGACTGCCTTACCACGAAGAAAGATATGGCAGTGAGTTTAAGCGATCTCGAAAATGTTAAGCGGCTCGAGAAGCAAATCCAGGAAATCCACGACTTGCCAAATGCGCTTCTTGAGACGCTTAACCCTTTCGAAATCGTTCAGACCGACTGTCATATCCCTCCACAATAAGGCAGACTTTCCTAAAGGCCTTGGCTTTCATCAGTTTTGCACATCATCTTCGGAAAGGGAATATTTCTCGTCGTTAACTGGAATTTTGGAAACCATTCACCGCCACTAAGGATCTCATATAAGAACGTGCGAAAATGAATTTATACAGAAAACTTACCGTTTGGAATTGAGGAATCTCTGCTAATAAGTTTGGGTTAAAGTACCACTGCTGGTCGGGGAATCATCTTCGAGGTCCTTCTACGTGTATGTTTCTAAAAATGTTTTGCTTAGAAAAAAAAAAACGAGGACGGAAGCTAACGTCGGAAAGCCGAAGTTATAATACTCTTGCAGACTTTGCCGAAATTGCTAAAATTGAAAAAGTAGCGAAAATAATAAGTTATACATAAATAAATTAGATTTGCGTAGTTTCAGTCAATAGCTTTTATACTGCAAAAATGTAATATAAAAACAAGAGAGAACGCTATAGTCGGGTGCCCCGACTATCAGATACCCGTTACTCAGGTAAAGGGAGTGCGAGGGAGATGGAGATAGAAACTTCGATCACGCATAACTTTTTAACGAATGGTCCGATTTGAAAAATTTCTTCTACATTTCGATAGGTATTGATAAACACAATAAAACTGCATTTTTACTTTTCCGAAATATTTAAATTTTTAAAATCGTATATAAGCGATTGTGGGCGTTAAAGGGGGCGTGGCACCTTTTTGAAACAAACTTGCGCTGCGTAGGAACTCCTAGAATCTGCATGCAAAATGCCAATCTTCTAGCTTTTATAGTTTCCGAGATCTCAGCGTTCATACGGACAGACAGACAGACGGACAGACGGACAGACGGACAGACGGACAGACGGACATGGCTATATCGACTCGGCTAGTGACCCTGATCAAGAATATATATACTTTATAGGGTCGGAAACGCTTCCTTCTACCTGTTACATACTTTTGCACGAATACAATATACCCTTTTACTCTACGAGTAACGGGTATAACAAGAGAGAACGCTATAGTCGGGTGCCCCGACTATCAGATACCCGTTACTCAGGTAAAAGGAGTACGAGGGAGATGGAGATAGAAACTTTGATCACGCATAACTTTTTAACGAATGGTCCGATTTGAAAAATTTCTACATTTCGATAGGTATTGATAAACACAATAAAACTGAATTTTTACTTTTCCGAAATATTTAAATTTTTAAAATCGTATATAAGCGATTGTGGGCGTTAAAGGGGGCGTGGCACCTTTTTGAAACAAACTTGCGCTGCGTAGGAACTCCTAGAATCTGCATGCAAAATGCCAATCTTCTAGCTTTTATAGTTTCCGAGATCTCAGCGTTCATACGGACAGACAGACAGACGGACAGACGGACAGACGGACATGGCTAGATCGAATCGGCTAGTGATCCTGAACAAGAATATATATACTTTATAGGGTCGGAAACGCTTCCTTCTAGCTGTTACATACTTTTGCACGAATACAATATACCCTTTTACTCTACGAGTAACGGGTATAACTAGAAAGGAAAGCTAACTTCGGGCGGAGCCTAAGTTGATATACCCTTGCAGAATATTCTGTAAATAATATTCTCCAAAAATATTCATATGATGCATTCTTAATACTCATAAAAATCCCAACTTCCTAACTTTAAAACAAGTGAGAATGCTATAGTCGAGTGCCTCGACTATTAGATACCCCTTACTCAGTTAAAATTATCAATTTGAATTCGGCGATCTCTTAGAGCTGGCAGATTTACAGCACGAGCATCAGCATCAGCGGTGCTTTAGCGCAGGCAGCTTTTGTCCTGCACCAACTGCTGTGTTTATGTTTATGTTTTTGAGTGCAATGCTTACATACATACACACATACGTTATTGTTTGACTCAGACCTCCAATTTGGCCAACTTGATTTGATTTGCATAGTTCTTGGGATATAGTTCGGTATTGACAAATGAAAACCATCGCAATTTCCTTTAATATAAATCCTTATCGAGAATTACCGTTGATTCTGTTAAGCACCTTGGCCAGCTGTTACAAAGTCATCCGTTAGATGGCGCTATTGGTACCACGGGCCATGAAAGGCGGAAATGTAGGCGCTAGCCAGGTTTAAGCGTTTAACGGGTTTATGGGCGTTAGAGTGGGCGTGGCAAACTTTTATTAGGCCAATCGATAGGTATTGACGAAACAAATACATATTAATAAAAATTTTCGTAATAGCATCAAAACTGAGGCCACAGCTTGTAGATTGTGGGCGTCAGAGGGGGCGTGGCACCATTTTGAAACAAACTTGCGCTGCGTAGGAACTCCTAAGATCTACATGCAATATGCCAATCTTCTGGCTTTTATAGTTTCCGAGATCTCAGCGTTCATACGGACAGACAGACGGACAGACAGATGGACAGACAGGACAGACGGACATGGCTAGATCGACTCGGCTAGTGATCCTGAACAAGAATATATATACTTTATAGGGTCGGAAACGCTTCCTTCTACCTGTTACATACTTTTGCACGAATACAATATACCCTTTTACTCTACGAGTAACGGGTATAAACACCAAAGTTATGGTATTTCCTATCGTTATATGGGAGCTATAGGATATAGCCGGCCGATCCTTATGAAATTTGGTATTGATTAGCCAAATATAAAACCCATAGAAAATCCCAACTTCCTAACTATACAAACACCAAAGTTATGGCATTTCCTATCGTTCAGTTATATGGCAGCTATAGGATATAGTCGGCCGATCCCGGCCGATCCCGGCCGTTTCGACTTATATACTGCGTGCAAAGGAAAAAGGGTGTGTGCAAAGTTTCATTTTGATATCTTTAAAACTGAGAGACTAGTTCGCGGAGAAACAGACAGACGGACAGACAGAGGGACAGACGGACATGCTTATATCAACTTAGGAGGTGATCCTGATCAAGAATATATATACTTTATAGGGTCGGGGATGTCTCCTTCACTGCGTTGCACACTTTTGACCAAAATTATAATACCCTCTGCAAGTGTATAAAAAGAAAGAAAAGCTAACTTCGGGCGGAGCCGAAGTTTAAATACCCTTGCATAATATTCTGTAAATTATAGTCTCCAAAATTATTCATATGATGCATTCTTAATACTGATAAAAATCCCAACTTCCTAACTTTACAAACACCAAAGTTATGGCATTTTCAATCGTTCAGTTATATGGCAGCTACAGGATATAGTCGACCGATCCCTATAAAATTTGGTTATGGCATTTCCTATCGTTCAGTTATATGGCGGCTATAGGATATAGACGGCCGATCCCGGCCGTTCCGACTTATATAATGCGTGCAAAGGAAAGAAGGGTGTGTGCAAAGTTTCAATTCGATATCTTTAAAACTGAGTGACTAGTTCGCGTAGAAACAGACAGACGGACAGACAGAGGGACAGACGGACATGCTTATATCAACTTAGGAGGTGATCCTGATCAAGAATATATATACTTTATAGGGTCGGAGATGTCTCCTTCACTGCGTTGCACACTTTTGACCAAAATTATAATACCCTCTGCAAGGGTATAAAAAAAAGAAAGGAAAGTTAATTCGGGCGTAGCCGAAGTTGATATACCCTTGCAGAATATTATGTACATTATGTTCTCCAAAATTATTCATATGATGCATTCTTAATACTCATAAAAAATCCCAAATTTCTAACTTAACAAACACCAAAGTTATGGCATTTCCGATCAATCAGTTATATGGCAGCTACTGGATATAGACGTCCGATCGGCACGCGCTGTTACCTTGATGAAGGTACGCATAAAAACTACGATTTAAAAAAATTTATGGCAATAGCTTTTACACTTTACCCTATTACATTTACATTTTACCCTATTTTTCCTATGGGAGCTATAGGATATAGACGTCCGATCGGCATGCGCTTTGACCTTGATGAAGGGATGCAATTAAAAAAATGTATGGCAATAGCTTTTACACTGCGCGAAATAATCTGAAAAACATCAAATTTGGACCGATTTTACCCTATTGTTCCTATGGGAGCTATTGGATATAGACATCCAATCGACACGCGATTTTACCTTAATCAAGGTATGCATAAAAAAATAAGATTTGGAACGATTCATGTCAATAGCTTTTACACTTCGCAAAATATCATTAATTCTTGCAAGGAATATCCGATTGTTCCTATGGGAGCTATAGGATATAGACGTCCGATTGGCACGCGTTTTTACCCTGATCAAGGTATGCTTAAAACAATACGATTTGGCAAGATTTATGTTAATAGCTTTTACACTGCGCGAAATATTGTCAATTCTTGCAAGATATATCCGATTGTTCCTATGGGAGCTATAGGATATAGACGTCCGATTGGCACGCGTTTTTACCCTGATCAAGGTATGCTTAAAACAATACGATTTGGCAAGATTTATGTTAATAGCTTTTACACTGCGCGAAATATTGTCAATTCTTGCAAGATATATCCGATTGTTCCTATGGGAGCTATTGGATATAGAAGTCCGATCGGCACCCGCTGTTACCCTGATTAAGGTATGCATAAAAAATACGATTTGGAAAGATTTATATAAATGGCTATTACACTGCGCGAAATATCATAAATTCATGCAAGGTATGTATATCCGATTGTTCTTATGGGAGCCATGGGATATAGGCATCCGATCGACACGCGATTTCACCTTGATAAAGGAATGCATAAAAACATTCGATGTAAAAAAATCTATGACAAAAAATGGCAAAATTTATGGCTTTTACACTGTGCGAAATAATCTGAAAAACATTAATTTTGGACCGATTTTACCATATTTTTCTTATGGGAGCTATAGGATATAGGCATCCGATCGGCACGCGCTTTGACCTTGATGAAGGAATGAATACAAAAATATGATTTGCTAAAATTTATGGCAATAACTTTTACACTGCGCGAAATAATCTGAAAAACATCAAATTTGGACCGGTTTTACCCTATTGTTCCTATGGGAGCTATAGGATATAGACGTCCGAGCGCCAAGCGCTAAAATATCATCAATTCTTGCGAGGTATGTCCGATTGTTCCTATGGGAGCTATTGGGTATAGACGTCTTATCGGCACGTGTTTTTACCTTGATCAAGGCATGCATAAGCCAATACTATTTGGCAAGATTCATGTTAATAGCTTTTACACTGCGCGAAATATCATCAATTCATGCAAGGTATATCCAATTGCTCCTATGGGAGCTATTGGATATAGACGTCCGGTCGGCACGCGCTGTTACCTTGATGAAGGAATGCATAAAAAAATACGATTTCAAACAAATTATGGCAATAGCTTTTACACTGCGCGAAATAATCTGAAAAACATTAAATTTGGACCGATTTTACCCTATTTTTCCTATGGGAGCTATAGGATATAGACTTCCGATCGGCACGCGCTGTTACCCTGATTAAGGTATGCATAAAAAATACGATTTGGAAAGATTCATGTCAATAGCTTTTGCACTGCGCAAAATATCATCAATTCTCGCGAGGTATAACCGATTGTTCCTATGGGAGCTATTGGATATAGACGTCCGATCGGCACGCGTTTTTACCTTGATCAAGGCATGCATAAAACAATACGATTTGGGCAGATACATGTTAATAGCGTTGACACTGCGCGAAATATCATCAATTCTTGCAAGATATATCCGATTGTTCCTATGGGAGCTATTGGATATAGACGTCCGATCGGCACGCGCTGTTGCCCTGATTAAGGTATGCATAAAAAATAAGATTTGGAAAGATTTATATCAATAGCTTTTACACTGCACGAAACATCATCAATTCATGCAAGGTATATCCGATTGTTCCTATGGGAGCTTTAGGATATAGACGTCCAAGCGACACGCGATTTTACCTTAATTTATATCAATAGCTTTTACACTGCACAAAATATCATCAATTCATGCAAGGTATATCCGATTGTTCCGATGGGAGCTATAGGATATAGATGTCCGATCGGCACGCGATTTTACCTTAATCAAGGTATGCATAAAAAATTAGATTTGGAAAGATTCATGTCAATAGCATTTACACTGCGCAAAATATCATCAATTCTTGCAAGTTATATCCGATTGTGCCTATGGGAGCTGTAGGATATAGACGTCCGATCGGCAGTCGTTTTTACCTTGATCAAGGTATGCATAAGCCAATACTATTTGGCAAGATTCATGTTAATAGCTTTTACACTGCGCGAAATATCATAAATTCTTGCAAGATATATCCGATTGTTCCTATGGGAGCTATTGGATATAGACGTCCGGTCGGCACGCGCTGTTACCTTGATGAAGGTATGCATAAAAAAATACGATTTCAAACAAATTATGGCAATAGCTTTTACACTGCGCGAAATAATCTGAAAAACATTAAATTTGGACCGATTTTACCCTATTTTTCCTATGGGAGCTATAGGATATAGACGTCCGATCGGCATGCGCCTTGACCCTGATGAAGGGATGTATAAAAAAATACGATTTGAAAATATTTATGGCAATAGCTTTTACACTGCGCCAAATATCATCAATTCATGCAAGGTAAATCCGATTGTTCCTATGGGAGCTATAGGATATAGACATCCGATCTATACGCGATTTTACCTTAATCACGGTATGTACAAAAAAATTAGATTTGGAAAGATTCATGTCAATAGCTTTTACATTGCGCAATATATCATCAATTCTTGCAAGGTATATCCCATTAAGATTTTGAAAGATTTATATCAATAGCTTTTACACTGCACAAAATATCATCAATTCATGCAAGGTATATCCGATTGTTCCGATGGGAGCTATAGGATATAGACGTCCGATCGGCACGCGATTTTACCTTAATCAAGGTATGCATAAAAAAAGATTTGGAAAGATTCATGTCAATAGCTTTTACACTGCGCAAAATATCATCAATTCTTGCGAGGTATGTCCGATTGTTCCTATGGGAGCTATAGGAAATAGACGTCCGATCGGCACGCGTTTTTACCTTGATCAAGGTATGCATAAAAAAATTACGATTTGGCAAGATTCATGTTAATAGCTTTTACACTGCGCGAAATATCATCAATTCATGCAAGGTATATCCAATTGCTCCTATGGGAGCAATAGGATATAGACCTCCGGTCGACACGCGATTTTACCTTAATCAAGGTATGTATAAACAAATAAGATTTGCGCAAAATATCATCAATTCTTGCAAGTTAAATCCGATTGTTCCTATGGAAGCTATAGGAAATAGACGTCCGATCGGCAAGCGTTTTTACCTTGATCAAGGTATGCATAAAACAATACGATTTGGGAAGATACATGTTAATAGCTTTGACACTGCGCGAATTATCATCTATTCTTGCAAGTTATATCCGATTGTTCCTATGGGAGCTATAGGAAATAGACGTCCGATCGGCAAGCGTTTTTACCTTGATCAAGGTATGCATAAAACAATACGATTTGGGAAGATACATGTTAATAGCTTTGACACTGCGCGAAATATCATCTATTCTTGCAAGTTATATCCGATTGTTCCTATGGGAGCTATTGGATATAGACGTCCGATAGGAACGCGCTGTTACCTTAATGAAGAATTGCAAAAAAAATACTGTTTGAAAAAATGTATGGCAAGAGCTTTTACACTGCGCGAAATAATCTGAAAAACATAAAATTGGACCGATTTTACCCCAATGTTCCTATGGGAGCTATAGGATATAGACATCCGGTCGACACGCGATTTTACCTTAATCAGGGTATGCATAAAAAATAAAATTTGGAGAGATTCATGTCAATAGCTTTTACACTGCGCGAAATATCATGAATTCTTGCAAGATATATCCGAGCTATTGGATATAGACAACCGATCGGCACGCGCTGTTACCTTGATGAAGGAATGCATAAAAAATATGATTTGAAAAAATTTATGGCAATAGCTTTTACACTGCGCGAAATATCATCAATTATTGCAAGATATATCCGATTGTTCCTATGGGAGCTATAGGATATAGACGTCAGATCAGCACGCGCTTTTACCTTGATGAAGGTATACATAAAAAATACGATTTGAAAATTTTCATGTTAATTTGGACCGATTTGACCCTATTGTTCCTATGGGAGCTATAGAATATAGGCATCCGGTCGACACGCGATTTTACCTTAATCAGGGTATGCATAAAAAAATAAGATTTGGAAAGATTCATGTCATTAGCTTTTACACTGCGCAAAATATCATCAATTCTTGCAGGGTATATCCGATTGTTCCTATGGGAGCTACTGAATATAGACGTCCGATCGACACGTGATTTTACCTTAATAAAGGTGTGCATAAAAAAAAAGATTTGGAAAGATTCATGTCAATAGCTTTTACACTGCGCAAAATATCATCAATTCTTGCAAGGTATATCCGATTGTTCCTATGGGAGCTATAGGAAATAGACGTCCGATCGGCACGCGTTTTTACCTTGATCAAGGTATGCATAAAAAAATTACGATTTGGCAAGATTCATGTTAATAGCTTTTACACTGCGCGAAATATCATCAATTCATGCAAGGTATATCCGATTGCTCCTATGGGAGCAATAGGATATAGACATCCGGTCGACACGCGATTTTACCTTAATCAAGGTATGTATAAAAAAATAAGATTTGGAAAGATTCATGTCATTAGCTTTTACACTGCGCAAAATATCATCAATTCTTGCAGGGTATATCCGATTGTTCCTATGGGAGCTACTGAATATAGACGTCCGATCGACACGTGATTTTACCTTAATAAAGGTGTGCATAAAAAAAAGATTTGGAAAGATTTATGTCAATAGCTTTTACACTGCGCAAAATATCATCAATTCTTGCAAGGTATATCCGATTGTTCCTATGGGAGCTATAGGAAAAAGACTTCCGATCGGCACGCGTTTTTACCTTAATCAAGGTATGCATAAACCAATACGATTTGGCAAGATTCATGTTAATAGCTTTTACACTGCGCGAAATATCATCAATTCTTGCAAGATCTATCCGATTGTTCCTATGGGAGCTATTGGATATAGACGTCCGGACGGCACGCGCTGTTACCTTGATGTAGGAATGCATAAAAAATTACGATTTAAAAAAAAATTATGGCAATAGCTTTTACACTGCGCGAAATAATCTGAAAAACATTAAATTTGGACCGATTTTACATTATTTTTCCTATGGGAGCTATAGGATATAGACGTCCGATCGGCATGCGCTTTGACCCTGATGAAGGGATGTATAAAAAATACGATTTGAAAAAATTTATGGCAATAGCTTTTACACTGCGCGAAATAATCTGAAAAATATCAAATTTGGACCGATTTGACCCATTTTTTCTATGGGAGCTATAGGATATAGACGTCCGATCGGTACGCGCTGTTACCCTGATTAAAGTATGCATAAAAAAATACGATTTAGAAAGATTTATATCAATAGCTCTTACACTGGGCGAAATATTATCAATTCATGCAAGGTATATCCGATTGTTCTTATGGAAGCTATAGGATATAGACATCCGATCGATACGCGATTTTACCTTAATCAAGGTATGCCCAAAAAAATTAGTTTTGGAAAGCTTCATGTCAATAGCTTTTACACTGCGCAAAATATCATCAATTCTTGCAAGGTATATCCCTTTTAAGATTTGGAAAGATTTATATCAATAGCTTTTACACTGCGCAAAATATCATCAATTCTTGCAAGTTATATCCGATTGTTCCTATGGGAGCTATAAGAAATAGACGTCCGATCGGCAAGCGTTTTTACCTTGATCAAGGTATGCATAAAACAATACGATTTGGGAAGATACATGTTAATAGCTTCGACACTGCGCGAAATATCATCTATTCTTGCAAGATATATCCGATTGTTCCCATGGGAGCTATTGGATATAGACGTCCGATCGGCCCGCGCTGTTACCTTGATGAAGGAACGCAAAGAAAATACGATTTAAAAAAATTTATGGCAATAGCTTGTACACTGCGAGAAATAATCTGAAAAACATTATATTTGGACCGATTTTACCCTATTTTTCCTATGGGAGCTATAGGATATAGACGTCCGATCGGCATGCGCTTTGACCCTGATGAAGGGATGTATAAAAAAATACGATTTGAAAAAATTTATGGCAATAGCTTTTACACTGCGCGAAATAATCTGAAAAACATCAAATTTGGAGCTATAGGATATAGACGTCCGATCGGTACGCGCCGTTACCCTGATTAAGGTATGCATAAAAAAATACGATTTGGAAAGATTTATATCAATAGCTCTTACACTGGGCGAAATATTATCAATTCATGCAAGGTATATCCGATTGTTCCTATGGGAGCTATAGGATATAGACATCCGATCGATACGCGATTTTACCTTAATCAAGGTATGCACAAAAAAATTAAATTTGGAAAGCTTCATGTCAATAGCTTTTACACTGCGCAAAATATCATCAATTCTTGCAAGGTATATCCCTTTAAGATTTGGAAAGATTTATATCAATAGCTTTTACACTGCGCAAAATATCATCAATTAATGCAAGGTATATCCGATTGTTCCTATGGGAGGTATATAGGATAAGACTTCCGATCGGCACTCGTTTTTGCCTTGATCAAGGTATGCATAAAACAATACGATTTGGCAAGATTCATGTTAATAGCTTTTACACTGCGCGAAATATCATCGATTCTTGCAAGATCTATCCGATTGTTCCTATGGGAGCTATTGGATATAGACGTCCGGACGGCACGCGCTGTTACCTTGATGTAGGAATGCATAAAAAAATACGATTTAAAAAAAAATTATGGCAATAGCTTTTACACTGCGCGAAATAATCTGAAAAACATTAAATTTGGACCGATTTTACATTATTTTTCCTATGGGAGCTATAGGATATAGACGTCCGATCGGCACGCGCTTTTACCTTGATGAAGGAATGCATAAAAACATACGATTTAAAAAAATGTATGGCAATAGCATTTACACTGCGCGAAATAAGCTGAAGAACATCAATTTTGGACCGATTTTACGCTATTGTTCCTATGGGAGCTATAGGATATAGACGTCCGATCGCCACGCGCTTTTACCCTGATCAAGGTATGCATTAGAAAATACGATTTGGAAAGATTCATGTCAATGGCTTTTACACTGCGCGAAATAATCTGAAAAACATCCGATCGCCACACGCTTTTACCCTGATCAAGGTATGCATAAACCAATACGATTTGGCAAGATTCATGTTAATAGCTTTTACACTGCGCGAAATATCATCAATTCTTGCAAGATATATCCGATTGTTCCTATGGGAGCAATTGATGTAAACATCCGGTCGGTACACCCTGTTATCTTGATGAAGGAATGCACAAAAAATACGATGTAAAAATATTTATGGCAATAGCTTTTACACTGCGAGAAATAATCTGAAAAAACATTAAATTTGGACCGATTTTACCCTATTTTACACTGCGCGAAATATCATCAATTCTTGCAAGATATATCCGATTGGTCCTATGGGAACAGATCGCTATCTCTTAAACTGAGCTCGCAAACGGTATTGAAACAGACGGACAGACGGACATGGCTATATCGACTCCCCTATTGATCCTGATCAGGAATATATTTAATTTATAGGGTCGGAAACGTCTCCTTCACTGCGTTACAAAGGGTATAATTAAGCAATAGTTTACACAATATATTTTTGGGCTTACCTGAAGATGTGATCGGTAGCACAGCCAGAATATGAATGCCCTTTCGTTCAGCAAAGGCTGAAAATGTCGACTTTTAATGCATTGACATTTTATTCCAAGGCACACTCTTTTAAGAAAAAATCATTTAGTTTCTGTTATCAAATTGTTTTTAATCGATTGTCCAGCAAAACAATTCAGAAACATACAAGTAGAAAGGACCTCGAGGATGATTCCCTGACCAGCAGTGCGACTATAACCCAAACTTATCAGCAGAGAGCCCCCAATTCCAAACGGTTAGTTTTCTGTATAAATTCATTTTCGCACGGTCTGATACATGTTCCTTAGAAGCAGTGGATGGTTTCCAATCATCCAGTTACCCACGAGAAATATTCCCTTTCCGAAGATGATGTGCAATACTGATGAAAGCCAAGGCCTTTAGGAAAGTCTGCCTTACTGCGGAGGGATATGACAGTCGGTCTGCCCGATTTCGAAAGGGTTAAGCGTCTCAAAAAGCGCATTTGGCAAATCGTGGATTTCCTGGATTTGCTTCTCGAGCCGCTTAACATTTTCGAGATCGCTTAAACTCACTGCCATATCTTTCTTCGTGGTAAGGCAGTCTTTTTTTTATGGACCAAACCCAGTGCCAAATACAAACAACTACCGAGATTTTCTTTCGCCTTCCGGATACAAGCCATTCTTTTCGGATCAGGATCAAAAAACCAAAGAAATCCAAGATTGAGCAGCACTTGGCTCCCAAATAGGTGCCACTTAACTTAATACCACACCTGTTAGATCGTTTTTTCTAAATGTCTATATGAATAAAATAGTACATTTTGTATAATACTTCAAGAAATTCCAAAAAATGTAAGCAAACGAACTCAGTGGAATAAAGTTATAACAAGAGAGAACGCTATAGTCTAGTGCCTCGACTATTAGATACCCGTTACTCAGCTAAACAACTTTATATAAATATGCCTTCTTGTATGTTTTTCGCCGCTCGAATCAGCTCCCGATTTTTATGTTAAAATCGGTACCCAGGGAACACCTCCAATTTGGCTAACTTGATTTGATTTGCATAGTTCTTGGGATATAGTTCGGTACTGACAAATGAAAGCCATCTCAATTTCCTTTAATAGAAATCCTTATCGAGAATTAACGTTGACTCTGTTGAGCACCTTGGCCAGCTGTTCCAAAGTCGTCCGTTAGATGGCGCTATTGTATACGCCATGAAAGGCGGAAATGTAGGCGCTAGCCAGGCTTAAGTGTTTAATGGGTTTTTGGGCGTTAGAGTGGGCGTGGCAAACTTTTATTTGGCCAATCGATAGGTATTGACGAAACAAATACATATCAAAAAAAATTTTCATAATAGCATCAAAACTGTGGCAACAGCTTGTGGCTTGTGGGCGTCAGAGGGGGCGTGGCACCATTTTGAAACAAACTTGCGCTGCGTAGGAACTCCTAAAATCTACATGCAAAATGCCAATCTTCTAGCTTTTATAGTTTCCGAGATCTCAGCGTTCATACGGACAGACAGACGGACAGACAGAAAGACGGACATGGCTAGATCGACTCGGCTAGTGATCCTGAACAAGAATATATATACTTTATAGGGTCGGAAACGCTTCCTTCTACCTGTTACATACTTTTGCACGAATACAATATACCCTTTTACTCTACGAGTAACGGGTATAACAGTTTGCTTGCTGTCATTTTATTATTTCTTGTCAGTGCTAATAATATTTTATTTTTGTTTTTAATATCAGGGCTTTTTAAGGTTCCGGGACTTTCTCTTTGGTTTATTTTGTTTCAATTAATTATAATTTCGGCAACACAGAGCTTACATACCTTTGGAGCTTTAACACAATATAGTTTAAAATTATGAATATTTGACTGATATTGATTTATCTATGTGATATAGTCCGTTGATTTTTGTTAAATTAAAATTTTTGTTTATCTTAAAAACAATTTTATTATGATTTCTTGGTTTTCAACTGTTTCCGTATTTAGTTTGGATCTTTTCTATAAGAGCTATTTAGGCCCAGCGATAAAAAAAATATAATCGACAAAAGGCCTTGACTTTTAGAGGTGGAAGATATGTATAATTATATATGTCGCAGATCAAATAATTGTTTGAATTATGGAATCTGTTAACTAATTCTAAGTAGGCATCCGTTTCATCGGCATCTTATTTAAATCGATTTTTTATAGGAGCAAGTCGTTTGTGGAAAGCAATATGCAGGGTCTTTTTGCAGGCTGTTGGGTGAATATGCTTACCAAAGTCCTTCTTATCCATAACCTTGATCTAAGTTAAGGAGATCTGGGGGCTGGCAAAACAGCTTCTGTGAATCCTTTCCTCAATCTTAAACTTTTACCCTCCAGGGTAATAATAATAAATTATAAAATAAAATAACATTTCTTGAATAAGATGCCCCTAAAATAAAATTCAATTAACATTCAGGCACCCATTTGGAACCCACATTTTTAACCACCTAAAGTCACGTTTCTTATACCTCGCCCATTTAACAACGGCATTCACAATATTCTGACTTTTTGCAGTGCGGCAATCGTAGATGTCAATAAAACATATTTTCATTTTAGATTTCAGATTTTATTGAAGGAATTTTTATTGTTATTTGATTAAAAAGATAACGACATGTAAAAAATAAACAAAAACTGCGATGATCCTTAAAAGCATTTAAATGTTTGTTCATATTCATATTCATATTCAGAATTTAAATGAATGTGAAGTTTATACACCCTTGCAGTTGTAACAAGAATGTCCATTCTAGAAGTTGACAATTTACTTTTACTTGCAAGGGCTGCAGTGGTTTTCTGCTCTACTTCCTTGAATAGAATAATTGACAAATAATCTGCAGGGGTGACATGCGAAAGTTAGATTATTTTCTCGTTGTTTTACCCTTCAGAAGGTATCACAATTTTAGTCAAACCTTCGGCTTGCCGAAGATAGCTTTCCTTCCAGTTTGTTCAAAGACATTGTATTATGTTCATGAAGAAGTAAGCCACGATTGTCCTATGTCGCTTCTCACCGCAGCCTGCTTAAGTCGCTGGAGCGATCGCTGTCGATGACCTGTTTCCTGCAATTCTTCTGTACGGCCTGCGCCCAGTGCACCATCTGCTACTTCCTGATCTTCGAGAGCGTCGGGGTCATGCGGTTCACGAACATGTTTTTCCTGCTGGTGGCCTTCACCACCGAGACCGTGCTGCTCTGCTACATCGCCGAGATCCTCTGCCAGGAGGGAGAGGACCTGCTGGCGGCGGTCTACAGCTGTAACTGGCTGGACCAGTCGGTGCTTTTCCGGCGGCTGCTGCTCCAAATGCTCGTGCGCTGCCAGAAACCGATGATCTTGGTGTCTGGAGTCATAGTGCCCATCAGCATGAAGACCTTTATGGCGGTATGTGCACGGGGAAAGTCTTCGTCATTTTCATATAGCTTGTAACCCTGCAACTCCAGGTGGTGAAGGGAGCCTACACCATGCTCACCCTGCTGAATGAAATGAGAAAATCGTCGCTGGAATACAACTAATGGCCTCATCGAATTAAAATGGCTTCTATCACTAGAAAAGTTGGGCCGCAAAATGATGAAGGGCTGAACTAAAGGATACCCTTATAAATAGCTTTAGTTTACCGCTCGGTTCAAGAAACGTAGAAAAAAATCGCTAAAATGTTAATGTTCTTATACATTGTAGAAAAAATTAGAACTTCTAGTTAACACAATCGACATGCAATAAAATAAGTACCCGGAAATTATTTTTCTGAATATGTGGATCTTGATTAAATAACTCACGGTTCAGTGCGTTTCTATGGCAGCTGAAATTGTTAAAATTACTATATTTCTAAGTATATGGGTATACTAAAGAAACACCGAGGGTTTCTATGGAAGATCCCACCCCTTCTGACCTATAAACTACCTACAACAGGAAGAAGACTTTCTGCTAAGTTTAAAGCAGAGGAACTAGTTTGTGTACGGACGGACGGACAGACTGACATGGCTAAATCTGGAAATGTGTCGGAAATGTGTCCCTCACAACTTTATTAATTAAGTTTAAAAGTTTCTAATTCGAAAATAAGCTATTTTTACTTTAATATTTGATATTTGCTTATGGCTTATCCGTAATAAATGTTAATTTATTTTGATGAAACAGGAATTTCGAATGGTTAAAATGAGTACCCCACTTATATTGCGATCTATTTTAGCTTATATAAAATAAGCAAAGTAAACTAAAACTTAAATATATAGGAAATGTGAAATTGCCTTAACGCAGAGGTATTCTATTTTTTGAGTGAAACGTTTTTTTTTCGAGTATCTACATCAATATAAATCAAAGAAACCATCTTGCATCCTGACAACAGCGGCATTAAACTCAGTTGATTTTTAATTCCACCGAATCTTTGAGCTAAATCGATAAAATTAATTTCATTCTTTGTCCGTGTTTTTTTCAAGGTGCAAGTTAAGGTAATTATTTTAAGGTAATTGAATATAGACATAATTATATTTTATGTATTATCTCTTTCCGGTCTCATTTAGATAGCCTGTGATGCCGATCTATATATTATATAATATATACTCTGTAGGGTCGGAAACTCCTTCTACAAGGTCTTGCAATCTTTTGACTGAAATTATCATTGATTTAAATTATAATTACTTTTAACCACCCAAAGCCACCCATATCACCCACCAATTTAACAACGTCGTTCAAAATAATTGGACTAGAATAATTTATTGCCAAGCAGCAATAGTTGATTTCATTATTTTATTTTCATTTAAATTCTCGAATATTCTAAAGCCGCCTTTATCTGCGGCATTGTTTCATGTCGAGGTAGATATTTCTGCAACTAATAAAACTGCAGGTCCAAAGCATCCTTTAATAGGGAATTCTCTAGATCTCGTAAACGCCTTCCAATCTTAAGCTTCTGATTCGCTGGACTGCGCCTGCGTTGTACGCATAGTTGGTTTTGATTTGGCAGTGGGTTTGGTCCATACAAAATACTGCCTTACCACGAAGAAAGATATGGCAGTGAGTTTAAGCGATCTCGAAAATGTTAAGCGGCTCGAGAAGCAAATCCAGGAAATCCACGACTTGCCAAATGCGCTTCTTGAGACGCTTAACCCTTTCGAAATCGTTTAGGCCGACTGTCATATCCCTCCACAATAAGGCAGACTTTCCTAAAGGCCTTGGCTTTCATCAGTATTGCACATCATCTTCGGAAAGGGAATATTTCTCGTGGGTAACTGGATGTTTGGAAACCATTCACCGCCACTAAGGATCTCATATAAGAACGTGCGAAAATTAATTTATACAGAAAACTTACCATTTGGAATTGGGGGCTCTCTGCTGATTAGTTTGGGTTATAGTCGCACTGCTGGTCGGGGAAGCATCCTCGATGTCCTTTCTACTTGTATGTTTCTGAATTGTTTTGCTGAGAACTTAAAAAAAAATTAGGCAACAATTTACACAATAATATTTGTTGGCCTTACCTGAAGATGTGCTCGCTAGCAGAGCCAGAATATGAATGACCCTTCGTTCAGCAAAGGCTCAAAATGTCGACTTTTTAGGCACTGACATTTGATCCCAAGGCACACTCTTTAAAAAAAAAATCATTTAGTTTTAGTTATCGAATTGCTTTTAATCGATTGTCTAGCAGCTTAGAACTCTAAGCAACACTTAACAGATAGTTTTTGTACAATTCATAGTGTGCTGTTGTATTTTACAAAATCATCTAATTTTTCTTATAACCAAAAGCGAATATTTTTGAGTAAAAAATATCTCTATTAACGTGGGATCATTTTCATTTCTTAACAGGTGTAGTGAAACCTCAGTTTTTTATGGAAATATTTAAAATATTAATTTTTAGCCGAAAGCTAAGTTAAATAATTTGTAAAATACAAAACAACAGTATAAAATATTAATTATAAGTATGGGCCGACTTACCTGAGGGGCTGCCTCCGCAGCTGTGTAGCGCAGCGTGGTGGGTCCGAAAGTGGGTGTGGGCGCCTCCGTCTCGTAGAGACTGCTGGGTGGGTAGATCGGTCGGAACGGCGGTTCCTTGCTAGATAGACCCAAGTACGAGGCACCTGGGAATATTGGGGGAATATTGTAAATCGCTTGTACATATGTTATAAATGTTTTGCCACTTCATATGTTGATTTTAAATGAGAGTTTCCCATATTGCATATCAATTTTAAGATTCATATGTAAACATCATACGTACAGTACATATTCAACAGTGCACACACATAGTACATATTTAACCCCCAGATATTTGTTAATAATAAGATCTATCCTTAATGGGAATATATCATACATTTGTAATTGCCTTTTTTCTATACATACATTCTACATCAAAAGTTTTTACTTTTAGTTAAAAGCAAACTTACATGTTTTTGTAAAATTCCAAACATCACCATATAGAAAAGTATTGGATAAGTGTTGTCTAGAGTTCGAAGCTTCTAGACAATAGATTCAAAGCAACTCAATAACTGAATCTAAATGATGTTTCCTTAAAAGAGTGTGCCTTGGAATCAAATGTCAGTGCATAAAAAGTCGACATTTTCAGCCTTTGCTGAAGGGTCATTCATATTCTGGCTCTGCACCGAGCACATCTTCAAGTAAGGCCAACAAATATTATTGTGTAAATTGTTGCCTTTTTTTTTTTAAGTTCTCAGCAAAACAATTCAGAAACATGCAAGTAGACAGGACCTCGTGGATGATTCGTTGACCAGCAGTGATACCATAACCCAAGCTAGAGCAGAGAGCCCTCAAATCCAAACGGTTAGTTTTCTGTATAAATTCATTCTCGCACGTTCTCATACAAGTTTCTTAGAAGCGGTGTATGGTTTTCAATCATCCAGTTACCCACGAGAAATATTCCTTTTCCGAATGATGTGCAATAGTGATGAAAGCCAAGGCCTTTAGGAAAGTCTGCCTTATTGAGGAGGGACATGACAGTCGGTCTGAACGATGACGAAAGGGTTAAGCGTCTCAAAAAGCGCATTTGGCAAATCGTGGATTTCCTGGATTTGCTTCTCGAGCAGCTTAACATTTTCGAGATCGCTTAAACCCACTGCCTTATCTTTCTTCGTGGTAAGGCAGTATTTTGTATGGACCAAACGCACTGCCAAATCCAAACAACTACCGAGATTTTGTTTATCCTTCCGAATACAAGCCATTCATTTTGGATCAGGACCAAAACTCTAAGAAATCCAAGGGAGCGGCATTATACACCAAACTCAGGCGAAATAGTAAATTTTGTATAATATTTGCAATAAATTTCAAAAAAATGTAAATTCAGTAGAATAAAGTTATCAATATAAAATTAATTTTAGCAAATGCTTAATATACATTGATTGAATTATTAAGGCAAACAAACAAAAAAACCCACTAATATACACAAAATCAGTCATAGGGAGTAACTACTTAACTATTTAAGTATTTAAATTTGAAGTCTTAATTTATACTAAAATCTTGTTATACCCTTGCAGAGGATATTATAATTTTCGTCAAATGTGTGCAACGCAGTGAAGGAGACGACATCTCCGACCCTATAAAGTATATATATTCTTGATCAGGATCACCTCCTGAGTTGATATAAGCATGTCCGTCTGTCTGTTTCTAAGTGAACGAGTTTTAAAGATATCGAGTATATAAGTCGGAACGGCCGGGATCGGCCAACCATATCCTATAGCTAACTGATTGATCGGAAATGCCGTAACTTTGGTGTTTGTAAAGTTAGCTTACATTTCTTGTTATACCCGTTACTCGTAGAGTAAAAGGGTATATTGTATTCGTGCTAAAGTATGTAACAGCAAGAAGGAAGCGTTTCCGACCCTATAAAGTATATATATTCTTGTTCAGGATCACTAGCCGAGTCGATCTAGCCATGTCCGTCTGTCCGTCTGTCTGTCTGTCCGTCTGTCTGTCCGTATGAACGCTGAGATCTCGGAAACTATAAAAGCTAGAAGATTGGCATTTTGCATGCAGATTCTAGGAGTTCCTACGCAGCGCAAGTTTGTTTCAAAAAGGTGCCACGCCCTCTTTAACGCCCACAATCGCTTATATACGATTTTAAAAATTTAAATATTTCGGAAAAGTAAAAATGCAGTTTTATTGTGTTTATCAATACCTATCGAAATCAATACCTATTTCAAATCGGACCATTCGTTAAAAAGTTATGCGTGATCAAAGTTTCTATCTCCATCTCCCTCGCACTCCTTTTACCTGAGTAACGGGTATCTGATAGTCGGGGCACCCGACTATAGCGTTCTCTCTTGTTTTTTAAATATTTTCCTTAGCTGTAATTTTGAGTAGTCCCATTAATAATTTTGAACTAGTTTTAAATAAAATAGAGATTAATGGGTGGAATACTTTATTTCACGATCACTTGTCTTATGCCGGTCAAATGTGCAGCTGACCAGAAAATGTTTTAAAGGATTTCAGCTTTTCAGAATCTTTCTCGCTGCCAAATTTAAAATCATCCAGATAAGCGTAACAATCATCTCTAATTTAATGTAAAGTTCGATTGGCAGTTGGAAATACCTTTAATCCCGATACCTTAATAGTTATTGGTCCCTTCAACAATTTTTGAAATATTCATCCACCCTGCAATACGCTGCATTTTATTTTGTGCGAAATGGGACAGTTTTGATTCCGAAATAAGCTAAATTGATTCTTCTTGGAAGGCATTTGTAATCATACGTTAAAGGCAAAAATCAAATTAAAAGGCATTATTTGAGCAAATATATTGGAAAGGTGAAACCTTTTTGAACCATGTAAATTAAATTTTTTATCAGTCGACAAGGGCTGTAAATATAGTTTTATAAGGAGGATCGACCACAACAAGTACATTTGTTTTTTGGTTAATCAATCATTTCAAAGTTGTCTGATATGATATAAAAACAAGAAAGGAAAGCTAACTTCGGGCGGAGCCGAAGTTGATATACCCTTGCAGAATATTTTGTAAATAATATTCTCCAAAATTATTCATATGATGCATTCTTAATACTAATAAAAATCCCAACTTCCTAACTTTAAAAACACCAAAGTTATGGCAATTTCAATCGTTCAGTTATATGGCAGCTATAGGATATAGTCGGCCGATCCCTATAAAATTTGGTAGGTCGGATTGATTGGCCAAATATAAAACCCATAGAAAATCCCAACTTCCTAACTCTAAAAACACCAAAGTTATGCTATTTCCTATCGTTATATGGGAGCTATAGGATATAGTCGGCCGATCCTTATGAAATTTGGTAGGTCAAATTGATTGGCCAAATAAAGAAGCCATAGAAAATCCCAACTTCCTAACTTTACAAACAGCAGAGTTATGGCATTTCCTATCGTTCAGTTATATGGCAGCTATAGGATATAGTCGGCCGATCCCGGCCGTTCCGACTTATATACTGCGTGCAAAGGAAAGAAGGGTGTGTGCAAAGTTTCAATTCGATATCTTTAAAACTGAGAGACTAGTTCGCGTAGAAACAGACAGACGGACAGACAGACGGACAGACGGACAGACGGACATGGCTATATCAACTCAGGAGGTGATCCTGATCAAGAATATATATACTTTATAGGGTCGGAGATGTCTCCTTCACTGCGTTGCACACTTTTGACCAAAATTATAATACCCTCTGCAAGGGTATAACAAGAAAGGAAAGCTAACTTCGGGCGGAGCCGAAGTTCATATACCCTTGCAGAATATTCTGTAAATAATATTCTCCAAAATTATTCATATTATGCATTCTAAATACTCATAAAATTCCCAACTTCCTAACTTTAAAAACACCAAAGTTATGGCATTTTCAATCGTTCAGTTATATGGCAGCTATAGGATATAGTCGGCCGATCCCTATAAAATTTGGTAGGTCGGATTGATTGGCCAAATATAAAACTCATAGAAAATCCCAACTTCCTAACTTTAAAAACACCAAAGTTATGGTATCTCCTATAGTTATATGGGAGCTATAGGATATAGTCGGCCGATCCTTATGAAATTTGGTAGGTCGAATTGATTGGGCAAATAAAAAAGCCATAGAAAATCCCAACTTCCTAACTTTACAAACACCAGAGTTATGGCGTTTTCTATCGTTCAGTTATATGGCAGCTATAGGATATAGTCGGCCGATCCCGGCCGTTCCGACTTATATACTGCGTGCAAAGGAAAGAAGGGTGTGTGCAAAGTTTCAATTCGATATCTTTAAAACTGAGAGACTAGTTCGCGTAGAAACAGACAGACGGACAGACAGACGGACATGCTTATATCAACTCAGGAGGTGATCCTGATCAAGAATATATATACTTTATAAGGTCGGAGATGTCTCCTTCACTGCGTTGCACACTTTTGACCAAAATTATAATACCCTCTGCAAGGGTATAACAAAAGCGCGAAATTAACAAGTCTCCATTAGCGTAAATGTGTTTTTTAAGCGACTTAAATCCTATCTTTAATGTTTGGAGTTACATTTGCAGAAAGTAATTAAGTAATATGTGAAAAATGATCAGTATTAGGTACTAAACAAGATGCTTTAGAGAAGGCAGCGAAGTGCGTAATGTACATTCGTCGATAAAATTGTGCTGTTTTTATACCCTTGCAGAGGGTATTATAATTTTGGTCAAAAGTGTGCAACGCAGTGAAGGAGACATCTCCGACCCTATAAAGTATATATATTCTTGATCAGGATCACCTCCTGAGTTGATATAAGCATGTCCGTCTGTCTGTCCGTCTGTCTGTTTCTACGCGAACTAGTCTCTCAGTTTTAAAGATATCGAATTGAAACTTTGCACACACCCTTCTTTCCTTTGTACGCATTATATAAGTCGGAACGGCCGGGATCGGTCGACTATATCCTATAGCTGCCATATAACTGAACGATAGGAAATGCCATAACTCTGGTGTTTGTAAAGTTAGGAAGTTGGGATTTTCTATGGCTTTTTTATTTGCCCAATCAATTCGACCTACCAAATTTCATAAGGATCGGCCGACTATATCCTATAGCTCCCATATAACGATAGGAAATACCATAACTTTGGTGTTTTTAAAGTTAGGAATTTGGTATTTTCTATGAATTTTATATTTGGCCAATCAATCCGACCTACCAAATTTTATAGGGATCGGCCGACTATATCCTATAGCTGCCATATAACTGAACGATTGAAAATGCCATAACTTTGGTGTTTTTAAATTTAGGAAGTTGGGATTTTTATGAGTATTTAGAAGGCATTATATGAATAATTTTGGAGAATATTATTTACAGAATATTCTGCAAGGGTATATCAACTTCGGCTCCGCTCGAAGTTAGCTTTCCTTTCTTGTTTAAAGTGTGACTTCTTCCAGCGGAAGTGGTTTACCTGTCGCCCTTGACAATCACCCAACATCGAAACATTCCCTGCATAATAATTGCATTCCAAACGCAGGGTTTTTCACTCGGACAGGGCTTTTAATTAATGCTGCATAATGCAGAAGCTTATTATTAAATGAATTGAACGGAAATTATAGTAACACAAATTCGTCTGACAGCTGCACCACACTGCCACAACTGCACAGACGGTTCCTTAATAGACATTTTAATTGAAGCCACCCCAAGTGGGCGGGGCACTCGTACCATTCAGGTTATCATATTTGCAAAAATACGCTGTTCCATTTAAGCCACCGCCAGGGCTCAACTTGTTCTTATTTTTTGAGCCCTCGGTTTGGATGCACAGTAGATCCTTTTTGGGAAATAAAGGATTCTTATTAAAAAAGAATAAGAATGATTTCTTCAGGTGTTCCCAATAGTTATAAAATTTTCGTTTGGTAAATGGTTAGTAGGTTAGGAAGCTAGGTAAAAACCAAGCTTTAAATATAAATATTTCAATAAAATATTACGCGAAACTTATTAATCGAGATTTGGTCTTATAAGATTTTAGGCATAAGATATGTCAAAACCAGAAAAGATACCATGGAATGTAGCTGGTTGTTGAATGCAAGAAATTAAGGTATACAAGTGTAAAAATATTTCATTATTGTTGAAATAAAATTTTTCAATAGTTGAAATTTTCAAGAAAGTTAAATTTCTTAGCCGAAAACACCCACAGTACAATGGTAATATCCACATAAGTCAATTAATGGATATGAGATTAATAATTTAACCAATGCGCGATTTAACCGAACCTCTCAATCTGAAATCTTTTCGCAGTCGACGCACTGAATTTGTATTAAAATATGAAATTTCCAACATAATTATGTAACCCTTCAGTGCCAATTCGAAAGGTTCGACAATAAGCTGGCTGAACACAGATCAAAGTACGTGAAATGAGTATATTTTATTAAGTGTACCAACAAAAAAATTAAATCCATAAATGTAAACGTAACATTAAAATACAAATAACGAGTTCTAGGACTTAAACAGTGGAAATACACATATATGTTGGCTTAGGCAAATGTTTATTTGGCGAGTCTATTGGGAAATTTCTTAAATATTTACACAAAAACCGAATGAGCGCCGAGTGCGGGCAAACTCATTAAAAGTTGGAAAGCCAAACTTGAAGGCACCAGTTTTGCATAACAACAAAGAGCAGGGGATTAAAAGGGGTAAATTGAGTAAAATACGTAATTAGCGTACCGAAAAACAGAAGCAGCAACAGCGGATAACAAATGGGAAAGCCAAACAAAGGTTAAAGAAGTATGAATTGGGTCTGGTGGGTGGTGAAATCGAGCTTAAAGCAACGCCATCATCGCTGTAGGTGATGATGTTGCTCTTGCCGTTGCTGTTGCTGTTGCTGCTGTTGCTGCTGCTGTTGCTGTCATTGTTGCTTTGAGCGCTTTAGGGATATTTCACAATATTGTTGCTGTCACCTGGCAGCTGTCCCCCACTTGTTGCGGTCGACTGTTGCTTTAGTCCTGCTGCCCTTGGTCCTGCTGCTCCTGCCCCCGATGTTGCCGATGCCGATGCCGATGCACCGAGCGCTGTTGCTGCCCCCGGCTGATACAGATGCGTGCCATAGTGCACGGCGCCCGGGTGGCTGAAGTATGGAATGATGGCCGGCGAGGCCGCGGTCATAACGGGGGCGGGCGTGGGTCCGGCCAAGAGGGCACCGGAACCGGAATCTGGGGCCTGCGACTTCGCTCCTCCGTCGGCGACCGGCACATAGGGCGACACATACTGCTGCGGGGGGTGGCCGTAGAGCGGCTGCAGCACGGACGCCGGCTGGTAGTGGTGGTAGTGATGGATCGGCGGTCCATTTGCCGGCGACAATCTGACCACGTGAATGGGGCCCGCTGATTCGTGGACCATGTTGTAGGCGGCCTTGGGGTTATTATTGCTGAAACGTGGCAATATGGCGAATTGATGTTGCTGCTGCTGCTGCTGCTGCTGCTGCTCGGCGGGTGCTTGCACGTAAATGGGGTTGTAGTGCACCACGGGCAAGTGTTGCTGCCGTGGCGCTATTGATGCTGCCGTTGCTGTTGCAGCTGCCTCTGCTGTTGCTGTTGCTGCCGTGCTCGTTGTTGAGGTTGTTGTGAGTGCTGTCGGTGCCGTTGGCGCTGCTGGCGTGTACTTCTGCTGTTGCTGTTGGGATTGTTTCAAGGACTGTTGCTGATGCGGCTTTTGGTATTGCTGCTGCAGCGGATACGCTGAAAGACACGAACAGAACAAGTTGGCTTTAGAGATCAGGTGCAATGGTCTTTTCCCCATGCCCCAAACCTATTCGCTAATTACCAATCAAATCGTGGCCTAAACGAGGTACAGTTACGCAGGGTCTTTGTGACTTTTTTGGGATATTGGTAGTTGTCCCAATTTAATTAAGAGGGTAACTAGCCCAAATGAAGTTGTACATATATTTTTTAATACTTATTTTAAAAAGTCATTGAGTGTATTCAAACCTGTTTAATAAGTTTAAAGTTACTGCGGTTCAAACGCTTTTACCTAAATTGTAGGATAGGAGGCCTACGAACGTATTGTTAATGTTATTTTATACAAAATTTGCACACTAATTAAATTGAATTTATTCATTAGGTTGCCCCTATTAATGAGTAACCCATAATAAAGAACCATACATATAGTATTTTAAACAGTATTGTGTGCTTTGAGAAATAAATATAAAATACAGCCAAAAGACCGTTTTCTCCTAAAGTGAAAAATATAATTGGTCCAATTTAGACTTGGTTTTTACGTTAGAACACAAAACAATCGATAGCTTGGCCATCTATAATCGTGCTTATCGAATGTGGACAAACGGAGGTACTTTTTAATTTTAACTTTTGCGTTTCAAGATATTATTGATTTTATTTATAGTAAACTTTTAATGGCGAATTTTGGACGGAATAGTTGACTTTTGTCAAAACAAGTGTGCAACTTATACAATATGTGGGCTAAGGCAAATAAAAAAGGTGCGTTGCTGGGTTATATGGATCTTGTAAGATCTTGTAAGATATAAAATACGGAGAGCTTGGATTAAAAGGCGTTGGGTTAGCTTACCATATAGTGGGCCTGGCTGTTCGGCATAAATGGTGGACTGCTGAGGCTGCGGCGGCTGCAGGAAGACGCGCTGCAGCTGCAGTTGGATTTGGGGCGGGTGTTGGTGCGCCTGGGGGGAGGGGGCCGGCTGGTAGATGAGCTGGGCGGGCTGGGCGGTCTGGTAGGTGGGGGGTGGGGCAGCGACCTTGGCGAAGGCGGCCTGCTGCTGCTGCTGCTGTTGATGGTGGTGCTGCTGCAGTTGCTGGGCGGCGGCCATTAGCAGGCTGGTGGGTATCTGCAGGTAGGGCTGGTGGATCAGTGGTGCAGTGGGTCCGGCGAGCGGCGCACTGGCGGCATCGGATTGGTAGTAGGGCCTGTACTGACCCTGATGGTCGCGGGCCAGCGGACCCAGCAGCTGCATCAGCGGATGTCTGCCTGTGGGAGCGGGTTGCGGACTCGCCGAAGGAGGGGCCGTGCTGCTGGTGGTGGTGGTGCTGCTGCTGCTGGTGGGTGGTGGGGCCAAGAGCAACTGCTGCTGCTGCTGCTGCTGTTGCTGATGCAGCTGCTGCTGCTGCTGCAACTGCCGCATGTACGAGAGCGGAATGGCGATGATGTACTGGATGCGCTGCGGCAACTTCTGCTGCGGCTGCTGCAAGTACTTGCCCTGCTGACCGTGACTGTGGCTGTTGCTGTAGTGGGGGTGGTGGTGGTGCAGGTGGCCCAGTGGTGCGGTGGCCCCCGCCTCCGGCTCCAGTTCGCCGTAATTGAAAATCGTCTGTGGCTGTGGATGTGGCTGTGGCGGGGCAACAACTGGCTTGAACGCGGTCTGCCGCTGGTAGGGCTCCACCTGAGGTGGCACTGCGAAGCTGAAGCGGTGGTGCGGTGGCGCCTTCTGCCCGTGGAACGCCTGGTGAAGTGGGTGGTGGTTGAGGGCGGAGACATAGATGGCGGCGGTAATTGGATGCGGGCTGGCCGACTTACCTGAGGGGCTGCCTCCGCAGCTGTGTAGCGCAGCGTGGTGGGTCCGAAAATGGGCGTGGGCGCCTCCGCCTCGTAGAGACTGCTGGGTGGATAGATCGGTCGGAACGGCGGTTCCTTGCTCGATAGACCCAAGTACGGGGCACCTGCGGAGGAATATTTGCGTCGCACTGTTAATCATGTAAATCACTTGTAAAGCCACTACATTTGTTGATTTTAAATGAGAGTTTCCCATATTCAAGCGGCAATGCTAAGAAGACTTCATATTTGTATACACTCATACCAAAATTAACCTTAATAAAACAAGAAATTCGCCTTATTTTTGTCTTCAATGGCATCGCACCTTAAATTTAAGGGCAAATTTTTCTAAAATTAAGGGCGTTCCTTTCTTAAATCTAAGGCAAGGGCCCCTAAAAACAAGAAAAAAATATTTCTTAAAAGTAGGGCATCTTACCACAAATTTAGAGTTTTTTTTTTTAAATTAAAAAATAATTTATCAAAAAATGTGCCTACATTCCATCATGATGTAATTTTTCATTCAGGATTTATAGACTTATGTATTAATGTATATTCATGTATGAGTGTGATTTAAGCACTCGGAAAAGTCACAAAGTTTTTATTAATATTGCACTAATAAATTGTCAAGATCAATTTTAGCTAGATTTCTGTGGGGGAAGAGAAAGAAAATTGTGTACAATTATGATTTATTTCAGTTCTTACAAGTAAACTCCGATAAGTATCTATTCGAAAAAACTTATAATTTTATTCGTCCATCGGTCGTTAGCGATGAACAGTAGATTAAAATATTTTTTAGAACTTGATAAGTCGCAACTGTGAAAGTTGAAATATGTAAAATACATTTTTTATTTTAATTATTTTTTTATTTTAATTACTTTTCAATAAATGGTAAAACCTTTAGTCGTTCTAAGCATTACTTCTCATGTCTGTTTATAACACATGTAAAACAAGAAAGGAAAGCTAACTTCGGGCGGAGCCGAAGTTGAAATACCCTTGCAGAATATTCTGTAAATTATTCATATGATGCATTCTTAATACTCATAAAAAACCCAACTTTCTAACTTTAACAATACCAAGGTTATGGCACTTCCGATCAATCAGTTGTATTGCAGCTATAGGATATAGTTGGCCGATTCCGGACGTTCCGACTTATATACTGCGTGCAAAGGAAAGAAGGGTGTGTGCAAAGTTTCAATTCAATATCTTTAAAACTGAGGGACTAGTTTGCCTAGAAACGGACAGACGGACCGACAGTCGGACATGGCTAGATCGCCTCTCCTGGTGATGCTGATCAAGAATATATATACTTTATAGGGTCGGAAATGTCTCCTTCATTGCGTTGCAAACTTTTGACTAAAATTAAAATACTCTCTGCAAGGGTATAAAAAGAGAAAAGAAGAAAAATGTATGGCTCAACGGCAGTTGATATTGAACTTGCGGTGCTTAGCTTTCTGGTCAGACGTTCAATTTTATGGTCAGAGTGTGATTTTTTAGAAAATGTTTTCTATGTTATAGAAAATATTTCTATATTTAGGAATTAATTTTTATATTTTAGAAAAAAATTCTAAATTTAAGAAAATATTTCTATATATAAGAAAGCGTTTCTATTTTTTAGGGTTATCGAATTTTTAAGGTTAATTTGAGAAAATGTTTATATTTTTTAGGGTAAATCATTTTTTAGGACAGAATCATTGATTTGATTTTTGTATTTGATTTTTGGGTGTCTAAAAACTTTAAAACGCTTTTCTGAAAAGTTACCATTTCAAAGTCGGTGAACACGATCTTGCAAATTCTACTGGGCGAATCGTTTTGAAATTCGGCACACTCTTCTGTATCTAAATCCGCAGGTACTGACTTGTTTTTCAAATTATTTTTATTTTTTATTTAATAATAACTAATATATCGAACTGTTAGGCTTAAATAACGTTTTTAACTTCATAATCAAAAAAATGGAAAAAAAACTCAACGTAGTTACCTTTAAAAAGATCTTAACTAATAAACAATTTTTGTTGTTTTTTCTGATGATCCAGTAAAGCGTTGTGCTGTTCACCGATAAACTTTTTTTCTTGGAGGCGCCTACGGAGCTTGGCTGCGAACGGTTAATTATACCCGTTACTCGTAGAGTATTGTATTCGTGCAAAAGTATGTAACAGGTAGAAGGAAGCGTTTCCGACCCTATAAAGTATATGTATTCTTGTTCAGGATCACTAGCCGAGTCGATCTAGCCATGTCCGTCTGTCCGTCTGTCTGTCCGTCCGTATGAACGCTGAGATCTCGGAAACTATAAAAGCTAGAAGATTGGCATTTTGCATGTAGATTTTAGTAGTTCCTACGCAGCGCAAGTTTGTTTCAAAATGGTGCCACGCCCCTCTGACGCCCACAAGCCACAAGCTGTGGCCACAGTTTTGATGCTATTATGAAAATTTTAATTGATATGTATTTGTTTCGTCAATACCTATCGATTGGCCTAATAAAAGTTTCGCCCACTCTAACGCCCAAAAACCCATTAAACACTTAAGCCTGGCTAGCGCCTACATTTCCGCCTTTCATGGCGCCATCTAACGGATGACTTTGTAACAGCTGGCCAAGGTGTTTAACAGAGTCAACGTTAATTCTCGATAAGGATTTTTATTAAAGAAAATTGCGATGGTTTTCATTTGTCAATACCGAACTATATCCCAAGAACTATGCAAATCAAATCAAGTTAGCCAAATTGGAGGTCTGAGTCAAACAATGGCGTATGTGTGTATGTATGTAAGCATTGCACTCAAAAACATAAACATAAACACAGCTGTTGGCGCAGGACAAAAGCTGCCTGCGCTAAAGCACCGCTGGTGCTGATGCTCGTGCTGTAAAGCTGCCAGCTCTAAGAGATCGCCGAATTCAAATTGATAATTTGAACTGAGTAACGGGTATCTAATAGTCGAGGCACTCGACTATAGCGTTCTCACTTGTTTATTTTTTTTTCGATGCAACAACCCTTGCTTAGAGCCACCATTGGTTTTTGAAAATATAAATAATAATTAAATAATAAATAATGAAGATCCTGGAAATGTTTAATGTTTTAAAATTTTTGTATAATTTTTTAACAGTTGTTGACCTTATGAGCAAATTTTTACATTTTACATATTTAAGCCCCACATAATTGCTTACAACAAGATCTACCCTTGATATAAATATATTATACATTGGAAATTGCATATTTTTTATAAATCGTTCTATACATTCTACATCAAAAATGTTTACTTTTAGTTGAAAGGAAACTTACATGTTTTTGTAAAATTGAAAACATCACTATATAAAAAAGTATTGGTTAAGTGTTGCTCAGAGTTCGAAGCTTCTAGACAATCGATTCAATCGATAACTGAAACTAAATAATGTGATTTGGAATCAAATGTTAGTGCCTAAAAAGTCGACATTTTGAGCCATTGCTGAACGAAGGGGCTCTGCTACCAAGCACATCTTCAGGTAAGCCCAAAAAAATTTTATTGTGTAAATTGTTGGCTAATTTTTTTTTAAGTTCTCAGCAAATCAATTTAAAAACATGCACGTAGAAAGGACCTCGAGGATTATTCCCTGACCAGCAGTGCGACTTTAACTCAAACTTATCAGCAGAGAGCCCCCAATTCCAAACGGTTAGTTTTCTGTATAAATTCATTTTCGCACGGTCTGATACATGTTCCTTAGAAGCAGTGGATGGTTTCCAATCATCCAGTTACCCACGAGAAATATTCCCTTTCCGAAGATGATGTGCAAAACTGATAAAAGACAAGGCCTTTAGGAAAGACTGTCTTATTGTGGAGGGATATGACAGTCGGTCTGAACAATTTGGATAGGGTTAAGCGTCTCAAGAAGCGCATTTGGCAAATCGTGGATTTCCTAGATTTGCTTCTCGAGCCGCTTAACATTTTCGACATCGCTTAAACCCACTGCCATATCTTTCATCGAGGTAAGGCAGTCTTTTTTATGGACCAAGCCCACTGTCCAATCCAAACGACTACCGAGATTTTCTTTCGTCTTCCGGATACAAGCCATTCATATCGGATCATGACCAAATATCTAAGAAATCCAAGCTTGCGCATAATTATACACCCAGCGCAGTAAAAGCTTCCCAAATGAAGCCATGTGCCGATGAAGAAAGGCGCCTAAAGAATATTGGAGGATTGAAATGAAACAAAATATTGAAATCAACTACTTCTGCTTCGCAAGAAATTATTCTAGTCTAATTGTTTTAACCATTAGTGGGTGATAAAGCAAAAGTCGCCCAGTTATGTACCAACACACTAGCTATACTGGTTTCCGTTCATAGGAATATAGTGAATTCTTTTAGTCTTTGAGCATATACATTTTTTAAAAATTCGGTTTTTATAAGTGATTATTTAATCATAGTTATTAAGTTATTTTCGCATTTATTTAAACTCTATAAGATTACTTAAAAAATGTTCCCATTGACATAAGCTATGCTACATTTTTGTTTAGTTTATTTATTTTCCAAAATTTCATGGTCATATACTTTTTAAGATAAAAGCCCGAAAAAAAAATTAATTTTAGAATAGTATTTCTTAGCTTAAAATGATTTCCTGGAGAACGGTTGGTAAAAACAAATTAGGAAAATGCTGTTGATCTAATCAAGAAGGTCCATAAATTTAGGCTCATTTCATATACATATAAGATTCGTATCTGGAGGTGCAAATTAGAATTAAAGATTTAGGTGTTTTATATTTTAAGAAAGACTATTCTTTAGTTTTGAGATTGATTTTTTTGTCACTGAGATTAAATTAGCGCAGACAACGCACCCAAAATGCATTACCTGTCTGATCCGAAGAGTCGCGCTTCTCCGTCTTGCTCTTGGCATCCTCCACGATGCTGGGGGTCAGCTTGGTGGTGGCTATGGCCTCGACCTTGTCCGCGACCTTGGTGGGCACCGCCTCGATCTCCTCGCCGTTGCAGGTCGCCAAAAGGAGGCAGCAGGCGATTGCCGATAGTACCTGGCCATGAACGAGAGCAAATGAAACTACATTAACTTAAATCGAAGTGCACTCAATAAGTTCGTAATTCTCGCTTCGCTTTGGATTCCTTATTGCCAATTTAGTGCATTTAATGTTGGGGAAACTCGCTTGATTAAAAATATTTTCACTGCAATTCGAAATAATAATTTAATTAAATTGATTTATATGCAATTATAACAATTTTATTCACCGAAGTGCAATTGTTTTCCGCTCTTGTCACACATTATTATTTTTATTATTCCACAGCACACGCGATTAATAACTAATTCTCGTAATTAAGCCAGCGATGTACAATGAACCTGGCATAAAGGCAATTATTAATAAGCTGCATGCCAGCAAATACCATCCCATCCATCCCGATGGAGTGTTCGGTCTGTGGTAATCCGCTCAGGGCTATTGTTTATGTGGTATTTCTGATCTGATCTTGTGAGTTGAGAAATGGCTTTGGCAGGTTTATGGCGGTTACCGATTGGCTTGTTCTGACGGGTTCATCGGTTTGGCATAACTACATGAAGACTGATTGCCCGAATGAAAAGGTCTTGGCTGAATCAGGTGCTTAGTTCGGGGTACTTAAATGAATCCTACTTAGATAAAAGGATGTCTTTAGAAATCTTTGAAAGTCACGGAATTTTGATTTGTTTTGAGTGATAATATAGAAAATGTCATATATCGGCCATTTAAATCAGAGTCAATTCAATTTGTAGTTAAATTTAAGTTAAATGATCCTATAGGTTTGCTTGTCGGAAATCGACAAAGCTCGATCTATAAAATATATTTACAGGCTTTGGGTATTGAAAAAAATTATCTCCCTCCATTAGCCTTTGTTATTTTTTAATGTGTAATAACTAACTGTCAACTATTGTCCTTTAAAAACAAAAATGATTGCATTTAATAAATAATAAATGCGTCCAAGCGACTCGCATAACAATTTAAATACTATCACCCTTCGATTATTTGACTGCCTACCATCGTGAGCAATCAAGCGGAAATAATCAAAATAGGCGCTGATTTATATCATTATCAATATTTGATTGCCAACTTTCAGTGAGTTTGATATCAATTATATGGGCTTAATCCTATTTTGCATTATTTACCCGTATGAGAGGCATTATTACAGTTGCTGCTTTATTTATTCAAACCAATATATGTGTACCATACATGTAGGTAAATATATAATTTATTTTGTGTGTTCACTTTTTTTGCCTTAATTTGGTTTCCTTCTGTCACTCAATTAAAATTCGATTCGTGTGGCGGGCCAACAAAAGCGGCAAACCAAAACAAAAATGAAAAAACTAAAACAAACAAATTTAAAAACACTTTTCACGGTTATTTGTTCAATGCGGGCGGACGTTGTTGCGGAGGAGTTCTTGTTGTTGCGGTTAAGTAAACGCGCCGGAGTCGCTTGCGATTTTCGCAGTCGCGGCTTAAATCGCTAGCTCGCGTGTTGGCCAACAAAGTGAGAGTGAAATTGGTTTGCCAGCCTTGCGCCGTTTTATAGTCAGCGTTTGGCAGTACTGCTTGTCTGAGCTTGCAGCTGGAAACTGGCCGCCAGCAACATGCAGCTCGCAGCGCGCAACTTGCAACCTGCAACTAGCAAGTAGCAAATAGCAAATAGCAACTTGCCACCGTTGGGGGCAAGCACCTCGTGGTGTCGCCGCGATCCGGCTGAGCCATTTGTGGAGCACAATCACGGCCATTAACCGATTGCCTCGCCGATTCCAATGGTCATTGTCAGCTGCAGATCCGCCGCTCTAATGTGGCTTGCGTCATCGACTTTTCATGCCCCATCGCCACCCATCGCAGCCATCCCACCCACTCGGAAGTGAGAGCATCGATACACCACAGAAAGAGTTCAATCACAAGACTAAGCGGGAAAAGGTGGTATCCGAATAGTCACCGAGATCTTTTCAACGATATCAAACCGATGCACAACATCGACCAACCATGAACTAATCTAAGTAAATCATTTTAAGGTCCAGCTCAGCCCACGTGAGGCTGACTTAAGTCCCACAAAGTCCGGGGCTTACTATTATTATCACTTGGTGCAATTGCCATGAAATAATGTAATTAAAGAATATTGTAGGTAAGGAGAACTTCCGCAGGATCAGCAAGTTCTAAAATGACTTACCAGCATCAGGCAACTTGGGATTTTAGTGACAGTCGCGGATATACTAGAGGAATATGCCAGCAGGTCAATATGTATATATATATTTTCATATTATTCACATTTTAATATAATGCAACCTTAAGTACTACTTGATAAAAGTCAACCCTTTGTTGTCCTGCTATCGTGAATCGAAAACGCTTAGTACAACCACTTTAAGCTCAAATAAAACAGCTCTAATTGCCAACATTACACATTACATTAAGTGCTACTCCGCGCCGGTTGCCCTTTGTTTTCCCAAGTGGCATTAACATGCACTCATTAATAGTTTGTATTTGCATTACGGGTCCTGCACCAGCACGACGACAAGTCCTTCGTTCCACAAGTCCCCCGAATGCCTCGAAAGCCTGGTCCTGGCCATTTCCGTTGTTGAACGAACCGTTTACAACGGACGATGATTTTACGAGCGCTTCTAATAAAATCAAGTGGCTTTCCATAAAACTAAACTGTTACTTTCGCAATAACACAAAACAACACTAACATTCCGCCGGCCCAACTTTCCCCCTTGGACGATAGTCCACCTTCTGCCGTCGAAGAATGCCCAGGCCATGTCAAATAAAAGTCCCCAATTTGCAGTCGGACATAAAATGTGTGCGGCAAGTTAAAAGTTCTCCCCACCCGGACTTCTGGACCGGAGTTTGGAATGCAGTGCTGCGCTGCGGGGGCAGGGGGAAAGGGTCCTCCTCCCCGACATCCCCGACAGCCTCGACAGCCCCTCAACCTGGTGACCTGAACCTGGTAACATCCATTTAATTGTTCTTCCACTGGGGCTGCTTCTTTGGGGGTCTGTGGTTCGGACAGGAAAGTGTTATAATTAGTAGTGCCAACGATGATTCGGGTGGAAGTGGGCGAAAAAGCGGTTTCTCATGCATGGTTAGTTTTTGTTTAGCAAGTTTGTTGGCTCGAAAGGTTGGCCCGGATGAAAAGCATCCGATATGCTGTGCGTCAGTGCGAATATTGTGCTTAAATCAAACGGAGCAAACTTTTTCAGCTTCAGCATATTGAGTTTCTCCCTACTTTTCCTTTTGGGTATGCTTACCGCAAATTGCCTCTGCTGGAATATAAAATATTAGAAAAGACTAGCAGGAAATATTTCCCAAATAAAATCTAATAGAGGTCTTTGCGATCTTTGTGCTTGACTTTTGGAGCTTGAGTGACTAACATTTTAAATGTAAATGATTCCTAAATGGTAGTTGCTTCAAGCGAATAATTTCTGTTGTTTTGCGACGACCAATTTCAAACCTATTACTTAAATGGAAACCAAAAGAACGTTCATACGAATAAACCTATACTTCCAGTGGTTATATAACACCAAACTTCTAAAATACATTCTTTATGTCGTTCTTGATAAATATATATTTTAGCTGCTCTGCTATATAAGCCCGACTCGTGAGTTTAGTTCAAAATAAGATGAACTTTACTACACTTGTAGCTTACATATATGTATGTGTTTTGAGGATACTTGTGCTGATAACAAACCCTCCTCTTAATCTGAAATAAGGACTGCTAGGCCGGAAATCGTTGAGTGCCAAAAGGCAATGTTGGCTGATTACTTCATATGCACTTGAGTCAGAAGGACAGATTGGTGCACATGAGACTGATTAAAGCCTGTACCACCACATTCGAGTAATTACAAATTAAAACATGAAATAATCATGGAAAAGGAGTGTAATCGAATCGCGCTGCGATCTAACCTAATCGAATTGCAGCGCAACAAAACCAATTTTCTGCCACGAATAATTGCATCAGCTTTATAATGAAATATTTTAATTTGCCACCCGCTCCGTTTTCATTTGCAGTCCGCAGAATGGTATCGAATGCGGGCCAAATTATAGATGAGTGCACAAGCGAGTTCTGCTGACTGACTGGTGCAACCAGAAGCCGAATGAACCCGATAATCCAGGGACGTATCGAATCACGAGTAATTGTGTCTGCAGTTTGTCATTTGCGGCCACATAATTTATGGGCCGAGCAGACCGTTCCAGAAACTAATTAGGGAGGCCGGGGGCTTTAGGCTATAGGAGGCTGGGGGCTGGGGGCTGGAGGCGGTCCACATCGGGCCAGGAAACAGCGATGCGTTGGCAATCGGACTTATGCAATCCGCAGTCGAAACTAAATCAGTGCGCTGGCCAACGCAAAACGGGTTTCTGGTTACGGACTCCAAAAGGAAGCGTGCAAAGCCATCGGCCAGCGCCAATTATTTTCACGGAAATGCTCCTCGGGCTGTCGCATTTTGGGTGAAATGCAGCCAGAAACCGAGATCCGCAGCCAGGTGGGGTCTCCGATCCCCATCGACGCCCGATTCGACTGGTTTCTATGGACTTTGGCTCGACAAGTGCACTACTAGCCTTCTTTTGGCTCTTCCGCTGATCCGCCGGTCGCTTTCGACTTTTCCTACACCCAGAAAAACAGGTGCCTAAAATATACTAAATGTAAACTTTTATTATAAGTTATTTAATTGATGAGGTTTTTGTGTTATTTTACATAATTTATTTTATTTATTTATTAAACATACAAAACTAAACATAGCAGGGCATTTATTTTTTATACATTAATCTTTGTTATTTATTTTTCGAATAAACTGTGGAAAAGCTTAGTTCAGTACTTCAAAAGTACAATTTTTATTTTTTTTAAACAGTCAAAATAAAATGGTTAAAAGTAAGTGGTAAAAATGGGTTAATGTCCAGAAGACCTTTTGTAATTTAAACAATGCCATGAACTTTTTGAAACGTTGTTCTCAAAGACCCCTGTCACCGTGTATTGAACTGGCGTATTTCGACGTCTTGTGCTCACTTTGCATTTCCTTCGGAAGTAAACAGACCCATAAACAACCTACAAAGCCCGAATGCGGTCGTGAATGGGACGTGGTTGTTGTGGTCTTCCCATAGCCATATATCTTGGGGTCCAGCTGGTAGAATGTGCACCAGAGCCGGCCAAATCTCGGATCCAGCCTTAAGTGGGCTCCGAAGCCTGCTCGCGGGAAGCGATCCCTCTGGCAAGAGCCAAAGTGGTTGTCAACGCAACCGAACCGAGCCAAAAACTAAACCCAACCACGTCGGCTATCCAAACCAGATTGCGTGCCACCTCCTCACAACTCCTCGCCACCTCGGGCCAACTAACTTGGCCTGCCCGACTCCCCGAACAGTTAAAAGCTAAATTATTCATTACAATTTCCGCGCTGACGAGAAAAAACGCGCACACACTTGCAGACGAGGGAGGCGAAAAAGTTTTCCATGGAAATGCTTCAAATGCTCATTTGAATCTGCCACGTAATTTGGCTTGCGGTCTGTGCGCATTTTTCAGGGGGAACAGCGCGATTTCGGCGCCGCTTTAAACGCAGCAGTTGACTTAAAATAAGTTTTCGCTGCATTGAAGCGATGCCAATTTCTGTTGCCAAACTGTGGCTGTGACAGTGGCTCACTTCGTCGGCCGGTTTAAGTTTACTTTTTGTTGGCCAAGAGTGTGGGGCGTAGCGTACTTCCGGCCACAGTCGTGCTTCTGTTTGTCGAACATCCGCGAAACCAATTTCGACAGCCTCCAACAAAATTTCCCAATGTGAATCTATGTTAATATATTTGTATGGTTTATGCTTAATTTTCAGGTGTATGGTTATTTAAGATTACCCGATTAATTGTAATAAAAAATAACTCAGGCGAACTTCTATAACTCGAATACCCTCAACTGGGAATATCTATAAGTCGAACTAGATTTTTGGTAATATAAAGTTTAATTACAGATTCATTGCATTCTAAACTCGGAGTTGATGGGGGTCAACAGATTGTTATGCCAGGTTGTAATTTATTATTATTAATCTAAGGAGTAAATTATATACATACATGGGTTCATAAGTAGAAGTCACACTGAAAAAATGAAGATGGGAAAACTATTAATCTTGGATCAACGTTTATTTACCTCTGCAGTTGTAACAAAACTGTGTTAGATCACATATTAGGTGCAAATATGAAGGTGCATATATAACTTCTGAGGTAAAAAACGTTGACGAGATTATATTATTATTATTATTATTTGTTAGGATTGTAGGATTAGGATTATGGTATGTAAGTTCGATCTAAAGTTTTCTGGTCTTCCTGGAGTCCACTCAATCCGGTTTCCCATTTACGTAGTATTAAATATGTTTCCTAAAACTAAGTAAAATCGAAATGAAACGTTAAATCGGCCACTTTTTGGGGCTTGACTGTATTTGTGTTTCGACTCTTTATTTTTGCTCCCACAGCTTATCATACATTCAGTGTGATATATTGTGTCCTTGGCCACTTGTTGTCACTCCCCCTTGGGTGCCCAGCCACCCACAACCCCTGGATTCTGCTGACTCTTAAACCGGGCCAGAAACTTTCTTTAATTTTAATCAAAAAACATTTTGTTGTTGTTGGTCTTGCTGCTGTTTCTGTTTTGTGGGCGGCTGGAAAAAAGCGTTTAATTGGGCAGGGGAATACGCACTACAAACATCCAACAGAAGGAGCAGAGCCAACAATAAAACAGGCCAACAGAAAAAGTTTAGAAAGAATGAAAATGAAAACAAAATGAATACAAGCTGACAACTAATTTAATCAAATACAGAAAGGGGCAGGCAAAGTTGTGGGAGCCAAAAACAAAGCCAGATAGGATGATGTTCTGAGAAGAGAAAGTGAAAAATAATGTATTTGTAAGATAAGTAAGGATTTCACAAGTGAAGTTTTCCATAAATATTACAAATCATTTTAAAAATTGATGAAAATATAAAGATAGCTTGATTTTAAGAGTTTTAAACAATTATGATGGCTCACTTTGTTTTTTAATTTTGCGGCCAGTGCTCAATTTTGTTTAAATGATTTAAAAGGTGGTAGAAAAAAGATTTTCTATTTTTCCCTTTTGACAAGTAATTTGCATTTTTGAAATCCAAATTACATTTGGCCAAACATAATTGTTTTAAAAACAACAATTCAAGTACAAAATTAAAAATAAGAAAATAACATTATTTATTTATTTTCGTAAATAATACCATAGCTTCACAAATTTCCAGTAAACTTATTTGTATTGTAAAATAAGTATATTGTATTTAGGGCAATGTTACACCCAGGGATCTTAACGTCTAACGTCCACTTTTGTACAATTCACAAAATTTCTGATATCAAATTTTGTGACAAAGAATGATTAAATAAATTTAAGAAATTCTAATTTCAAATGCTGTGACGAAAAATGAATAATCATTCGACTAAATAAATAAACTTTTTAAAATTGTTGCATTCGGCATTTCGCAATTAAAAATTCATTTAACTCGCTAATAGGTATTTTTGTTTAATTTACTAAAGAATATTTCCAAAAAAATATTTAAAAACTCCTCGAACGGGCAGTAATAGTTAGCCTCTCTAAAATTCCAATTCAGACCCGGTCATTATTAATGACAGTATATTTATACAATATTACCTTGTTGTTCACAATTTCTTTGTAAAAAAGCATTTTGAATTTTGACAGGCCCAAACAGAAAATTCCGGAGTGTGCGTATCCGTGCAATGAAACTTTCTCGTTCGGTGGGAGGATCAGTGGCCAACTAAGGGATTCGTTGATTCGGTCTAGGCCTTGCTCGAATTTAGCTATGTGGAAACGCACTCAACCATTCGAAAATGCGCCGCCGACCAAACACACAGCAGACATATGAATAAACAAACACGGCTAGCAAATGAACCATCATGACATTTATCTTAGCATAAATCACAAAAACCTGCAACTGACAGTGCGCCCTTTCTGAGAGCTCCATGCCATTAGACCGGACTGGAAGCGGTGAGCTCCCAAAATGCCAAATGCACAGAAAAGGCTGCCTAATAAACCCACCGATAGCCCCTGCCCCTTCGGGATTCCCCTTCGCCGGTCCCTGTGGCGAGTAAAATAAAAAGGGAATTGCCCAGTCAAATGAAAAACTCTTTAAATGCAATTGCTGGCCAAGCGTCGATTTGTTCACTGAATATTTTGTGGGTGCATTCCTGGCGGGCAGTGGAGGGCCAAGTAAACATTACGAAGCCAGTTAGCAGATAGTATAATTTCCGCTATCGGCGACCGTATCCGGCAAACGACAAGGAATGCGGGGCAGTGCAGGGCACTCCGTGCTGCTGCATGCAACCGGAGGAAAACCCAGACAAGGCTCCGCAAATGTGCTTCTGGACCTTTGGATACTTGGTAGTCGTAGTCCTGCAAAGAACGAGCAGCTTACTCAATGAAGCTCCAAAACTACAGGTTTTAGAGGGAACAGGGCATTGAAGAAATTAAAAATTACAAGCAACTGAAATCAGTTCTCTTTTTTCCATTTTTGTTTTGACATAAAATATATTATTTTATTTATACATACATATTATATATTTATATTTATTTTTTTTAATATTTAGTTCTATTCTAAAGATGAAAAAACTGGTAGCGGGTCATCATTCTTGGGCAAAGGTGGTTAATCAAGGGGTGTGGTTATAGGAGACACCAATGTCTATCAGGGCTGGGAATCCTTTGGTCCGTCAGCTGACCTCCGCGGAGACTCCATTGGAAGTCAAAAACAAATTAGTGTTGAGACCTAAACAAATGTGCACGTCTGGAATGTCACAAAAAGGAAAATCTTTTCTATAGATTTTAATATGTGACCATACCAAATAAATATATAGAGCTGATAAGCGTTCTGTTCACCGCCGTACGAACATTTGTACAAATATACCCCAGGTGTTAATAAGTACCAACTACAATTCCCCTGGAATAATGGTCATTGGCAAGCTTCGAGTAGGAACCATGCCATGAATAAGTAAGCAACTTTCAAAGAAGTGCTGCAATTGGTGCCATGTTCTCGCTGCATCTGTTTGGGTCCTTTGGGTTTTTTCGAGGCGGTTGGCCAGACAGCACCTCCATAAGCTGTAAAGCTTATTACGATTCGAAAGAATACCTCTGGTTCGAGTGAAAGGCCATCGGTAAGTAACGGGCACCTTTTTTCAGTGCGAAGAATGAAACCATGCCCGCGCATAAATAAAAGACAACTACATTGTACATGCAAATATTTCCAGGTGCAAGGAACAGCAGTGATATTACAATCTAATAGCTGCTTTGAATAGCTCCAGATTGAAAATGGTAGTTCGAGATTTATATTCCGGTGTATTTAATTTATAGATAAAGTAAACTAAAGTAGGTAACGTAAAGTAATTATTTTGTATTCGTACCTCAGGATTCTTCTTGGATTAAGCATTTTTGCCCATTTGATAATAAGCGATCCCAAAGCTCTATTTTTAATGGTTAGTCACCTATATTAAAATAAAAGGACCTTATTTCTTTGAATTTAGAATCCGATTAATTAAATTTGGTCTTGGCATATTCAAACCATCATTTAGCAAAATATCTTACACACCCAAAAAATGTAATATTAATTTATAGTGTGGTGTCTGATAGAAGAGCATGCCTGCTCATAAAATAATGACTGCCTGCGCTTAGTGAATTCCATACTATCGACTTGGTAATTTCAAACACTTCATTTGCCTGTGTACTCACAGGGCACAAAAAGTCCATTAAAAATGGAGCACTCATTGACTACCGACGCCAACAACAGGCAGGCAGGAAATTAAAAGGAATAGTGAGCTGAGCCCGAGCCTGGTTGTAATTGACGCCCACAAAGAAAGGAGTTAAAAAAGTCACCCAAGGGGTGGGGATGTGGGGTATGGGGGGATGCTTGGGAAAGTGCCGCTGGCAATTGGGTGAGCTGTGCCACACCGTGTACGCCAAAGCTAACCGATGGGAGCCCCATCCCTTTCATTTTCCGTACCCATCATTCGACGCAGTCGAGTGTGCTACACTTTGGGGTATTCGCAGCATGCGCGGCAACTTTGCATTTCACTTCTTTTTTTAATTTTTACCAAGTCGAGTCGAGTTGAGTCACTCACTCAGTCAGTTAAGTTTCCTGCCCCAGCAATTATATCATTTCCCCAATACCAAGTGGCTGCCCTGCTACTCGGCGCAGAGTCTTGATTCGTTCGTGCGTGAACGAATTTAAGCTAATTTGCACAATTTTTATATTTTATATGATTTTTTTGAGCTCTGCATCTGTATCTTGCAACGCCTTATTTCGTTTCTTTGCCACTGCTTCCTATACTATATGCTTTACTCTTGATCGAAATGCGGCATTTCGACTGCACTTACCAACTAAAGCGTCAAATTGTCGGTTGTTGTTTGTTGTTATGTAGGAAGAGGAAGGCACCTGGTCTCCCACGCAGCATGGATGATTAACATTTTGCGTCGATTAAATCGCCATTAAAACAGCTTGGGTGTACATATTTACGCTAATGGCTTTATTTACTACTATTGGTGGAACATTAACAGTGGATAACTTTTAGAACAAGCTATAACAGAAAAATAGGCTTTATCCCAAGAAAAACAAATATATATTATAAAATATAAATAAGCCTGAAATTTTAGGACATTTGACCTAAAATCAAAATTGAGGAATTTTACCCTAATCATAGGTAATAACAAGAAAGGAAAGCTAACTTCGGGCGGAGCCGAAGTTGATATACCCTTGCAGAATATTCTGTAAATTATATTCTCCAAAATTATTCATATGATGCATTCTTAATACTCATAAAAAATCCCAACTTCCTAACTTTACAAACACCAAAGTTATGGCATTTCCGATCGTTCAGTTATAAGGCAGCTAAAGGATATAGTCGGCCGATCCTGGCCGTTCCGACTTATATACAGCGTGCAAAGGAAAGAAGAGTGTGTGCAAAGTTTCAATTCGATATCTTTAAAACTGAGAGACTAGTTCGCGTAGAAACAGACAGACGGACAGACAGACGGACATGCTTATATCAACTCAGGAGGTGATCCTGACCAAGAATATATATACTTTATAGGGTCGGAGATGTCTCCTTCACTGCGTTGCACACTTTTGACCAAAATTATAATAAAATTTCATTAAATTGAAAAAACTTACATTTTCATGTGTTTTCCACTGAGAATCAAGCCATTCTTATTTTAATTTCTTAATAGACTGTTACAACAGTCTAAACATATGTTATACACATTACCTAACAAGTGGGAAAATAGTCCTAGTTTTGGTATTTCTCTTGAATAAAGGGGCATATTTTGTTATTTTTGGAAAATGCAATTATAACTTATAACTTTATTACAACAGATTCCTAAAAATGTTTGACCGAAAAAATGTGTTTTTTTCTGTAATATAAACCACTTAAAAATCATAAAACAAAAATTTTAGGCAATAAAACGTGAATTACTTATTTCTTAGGAATGTCATGTTTGGGAGTCCTGTTATGGAAATCTAACAACATATTGTAAAATATCTAAATTTAAAAGCAGATATCAAATGTTTTCCCAACCTTTTAATCTTCTAAATATGTCCTTACATGGGCTGCTTAAATGGATTTACAATTGATTGGCCGCGATTTAATTTGGCAGGACTCATTACATTTCGTAAAAATAAGTCAAGTGTTTTGGTAGTCTTATGCGAGACCATGTGCCTTCGACCCAATGGAGCGCATCTGAATCACTTTTTGTATCGCGTCGTGGCGGCCAACGTGCGGTATGAGTAATGAGCCTCAAGCGAAGCGCGACAGGCCACGAAATAAATGAGCAACTGTTTGCTCGCTCTGGCTGAAAGGGATTGGCTCAGAATGCGACGGGCTGGAAAAGTGGCGAAGGAAATCATAGTGGAAAGCCCCTAAGTGACCTAGAATTTTTCATGTTATTTATTTTTCTGGAATATTTACAAAGTTTCCCATTCCGGAAGCTTGGAAATTTCATAATGGAAATACAAATCAATTATTTATCATTTATGTTTCGCACATATTTATTTGACTTGGCCAAATATGCACAATTTAATGGAAACAAATAAGGGCACCATTTTACTGCGGACATAGCTTTCTTTTTACGAGCAGTGAAAGGGTTGATGGTGGGGTAAAAAGTTTGCTTAAATTTCATATTAAATGGTATGTTTAACTATGGTACGACAGGTGGTGTAGAGAAAAAAGTTGAAAAAAGCTATCTTGGCTAAATAAAAGTCTCTATGCTGCATGCCAATTTTAAAAATGTTACTTTTAAATAGTCTTTATCAACGAAAAATGTATTAAACCATTTTTATAATGTATAAGAATTTTTAATCAATTATAAAAGCAACAAGAAAGGAAGCAAACTTCGGCAAGCCGAAGTTTATATACCCTTGCAGTTATTACAAATCGACTACATTTCGATGTCTATACCTATATTATTAAAAACAATGAAGCTATATCGATTTAGCGCTGCATTTTGCCATCGTTTCTATGGCAGCTATATGATATAGTTGTCCGATTTTAATTTCAATAAAACCGTAATTCCATGATATTTAAATATTGCCAAGTCCCAACAAAAAAATAAAAAAAAAAATAAAAAAACAAAGTTATAATTTTTTGAATTGTTTTTTTCCGATTGTTCCTATGGGAGCTATATGATATAGTCGTCCGATCCGCATCGTTCCCACTTAGTTATTGCATTCCTATGAACGGCGATATCTCGGAACCAATCACAGCTAAAGTCTAGCGCCACTATTGTAATGCTCACACATCGTGCGTTCGTCTTACGGCCTCCGCATTTGGAAAACTATTTGAATCCTACACTTTTAACCACCCAAAGCCACTCATTATCACCCACCAATTTAACAATGACATAAAAAATGATTGAACTAGAATTTGATATCCAATCTTAAGTGCGCCTGCGTTGGGAGTACAATGCTCCTCTATTTTGGATTTCTTAGATTTTTTGTCTTGATCCGAAATGAATGGCTTGTATTCGGAAGGAGAAAAAAAATCTCGGTAGTTGTTTGGATTTGGCAGTGGGTTTGGTCCATCAAAAATACCGCCTTACCTCGAGAAGCAAGTCCAGGAAATCCACGTCTTGCCAAATGTGCTTCTTGAGACGCTTAACCCTTTCCAAATTGTTCAGACCGACTGGCATATCCCTCCACTCTAAGGCAGACTTTCCTAAAGGCCTAGGCTTTCATCAGTTTTACACATCATCTTCGGAAAGGGAATATTTCTCGTGGGTAACTGGGTGATTGGAAACCATCCACTACTTCTAAGGAACTTGTATCAGACCGTGCGAAAATGAATTTATACAGAAAACTAACCGTTTGAAAATAAGGACACTCTGCTGATTAGTTTGGGTTAAGTCGCTCTGCGGGCCGGGGAATCATCCTCGAGGTCAGGACCTCTACTTGTATGTTTCTCAGTTTCACAGCGAAATAGTGCTGAGAACTTTAAAAACAATTAGGCGACAATTTACTCAATAATATTTTTTTGGGCTTACCTGAAGATGCAATCATAGCAAAATTAACCCTAAAAACAAGAAATTCGCCTTAATTTTGACTTCAAAGGCATCGCACCTTAAATTTTAGGGTCAAATTTTCTAAAATTAAGGGCGTTCCTTTCTAAAATCTAAGGCAAAGGGCACTAAAAACAAGAAAAAGTTTTCTAAAAAATAAAAAAAATATTTCTTAAAATTAGGGCATCTAACCATAAATTTTAGGGTATTTTTTCTAAAAATTAGATTTATGTATGTATGATTTAAGCACTTCGCTTTTCATTTAGAAAAGTCACAAAGTTTGTATTAGTATTGCGCACTAATGAATTGCCAATATCGATTTCAACTGTAATTCTGTGGGCAAAGAGAGAGAGAATTAGTACAATTATGATTTATTCGATAAGTTTCTTATCCGAAAAAACTTATAATTTTATTCCTCCGTCAATGGGATTCGAACCCAGGTCTCCCGCGCGTGAGTCCAAAGACATTAAATGGAGCCACGGTCGCGCACGAAGAACGCACGGCAAACCAAAGACTATAAGATGGGGCGTTTGCGAAGAATATTAGTTTAAAACAGTTGTTAGAACTCGTTAAGTCACAACTGTGAAAGTCGAAATATTTAAAATAAATTTTCTAAGATGATATTTCATTTCATAATGGAAATACAAATCAATTATTTCTCATTTATGTTTCGCACATATTTATTTGACTTGGCCAAATATGCACAATTTAATGGAAACAAATAAGGGCACCATTTTACTGCGGACATAGCTTTCTTTTTACGAGCAGTGAAAGGGTTGATGGTGGGGTAAAAAGTTTGCTTAAATTTCATATTAAATGGTATGTTTAACTATGGTACGACAGGTGGTGTAGAGAAAAAAGTTGAAAAAAGCTATCTTGGCTAAATAAAAGTCTCTATGCTGCATGCCAATTTTAAAAATGTTACTTTTAAATAGTCTTTATCAACGAAAAATGTATTAAACCATTTTTATAATGTATAAGAATTTTTAATCAATTATAAAAGCAACAAGAAAGGAAGCAAACTTCGGCAAGCCGAAGTTTATATACCCTTGCAGTTATTACAAATCGACTACATTTCGATGTCTATACCTATATTATTAAAAACAATGAAGCTATATCGATTTAGCGCTGCATTTTGCCATCGTTTCTATGGCAGCTATATGATATAGTTGTCCGATTTTAATTTCAATAAAACCGTAATTCCATGATATTTAAATATTGCCAAGTCCCAACAAAAAAATAAAAAAAAAAATAAAAAAACAAAGTTATAATTTTTTGAATTGTTTTTTTCCGATTGTTCCTATGGGAGCTATATGATATAGTCGTCCGATCCGCATCGTTCCCACTTAGTTATTGCATTCCTATGAACGGCGATATCTCGGAACCAATCACAGCTAAAGTCTAGCGCCACTATTGTAATGCTCACACATCGTGCGTTCGTCTTACGGCCTCCGCATTTGGAAAACTATTTGAATCCTACACTTTTAACCACCCAAAGCCACTCATTATCACCCACCAATTTAACAATGACATAAAAAATGATTGAACTAGAATTTGATATCCAATCTTAAGTGCGCCTGCGTTGGGAGTACAATGCTCCTCTATTTTGGATTTCTTAGATTTTTTGTCTTGATCCGAAATGAATGGCTTGTATTCGGAAGGAGAAAAAAATCTCGGTAGTTGTTTGGATTTGGCAGTGGGTTTGGTCCATCAAAAATACCGCCTTACCTCGAGAAGCAAGTCCAGGAAATCCACGTCTTGCCAAATGTGCTTCTTGAGACGCTTAACCCTTTCCAAATTGTTCAGACCGACTGGCATATCCCTCCACTCTAAGGCAGACTTTCCTAAAGGCCTAGGCTTTCATCAGTTTTACACATCATCTTCGGAAAGGGAATATTTCTCGTGGGTAACTGGGTGATTGGAAACCATCCACTACTTCTAAGGAACTTGTATCAGACCGTGCGAAAATGAATTTATACAGAAAACTAACCGTTTGAAAATAAGGACACTCTGCTGATTAGTTTGGGTTAAGTCGCTCTGCGGGCCGGGGAATCATCCTCGAGGTCAGGACCTCTACTTGTATGTTTCTCAGTTTCACAGCGAAATAGTGCTGAGAACTTTAAAAACAATTAGGCGACAATTTACTCAATAATATTTTTTTGGGCTTACCTGAAGATGCAATCATAGCAAAATTAACCCTAAAAACAAGAAATTCGCCTTAATTTTGACTTCAAAGGCATCGCACCTTAAATTTTAGGGTCAAATTTTCTAAAATTAAGGGCGTTCCTTTTTAAAATCTAAGGCAAAGGGCACTAAAAACAAGAAAAGTTTTCTAAAAAATAAAAAAATATTTCTTAAAATTAGGGCATCTAACCATAAATTTTAGGGTATTTTTTCTAAAAATTAGATTTATGTATGTATGATTTAAGCACTTCGCTTTTCATTTAGAAAAGTCACAAAGTTTGTATTAGTATTGCGCACTAATGAATTGCCAATATCGATTTCAACTGTAATTCTGTGGGCAAAGAGAGAGAGAATTAGTACAATTATGATTTATTTCAGTTCTCACAAGTAAAATCCGATAAGTTTCTTATCCGAAAAAACTTATAATTTTATTCCTCCGTCAATGGGATTCGAACCCAGGTCTCCCGCGCGTGAGTCCAAAGACATTAAATGGAGCCACGGTCGCGCACGAAGAACGCACGGCAAACCAAAGACTATATGATGGGGCGTTTGCGAAGAATATTAGTTTAAAACAGTTGTTAGAACTCGTTAAGTCACAACTGTGAAAGTCGAAATATTTAAAATAAATTTTCTAAGATGATATTTCATATTTCAAAAAATATTTAAATTACTTTTCAATAAAGGGTAAAACCTTTAGTCGTTCTAAGCATTACTTCTCATCTGTGTTTATACACAAGTAAAAAAAAGAAAAAAAGAAAGATGTCGGCAGCTGAAATGGAACTTGCGGTGCTTAGATTTCTGGTCAGACATTCTAACCCCTAGGCTACTCGGACAGCGTTAGGACAATTTTATGGTCATTTTAGAAAATAATTCCTATGTTATAGAAAATATTTCTATATTTTGGGATTAATTTTTATTTTTTAGAAAATATTTCTATATTTAAGAAAACATTTCTATGTTTAAGAAAGCGTTTCTATTTTTTAGGGTTATCGAATTTTTAGGGTTAATTTGAGAAAATTTTTCTATATTTTAAGGTAAATCATTTTTTAGGGCAAAATTTCTAATTTTAAGAAAAAAATTTCGAAAAACAAGTGCCATTTTTACTAAAATATAGAAATTCTTTCTTGGATTTAAGGCGAGTTTAGTTTATGGCGACAATTTCTACATTTGAGAAACACTTTCTTGATTCAAGAAAAGTTTTCTTGTTTTGAGAAAAAAATTCTTTGAAAATAGAAATCTTTTCTTGGATTTAGAAAAAATAAAGTTTTAAGGCGAATTTCTAAAATTTAGGGTTAATTTTGCTATGAGTGTAGGGTCGGAAATATCTCCTTCACTGCGTTGCAAACTTTTGACTGAAATAATAATACCATCTACAAGGGTATAAATACACCAAAACCATATGCCTTCATTTCCTGACCTTGAGACGGCAAAACCCAGGTTTGAAAACGAATTCTTTTCGTGGTTCGATTCAAGAAATATAGAATGCATTAAATTAGAAAAATGTCAAAATCAAATAACAATTTGGAAATATTGAAGTACCTTCTGCGTCTTTTTACTGTTGGAAAGGGCGAGCAGACAAAATTAATATTTATGAGTCGGATGCAAGCCCTCACAGTACTTTGTGCAACTTTTGGGACCACTTGGAGGGTTTTTTATACCCCTAAAGTGGAATATTCTATAAATTTGACCTCCCCTAATTATCAAACAAGGACGCAATGTATTAAATTACAATTTTTGGGTTACTGAACTCAAACCAAGTGTCCACGAATGTATCCGCGTCAAGATTCTGGAAACACATTCCAATTAAAATTGAATCTAAACTGAGTTAAGGAGTCAACAATTTAAATAAATGTCATTGAAGGCAAGAGCCGAGGCAATTAATGTCATTAGTTGACATTTTCGCAGTGGATTGTAGGTTTTAAGGAGGTAAAATAGGGTCGGAGGTCGTAGATATTCACATTATTAGCCAAGTTTGATTGATTGTACAATATTCTGTGCAATAACCTTGTGGAGTTAAACTTGCACCCCTGATTTCCAGAGAATCCCCTTATCATCACTTTCCTTGGATGTGACAAGGAAAATGGGGAAATTCTAAATAGATTTTCCCTCCGTGTTTGCTCTGGCATTTCTATCGCTCCTTCTCACATGTTGTAACTGATTTTAGCTCAATATAATGTGACGTCTCTCGCCTTTGATAAGGGTTCTCTCCGCAACCGGGGGCTGTCAAATGATAAGCAGCAGACAAGCCCAATAAAAGAGATATAGGCGGAGATACCAAATTGTTATTATTATAACACATTGCCGGGAGGAGGGTCTAGGGGCTCCGAAGAAGGCACGCACGAATGCCTTTCCAATTAAAAATTCAAAAGCCTTTTTTCAGCCACTCGCCAAATTGGCGAACTACGTGCCAAACAAAAAGACAGAAGGTTCCCAGCTAAAATAAAAAGTATGACTTATTTATGGATATATTTATAGGCACATGCATTACCAAAATAATACCGCTAGGGTTTGGCTAATTGTACTTTGGCTATATTTTCAACACTCAAAAAAAGTTCGAGACATGTTGATACCTAAATTGGCATACGAGAAATAGCGGTAAATGTAACCTTTTGAAATTGGAGCTGTTGGGTGCGGTGCGGTCAAATTTTCCAGTTTTTATACCCTTGCAGAGGGTATTATATTTTCAGTCAATAAAGTATATAGTACCCTATAAGGTATATATGTGGGAAAAGAAAGGAAAACAAGAAGTGGTCATGTCTACAACTGTTCTGAATAATCATATTAGACTTATTTTATTTTATTTACGTTAACATTACCTTTACATTATTTTAAATCTGTTGACGTAAGCTTATCATTGGCAAGTCTGTCGATATTAGAATATCGATACTGCACGTAAAGAATCGTGGCACGAAGTATTCGCTTTTGCTTTCTGTATTTCCGAGAGAGAAGACGTAAAACCACAAAACCCTTTGTTTTTCCATTTCAAATAAAAATCATTAAATTATATTTGGAGTTGTAATTGAACCAATCACCGGCGATCCTACAAATTTGGTGTCAGAAGTGGGATTTACTTGGAAAAACAACACAGAAGCGAACGTGGCACAAAGATTCCCTAAAGTCTGAGTGTGGGTAATTGCGCAGCAGCATTGTTCATCAAGGAGGCGTTTTACGCAGAGCATTTCACTGGCAGATCGTGTACACCTGAGAGGTGTAGCAAGGTGCGCATCGTGCGCAAAGGTCCTGCAAGAAGGAAGGAGTCATCAAAACTTGGCTTTGGGAAAGCGGAAATCTGGTGAAAAAGCCTGGAAAAACAGCGTCAGCGTGGGCACAGGGTGTGTCGTGTCAAAGAAGGAACGAAGGACCGAATCAATAAGCGTGAGCTTAGTGTGTGCGTTGTTCGCAGAAGTGGAGAGTGAGCGAACTGTATCAATATTTTTCAAATATTATATTTAATCAAAATTCATTATATAACCTAACCACTAAGTTAAATTCAAGAATTTGTTTTAATTTGTCAATTTTTGTAAACAGAGAGCAATAACGAGTACAGAATGCAGAGGTCAGAAATTTTGTCGTTAAACGTAAACGCATTGAGAGAGAAATTGTCACAGCTTAATTTAGCTACAAGCGGTAGGAAGCAGACATTGCAGGACAGACTTCTTGACCACTACGACATAGCAGCTGAGGAAATTGAGGATGAGGAGTCTGAGTACGGGGATGCGACGACGATGCACAGTTCAAGATCTACACCAGGCGAAGGTCGTAGTTCATTTACATTACGCGACATAGAGGACTCCCTTTCTCAGTTCAATGGTACGAGCCAGCCATCTGTTCACAGCTGGATCCAGGAGTTTGAAGATAATGCAGCAGCAGTCCAAAGGAATAGTCTTCAAATGTTCATCTATTCGAAGCAATTGCTAAAAGGAGCTGCGAAAATATTCGTTCGAAGCCAGTCAGGTATTTCCAACTGGTCATCTCTAAAGCGAGCATTGGTAGCTGAGTTCGGATCTGAGGTTTCGGCAATTGAAGTTCACCGAAGTTTAAAAAATCGCCGAAAGGGCCTAAAAGAGGATTACAAGGAGTATCTCTATTCGCTCATGGAAATAGGAAAGCCTGTCAATTTGGATGACGCCAGTCTTATAGAGTACTTCATCGAAGGTATACCCGATTCGAGAACCAACAAAAGCAACTTATATCAGGCCAGGACTCTGCAGGAACTTAAGGATCAAATTAAGGTATATGAGAAAATTCGTAGCAGTCGCCTTCAAGTGGTTAATACGACAAAATCTTATATTACCAACGAAGACAAAAAACCGGATGTGACCAAACAGCACTTCAAAAAATGCTTTAAGTGTGGTGATCCTTCACATTTTGCAAGAGAGTGTAACCAGCAAATTAAATGCTACAGGTGCGAACAGCCTGGACATAAGGCATCGAATTGCCCAGTTACTAGGACAGCTGAAAAGAAGGAAGGAATAAGTGCGAACTCAATGACGAACCACATCAGCAGCAGTGGCAAATGTATTTTTAAAGAAATTTCATGTCATGGCGTTCGATTTTCCGCTTTGATCGATACAGGCTGTGATCTCTGCCTTATCCGTGAAGACGTGGTTAAGATGTTGGGAAATATTGAGCTTGTTGATGAAAAGCATTGTCTGGTCGGCATTTGCAACAGTGAGCTAAATACGCTTGGCAGTTTCGTAATCCAAGTTTTGGTAGACAACACTTATTTGGACTTAAACTTCCACGTTGCTAGCAGAAATGATATTAAGTACTCGGCAGTAATCGGAAACAGCGTACTGAAGCTAGTGGACTTGATATTTTCAGAGAAGTCGGTAAAATTTCAACCAAAAGAGAAACTGAATATCCAGAAATCGTTTACCACAGAGCAAGAGGTAGAGTCAGAGTTACAGATATTCCAGGAATATCCTAAATTGTGTCTTTTCGCCGAAAGTGAAGAGCCCGAGACTGACGTTGCTCACCTGGATAGACCAATTGCTGAAACTGTGAAAGATTTGATCACCAACTACAAGCCAGAGAAAAAGAAGGACAGTCCCATTCAAATGAAGATTTTGTTAAATGACGAGTACCCAGTCTATGAACGTCCTCGACGCATTTCACATGCAGACAAGTACATTGTAGACAACCAGGTTGAGAAATGGCTAGCAGAAAAGATTATTCAGCCAAGTTCATCTGAGTATGCCTCACCTGTTGTCTTGGTACCAAAGAAGGACGGCAGCAAGCGGCTTTGTTGCGACTATAGACGGCTAAACGTGAAGATTGCAAAAGATCATTTTCCGATGCCACTTATAGATGATGTCATTGAAAGACTGCAGGGAAACAGCTTCTTCACAACACTTGACTTAGAGAATGGATTTTTCCATGTACCAGTTGACCAAAATTCGACAAAGTATACATCTTTCGTGACGCATGCAGGGCAATTTGAGTTTTTATATGTCCCGTTTGGAATTTCAAATTCACCAGCCGTATTTTCAAGATTTATTTATGCAATTTTACTGGATATGGTGCAAGATGGTACAGTGGTAACATACATGGATGATCTCATTATTCCCTCTAAGGATGTAAATGAAGGAATCCAAAAGCTAGAGCGTGTCTTAAACCGAGCTTCAGAGTATAATTTGAAAATTAAGTGGAGCAAGTGTCAGTTTCTCAAGAGAAAGGTTGACTTTTTGGGTTATATCGTTGAAGGAGGGACTATAAGACCATCGGAAGCCAAAACACAAGCAGTCAAGAACTTTTCGATTCCACATGATCGAAAGAGTACTCAGCGTTTTCTGGGATTAACATCCTATTTTAGGCGATTCATTGCTGATTACGCGATGAAGGCGAAACCACTTTCTGACTTGCTTCGTAAGGAAGTTCCTTTCCGATTCGATGAAGACCAACGCCTAGCATTTGAGCAACTAAAGGTAGCGTTGATATCTGCACCGGTGCTACGATTATATAATCCAAAAGCTCAAACGGAGATACACACAGACGCTTCTATGCACGGCTACGAAGGAGTACTTCTCCAAAAAGATCCGGACGATCAACAGTGGCACCCTATCCAATATCTTAGCCGAAAAACGAAACCAGCTGAAGAGAAATACCACTCTTACGAGCTCGAAGTGTTGGCCATAGTCGAAGCTTTGAAAAAATGGCGTGTCTATTTATTGGGTATAAAGTTTAAAATTATAACCGACTGCAATGCCTTTGCGTTAACAATGAAAAAGCGCGGCGAAATTCCTTTAAGAGTGTCGCGGTGGGCATTGTTTCTCCAAGACTATGACTATGTTATCGAACATCGAAGTGGCAGCAAAATGCGGCACGTAGATGCCTTGAGTCGTGTTTCATGTCTAATGCTGGAAGACACTCTGCAACATAAATTGCAGGAAGCACAGCAGCAGGATGAATGGGTTCGCGCAGTAATGGCCGCCCTCGAAAACAGCACTTACGATGACTTTTTCGTTAGGTATGGTATTTTATACAAGGACCCTGTCAAAGAGTTGATCGTGGTGCCGAGTCTGATGGAAGAGGAAATCATTCGTATGGCCCATAAGCAAGGACATTTCTCAGTAAAAAGGACTCAGGAAGCAGTTGAGAAGACATTTTATATACCGAACTTGTCGAAGAAAGTAGTTAGAGTGGTAAAAAGCTGCGTCGAATGTATTGTTTCTGAGAGCAAGGCAGGCAGAAAGGAAGGTTTTTTAACACCTATTAACAAAGAAAATAAGCCGTTGGAAACATATCACGTTGACCATGTAGGTCCAATGGAGCAGACCGGCAAGAACTATAATTACATTCTCGTGGTGATCGATGCGTTCTCTAAGTTCGTCTGGCTCCACCCGACAAAAAAATACAACGGCTGAAGGAGTTATCGATCGACTTACTCGTCAAGCGGCAGTGTTTGGAAACCCTAGGCGCATAATATCAGATAGAGGGGCTGCGTTTGTGGCAAATACATTTAAGGAATACTGCGACGAGAACGGCATACAGCATCTGATGATTACCACCGGAGTTCCCCGAGGAAATGGTCAAGTGGAGCGGATCCATAAGATCGTGATTCCGATGTTAGCCAAGCTTTGTCAGGAAAAACCGTGTAGTTGGTATAAACATTTAGAAGTTGTACAGCAAGTAATGAACAGTACACCCCCAAGAAGCACGAGATACTCACCTTTTAAGATACTGACAGGCGTTGAAATGAGAACTAACAAGGTATCAGAGCTGAACATGTTCCTTGAAGACGCCGCTATTGAAGAGTTAGACCAGGAAAGAGAAAATGTTCGTATGGAAGCGCACGATAACATTGCCAAAATTCAGCAAGAGAATCGTAGATCCTTCAACAAGACGCGTAAGAAGGAGTTACCTTACAAATTAAACGAGCTGGTAGCTATAAAGCGCACGCAGTATGGCACCGGCTTAAAGTTAAAGCAAAAGTTCTTTGGACCTTACAAAATTGTCAGGACTTTGCCTCACGGCCGATATGATGTGGAAAAAGTTGGTGACCATGAAGGTCCAGGGAAAACATCAACCGTTGCTGAATATATGAAGAAATGGAATCCTCAATCTGAATCTGCAGAAGAACCATCATTCGAGCCGAATGATAATTCAGGATGGCCGATTGTGGGAAAAGAAAGGAAAACAAGAAGTGGTCATGTCTACAACTGTTCTGAATAATCATATTAGACTTATTTTATTTTATTTACGTTAACATTACCTTTACATTATTTTAAATCTGTTGACGTAAGCTTATCATTGGCAAGTCTGTCAATATTAGAATATCGATACTGCACGTAAAGAATCGTGGCACGAAGTATTCGCTTTTGCTTTCTGTATTTCCGAGAGAGAAGACGTAAAACCACAAAACCCTTTGTTTTTCCATTTCAAATAAAAATCATTAAATTATATTTGGAGTTGTAATTGAACCAATCACCGGCGATCCTACATATATGTTCTTGATCAGCATCACCAGGAGATGTAGCCATGTCCGTCTGTCCGTCCGTCCGTTTCTATGCAAACTAGGCCCTCAGTTTTGAAGCTATCTGCTTGAAACATTCCCAAAAGTTTTCTTTCTAATGCAGGTAGTATATTAGTCGCAACGAGCCAGATCGCGCGACTTTATCATAAAGCTTTTTTGGTCTTTGGGATTTGATAATATTTTAAAACTATGGAGGTACGGTTTTATTTAAATTTAAATAAGACATCTATATCATATAGCTCCCATAGATGAATAAAAATATTAAAAACAAAAATTATTTGGCTGTTTCTATTTATTAATATATTCCTTTGAGATATAGTAATTATTTACTTTATCAGAATTAGGCTTTTAGTTTTGTCAATATCGAAAAACAATATCATATAGCTGCCAAAGAAACGATGGCAAAACGCAGCTCAAAATCTACATAGCATCATTGTTTTTAGTAACAAAGGCATAAAAATCGAAGTGTAGTCGTTTTTTAGTTCCTACAGGGGTGTATAAGTTAACACGGTCACCCGGCAACAGAGAAGTTGCCAAACTGATCACGCGTAGCCGGCATGAGAATAATGCAAAGCCAGCGACACCTGCGGATATTGCACAACGACGGTAGCAGAAGCCCAAGCTTCGGTCAGCGCTATCAGCGGGCAATGCACTGCGACGCAACCGACGGCTACCCAACACCACACACGGGGCGCCGGGTCAGCACTTTCAGGGCATAGGGCTAGCTTTCATTATAAGAATTTATGTACTTAGTATTTAGTTGAATTTTGGAAATAAATCGTGACGGTCATCGCCTCCCGAAACCTAAGTCTTCTCATTCGCGCAGTACCGCGCGTCTTAAGTAAAAACCTGAATAAGGAAATAATTAATTGGCACCCAACGCGTTCGTAAGACCCTCGATCCGTTAAAATAAAAAATAAAATAAAAAAACGCGTTCGTAAGACCCTCGATCCGTTTAAATAAAAATAAAAATCACGTTCGTAAGACCCTCGAACAGTTAAAAAAAAAAAAAGACATTTTAAAAACCAATTCGCCAACTCCGTCGAACCGGCAGCAGCAATTAAAAGAAGGAAGATAACACGAGCATCAGCAGCAATTTAATTTTTCTACAATTAAAAAAACCATGTAAGTGGAGTGTTCATTGATATTTTTCCCCGAATTTTTTTAAAAAAATCAGAATATTTTCCAAAAAGTAATTTTGACAATTATAAAATAACAAAATAAATAAAAATATTTCAAGAGTCTAAAAAATAAAAAAGGCACAAGCTCGGGAAATAATTTTTCAAAATTTTTATTTTCCGACAAAGAAATTAAATACAGTGGGAACAAAATTCTTTGTTCTTTGTGTTAAAACATATGAGTGATAGTGAGATAGAAGAATTGTTAAAAGAATTCCGAAAGCTAAAAAGCGCGGATAATTTTCAAGTAGACCAAAACAACTTAAATATGGCAATGACCAACGACCAATTAAGGGCCATTATAGAGGGCGCGGTTGCGAGCGCACTCGCCGCACAGGAAAAAAATTTCGAACAAAAATTACAGGACGTTCAGAAGCGCCTAGGTGGTGTTAATATCGGTACACCAGAAGTTGAAACATACAGAGATGCAGATATCAGAATAAGTATTACATGTAATGAGACCTTAGATATTATGAAGTCCCTGCCGGACTTCGAGGGTAAAAATGAGACGTACGTCTCATGGAGAAAAGCGGCGCACACCGCATATAAAGTGTACGAAAAATACGATGGTAGTTCCAAACATTACCAAGCTTTAGGGATACTAAGAAATAAAATAAAAAATTCAGCCGATATGGTTCTTTCGTCGTTCGACACACCTCTGAACTTTAGGGCCATAATAAACCGACTAGACTTCACATACGCGGACAAGCGGCCGGTATATTTAATAGAACAGGAGATGTCAACGCTCCGCCAAGGAAACATGACCCTCTTACAATACTATGACGAAGTAGAGAAAAACTGACTCTGCTTATAAATAAGACAATTATGACCTACGACAACACCGTAGCTGCTCCACTGAACGAAAAATACAGAGCGGATGCGCTACGCGTTTTTATTTCTGGAACAAGAAAATCGCTAAGCGATGTTCTTTTTTCAGCAAGACCATCTGATCTTCCTTCCGCTCTAGCGCTAGCACAGGAAGTAGAGGCTAACCATGAGCGATATATGTTCGCAAGTAATTTTGCCCGTAGCACGGAGGAAAAACTCCAAAGGTCCGAACAGAGACAACTGGACAGAGAAAGAAATACGGTAACAGAATCTAGATTCCACCCGGAGGGTAAAAACCCCCATTTTAATAAAAGGCCAAGACAGCCACTTGGACAAGATCCGGTACAGCCAATGGACGTCGATAGCTCATCTCGCTTTAGACAGCCAACTCAAAATCAACAAAGTGGTCCGTTTCAAAGACAGCCCCAAAACAGTCAATGGCAGACAAGTCCACAAAATTTCCAAGTGAACGCTTACAATAACCAGGGATTGGCAAGTAAAAGACCTAATAATAGTAGCGCTAGGTACACAGGACCGAAACATCAAAGAATAAACCATTTAGCGTTAGACAACGATTTATCGAACGAAAACAATGACGAATACCCCACAGTAACAGAGGAAGAAGTAGAAGATGTAGACGATGACCTTGTAGAATATGACGAAATAAATTTTTTAGGCATAACTCCCTGCTCCCATTCATAGAAAGGGATATCGCAGGGAGGAAAATCAAACTTTTGATAGACACAGGGGCTTCCAAAAACTATATCAAGCCTATGAAAGAATTAAAAAACATTATTTACGTAAATAAACCTTTTTCTGTAAAATCAATCCATGGTCACAACACCATAAATAAAAAATGTATGATGCACCTTTTTAACACAACTACAACATTTTTCTTACTACCGAACTTAACGACCTTTGACGGAATAATCGGACTAGACTTACTAAAAAAAACTGATGTCGTACTCGACCTAAAAGACAAGAAATTAATAACTAATAGCAGTGCAGAAGAAATTAAATTTTTAAAATGTGCAAATGTTAATTTTACAAAGGTTGAGGATATTGAGGTACCCCAGGAAATTTTAGAAAAATTCCAGGACATGTTGGGAAATCGCACAGGCGTATTCGCAGAGCCGAACGAGGCGCTGCCTTACAATACTAATATCATTGGTACTATCCGGACAGAGAACGAAGACCCAATATATTCAAAATTGTACCCATACCCGATGGGTGTGTCCGACTTTGTAAATAAAGAAACAAAAGCCATGTTACGAGACGGCATAATCCGACCATCTCGGTCTCCGTATAACAATCCTGTTTGGGTTGTAGATAAAAAAGGGACCGATGAGCAGGGAAACACAAAAAAACGCCTAGTAATAGACTTCCGAAAACTTAACTTAAAGACAATAGACGACAAATACCCTATCCCGAATGTTGTTTTTATCCTGGCAAATTTAGGGAGGGCGAAACACTTTACCACATTGGATTTGAAGTCTGGTTTCCACCAGATACTTCTCGCCGAAAACGACAGAGAGAAAACAGCCTTCTCAGTAGGAAATGGGAAATATGAATTTTGCAGACTGCCCTTTGGATTGAAGAACGCGCCCAGCATTTTTCAGAGAGCCATCGATGATGTGCTCAGAGAACAAATAGGGAAATCATGCTATGTCTATGTCGATGACGTAATTATTTTTTCAGAAAATATGCACGATCATGTGAAACACATAGCATGGGTCTTGGACAAATTATATGAGGCCAACATGAGGGTTTCGCGTGAAAAATCTAATTTCTTTAAAGAAAGCGTAGAGTATTTAGGTTTCGTAGTTTCACGAGGAGGCATAAGAACATGCCCTAGCAAAGTAGATGCAATTCGTAACTACGAGCAACCAACCACTCTATTTAATGTCAGATCATTCCTTGGATTAGCAAGTTACTATAGGTGTTTTATTAAGGACTTTGCATCTATTGCAAAACCTATAAGTGACATCCTAAAAGGCGAGAATGGCAAAGTAAGCGCAGGTCAATCTAAAAAAATACCCGTTAACTTTGATGAACATCAGCGCCAGGCATTTGAGAAGCTTAAGAGTGTTCTCGCGTCAGAAAACGTAATGTTATTATATCCAAATTATAAAAAAACCTTTGACTTAACGACGGACGCTTCGTCTTTCGGTTTGGGAGCAGTCTTATCACAAGACGGAAAACCCATAACCATGATATCACGAACTTTAAAAGACAGGGAACTAAATTTTGCAACAAACGAAAGAGAGTTGTTGGCAATTGTGTGGGCCTTAAAGAGCCTCAGAAATTACCTATACGGCGTAAAAAATTTAAACATTTTTACTGACCACCAACCACTAACTTTCGCCGTCTCAGATCGCAATCCAAACGCAAAAATTAAGCGCTGGAAAGCTTTCATTGACGAGCACAATGCACAAATTTTTTACAAGCCAGGAAAAGAGAACTACGTTGCTGACGCGCTGTCCCGACAGCACATTCATTCGCTAGAAGAAGATGCGCAGTCAGATATTGCCACAATACATAGCGAATTATCACTAACCTACACCATCGAAAAAACGGACAAGCCGGTCAACTGCTTTCGGAACCAAATAATAATAGAAGAAAGCGGAATTGCTTCAGTTAGAACGGTCATTATGTTTGGTGAAAAGACTCGACATCTCTTACATTTCTCGGATAGAGAAACACTTATGCAGAAAATATGTGATGTGGTCAAGAAAGACGTAGTCAATGCAATTTTTTGCGAACTACCAGTACTGGCATTTATCCAACATAAATTAATAGAAACATTTCCGACAACCACTTTTCGTTACACAAACCGCATGGTGACCGACATCTTAGACAAAAACGAACAAAAAGAAATTACTGTGTCAGAACATAACAGGGCTCATAGAGCTGGACAGGAAAACGTGAAGCAGATCATGCAGGACTATTTTTTTCCCAAAATGACTCATATGGCAAATGAGGTCGTCGCAAATTGTAAAATTTGCCAGAAGGCAAAATATGATCGACACCCTCAGAAACAGATTCTCGGGGAAACACCTATTCCCTCATACACGGGCGAAATATTACATATTGACATATTTTCGACCGACAAAAAATACTTTCTTACTTGTGTAGATAAATTTTCAAAATTTTCAATTGTCCAACCAATTGCTTCCAGAACCATTGCAGACGTACAAACCGCGATATTACAACTTATAAATTTCTATCGACGACCAAAAACAATTTATTGCGATAATGAGCCTTCTATAAAATCCGAAACAATTAAGTCCCTTTTAAGTAACCGGTTTAACGTACAAATCGTTAATGCACCGCCTCTTCATAGTACATCGAACGGACAAGTGGAAAGATTCCACAGTACACTGACAGAAATTGCACGGTGCTTAAAAATTGAAAGAAGTATTGAAGACACTGTTGAACTAATACTTCTCGCGGCTATAGAATACAATAGAACTATTCACTCAGTAACAAATAAAAGACCCATTGACATAATACACTCATCGACCATTGAGCTCAACACAGAAATTAGGGATAAAGTCTTAAATGCCCAGAACATTCAACTACAAAGATTGAACAAAACAAGACAAGACAGAAATTTTCAGGTAGGAGACAAGGTTCTTGTGAAATCAAATAAGAGGTTGGGAAACAAACTTTCAGATTTGTACTCCGAGGAAACCGTCGAAGCAGACTTAGGGACCACAGTCTTAATAAAAGGGAGGGTGGTCCATAAGGACAATTTGAGGTAATTACAATAAATCTTATTTTTCTTTTTATTTTTATCTTCGACACACTAGGATTTGGATGATTCTACTCCTCGCCGTACCAATAGCAGCTAAAATGACCGACTACACGACCTCAAATTACATACCAATCATAGACGGGCACGTGACTATTTGGAGAGACTTCCAATACCTCAAACACTCAACCAACTTAACCATGTACTCGGAAATAGTTAAAGAAACAGAAGAAATGAGAAACCATTTCCCCCAGTCACATATGAGGCAGATATTAGACTCAGATTTACGACACATTAAGACTCTCATAGATACCGTAAATGTTCATCATAGACACGCTAGAAGCATAAATTTATTAGGCACCGCATTAAAAATCGTAGCCGGTACTCCAGATTTTGATGACTTTGAGAACATTAAATTTAGGCAGAAAGAACTCATAGAATCAGAAAGTAGACAAATAAAAATTAACACAAAGACCCAGGAACAAATAAACATCCTAACGAACACGGTAAACATTTTAGTAAAAAATGCAAAAGCAAAACAGATAAATACAGAAAATTTATATGAGAACTTGCTATCAAGAAATAGAATTATTATTTCCGAACTCGAGGCCTTAATGTTGTCGGTTACTCTTGCAAAAATTGGAATAATCAATCCCGCGATTTTAGACTCAAATGACTTACAAAATTTAATCAATGAACATTCCACAAATGTTACTATAACCGATCTAATGGAAGTAGCTCAAATTAAAGTTTTATTAAATAATAACTTTTTACACTTTATATTAAAATATCCTAAGCCCTACATAGCTTGTAAGAAAATAATCTTGCACCCCGTTGAACACAACGGCACTATTCTTAATTTTGCTGAAGGCGATAGTATAGCTGACTGCGGTAACAAAATCATGCCGATTGGAAACTGCAGCGCTGCCCTTACGACAACATTCTGCAGAGAACTGCCCTATGCAACATGCGCACAACAACTCCACTCAGGAGGCAACGCACACTGTTCGACTCGCACCAGCCACCTCGAGCCACTAACAATTATCGATGACGGCGTTATTATTCTCAATGACGGAACAGCTACGGTCAATGGACAACTGGTAACTGGAACGTTCCTCGTTACATTCGACGAGGAGGTAAAAGTAAACAACACCTTATACCGAAACTTGAAGAGCTACGTAAAAAAATTCCCAGCACCCGCTGCATCAACGGTCCTTAACATTACAGACCATCAGGAAATACTGAGTTTACCATACTTACAGAAATTAAACATAGAAAACCTACGATTCATTGGCGAAATGGAAAAGAGACTGGAAAACCGGCCTATAATATCTGGAGTGGCCGCGATCGCTTTCTCCGCCATCTGCTTTATCATTTTCAAGCTCTACCAAAGACGCCAGCGAGTTCGTCGCCAGCATGACCTTCAAGTTATTATTGACGGTTTCAAGAAGTCCGAGGACGTCCTTCATCTAAGCGGGGGAGGAGTTAACACGGTCACCCGGCAACAGAGAAGTTGCCAAACTGATCACGCGTAGCCGGCATGAGAATAATGCAAAGCCAGCGACACCTGCGGATATTGCACAACGACGGTAGCAGAAGCCCAAGCTTCGGTCAGCGCTATCAGCGGGCAATGCACTGCGACGCAACCGACGGCTACCCAACACCACACACGGGGCGCCGGGTCAGCACTTTCAGGGCATAGGGCTAGCTTTCATTATAAGAATTTATGTACTTAGTATTTAGTTGAATTTTGGAAATAAATCGTGACGGTCATCGCCTCCCGAAACCTAAGTCTTCTCATTCGCGCAGTACCGCGCGTCTTAAGTAAAAACCTGAATAAGGAAATAATTAATTTATACATTAAGGCTTGCCGAAGTTTGCTTTATTGTTTCTATTTTTTTGCATTTAAAATCAATCACAATCTCCTAATAATAGGTACAACTTTGTTTCCAAAAATTTTTAGTAAAAACTAGAAAGGAAAGCTAACTTCGGGCGGAGCCGAAGTTGAAATACTTTTGCAGAATATTCTGTAAATTATATTCTCCAAAATTATTCATATGATGCATTCTTAACACTCATAAAAACCCCAACTTCCTCACTTTAAAAACACCAACGTTATGGCAATTCCAATCGTTCAGTTATATGGCCGCTATAGAATATAGTTGGCCGATCCTTATGAACTTTGGTAGGTCAGATTAATTGGCCAAATATAAAATCCATAGAAAATCCCAACATCCTAACTTTACAAACACCAAAGTTATAGCATTTCCGATTAATCAGTTATATGGCAGCTATAAGATATAATCGACCAATCCTTATGAAATTAGGTAGATAAGATTGATTGGCGAAATATAAAACCCATAGAAAATCCCAACTTCCTAGCTTAACAAACACCAAAGTTATGGCATTTCCGATCAATCAGTTATATGGCAGCTATAGGATATAGTCTGCCGATCCCGGCCGATACGACTTATATACTGCGTGCAAAGGAAAGAAGGGTGTGTGCAAAGTTTTAATTCGATATCTTTAAAACTGAGAGACTAGTTTGCGTAGAAACAGACAGACGGACAGACGGACATGGCTAGATCGACTCTCCTGGTGATCCTAATCAAGAATATATATACTTTATAGGGTCGGAGATGTCTCCTTCACTGCGTTGCACACTTTTGACCAAAATTATAATACCCTCTGCAAGGGTATAACAGGATAGGAAAGCTAACTTCGGGCGGAGCCAAAGTTGATATACCCTTGCAGAATAATCTGTAAATTATATTGGTTGGCCAAAAATAAAATCAATAAAAAATCCCAACTTCCTAATTTTAAAAACACCGAAGTTATGGTATTTCCAATCGTTCAGTTATATGGCAGCTATAGGATATACCTGGCCGATCCTTATGAAATTTGGTAGGTCAGATTGAAGGAGACATCTCCGACCCTATAAAGTATATATATTCTTGATCAGGATCACCTCCTGAGTTGATATAGCCATGTCCGTCTGTCCGTCTGTCTGTTTCTTGCAAACTAGTCTCTCAGTATTAAAGCTATTGAATTGAAACTTTGAAAACACCCTTCTTTCCTTTGCACGCAGTATATATGTCGGAACGGCCGGGATCGGCCGAATATATCCTATAGCTGCCATATAACTGAACGATAGGAAATGCCATCACTCTGGTGTTTGTAAAGTTAGGAAGTTGGGATTTTCTATGGGTTTTATATTTGGCTAATCAATTCGACCTACCAAATTTCACAAGGATCGGCCGACTATATCCTATAGCTCCCATAAGTATGGGAGGAAATACCATAACTTTGGTGTTTTTAAAGTTAGGAAGTTGGGATTTTCTATGGGTTTTATATTTGGCTAATCAATTCGACCAACCAATCCGACCAATCCTTCTGTGCAACAGGTATTGCAGTTTATAGATCGGGTGCACTTCATTTTTCTTCAAGGCTCTGCTTTCAGGCTCCAGTTCGACCTTAAAGAGTGGTTGCGGCTTTTTATTTTTGTTGATAATATTAATAATATTTTTGGAGAAGAATCCTTTTTCTTTCAGTGCCTCTTTTACCTCATTGGTGGATACGTCGGGCTCTATGCCCTTTAGCACTACTTGCAAGCCCTTGCTACTCTTGAGCTGGTACGTGTAGTAGGGTTTCCTAGCCTCGTCTAGGTAATTTGTTACAGCTCTGAATTGATCTTCAGTTTTAGCTTGAAGCTTTGTTTCATGAATATTCCCTTTAACAAGGGGAGTAACATAAAAGTTGTCATTCCCGACCAGCGCAACAATTTTCTTTACTAGGGTATTTGAGTTCTGTTCCCTTATGTAAATTGGTGGGGGCTTTAGTTTCTTTTGAACAGCCTGTCCAGATTCGGATTGATTATTATCAATTTCCGACAATAGGGCGAATCTGTTTTTACTAGATGCCCCTGGTTGTTCGCTGCCTTTATTAGGGCAATTTTGTTTTGGTTTATTTCCAACCATTTTATTTTGCGGGCTTAGCTTCCGTTTGATTTGGATGTAACGGTCCATGCCAGTCTGTATAGCCGGACCCACTTGTTGTTGTTTGATATTGCCGATATTGGCACTCGTACTTACACTTGGCTTTGTAGTTTTATTCGGCGCTGCAGAAGTTGCAAACGCATTCGAAATCGCGTTGTTGTTAACGGCGACCGTTGATGTTGTTGTTGCAGTGGCTGCGGTTGCAGAAATTAACGAGGTCGCAGTGCTCGTGGCTGGTGAGCTGTTAGTCGAAGCTGGGGGTGGGGTTCTACACTGCAAGCTCCATGAAGTGGGAGTTGGTGTGAGTAGGGCGGGAGAACAAGACCGTGCTCTCGCACTGTCAATGGTCAGTAGGGCTGAGTTGCTCTTTGAAGAAGTTCTTTCTACTTCTGTATCACGGGTTGAGAAATAAGAAATATAACTGTTTCTCTGGTCTACGGAGCTTCTACGCTCATTTTTTGAATCGCCGCTCATTGAGCTATCACTCGTGGCACTTCTTAGTTTTTATAATAACTATGCACTAGTTTTTTACATAGCACTAATTATTATTCACTGTTTTTAGCAATAAGATTGCCTTTATTACACCACTCTAGTGTTTTTAGTTATTGTTTTTTCACTTTTGAGCGGTTTTTTTTTTTTTTTTTTTTCCGGAGCTCGCGCAAAACACGTCTGCACTCTCCGGCACCGAGTGCAACTCAAAATTGGCATACGAGAAATAGCGGTGAATGTAAGCTTTTGAAATTGGAGCTGTTGGGTGCGGTGCGGTCAAATTTTCCAGTTTTTATACCCTTGCAGAGGGTATTATATTTTCAGTCAATAAAGTATATAGTACCCTATAAGGTATATGTGTGGGAAAAGAAAGGAAAACAAGAAGTGGTCATGTCTACAACTGTTCTGAATAATCATATTAGACTTATTTTATTTTATTTACGTTAACATTACCTTTACATTATTTTAAATCTGTTGACGTAAGCTTATCATTGGCAAGTCTGTCGATATTAGAATATCGATACTGCACGTAAAGAATCGTGGCACGAAGTATTCGCTTTTGCTTTCTGTATTTCCGAGAGAGAAGACGTAAAACCACAAAACCCTTTGTTTTTCCATTTCAAATAAAAATCATTAAATTATATTTGGAGTTGTAATTGAACCAATCACCGGCGATCCTACAAATTTGGTGTCAGAAGTGGGATTTACTTGGAAAAACAACACAGAAGCGAACGTGGCACAAAGATTCCCTAAGGTCTGAGTGTGGGTAATTGCGCAGCAGCATTGTTCATCAAGGAGGCGTTTTACGCAGAGCATTTCACTGGCAGATCGTGTACACCTGAGAGGTGTAGCAAGGTGCGAAAGCGGAAATCTGGTGAAAAAGCCTGGAAAAACAGCGTCAGCGTGGGCACAGGGTGTGTCGTGTCAAAGAAGGAACGAAGGACCGAATCAATAAGCGTGAGCTTAGTGTGTGCGTTGTTCGCAGAAGTGGAGAGTGAGCGAACTGTATCAATATTTTTCAAATATTATATTTAATCAAAATTCATTATATAACCTAACCACTAAGTTAAATTCAAGAATTTGTTTTAATTTGTCAATTTTTGTAAACAGAGAGCAATAACGAGTACAGAATGCAGAGGTCAGAAATTTTGTCGTTAAACGTAAACGCATTGAGAGAGAAATTGTCACAGCTTAATTTAGCTACAAGCGGTAGGAAGCAGACATTGCAGGACAGACTTCTTGACCACTACGACATAGCAGCTGAGGAAATTGAGGATGAGGAGTCTGAGTACGGGGATGCGACGACGATGCACAGTTCAAGATCTACACCAGGCGAAGGTCGTAGTTCATTTACATTACGCGACATAGAGGACTCCCTTTCTCAGTTCAATGGTACGAGCCAGCCATCTGTTCACAGCTGGATCCAGGAGTTTGAAGATAATGCAGCAGCAGTCCAAAGGAATAGTCTTCAAATGTTCATCTATTCGAAGCAATTGCTAAAAGGAGCTGCGAAAATATTCGTTCGAAGCCAGTCAGGTATTTCCAACTGGTCATCTCTAAAGCGAGCATTGGTAGCTGAGTTCGGATCTGAGGTTTCGGCAATTGAAGTTCACCGAAGTTTAAAAAATCGCCGAAAGGGCCTAAAAGAGGATTACAAGGAGTATCTCTATTCGCTCATGGAAATAGGAAAGCCTGTCAATTTGGATGACGCCAGTCTTACTTCATCGAAGGTATACCCGATTCGAGAACCAACAAAAGCAACTTATATCAGGCCAGGACTCTGCAGGAACTTAAGGATCAAATTAAGGTATATGAGAAAATTCGTAGCAGTCGCCTTCAAGTGGTTAATACGACAAAATCTTATATTACCAACGAAGACAAAAAACCGGATGTGACCAAACAGCACTTCAAAAAATGCTTTAAGTGTGGTGATCCTTCACATTTTGCAAGAGAGTGTAACCAGCAAATTAAATGCTACAGGTGCGAACAGCCTGGACATAAGGCATCGAATTGCCCAGTTACTAGGACAGCTGAAAAGAAGGAAGGAATAAGTGCGAACTCAATGACGAACCACATCAGCAGCAGTGGCAAATGTATTTTTAAAGAAATTTCATGTCATGGCGTTCGATTTTCCGCTTTGATCGATACAGGCTGTGATCTCTGCCTTATCCGTGAAGACGTGGTTAAGATGTTGGGAAATATTGAGCTTGTTGATGAAAAGCATTGTCTGGTCGGCATTTGCAACAGTGAGCTAAATACGCTTGGCAGTTTCGTAATCCAAGTTTTGGTAGACAACACTTATTTGGACTTAAACTTCCACGTTGCTAGCAGAAATGATATTAAGTACTCGGCAGTAATCGGAAACAGCGTACTGAAGCTAGTGGACTTGATATTTTCAGAGAAGTCGGTAAAATTTCAACCAAAAGAGAAACTGAATATCCAGAAATCGTTTACCACAGAGCAAGAGGTAGAGTCAGAGTTACAGATATTCCAGGAATATCCTAAATTGTGTCTTTTCGCCGAAAGTGAAGAGCCCGAGACTGACGTTGCTCACCTGGATTTGATCACCAACTACAAGCCAGAGAAAAAGAAGGACAGTCCCATTCAAATGAAGATTTTGTTAAATGACGAGTACCCAGTCTATGAACGTCCTCTACGCATTTCACATGCAGACAAGTACATTGTAGACAACCAGGTTGAGAAATGGCTAGCAGAAAAGATTATTCAGCCAAGTTCATCTGAGTATGCCTCACCTGTTGTCTTGGTACCAAAGAAGGACGGCAGCAAGCGGCTTTGTTGCGACTATAGACGGCTAAACGTGAAGATTGCAAAAGATCATTTTCCGATGCCACTTATAGATGATGTCATTGAAAGACTGCAGGGAAACAGCTTCTTCACAACACTTGATTTAGAGAATGGATTTTTCCATGTACCAGTTGACCAAAATTCGACAAAGTATACATCTTTCGTGACGCATGCAGGGCAATTTAAGTTTTTATATGTCCCGTTTGGAATTTCAAATTCACCAGCCGTATTTTCAAGATTTATTTATGCAATTTTACTGGATATGGTGCAAGATGGTACAGTGGTAACATACATGGATGATCTCATTATTCCCTCTAAGGATGTAAATGAAGGAATCCAAAAGCTAGAGCGTGTCTTAAACCGAGCTTCAGAGTATAATTTGAAAATTAAGTGGAGCAAGTGTCAGTTTCTCAAGAGAAAGGTTGACTTTTTGGGTTATATCGTTGAAGGAGGGACTATAAGACCATCGGAAGCCAAAACACAAGCAGTCAAGAACTTTTCGATTCCACATGATCGAAAGAGTACTCAGCGTTTTCTGGGATTAACATCCTATTTTAGGCGATTCATTGCTGATTACGCGATGAAGGCGAAACCACTTTCTGACTTGCTTCGTAAGGAAGTTCCTTTCCGATTCGATGAAGACCAACGCCTAGCATTTGAGCAACTAAAGGTAGCGTTGATATCTGCACCGGTGCTACGATTATATAATCCAAAAGCTCAAACGGAGATACACACAGACGCTTCTATGCACGGCTACGGAGGAGTACTTCTCCAGAAAGATCCGGACGATCAACAGTGGCACCCTATCCAATATCTTAGCCGAAAAACGAAACCAGCTAAAGGGAAATAGTCGAAGCTTTGAAAAAATGGCGTGTCTATTTATTGGGTATAAAGTTTAAAATTATAACCGACTGCAATGCCTTTGCGTTAACAATGAAAAATCGCGGCGAAATTCCTTTAAGAGTGTCGCGGTGGGCATATTTTCTCCAAGACTATGACTATGTTATCGAACATCGAAGTGGCAGCAAAATGCGGCACGTAGATGCCTTGAGTCGTGTTTCATGTCTAATGCTGGAAGACACTCTGCAACATAAATTGCAGGAAGCACAGCAGCAGGATGAATGGGTTCGCGCAGTAATGGCCGCCCTCGAAAACAGCACTTACGATGACTTTTTCGTTAGGTATGGTATTTTATACAAGGACCCTGTCAAAGAGTTGATCGTGGTGCCGAGTCTGATGGAAGAGGAAATCATTCGTATGGCCCATAAGCAAGGACATTTCTCAGTAAAAAGGACTCAGGAAGCAGTTGAGAAGACATTTTATATACCGAACTTGTCGAAGAAAGTAGTTAGAGTGGTAAAAAGCTGCGTCGAATGTATTGTTTCTGAGAGCAAGGCAGGCAGAAAGGAAGGTTTTTTAACACCTATTAACAAAGAAAATAAGCCGTTGGAAACATATCACGTTGACCATGTAGGTCCAATGGAGCAGACCGGCAAGAACTATAATTACATTCTCGTGGTGATCGATGCGTTCTCTAAGTTCGTCTGGCTCCACCCGACAAAAAATACAACGGCTGAAGGAGTTATCGATCGACTTACTCGTCAAGCGGCAGTGTTTGGAAACCCTAGGCGCATAATATCAGATAGAGGGGCTGCGTTTGTGGCAAATACATTTAAGGAATACTGCGACGAGAACGGCATACAGCATCTGATGATTACCACCGGAGTTCCCCGAGGAAATGGTCAAGTGGAGCGGATCCATAAGATCGTGATTCCGATGTTAGCCAAGCTTTGTCAGGAAAAACCGTGTAGTTGGTATAAACATTTAGAAGTTGTACAGCAAGTAATGAACAGTACACCCCCAAGAAGCACGAGATACTCACCTTTTAAGATACTGACAGGCGTTGAAATGAGAACTAACAAGGTATCAGAGCTGAACATGTTCCTTGAAGACGCCGCTATTGAAGAGTTAGACCAGGAAAGAGAAAATGTTCGTATGGAAGCGCACGATAACATTGCCAAAATTCAGCAAGAGAATCGTAGATCCTTCAACAAGACGCGTAAGAAGGAGTTACCTTACAAATTAAACGAGCTGGTAGCTATAAAGCGCACGCAGTATGGCACCGGCTTAAAGTTAAAGCAAAAGTTCTTTGGACCTTACAAAATTGTCAGGACTTTGCCTCACGGCCGATATGATGTGGAAAAAGTTGGTGACCATGAAGGTCCAGGGAAAACATCAACCGTTGCTGAATATATGAAGAAATGGAATCCTCAATCTGAATCTGCAGAAGAACCATCATTCGAGCCGAATGATAATTCAGGATGGCCGATTGTGGGAAAAGAAAGGAAAACAAGAGAGAACGCTATAGTCGGGTGCCCCGACTATCAGATACCCGTTACTCAGGTAAAGGGAGTGCGAGGGAGATGGAGATAGAAACTTTGATCACGCATAACTTTTTAACGAATGGTCCGATTTGAAAAATTTCTTCTACATTTCGATAGGTATTAATAAACACAATAAAACTGCATTTTTACTTTTCCGAAATATTTAAATTTTTAAAATCGTATATAAGCGATTGTGGGCGTTAAAGGGGGTGTGGCACCTTTTTGAAACAAACTTGCGCTGCGTAGGAACTCCTAGAATCTGCATGCAAAATGCCAATCTTCTAGCTTTTATAGTTTCCGAGATCTCAGCGTTCATACGGACAGACAGACAGACGGACAGACAGACGGACAGACGGACAGACGGACAGACGGACATGGCTATATCGACTCGGCTAGTGACCCTGATCAAGAATATATATACTTTATAGGGTCGGAAACGCTTCCTTCTACCTGTTACATACTTTTGCACGAATACAATATACCCTTTTACTCTACGAGTAACGGGTATAACAAGAAGTGGTCATGTCTACAACTGTTCTGAATAATCATATTAGACTTATTTTATTTTATTTACGTTAACATTACCTTTACATTATTTTAAATCTGTTGACGTAAGCTTATCATTGGCAAGTCTGTCAATATTAGAATATCGATACTGCACGTAAAGAATCGTGGCACGAAGTATTCGCTTTTGCTTTCTGTATTTCCAGAGAGAAGACGTAAAACCACAAAACCCTTTGTTTTTCCATTTCAAATAAAAATCATTAAATTATATTTGGAGTTGTAATTGAACCAATCACCGGCGATCCTACATATATGTTCTTGATCAGCATCACCAGGAGATGTAGCCATGTCCGTCTGTCCGTCCGTCCGTTTCTATGCAAACTAGGCCCTCAGTTTTGAAGCTATCTGCTTGAAACATTCCCAAAAGTTTTCTTTCTAATGCAGGTAGTATATTAGTCGCAACGAGCCAGATCGCGCGACTTTATCATAAAGCTTTTTTGGTCTTTGGGATTTGATAATATTTTAAAACTATGGAGGTACGGTTTTATTTAAATTTAAATAAGACATCTATATCATATAGCTCCCATAGATGAATCAAAATATTAAAAACAAAAATTATTTGGCTGTTTCTATTTATTAATATATTCCTTTGAGATATAGTAATTATTTACTTTATCAGAATTAGGCTTTTAGTTTTGTCAATATCGAAAAACAATATCATATAGCTGCCAAAGAAACGATGGCAAAACGCAGCTCAAAATCTACATAGCATCATTGTTTTTAGTAACAAAGGCATAAAAATCGAAGTGTAGTCGTTTTTTAGTTCCTACAGGGGTGTATACATTAAGGCTTGCCGAAGTTTGCTTTATTGTTTCTATTTTTTTGCATTTAAAATCAATCACAATCTCCTAATAATAGGTACAACTTTGTTTCCAAAAATTTTTAGTAAAAACTAGAAAGGAAAGCTAACTTCGGGCGGAGCCGAAGTTGAAATACTTTTGCAGAATATTCTGTAAATTATATTCTCCAAAATTATTCATATGATGCATTCTTAACACTCATAAAAACCCCAACTTCCTCACTTTAAAAACACCAACGTTATGGCAATTCCAATCGTTCAGTTATATGGCCGCTATAGAATATAGTTGGCCGATCCTTATGAACTTTGGTAGGTCAGATTAATTGGCCAAATATAAAATCCATAGAAAATCCCAACATCCTAACTTTACAAACACCAAAGTTATAGCATTTCCGATCAATCAGTTATATGGCAGCTATAAGATATAATCGACCAATCCTTATGAAATTAGGTAGATAAGATTGATTGGCGAAATATAAAACCCATAGAAAATCCCAACTTCCTAGCTTAACAAACACCAAAGTTATGGCATTTCCGATCAATCAGTTATATGGCAGCTATAGGATATAGTCTGCCGATCCCGGCCGATACGACTTATATACTGCGTGCAAAGGAAAGAAGGGTGTTTTCAAAGTTTCAATTCAATAGCTTTAATACTGAGAGACTAGTTTGCAAGAAACAGACAGACGGACAGACGGACATGGCTATATCAACTCAGGAGGTGATCCTGATCAAGAATATATATACTTTATAGGGTCGGAGATGTCTCCTTCAATCTGACCTACCAAATTTCATAAGGATCGGCCAGGTATATCCTATAGCTGCCATATAACTGAACGATTGGAAATACCATAACTTCGGTGTTTTTAAAATTAGGAAGTTGGGATTTTTTATTGATTTTATTTTTGGCCAACCAATATAATTTACAGATTATTCTGCAAGGGTATATCAACTTTGGCTCCGCCCGAAGTTAGCTTTCCTATCCTGTTATACCCTTGCAGAGGGTATTATAATTTTGGTCAAAAGTGTGCAACGCAGTGAAGGAGACATCTCCGACCCTATAAAGTATATATATTCTTGATCAGGATCACCTCCTGAGTTGATGTCTCCTTCACTGCGTTGCACACTTTTGACCAAAGTTATAATACCCTCTGCAAGGGTATAAAAACACGCAAAGACTGCAATAAGATGGACTCGCCGATGTCAATCACAAACTTTATACGTTTTTTGAAAGAATCGAAAGCTACAAGTACATTTTATTATACCCGTTACTCGTAGAGTAAAAGGGTGTATTGTATTCGTGCAAAAGTATTAAACAGGTAGAAGGAAGCGTTTCCGACCCTATAAAGTATATATATTCTTGTTCAGGATTACTAGCTGAGTCGATCTAGCCATGTCCGTCTGTCCGTCTGTCTGTCTGTCCGTATGAACGCTGAGATCTCGGAAACTATAAAAGCTAGAAGATTGGCATTTTGCATGTAGATTTTAGGAGTTCCTACGCAGCGCAAGTTTGTTTCAAAATGGTGCCACGCCCCCTCGGACGCCCACAAGCTACAAGCTGTGGCCACAGTTTTTATGCTATTATGAAAATTTTAATTGATATGTATTTGCTTCGTCAATACCTATCGATTGGCCTAATAAAAATTTTCCACGCCCACTCTAACGCCCAAAAACCCATTAAACGCTTAAGCCTGGTTTGCGCCTACATTTCCGCCTTTCATGGCGCCATCTAACGGATGACTTTGGAACAGCTGGCCAAGGTGCTTAACAGAGTCAACGTTAATTCTCAATAAGGATTTTAAAGGAAATTGCGATGGTTTTCATATGTCAATACCGAACTACATATATCCCAAGAACTATGCAAATCAAATCAATTTAGCCAAATTGGAGGTCTGAGTCAAACAATGGCGTATGTGTGTATGTATGTAAGCGTTGCACTCAAAAATATAAACATAAACACAGCTGTTGGTGCAGGACAAAAGCTGCCTGCGCTAAAGCACCGCTGGTGCTGATGCTCGTGCTGTAAATCTGCCAGCTCTAAGAGATCGGCGAATTCAAATTGATAATTTGAACTGAGTAACGGGTATCTAATAGTCGAGGCACTCGACAATAGCGTTCTCACTTGTTTTAGTCTCACCCCAGCCTGTGACATTAAATAATGTAAAAGTTCTTACTACTAACTGATCGGCGAGCAGACAGATTGGCCTGATATGGTCTAAAGAAAATATTTCAGTTTAGAAAGTATTTGATGGTTATTAGATTCCTTCATTACCTGAAAAAATAACATTTTGAGCTGGTTTGACCAGACCTATGTCGTTTTGAAATGTTTTTATGTCATACGATGGGTGGCGAATCAACTGTTCGATACCAACCTCAAAGCTCGATGGCTTTCAACCCATCGATGAACAATCTGGGTTGGTTGATATGTCGTATTCGCCTAGGCGCACCTTACTGTAAACAACAACAAATTAATTTCAATTAAAAAATACAACTCAAGCACATACTTAGGTGAAACTCTGAAGCATTGCGCTGCCGTCAGAACAAAACCTGCAATAGATTATTAAAGTTCATAACTAAGTTGTACTGAAAAGATTTATTTAAAGCACATTGATAAACAAAAAAAGCTTACAAAGGAGTTAGATATTTTTTAAAAACTTACGCACTTCCTGTAAGAGATTAAATCAAGGTCTTTGAACAAGATTACCATCCAAGGATTGGCGAACATTTCAGCATCTTGTCCTCCAACCATCCGTTTAATCCTGTGCGAAGTCCTTGTTGTTCCGCAATCGTGTTCCAGCAAACGGGCGGATCCTTCCTTACAAAGGAACAGACAGGCTTATGCCGCAATTCTTAGTATAAAGCCCTTCATACTTAGTATAATTATTTTCGAAGACTGAATAAATGCCTCTGGCGCGATCCATTTATATAGGTCGTATAAAAACAGCGATAAGAAAGCTGGGTTTTTCTAAAAATTATTTTTATAAATATACGCCTAATTTTTCTAATCGAAATTCAGTTAGGTCTGCTTTAAATTTTTGTTGACTTGTGTTATCAAATATAATACCCTCTGCAAGGGTATAGAAATCGAAATCTGGTCAATTTGTAATAACTGCAAAGGTATATAAACTCCGGCTTGCCGAAGTTTCCTTCTTTTCTTGTAAATTAGTGAGTTCGAAATGAGCTCATGTTGTTTTTATTCTCAATATAATTTTCAATACTTCTAATATAGTATTGCAATATTATGTATATATATCGCAGTTTTTGGTTGGATAAGTTGATGGATACGCCAATTCGTATTCACTTCCAGAGTTTAATATAGTTAGTTAAAAAAACATAATCACTATTTATGTCACTATTTTATTTTTAAAATAAGAAAAAAGCAAGTACATTCCAACTCTTAACTTACCTCATTGATTAAATTGCAACATTTCTATCTAACTTGCTGACGATCCCGCCGAGAATCACCTTCTACACCTTCTACGACCTTCTACTCGTGTTGTGCAAACATTTAGACTTTAATATACGTAATACTATTTAAGAATGTATGTGTTTAGCCAATATAAGTATGTATGTTTAATATTTCTACTCAATTTATTGCACTCAAAAACATAAACATAACCACAGCTGCAGGTGCAGGACAAAAGTTGCCTGCGCTAAAGCAGCGCTGGTGCTGATGCTCGTGCTGTAAAGCTGCCAGGTGGGAGGATGGGATTTTCTATGGGTGTTTTTTTTGGCCAATTAATCCGCCCTACCAAATTTCATAAGGATCGGCCGACTATATTCTATAGCTGCCATATAACTGATTGATCGGAAATGCCATAACTAAGTTAGCTTTACTTTCTTGTTTAAATTAAAATCGGACATCTATATCATACAGCTCCCATCAAAAAATAAAAAAATTTAAAAAATTAAATTTAAAAAATAATGTACTTTGCTGTTTTTCTAATTATAAAGATATTCCTTTGAAATATAGTAGTTATATCCTATATCAGAATTACGCTTTTAGTTTTATTAAAATCAGACAACAATATTATATAGTTGCTGTTTAGTTTAATTATTTTTTTATTATGATCCGTTCTTTTTTTTAATTAAAAGATAACGAGAGCCTTTTGATTCCGCCTAGAATAGGGTGTGTTTTCTCACGATTTTTTATCAAAAGTATGTCATAGCAAATAAATAGGTGTTCTGGGGCGAACAAATAAATAGTTATTAAAATAGCAAAACGTGACTGGGATTTTCGAAAATGAGGGAGAAATGAATATGGAACATAGGGTTAAAGATTTGATAAAACTTGCTTACGTTTACTTTACTACTTACTTCTTCAATACCTATTCGGTACTCCCCGAAGAACACATTTATACCCAAAATGTACTTTTGAGCCCAGAGAACTTTGTTGTTAGGTATCAACTTTAAGAATATTGTTATGAGGCGGACGTACTCACGCTCACTGATTAGATGCGGGACCTTGTTAGTTAGATTTTTAATCGCGGCAGGTGAATCGCCTCCGGAGGGAAAGCGGCTTAACTGACGCCGGGGGACTCGGAATTCCGTATCCTGGGTGCAGGTACCGGTACTACATCTAGATGTTTCCCTCACTCACATATACAAATATACATATTTTCGTGTATATCTTAATAATAATTTGTTTGCTGGCAAAACTCTCCCCGGGGCGCATTTAACTAAAACGCTGCCAAGGACAACAATGATGTAGGAGTTTGGTCGGGGATAGGGGCACAGGAATGGCAAGGATGTGAGGTGGCGACTATCCCGGCCGAGCTCACTGCTCGTGGCAATTATAAATTGTTGAAAATAATTTCATTAAATATGTAAAAAGGCGACGTATTAAAGGACGGGAGGAGAATCCTTTCTGGCCGTGCGTTCTGGCTGTTACAGTGTGTGTGCCGCCGAACAACGTGGCAGCCATTAACTTTGACCACGCCTCCCCACCTCCACCTCTCCAGGACTCCCACTCCCTTTCCTCGTCCTCTATCTATCGCTCCGACCTTCGAACTTTGACTTTCTGTGGACCGAAAAAAGTTCCACACTTTCAGTGCACATTGTGACGAAGATGTGGTGCTGGTGCCGAGAGCACTAAGTAACTTGTTAGCCCAGGGAAGTCGGCTTTTGGGCACATTCCATTTGCTTGCAAATTAAATGATTTTGCAAACTGAAATTTGATTTTCGCTTCGCAATTGTTCATTTTACCTGGCGCAGTAAGTGGTATTTCAGTCTACTGCAGGAAATTAAGTTGGCAACTTACCGGGCCCATTTGGGACATGGACACGAAACGGAATTGAGTGGCTAAAAGCACTGCACTCAGATATGGCCAAAACATCAACTCTAAATACTGTGTTTTGTGATGGCCATTTTATGCAATCATTTTGCGAAATGAGGGAAAAAAGTGTGTGCATAAGCACCATTTCATGTGTTCAATTTAGTGTCATTCAATGAAATAGTGTATGGTTGCCACCATAGCTCGACAATTCTCCTAGTTCTTAGGCTATAAAGCTTATAAAAAATATTCAGATCGAAAAACTAGTTCACCAGCAGAAACACACTTTTCAGTGTGTCAGCTTTCTTGAGAATTTCAGTACTCGTTGTTTTAAAGGACACATTGCATTCCTATGAACGGCGATATCTCGAAACCAATCACAGCTAAAGTCTAGCGCCACTATTGTAATGCTCACACATCGTACGTTCGTCTTACGGCCTCCGCATTTGGAAAACTATTTGAATCCTACACTTTTAACCACCCAAAGCCACTCATTATCACCCACCAATTTAACAATGACATAAAAAATTATTGAACTAGAATTTGATATCCAATCTTAAGTGCGCCTGCGTTGGGAGTACCATGCTCCTCTATCTTGGATTTCTTCGATTTTTGGTCCTGATCCAAAATGAATGTTTTGTATTCGGAAGGAGAAACAAAATCTCGGTAGTTGTTTGGATTTGGCAGTGGGCATGGTCCATCAAAAATACCGCCTTACCATGACGAAAGATATGGCAGTGGGCTTAAACGATCTCGAAAATGTTAAGCGGCTCGAGAAGCAAATCCAGGAAATCCACAATTTGCCAAATGCGCTTCTTGAGACGCTTAACCCTTTCGAAATTGTTCAGACCGACTGTCATATCCCTCCACTCTAAGGCAGACTTTCCTAAAGGCCTTGGCTTTCATCAGTTTTGCACATCATCTTCGGAAAGGGAATATTTCTCGTGATTGGAAACCATCCACTGCTTCTAAGGAACTTGTATCAGACCGTGCGCAAATGAATTTATACAGAAAACTAACCGTTTGGATTTGAGGGCTCTCTGCTGATTAGTTTGAATTATCCTCGAGGTCCTGTCTACTTGTATGTTTCTGAATTTTTCTGCTATCCGAAATTTTGGTTCCACGGCCCGTTACTCAGCTAAACAACTTAATATAAATATGCCTTCTTTGCAGGGCAATTGCAACTGTATACAATGTAAATACATACATATGTATATGCTTACATACATACACACATACGCCATTGCTTGACTCAAACCTCCAATTTGGCTAACTTGAGTTGATTTGCATAGTTCTTGGGATATATGTAGTTCGGTATTGATAAATGAAAGCCATCGCATTTTCCTTTAATAGAAATCCTTATCGAGAATTAACGTTGACTCTGTTGAGCACCTTGGCCAGCTGTTCCCAAGTCATCCGTTAGATGGCGCTATTGTGCCATGAAAGGCGGAAATGTAGGCGCAAACCAGGCTTAAGCGTTTAATGGGTTTTTGGGCGTTAGAGTGGGCGTGGAAAATTTTTATTAGGCCAATCGATAGGTATTGACGAAACAAATACATATCAATTAAAATTTTCATAATAGCATCAAAACTGTGGCCACAGCTTGTAGCTTGTGGGCGTCCGAGGGGGCGTGGCACCATTTTGAAACAAACTTGCGCTGCCTAGGAACTCCTAAAATCTACATGCAAAATGCCAATCTTCTAGCTTTTATAGTTTCCGAGATCTCAGCGTTCAAACGGACAGACAGACAGACAGACGGACATGGCTAGATCGACTCGGCTAGTGATCCTGATCGGAGATGTCCCCTTGACTGCGTTGCAAACTTTTGACAGAAATTATAATAGCCTCTGCAAGGGTATTAAAACAAATAAAGAACATTTGTTGTTTGGTAAGTTAACAAATACTTTCATTAATATTAAAGGCACAAATAAGCGATAAGAAAATGAGCTCATTTCTATGTGTATTTGATGATTTGGGTTTATCCAGTTGTTAGCCGACGGATGTGAGACTTGGAAGGCAACGATAAGAATATATTATATTTTCTAATATTTTAGGCTTAACAAACACCAAAGTTATGGCAATTCCTATCGTACAGTTATATGGCAGCTATAGGATATAGTCGGCCGATCCCGGCAGTCCGACTTATATACTGCGTGCAAAGAAAGAAAGGTGTGTGCAAAGTTTCAATTCGATATCTTTAAAACTGAGAGACTAGTTCGCGTAGAATAACAACAAAGTTATAATTTTGTTGAGTTCTTTATACCCTTGCCGAGGGTATTATAATTTTGGTCAAAAGTGTGCAACGCAGCGAAGGAGACATCTCCGATCCTATAAAGTATATATATTTTTGATCAGGATCACCTCCTGAGTTTAAATAAGCATGTCCGTCTGTCCATCTCTCCGTCTGTCTGTACGTCTGTCTGTTTCTACGCGAACTAGTCTCCCAGTTTTAAAGATATCGAAACTTTGCACAGACCTGTCTTTCCTTTGCACGCAGTATATAAGTCGGAACGGCCGGGATCGGCTTACTATATCCCATAGCTGCCATATAACTGATTGATCGGAAATGCCAGAACTTTGGTGTTTGTAAAATTTGGAAGTTGGGAATGTCTATGGGTTTTATTTTTGGCCAATCAATCCGACCTACCAAATTTCATAAGAGTCGGCCGACTATATCCTATAGCTGCCATATAACTGAACAATTGGAAATGCCATAACTTTGGTGTTTTTAAAGTTAGGAAGTTGGGATTTTTAATGAGCATTAAAAATGCATCATATAAATAATTTTGGAGAATATAATTTACAGAATATTCTGCAAGTGTATATCAACTTCGGCTCCACCCGAAGTTAGCTTTCCTTTCTTGTTTTAATTTAAATAAAATCGTAATTCCATAATATTAAATTATTACCAAGTCCCAAGGAACAAAAACAAACCGTAAAAACAATAAAGTTATAATTTGTTTGATTTTTATACCCGTTACTCGTAGAGTAAAAGGGTATATTGTATTCGTGCAAAAGTATGTAACAGGTAGAAGGAAGCGTTTCCGACCCTATAAAGTATATATATTCTTGATCAGGATCACTAGCCGAGTCGATCTAGCCATGTCCGTCTGTCCGTCTGTCCGTCTGTCCGTCTGTCCGTCTGTCTGTCCGTATGAACGCTGAGATCTCGGAAACTATAAAAGCTAGAGGATTGGCATTTTGCATGTAGATTTTAGGAGTTCCTACGCAGCGCAAGTTTATTTCAAAATGGTGCCACGCCCCCTCTGACGCCCACAAGCCACAAGCTGTGGCCACAGTTTTGATGCTATTATGAAAATTTTTTTTTATATGTATTTGTTTCGTCAATACCTATCGATTGGCCAAATAAAAGTTTGCCACGCCCACTCTAACGCCCAAAAATCCATTAAACGCTTAAGCCTGGCTAGCGCCTACATTTCCGTTTTCATGGCGTATACAATAGCGCCATCTAACGGATGATTTTGGAACAGCTGGCCAAGGTGCTCAACAGAGTCAACGTTAATTCTCGATAAGGATTTCTATTAAAGGAAATGGCGATGGCTTTTATTTGTCAATACCGAACTATATCCCAAGAACTATGCAAATCAAATCTAGTTAGCCAAATTGGAGGCGTTCCCTGGATACCGATTTTAACATAAAAATCGGGAGCTGATTCGAGCGGCGAAAAACATACAAGAAGGCATATTTATATTAAGTTGTTTAGCTGAGTAACGGGTATCTAATAGTCAAGGCACTCGACTATAGCGTTCTCTCTTGTTTTTCGATTGTTCCTATGGGAGCTTATGATATAGTCGCACGATTCGGCTCGTTCCGACTTACATATACACCATCTGCAATAGAAAGTCAACTTTTGGGAATGTTTCAAGCAGATAGCTTTAAAACTGAGGGACTAGTTTGCGTAGAAAAAGACAGAAGGACAGACGGACATGGCTAGATCGACTCTCCTGGTGATCCTAATCAAGAATATACATATATACTTTATAGGGTCGGAGATGTCTCCTTGACTGCGTGGCAAACTTTTGACTGAAATTATAGTACCATCTACAAGGGTATAAAAACAAATAAAGAACATTTGTTGTTTTGTAAGTTAACAAATACTTTCATTAATATTAAAGGCACAAATAAGCGATAAGAACATGAGCTCATTTCTATTTATATCCTAGGCCATATACATGTGTATTTGATGATTTGGGTTTATCCAGTTGTTAGCCGACGAATGTGAGACTTGGAAGGCAAAGATAAGAATATATTATATTTTCTAATATTTTGGGCTTCGTTGTTTCTTCAAATAATAGCAACATTTCAGTACATTTTTTAAATTCGTTTAGAGCAGGTCGAACAACTTAGGATGCTGAAACTATTATCCTATTTGCTTGGATTATTTATTTTTCCAAGGGTTTGTAGGGGAATTGGGTACAATTTAAAGGAACAGTCCTTGTGCATTCTCCAAGACGAACCAAGACAGTGTGGCTCCTTTTGCCTGGCCGCACTCAACCCGCTTTTCGACCACTCTCGCAATATCCGAAAAAGGTTGGATGAAATCGAGGCAGCCCTTAAGGATTCCTTTAGGATGACCACCGCACAAGGACAAGAGGATCTGAAGACCGGAATGAAGATCCAACTGCAAGAACTCAACACAGACTTCGCGAATTCTATTCAGGCTCTGCAGGCCAAGCTGGATGCGAGATTCGACAGAACGGAGGAACTTAGGACGGTGAGTAACGACATTCAGACTGACAGACAAATATAAATCTTAGAAATCCCATCAAAATTGCTTATCTCAGTTTATAGATAAATTTAATGTATAAAAAACACAATTATAACAGTTTTTTAGAAAACATTTATATAATATGGCAACGAAAGTTCATTACACAAATTTTGATCAGTTTGTTTTGAATCGACGGTGACAATGTTGTCAATACTTTCTTTTGTAAGGTCAAATAAGATTTATTGCAGTAACCAACTAATAGAATATTGAAATCGCCTGTTATAAATCATTTTGTACAGATTAAAATAGTAGCCGATGCCAACGATGAACTCAAAAGCCAAGTAAATACCTTGAAAGATACCATAACAGACTTGCAGAGTCAGTTAAAACAAGAAAGGAAAGCTAACTTCGGGCGGAGCCGAAGTTGATATACCCTTGCAGAATATTCTGTAAATAATATTCTCCAAAATTATTCATATGATGCATTCTTAATACTAATAAAAATCCCAACTTCCTAACTTTAAAAACACCAAAGTTATGGCAATTTCAATCGTTCAGTTATATGGCAGCTATAGGATATAGTCGGCCGATCCCTATAAAATTTGGTAGGTCGGATTGATTGGCCAAATATAAAACCCATAGAAAATCCCAACTTCCTAACTCTGAAAACACCAAAGTTATGCTATTTCCTATCGTTATATGGGAGCTATAGGATATAGTCGGCCGATCCTTATGAAATTTGGTAGGTCGAATTGATTGGCCAAATAAAGAAGCCATAGAAAATCCCAACTTCCTAACTTTACAAACAGCAGAGTTATGGCATTTCCTATCGTTCAGTTATATGGCAGCTATAGGATATAGTCGGCCGATCCCGGCCGTTCCGACTTATATACTGCGTGCAAAGGAAAGAAGGGTGTGTGCAAAGTTTCAATTCGATAGCTTTAAAACTGAGAGACTAGTTCGCGTAGAAACAGACAGACGGACAGACAGACGGACAGACAGACGGACAGACGGACAGACGGACAGACGGACAGACGGACAGACGGACAGACGGACATGGCTATATCAACTCAGGAGGTGATCCTGATCAAGAATATATATACTTTATAGGGTCGGAGATGTTTCCTTCACTGCGTTGCACACTTTTGACCAAAATTATAATACCCTCTGCAAGGGTATAAATATCCGAAGTTCAAACCAAAAGCAAAGAAGATATTATAAAGGTGACAGAGGAGCACCTTAAAAAAAGAGATGTACAAATCTCAACCCTTACGACTCTAATTAATAAAACAAAATCAGAACTATCTAGTCAGCTTTCGGAATACCAAATAAAACTCAGGGAGATGGAACCATTTAAGGTGTCATGTGCGTCGTCTCCACCTGGGTGGACTGTAATTCAGAGACGCATTGACGGATCCGAGAACTTTCGTCGAACCTGGGAGGAATACAAAAATGGATTTGGAAATGTCAGGGGAGAATTCTTCATCGGGCTGGAAAAATTGCATCGGATGACTGAAGCACGACCCCACGAACTCTACATTAAACTTGGAAACGTTGATGGCTTCACCAGCTACGCTCGTTATGATGACTTTAAGATTGGGAGTGAGGCGGATTACTACAAGTTGAAGAATCTAGGGAAATATTCTGGTGAAGCCGGAGATTCCCTTACAAGCAAAAGGAACCAAAAGTTCTCCACATTTGATCGGGATAATGACAATTCTGATATAAATTGTGCCCGTGAATTAGGTGCATGGTGGCACGATAAGTGTTCAGCAAGGTATACCTGTTTATTTATGCTCTGTTTAAATCTTCTTACTATAATCACTTTAATTACTTTATTACAGTAAGCTCAATGGAAAATACTTCAAAGATGGCAAAGGTTATGGAGGAATTTCTTGGCGCTCATGGCATAACGACGACTGGCGGATTTCACTGACGTTCACTGAAATGATGATAAGGCCCAAGTCCTTATGAGTAGTACTGTAAAAATATGTCATTTTTGATTATTAATACAAATTACTAAATCTATACTGTACTTTTAATGGTGTCTGTTTTTAATTTGTTTTCATTTGATGAAATGGGAGATTTGATAAATGGAAGTGATTGAGATTATTTTACAACTAATCTGCGAATTTTAGGAACACAAATATGGATAAGAGGAGAGGGCAGGTCTTTTTGTATACTTTGCTAAATTTGTGTCCTGAATCCGGAATCCTGAATCCGGACCCCGGGCATTCATTCAACGGCACTCCCTATATAAACGATGGGGACTATGCAAGTTTCCGCTTTCCTTTTCATTCGAATGCCTTTTACCATTATTAATTAATTGCGTATTTAAAAAGTTTGTATTAAGTCAATTTTATGGGTATGTAAGGGAGTTTGGGGAAATGATTTGGATATGGGTACTTGGCAGCCTGAAGATATTATTCTTGGGTCCGCATATTGGAGGTGGATGCCACCCAAGGGGCAAAGTAAAGGCAATGATTGCACTTCTGCTCTGATGTTGAATGTGATTCCCGAAATCAATCCAAATACCGAAAGACGGTGCCTACAAACATACTTGTGCACAGATAAGCACTTTCAGTGGCATCTGAAGATCATTCTGCGGTTCAAGACTAGCAGCTAGCAAGACACAAATATGTACGGCCTGCCGAAGCTTGCTTCCTTTTTAGTTAGTGATGCTTTGTATTTTACGAATTTGGGGTTTCATCACACCCCATAACATAAGAAATGAAAACTGGTTTACAAACTGATCCCACGTTAATAGAGATATTTTTACTCAAAAATATTCACTTTTAGTAATAATAAAATGAAGATGATTTTGTAAAATATAAGACAACACAAAGAATTGTACAAAAACTATTGGTTAAGTGTTGCTTAGAGTTCTAAGCTGCTAGAGAATCTATTCAAAGCAATTCGATAACTGAAACTAAATGATTTTTTCTTTAAAGAGTGTGCCTTGGAATCAAATGTCAGTCAACATTTCAGCCTTTGCTGAACAAAGGTTAATTTATATTCTGGTTGTGCTACCGAGCACACACTCATAGCAAAATTAACCCTAAATTTTAGAAATTCGCCTTAAAACTTTATTTTTTCTAAATCCAAGAAAAGATTTCTATTTTCAAGGAATTTTTTTCTCAAAACAAGAAAACTTTTCTTGAATCAAGAAAGTGTTTCTCAAATGTAGAAATTGTCGCCATAAACTAAACTCGCCTTAAATCCAAGAAAGAATTTCTATATTTTAGTAAAAATTGCACTTGTTTTTCGAAATTTTTTCTTAAAATTAGAAATTCTGCCCTAAAAAATGATTTACCTTAAAATATAGAAAAATTTTCTCAAATTAACCCTAAAAATTCGATAACCCTAAAAAATAGAAACGCTTTCTTAAATATAGAAATATTTTCTTAAATATAGAAATATTTTCTAAAAAATAAAAATTAATCCCAAAATATAGAAATATTTTCTATAACATAGGAATTATTTTCTAAAATGACCATAAAATTGCTCTAACCCTGTCCGAGTAGCCTAGGGGTTAGAATGTCTGACCAGAAATCTAAGCACCGCAAGTTCAATTTCAGCTGCCGACATCTTTCTTTTTTTCTTTTTTTTTACTTGTGTATAAACACAGATGAGAAGTAATGCTTAGAACGACTAAAGGTTTTACCCTTTATTGAAAAGTAATTTAAATATTTTTTGAAATATGAAATATCATCTTAGAAAATTTATTTAAGTCGAAATATTTAGACTTTCACAGTTGCGACTTAACGAGTTCTAAAAACTTTTTAAAACTAATATTCTTCGCAAACGCGTTTGCCGTGCGTTCTTCGTGCGCGACCGTGGCTCCATTTAATGTCTTTGGACTCACGCGCGGGAGACCTGGGTTCGAATCTCACCCGACGGACGAATAAAATTATAAGTTTTTTCGGATAAGAAACTTATCGGATTTTACTTGTAAGAACTGAAATAAATCATAATTGTACTAATTCTCTCTCTCTCTTTGCCCACAGAATTACAGTTGAAATCGATATTGGCAATTCATTAGTGCGCAATACTAATACAAACTTTGTGACTTTTCAAAATAAAAAGCGAAGTGCTTAAATCATATACGTACATATGTATACACATACATACATAAATCCTGAATGAAAAATTACATCATGATGAATGTAGGCGCATTTTTTCTAATTTTTAGAAAAAATACCCTAAAATTTATGGTTAGATGCCCTAATTTTAAGAAATATTTTTCTATTTTTTAGAAAACTTTTTCTTGTTTTTAGGGCCCTTTGCCTTAGATTTTAGAAAGGAACGCCCTTAATTTTAGAAAATTTTACCCTAATATTTAAGGTGCGATGCCTTTGAAGACAAAAATAAGTCGAATTTCTTGTTTTTAGGGTTAATTTTGCTATAAGTGTATCTGCTTGAAACTTTCCCAAAAGTTGTTTTTCTATTGCAGGTAGTATATAAGTCGGAACGAACCGGATCTGGCGACTATATCGTATAGCTCCCATAGGAACAATTGGAAGAAACAAATCAAAACAAGAAAGGAAAGCTAACTTCGGGCGGAGCCGAAGTTGATATACCTTCGCAGAATATTCTGTAAATAATATTCTCCAAAATTATTCACATAATGCATTCTAAATACTCATAAAAATCCCAACTTCCTAACTTTAAAAACTCCAAAGTTATGGCATTTTCAATCGTTCAGTTATATGGCAGCTATATGATATAGTCGGCCGATCCTGGCCGTTCCGACTTATATACTGCGTGAGTTACCGTACAGGCACGGCACACTGAGCCCCCAACGAAACCTCCCCGAGCTACCCTAGTTTCGACACATATAAACTAAAGTGTTGCAACTTTAGATTTAATTGACATTTAGAACAACGACCGACCAAAGGGCCAGTCGTTGCACTTGGACCCATTTTTGTCAACGCTGCACTTGAAAGGAAACCCCAACTCCTCTCAACCAGGAAACGCGACACCGACTCAGCGGATCGCCACTCGAAGCAGCGGCATTCGAACTACACACTTATGTTTATGCACTTTGTATTAGTATATAAGATATATCAGAACTATGTACTTTTGGCAGCAGCGGTTTCTTGGCCACTGCTGAATATTATAGAAGTCAGTCTTGAATTTGACAAAACTGAAGGAAGTCGAGTTTTATATTTTCCATCCACCGTTCCCGATACAATAAATACTTAACTCCAACTCCACGAAGAAGGAATTCATCGTTTTGGTTTTTACCATAACTCGTGCAAAGTTTCAATTCGATATCTTTAAAACTGAGAGACTAGTTCGCGTAGAATCAGAGATACGGACAGACGGACATGCTTATATCAACTCAGGAGGTGATCCTGTATACTTTATAGGGTCGGAGATGACTCCTTCACTGCGTTGCACAATTTTGACCAAAATTATAAAGTATATATATATTCTTGATCAGGATCACCTCCTGAGTTGATATAAGCATGTCCGTCTGTCTGTTTCTACGCGAACTAGTCTCTCAGTTTCAAAGATATCGAATTGAAACTTTGCACACACCCTTCTTTCCTTTGCACGCAGTATATAAGTCGGAACGGCCGAGATCGGCCGACTATATCCTATAGCTGCCATATAACTGAACGATAGGAAGTGCCATAATTCTGGTGTTTTTAAAGTTAGGAAGTTGGGATTTTCTATGGATTTTATATTTGGCCAATCAATCCGGCCTATCAATTTTATAGGGATCGGCTGACTATATCCTATAGCTGCCATATAACTGAACGATTAAAAATGCCATAACTTTCGTGTTTTTAAAGTTAGGAAGATGGGATTTTTATGAGTATTAAGAATGCAACATATGAATAATTTTGGAGAATATTATTTACAGAATATTGTGCAAGGGTATATCAACTTCGGGTCCGCCCGAAGTTAGCTTTCCTTTCTTGTTTTAAATTGTATTTTCGTATTGTTAAAAATATTTCATAAAGTTCTTAATATTTTGAACACACTTATATCCAATTTAAGAAAGAATTTTGCGTTTTATTATAAGAAGACAAGACAGGCCAAGTTTAAAATAATTAATTAAATTCATTTAGTTCGAGTGGTTTTAATAAAACATTAATTTTTGTTCGTAAATGTTATTTTATGGATAATATTATTCGCACTTTATTTGGTATTTCAACAATAAATACCACACTGAAACTAAGTTAAAATATTCAGAATTATCCTCCGACTTGGTTTAAATATCCGTTGAAGAATTCACGAACTTAGGAACATATAAGTCAAACTTTGAACGAAACAAAAACTAATAAACAAATATTTTTATTTGCAACATATACACATTGCTTATACTATTTTTCACATAGTCGGTTAAATTCTTAATCTCTGGTAAAAAAAGGGTATTTTGGTTCACAGATTCCCGAGGCCTACCTACGAGAAGCACTGGCAGGTTTTCTTCTTGCACTGCCCGATCCAGTGACCTTGGTGCTTGCAGTAGCTGTGGCACAGGGGGTGGTGTGGGTTGTAGCGCGAGGTGTCTTCGCACAGAGCATGATCTGCTTGGATGTGCCGCACCTTGATGGAAACGGTGCGCAGGGTCTTCTCGGAGGCCTTGTCGAAGTCGGTGTCGAGGTCGTTGGAGTAGGGGGCGGGCACGTCCACCTCGACCGGGAACCCGTGGCCTTGGCCGAGGAGCAGGGCGGCGGTAAGGACCAGGCAGACCACCAGGGGCAGCTTCATTGCGCACATCTTGCAGGCTGACAAGCAACTGAGTGCGCCCTTCCACTCCCATTCGCGTTTCCAATTCCCAGACCGATTTCAATTTGAATTCCGACTGCCATGCTGCCTTATCAGTTCCAGTTCCAGCTCAAGGTCACAGAGTTCAGCTCTCGCCCGTTTTAATCGCTGAAACTGGAAACACTGCCGGTTGCGATTGCGCCCCAGTGTTGGTTTCAGATTCAGATGGATCCAAATTTTGAAATGTTTGAACAGTACCTATTTAAAAACACTAATGAAGCTGTACAAAAATGTAAAAGTCAAATTAAAAAAATATATATTAAAAGCTTTTACTGTAGTATGTAAAGCTATTACACTACAATAGTCTTGCTTTATTATACAATTTTGTCAAAACGTTGATTTTTTACTATGGCATTTTGATTCAATAACAAGAAATAACGCTTAAGTAAAGCGACAAAGTGACTCTTTTCAAACTACCTACATAGGCAGGTACATTTATTTCATATTTCAATATTGAACCTTAAAAATGTGATTCATTAATAAAGGTAAAATGTAAAAAATTAAATTTTTCTAGACAACAAAATTATTATACATCAAATTTGTGCCATATTTTTTTGTTAAAGTGTAGGTAAATAACGAAAATTTCTTCATCGCCTTCCATTTTGGACACAAAATTACAAATGTTGAGTTAACAATTTATGCGTAAATTTGATTTTTATGTTCTTCGGTCTGCCATTTCCTTGGCGCGCCTTCTCCTCTGAAGTTAGTAAAATTGATGGGCGACGGACAAGCAGTTAAAGCCACATAAAAATTCCAGTTCCTGGGTATTTGGCCCACCCGCAAGCATACATGCGAAGGTCTCATTCGAGTCTCATTTGTTTTAAAATGCAAAAACCATAAAAATAATCATGATAATATTACACAATAATAATAATAATAATAATTACAGCGCTCAAATGTAATACACAGAGAACAGCTGCCAAGAAGTAACCCCTCTACACTTTTCCCTTTTCGTCAGCCTTTTCGCCCTTTCCTTTCGGAAAAGTCAATAAAAACGAGAACGGATGTTAACTTCCGGAATCCGAAGTTTATACACCCTTGCCTGTATGTAGTGTAGTCAAATTGGACCCATTGGTTCAAAGCCAGCCTTGGAAAATAATCGTCTGATTTGTAAAATGAGATATGGTTGTTGGCTGGCCTAGGAAGTATGAAAATAAGTGGAGACTGTAATGCAATAATCATATATATATGACGGAGATAATGTTTTCGTCGCATATTCTGTATTTTTCAACCTATTTTTATTATTTTTATTATTTAAGTCCTAGGTCAAGCAGAATTGAAAAAGAATCGGAATGCTAATTTGCGAAGCGGCATAAATCGCATAAAGTACACTAGACTGAATAACAAAACATCGGAAACTTTTCTTTAAGCGCTTAAATTTCAATGCTGCAAATGAAGCGCAATAAGTAGGGCAACAACAACAGGAAAAGAGGAAGCCAAGAGGTGGCTTCTTTTGGGTGGCTATGAGGTTTAGGCGAATCGAAGAAAACAGGTGGAAAAATACGGAGAAGAAAGCATTTCTGTTGTGCTTAACTTGTTGATGGCCGGGAGAAACATTTTGTCAGTGGCAAAAGTTTCAATTCGTTCCCTATTTTTCCTTTTAATTAAAAAAGTTTCCGCCTTCTCCCTTGATATTGTTGTGGTTGGTTTGCGCTTAGAAACGCAACTTCTTCGATGGAATCAAAATCCCCTACGCACTTTTGTTTCAGTCATAAGAGATGTATTCCCACAGCGGGATTTCAATTAATTCTAATATGATTAAATGTCCCGAAAAAATACTGTCTGCTACAAGTGATTTATCACATCAGAATATTCATTTTTCAATAAATCCAAATGTGTTGTTAAGTTTTTCAGGGTATGCAAACGAGTGTCCTCAAGCTACAGAAACGAGTATTTGAGTTGGGACGTGTTTGGGCTAAGCCATATTGAAACGCTTGTCAACTAATTGGGTTACACTTGAAGCTACACAACGATTATGGCATCTGCTGGGCATGCCCATAGCACCAAGGACATCCTCTCCACTTCCTGTCGCTTGTTATTGAACACACACGTTCGAACTCGGTCGCATTTGAAAGACATCGTCAAAGAACTACATGAGTTGACAATTAATTTGTCTCCCCGACATGAGAATGGCCAGGCCATCAATACCACCAAGAACCAGTTTGCCAGATTCGACAACATTTTGGAAGGATCAAGCACTCAAAATATATTTAATATATTTATAATATCCAATATTATTGCGGTATTAAAACCAAATATGCATGCTTTACTGTCTTTGACGCCTCGAACGGTATTTCTGTGATCCATTCGATCAATCCGATACTAGTCTCCAAAAGTTGGTAACAGGGTTTTAATGGGGGTTAAAACTCCGGGACTGTGCTAATGAAAACCAACTGTTCGATGAATAAGCCTTGCAATTTGGATGTGATACCCTAAAATCGAATATTAAGCCGATAGTTGATACCATTTCATGTCAAGTATAACTTACTTACGACTCATAATTGCTCGGGCAGAGCAAGTGTATGGGGTATTGTTAAGTTCTGTGGAAACGACCGCTTGATTTGTGAACGGAGAACACAAATCAAAAGCGCTGGCTGTTTGTAATCTGGCTCACGTTTCGTGTAATTAAAACTTAAGGAGGAGCCGCTGGATGAGGGGACCGGGAACGGGGCACAACTGCACCGCGGTGTCGGCTGACTGTGGCAGACAAATCAAAAAGTTGCCCAAGATTTCCTCGTGGCTGCCACTCTTCTTTTTCCTGTAATTCTTAATTTCCTTTCGCCGAGGCTTAACCCGCAATGGAAAGTTTTCAGCCCAAGACATTGCCGCACATAAATCAGTTAGTACGAAGCCACCTGATGGAAGTGGGAATACGCCAACTGGCGGGCAGTTCTACTGACGGACAGGCGGACAGGCCAACGGATGAACCAGGCAAAGTTCCTAGATTAATTTGAATAGTTCTGGGATTCAATTTGTTAGCCACCAACATGCTCTGACTCCGAGCTGCAAGAATAAGGGTCCGAGCACCAATCACTACCACAAATCGAGGACTCTGAAAACCCACTAAACAGAGGAATATCATTTCTCAATCCCGATCCAGTCAATTCCGATTGACCAAGGGATCCGTAAGCGATTACTGTATCAGAGGAAGTTTTGAGCCCCTAATTTCCCCAATAAATTCGCTCACGATCAAAAGCTATGGTCATGACCTTTACTAGACTTTTTAAAAGGCATTTTTCGCCATTTATTTGCATGATTTTCATAAAAACGCCTAAAAGCCATTGTTAAAATGGTTCCAAAATAATACCAATTATATTCCTTTGAAAGCTACTAAATTACAAGTCTCAACTTATCGAACATTTCATTTGATTTTTATTTGTATGTACCTTTTAAATCAAAGCATTCTTCGTATCTGTAGAAAGTACGATGCGTTTTAAATAGTAATTTTGAATAAATCCCATTTCTCTTATAAGATATTTGTTCTGGTTTTCATATCTTTTATATATGTACATACATAAATGGAAAAAAGTCATTTTAGCATATGCATATATATGCTCATTTTGAACTAGGTCTGATTTTAATTTCCTCGTTTCATTATCAGAAATTAAATGAATACAGTTTTTAAAAGAATCCCATAAGAAACTCATAAAGCATCTTGAATCAACCGACCATGCCGATGAAGGATTCACCTCGGCCTTCTTCTGGACATTCGCATCCGCATCCGCATCAACATTCGCATCCGCATCCGCAACGGCCTGCTGGGCTTACATGTGCTCCTTGTGTGTGGTCTGTGATTAAAATGATATTTTCAGACAATGTCAAACAGCGTGTTACTAATGGGTCTATGGGTTGTCCGAAATGTCTGTTATTACTTGATAAATCTTGTCGGTCACACATTTTGGCAGGACACAATGCCCAACACACATACACACTCCCACACATTAACGAATGAGGGGCAGCCGTGACCGTTTGTTTTATGCAAATCCTTGGTCCTGCTCGTCTGCAGTCAGCTCTAATGACAAATGGGTCAAAAATTTGCGGCTAATGACACAAATATGCTGGTTTCAGCCTATAAATTGTATGCATAAATAAAGCGAAGGGCGAACACCGAAAAAAGGGGCGACTTCTTATGATTGAAGACTTGCGACCGAGGACCTCGTGTGTGTCCCCTCGGCCATTAATCAATGGACAAATAAACATAAAATTTACGTAAATTGACATTTGGCCATCACCGCCGATTTGCATTCTTTCCACACCGCCCTCAAATAAAAAAGGTGGGATAAAAGGGGTATTGGGGAATTGATATATGTTCATACATTTAAAGGCTGGCCATTTATATACGATAATTAGAATCTTCATTGGGAAAATAGCTATGGGTAGTTTTTGTATAACTCATTTTAAAAGCATTTCTCTTGTTTAAATATACCAGCAGATTAACTTTTCCAGATAGTTTTTCGAATTGACAACAATAATAAATCCCAATAGTTTTTCTAGATCTAGGCGTTCAACCGCTTGTATAGAAATTATTCCATTGAGTTGTAAGTGCACCTCGGTATATTCTAGTACACAAAATGTTATTGGGAGACTGTTAAACCTGCGAGGCAAATTAAGTAATAAAATGGGATATGGTTATCTCGGAATATGCGCGTGGAAAATATACTGAACCATATTTTCGCCATTTTTGGGATGTCCAAGATGTCCAGGATGTTGAGTTTTTATCTTGCCAAAAGAGAGGGGTTTTCATTAGGATTCATTTTCATTACACGCACTAATCCGTCGGCCACTTCACCTTTACAGCTGATTCGCTTATGCTGACGACAAATGGGCGGCGGGCATAAATCCCAAATGGCTTCTATTTTATGGCTGCCGCTGTCGAAGCAAAAGCAACAGTTTATGCCTAGACGAAGTCCCTGGAGCCGAGAAAGGGAATATTTTAGAATTTTTGATTAACTCGCCGCACCTGAATCACCGCAAATGCCCCAAGCCCGGTGCCGCAACTCCTTTGATTCCACTTTGCCGGCTAATTAGAAACTTCAACTCGCAGGATCGGGGGTGCGAAAGAATTGTCAATGCCAAAGTTCGGGCCAATCTTTGGCCGAGTTCCATACAGTCGGGCACTCTGTGAGCTCTGCCTTTGGCAAACCCATTTATACACAGATTTGAACCCGAAAAAACCCGAGAAGTTGCTTCACATATCACATGCTAATGCCCTTGATGTCCTGCAAAGGACGTAAGATTATCAAGGCAAAGCCGCAAAAAACTTGCCCGAACAAACCCCTGCCATGTCCCTAATCTGAGCAGTCAAAGTAGCGGAAGAGCGCTGTGACATCGAAAAAAATGCTAAACAAAACAGAAAGGCAAGCAAAACAATGTGACTGTATTGGGGTGTATCTGTGTGGGCCCAAACTTTGATTGTTGTTCGAGCTGTAAGCGTATTTGGGTATTTGAATTTCCTGGCCGCCCCTTCCGTTGACTTCTTCTGGCCAGAAACTATCCAGCCAGGCGCAAAGTGGGCTTGGCCCTGCCGGTGAAGAGGACAGTGTAATGAAGACAAATAAAGGCAATTCATGATGCGCCGTGCCTCCGTGGCTCGCCGCCCCTCTCCCTCCCCCTCTCAGCACCATCCTCTTCCAGCACCTGATATCACGGCTCCTGCATATTTGCTTAGGCCCCCATTCGGAATCAGTGTGCTCGGCTCTGGTCAGCGGATGTGTGCACTCGAACAGATATTTGTATTTATACTTGGGCAGCTGAGCAGCTTGAGCAATGGTTCTCGATTAACAAGAGGAGCTTGTTATTTTGCAAATTATGTATTATTCATACCCTCAGATAAAAATTACACAAGTGCGCCAGTTGTATTATCTGTCAACGCTATGCTATATTACTATATTACTATATTACTATACTATATGAAGAGCTTAAAAAAAAGTTTCCTAATACAGATTAAACAAAAAGGGTTTTACAGAGGTAGCTAGGCTCAGGAAGTTGCGGCGCATATCACCAATTTTCTGAAAGGGCATATTTATACACTTGCAGAAGGTATTATAATTTCAGTCAAAAGTTTGCAACGCAGTGAAAGAGGCATTTCCGACCCTATAAGGTATATATATTCCTGATCAGCATCACCAGGAGAGCCGATCTAGCCATGTCCGTCCGTCCGTCTGTCCTTTTTCTACGCAAAACAGTCTCTTAGTTTTAAAGTTATCTGCTTGAAACTTTCCCAATACTTGTCTTTCTATTGCAGTTAGTATATAAGTCGGAACGAGCTGTATCGGGCGACTATATCATAAAGATCACGTATGTAGAAACAATCGAAAAAAAAGTATAACTTTGTTGTTCTTTGAGACTATGGAATTTCGGTTTTAATTAAATTAAGATCGAAAATCGATATCATATAGCTCCCATAGGAAAATCGAAACCAAAAACAAGAAAGGAAAGCTTACTTCGGGCAGAGCGGAAGTTGATATACCCTTGCAGAATATTCTGTAAATAATATTCTCCAAAAAGATTCATATGATGCATTCTTAATACTAATAAAAATCCGAACTTCCTAACTTTAAAAACACCAAAGTTATGGCAATTCCAATCGTTAAGTTATATGGCAGCTGTAGGATATAGCCAGCCGATCCCGGCCGTTCCGACTTATATACTGCGTACGAAGGAAAGAAAGGTGTGTGCAAAGTTTCAATTCGATATCTTTAAAACTGAGAGACGAGTTCGCGTAGAAACAGACAGACGGACAGACAGACATACTTATATCAACTCAGGAGGTGATCCTGATCAAGAATATATATACGTTATAGGGTCGGAGATGTCTCCATCACTGCGTTGCACACTTTTGACCAAAATTATAATACCCTCTGCAAGGGTATAATAAATAAGATGGAATAAAATTTGTATTTTGCTGTATTTCTTTTTATCAAACAATTCCTTTGAGGTATAGTAATTATTTACTATATCATAATTACGCTTTTAGTTTTGTCTAAATCGGACAACAATATCATATATCTGCCATAGAAACGATGGCAAATGGCAGCGCAAAATCGACATAGCTTCATTGTTATACCCTTGCAGAGGGTATTATAATTTTGGTCAAAAGTGTGCAACGCAGTGAAGGAGACATCTCCGACCCTATAAAGTATATATATTCTTGATCAGGATCACCTCCTGAGTTGATATAAGCATGTCCGTCTGTCCGTCTGTCCGTCTGTCCGTCTGTCTGTCCGTCTGTCTGTCCGTCTGTCTGTTTCTACGCGAACTAGTCTCTCAGTTTTAAAGATATCGAATTGAAACTTTGCACACACCCTTCTTTCCTTTGCACGCAGTATATAAGTCGGAACGGCCGGGATCGGTCGACTATATCCTATAGCTGCCATATAACTGAACGATAGGAAATGCCATAACTCTGGTGTTTGTAAAGTTAGGAAGTTGGGATTTTCTATGGCTTCTTTATTTGGCCAATCAATTCGACCTACCAAATTTCATAAGGATCGGCCGACTATATCCTATAGCTCCCATATAACGATAGGAAATACCATAACTTTGGTGTTTTTAAAGATAGGAATTTGGTATTTTCTATGAAATTTATATTTGGCCAATCAATCCGACCTACCAAATTTTATAGGGATCGGCCGACTATATCCTATAGCTGCCATATAACTGAACGATTGAAAATGCCATAACTTTGGTGTTTTCAAATTTAGGAAGTTGGGATTTTTATGAGTATTTAGAATGCATTATATGAATAATTTTGGAGAATATTATTTACAGAATATTTTGCAAGGGTATATCAACTTCGGCTCCGCCCGAAGTTAGCTTTCCTTTCTTGTTTTTAGTAAAATAGGCATAGAAATCCAAATGTAGTCGATTTTTAATACTGCTTCCTTTCTTGTTATTGTAGCTATTGGATTCATCGAGGTCATACGTTGGTTATATTATAATTTCTTCTATAACACAACTATTTTTCCACTTAACTTTCATCACACTTTCACTTACTGGGAAGTGAACTCGACTTTGATAGGACTAGCTAGTTTTGTCTGCACGTCACCTCAGACTCACCAGATATCTACGGGGACGGAAGCAGAGCGTCAGAAACTCCTCAATGTTACGATCAGAGAAGCTTTTTGCAATTAAAAGTTGCCAAACTTAATTGGGTTTAACAAAGGTGGAGTTCTGTCGTTAATTTTTAGAAAAAAAATCCCCATATTATTATTTATTAACAATAAAAACACTAAAAACACTTCACTATGGACTCGCTGATGTCAATCACAAACTTTGAACTCTATTTGAAAAAAAAAAGTACATATCCTACAAGTACATTTTATTTATTATTTTATAAATAAGATTTTCGTTAACAGTATTTTCGATCCAGTTTGTATAGTGTGTTACATTGGTGTACACACCAACTCCACTGCATCTACCCGTTCCAGAGCTGGTAATACCGAATTGAAAGACACGATGAATTGTTCCATAGACCAGCTGTGCAGTCAATGGACCCCCCGCATCCCCTACACATGTGTCGATGTCCTCACTGCCGGCACATATGTGGGATTCATGAAAGTGGTCTTCAAACTTATGCTCACATATCACACGATTTAAATTGTTTAAAGTTGCTGTTTAAAGTTTTTCGCTGGTCTCACTAGTTTTAGTTTTACCCCAGCCTGTGGCATCAAATGATGTAAAAGTTCTTACTACAGTCTGATTGACGAGCAGACAGATCGGCCTGATATGGTCTAAAGATAATATTTCAGTTTAGAAAGTATTTTATGGTTATTAGATTCCTTCATTACCTAAAAAAATAACATTTTGAGCCAGTTTGACCAGACCTATGTCGTTCTGAAATGCTTCTATGTCATACGATGGGTGGGGAATCAACCGTTCGATATCAATCTCAAAGCTAGATGGCTTACAACCCATCGATGAACAATCTGGGTTGGTTGACATGTCGTATTCGCCGAGGCGCACCTTACTGTAAACAACAACAAATTAATTTCAATTAAAAAATACAACTCAAGCACATACTTAGGTGAAACTCTGAAGCATTGCGCTGCCGTCAGAACGAAACCTGCAATAGATTATTAATGTTCATAACTAAGTTATACTGAAAAGATGGTGCTCATTTAAAGCACATTGATAAACAAAAAAAAAGATTACAAAGGTGTTAGATTTTTTTAGAAACTTACGGGAGGTAATGAGCGTACCGCCACATTTAAATTCAAGGTCTTTGAAGAGCATTACCATCCAAGGATTGGCGAACATTCCAGCATCTTTTCCTCCAACCACCCGTTTAACTCTCTGCGAAGTCCTTGTTGTTCCGCAATTGCATTCCAGCAAATAGGCGGATCCTTCCTTATAAAGGAACAGACAGGCTAATGCCGCAACTCCTAGAATAAAGCCCTTCATGATAAAATAATCCAAATTCAGTTAGGTCTGCTTCAAATTTTTGTTGACTTGTGTTATCAAATTCGCTATTTTTATACCCTTGCAGAGGGTACAGACGGACAGACGGACATGTCTAGATCGACTCTCTTGGTGATGCTGATCAAGATTATACATATTTAATACGGTCGGAGATGTCTTCTTCACTTTTGCACACTTTTGACTGAAAATATAATCCCTCTGCAAGGGTATAGAAATCGATATCTGGTCAATTTGTAATAACTGCAAAGGTATATAAACTCCTGCCTGCCGAAGTTTCCTTCTTTTCTTGTTAATTAGTAAGTTCGAAATGATCTCATATTCTTATCGCAGACCGTAATAATTTCCCATTTTTTTTTTCTCAATATAATTTTTAATGCCTTTAATATAGTATTGCAACAACCCTGGCGGAGGGTATTATAATTTTTCTCAAAAGTTTGCCTTCCGACCGTCTATCAGTCCCTTGCAGTTATTACAAAACGACAACATTTCAATTTATATGCCTACACTCATAGCAAAATTAACCCTAAATTTTAGAAATTCGCCTTAAAACTTTATTTTTTCTAAATCCAAGAAAAGATTTCTATTTTCAAGGAATTTTTTTCTCAAAACAAGAAAACTTTACTTGAATCATGAAAGAGTTTCTCAAATTGTCGCCATAAATTTAACTCTCCTTAAATCCAAGAAAGAATTTCTATATTTTAGTAAAAATGGCACTTGTTTTTCGAAATTTTTTTTCTTAAAATTAGGAATTCTGCCCTAAAAAATTATTTACCCTACAAAATATAAAAATTTTCTCAAATTACCTTAAAAATTCCATAACCCTAAAAAATAGAAACGCTTTCTTAAACATAGAAATATTTTCTTAATTATAGGAATATTTTCTAAAATATAAAAATTAATTCCAAAATATAGAAATATTTTCTATAACATAGAAAATATTTTCTAAAATATCACACTCTGACCATAAAATTGATCTAACCCTGTCTATGTGTTAGAATGTCTGACCAGAAATCTAAGCACCACAAGTTCAATTTCAATTTCCGTCGAGCCATACATTTTTCTGTTTTTCTCTTTTTTTACTTGTGTTATAAAGAGACATGAGAAGTAATGCTTAGAACGACTAAAAGTTCTACCATTTATTGAAAAGTAATTAAAAATTTTTTGTCATATGAAATATCATTTTGAACTCTCGCGCGGGAGACCTGGGTTCGAATCCCACCGACGGACGAATAAAATTTATAAGTTTTTTCGAATACTTATCGGATTTTACTTGTAAGAACTGAAATAAATCATAATTGTAAACAATTTCTCTCTCTCTCTCTCTCTCTCTCTCTTCCCCCACAGAAATCTAGCTAAAATCGATCTTGACAATTCATTAGTGCAATATTAATACTAACTTTGAGACTTTTCTGAATGAAATCATATACATATACACACACACACACATATGAATATATATACATAAGTCCATAAATCCGGAATGAAAAATTACATCATGATAAATGTAGGCACATTTTTTCCAATTTAAAAAAAAAAATCCCCTAGAATTTATGGTTAGATGCCCTACTTTAAGATATATTTTTCTATTTTTAAAAAAGTTTTTCTTTAGGGCCTTTCGCCTTAGATTTTAGAAAGGAACGCCCGTAATTTGTAGAAAAATTTACCTTAAAATTTAAGGTGCGATGCCTTTGAAGACAAAAACAAGTGAGAACGCTATAGTTGAGTGCCTCGACTATTAGATAACCGTTACTCAGTTCAAATTATCAATTTGAATTTGGCGATCTCTGAGAGCTGGCAGCTTTACAGCACGAGCATCAGCACCAGCGCTTCTTTAGCGCAAGCAGCTTTTGTCCTGCACCAACAGCTGTGTTTATGTTTATGTTTTTGAGTGCAACGCTTACATACATACACACATACGCCATTGTTTGACTCAGACCTCCAATTTGGCTAACTTGATTTGATTTGCATAGTTCTCGGTATTGACAAATGAAAACCATCGCAATTTCCTTTAATAGAAATCCTTATCGAGAATTAACGTTGACTCTTTTGAGCACCTTGGCCAGCTGTTCCAAAGTCTTCCGTTAGATGGCGCCATGAAAGGCGGAAATGTAGGCGCTAGCCAGGCTTAAGCGTTTAATGGGTTTTTGGGCGTTAGTGGGCGTGGCAAACTTTTATTAGGCCAATCGATAGGTATTGACGAAACAAATACATATCAATTAAAATTTTCATAATAGCATAAAAACTGTGGCCACAGCTTGTGGCTTGTGGGCGTCAGAGGGGGCGTGGCACCATTTTGAAACAAACTCTGCGCTGCGTAGGAACTCCTAAAATCTACATGCAAAATGCCAATCTTCTAGCTTTTATAGTTTCCGAGATCTCAGCGTTCATACGGACAGACAGACAGACAAACAGACGGACAGACAGACGGACAGACGGACATGGCTAGATCGACTCGGCTAGTGATCCTGAACAAGAACATATATACTTTATAGGGTCGGAAACGCTTTCTTCTACCTGTTACATACTTTTGCACGAATATAATATACCCTTTTACTCTACGAGTAACGGGTATAATAAGACGAATTTCTTGTTTTTAGGGTTAATTTTAGTATGAGTGTATATTACTAAAAACAATCAAGCTACATATGTCCATTTTACGCTGCATTTGGCCATCGTTTCTAAGGCAGGTATTAATTTAAAACCGTAATTCCGCGATTTTTAAATATTACCAAATCCCGAACAACAAACAAATGAAAAACAACAAAGTTATAAAACGGTTTTTCGAAGATTGCTGTCATTATTCTCCCTCGCATTCCAATAATCAAAAACCTTTTTGATTGCCCGTAGTTTTATTAAAACATTGTTGTTTTGGCTGTCCGTGACGGTAAAAAAATAAACATGATATGTAAGGGAAAAACGAGAAGATATGGCATTTCGTTTTCATTTCCTTTTTTCCGACTGCTCATGAACTAGCATTTGTCTTCTGTTTTGGTTTATCTCTGACATGTGCATTATGAATGTTGCCTGAAACTAGGTTGTCCCTTTACCTCCACAATTTACGTCAACTTTTATTCCTGACTTGTTGCGACTTTAAAAAGTTAGGTATTGTTTATGCCTGGTGATGTGATAAGCCATGATATTGTTATCGTAAAATCCGAGTATGAGGGAATGTTATATTTTGCAGAGGGTAATATAATTTTGAAACGCAGAGTATTTGTCGACCCTATAAAGTATATATACTTTTGATCAGCACCAGTCGATTTAAAATAGCTTCATATATCCGTGTCCGCCCGTTTCTATATAATTTTGTCTGCTATGCCCTAGGAAAAATAAGAAAATGGACACAACGTCTTTAATTTATACATATTTTTTACGATTTCAGAAATACTTTTTCAAGTTTTTAAAAATAAAAGTACTATTTCTCATAGCTGGCATATAAACAATTCAAACAGTTACTGGCATTATTTTATGACATTATTTCATTGTTTTTAAACACATACGCAAGAAAATCATTGAATAGTTGTTTGATAGTATTTTACATTTTTGTTTAGCTGAAGGATATTTATAGTTTTAAATTTCATGACACCCTTTTACCACACCTTTTGATATTGCAAATAAATCACAATCAAGAAACAAACAGTAATATAGAGTGCCAAATTTGCATATGCTTTTCTTTTGAAAGGGCTAACGAAGTTTTTGCATCAAGTATTGTGGCTTTGCTTTTAAAGTTTTAAAGCGAGTTAGCATTGATGTTGTTTAAGAATAAATAAGCGTGCCAAGTTTTATTCTGGCTGTTAGAAATGAATCAAGCTGTTAAATTTATAGAAATTGGTTACCGAAATCGTTATTTAAAGTAAGATCCGATTGCGGTCTCGAGGAAACATGGTTGCTTTGCCCAAAAATATTATTTAATTAATCATCAGAAAATAAATTTGTTCCCAAAAGAAAGTTTGTGTTCTGTTTACCCTTTTTACATTTTGCCCATTCTTCTGCTGACTCTGCACATTGCTGAAGCTTTTGGCACCAAGTCGGGGTCGCCAAATTGAAGGAGACAAATCAAATTTATGAATTCCCGCAGCCGCAAGCCCCAGTCGAGTGGCAATTTATTAGCTTTCAGTAGATGTTATTTTCGTTGGCTCAGCCATTTCCATTGCCCCTTCCACGTTTTCCTCGAGCGGCATTCATTTTATGCACGCATTTTTCATTGCACATGTTTAGCAAAGCAATCGAATGCAAACAAACTCCGTTGGGGAACAGAAGTTCAAGGTGCACAAGCCCAGAATCGGAAGCGGAATCACAAAATGCAGGAGACATTGCACAGCGCTGGAACGTGATTCTCATTTCGATTTCGATTTGCATTCCGCCCAGTCCACCCCCCCTCCCCGCACCCCGCGCCCCTCCGAGTGTTTGTTTGTTGTAATTGCAATTGATTTGGCTTACTCCTGCCGGCGACGCGAACCTGAGAGACTTGCTATTTTGGCTAGATTAATATTTACCTAGCCCGCCCAGCAGCACTCGACTCTCCTCTTCTTGGAATGAAGTCACATCGGTGGCAGTCACAAGGGTCTCCGAATCGAAAAGTGCACTAGGATAGGTCGGAAATGGATTGCTGAGGGAAAGCATCGATTTAGCAACTTTTACTCGTTACTGATCGGCACTAATACATTGTACAAATGCAACCTACAAAATGGGTTAATTTGAAAATCGATTGGATTCAATTATTATAAAAATAACCAATCAAACAAAATGTTTATTAATCCACTGTAAGCAATTCCGTTAAGGACTTTGTTTAGCTGGTACTAACTATTAATATTGTTCGACTGCAGTCTGATCATATTGAAGCCCTGCTAACTTTGTTTTACAAATATTTATTTTATTCTAGCCATAATGTCTATCAAATTAAAACACAAAACAACACGAATTGGACTACTTGGCTTTTTTCCAGTGTGCTGGCAAGCGGAATAGTTGCCAACAACTCAAACGGGATTTGTATTTGTTTGCATTTGGCCGAGTATCGCAAGCTCTTGGGTTGTCTTCATGGGTACCTGCAGCTGGCTGGGAGCAGATGGAGCCGTCCAGATCTGCACCGAAAAAGAGAGTGTTGGACCATCAAATTGTTTGCTGGTTGGATGGAGGGCGCTAATTTGATGTGCCTCGCAGCCAGCATTAAAGTATCGGTATCTTTCGGAAGCAGGACGATTGTTTGTGGTCCTGCCTGTGCGGATGTTGGATGTGTGCGTGAGTGGGCAAATATTTGGTCACATGCGGCGTATGAGAAATGCGATGATGGAGTGCGATGTGGGTTTTCCCAGCCGCTCATTTCAGTTCCGCAAAGAGTTATTGCAAATAAGTGTAGCATACTTTGCGGCACTTGCGGTTTCTGTGTGCGTCTGTGCGCGCCTGTGTGAGTGTGTGTCTGTGTAAGGAGGCGGAGTGCCTGAGTGTGAGTGATTGCTTCGGTGGCCTGAGACAAATGGGCTTTGATTCACGAGCGATTATTAAACAGCTAACCGCAAAGTCAGCCGCCAAAAGTGGCAAAGTAATTAAAATTTTCATTGCTGCTGAGCTGAGAAATTAGAAAGCACAGGATGGGGAAGCGCAGGAAACGAGGGAAGTGGGGAGCATCAGAGCACTATGGGGTATTTGCCCGATTTTTTGGAATAAATGTAATTTTTGCCGATTTAAATTTTTTTTTTAATGTATTGAGAAAACATCATGCTGTTTGGTAACATACCGCAAATGTTAACTTAAATGTCTAGTATTTTAATATCAACTGTTAAAGTCAGCTGTTGCAACCGCACGTGGTTTGTTTACATTTTGCTTAATTTTGAAGCTCACTTTCAAATCATTATCTCTGCAACAAAATGACGTAAAACAGTCAAATTTGAAATGATTTCTAATTCTCCAGGTATTTACTTTGTGTAAATACTTATATGTTGCTTAATTTGTGCGTCCAATTCTAACAATTTGTAAATCTAGCAGGTGATGTTTTCGTTTGGGTTTTGGACAGAAAGTTTAACTTTCAATAGAGTTTTAAAAAAATGTTTAACTTTGTTCAGTGAGTGTCTATATCCATTTTGTAGAGTCATTAATTGCCAATTCAGAAAATATTGTCTCATCGTGCGCCTCGTGCGACTTTTCGAGTAATTTCATTTCTTAGGGACCAATCTCTTGATCAAAAACGCAGCCCTGCCGGAAGTGTGGCATAAGCAAAAGAATCTTTGAAATAAAACAAATGACGTATTCACTTTTGTTAGCAAGCTAGTTGATCCCACAGTTGAATCTCCAACTTTACAGATGTTTTCCGAAGAGCCATGGATACTTTGGACCCCGTCATTTCATCAATGAATTTGAAGAAGCGCGTTCGAAAACATAAGCGTCTTTCTCTTCCATTATGCGAATTTAGCCTATGTATATGAGACGAGGATTTAGATGTTGATGATTATGAAGAAGAAAACGACTATAGTTTTTTGTAAATTAAAAATGAAGAGCATATAGAGCTAAATTTGTTAAAAAAAAAAATTGGGGGGGGGGGTTTGGGGTATACTTTCACTTTTCCAACAGGTGTGTATGGGTATGAAGAACCCTATAAAAAACCTCACTGAAATATGTTACATAGTTCGCGAGTTATTAATTTATTCCAAAAAATCGGGCAAATACCCCATAGTGCAGAGCTGCCAGCCACCCATTTGAAAAACAGCACTGTTCAGCCAAAAAAGCGTGAAAAGAATGAAAAACAAGAGAGAACGCTATAGTCGGGTGCCCCGACTATCAGATACCCGTTACTCAGTTAAAGGGAGTGCGAGGGAGATGGAGATAGAAAGTTTGATCACGCATAACTTTTTAACGAATGGTCCGATTTGAAAAATTTCTTCTACATTTCGATAGGTATTGATAAATACAATAAAACTGCATTTTTACTTTTCCGAAATATTTAAATTTTTAAAATCGTATATAAGCGATTGTGGGCGTTAAAGGGGGCGTGGCACCTTTTTGAAACAAACTTGCGCTGCGTAGGAACTCCTAGAATCTGCATGCAAAATGCCAATCTTCTAGCTTTTATAGTTTCCGAGATCTCAGCGTTCATACGGACAGACAGACAGACGGACAGACGGACATGGCTATATCGACTCGGCTAGTGACCCTGATCAAGAATATATATACTTTATAGGGTCGGAAACGCTTCCTTCTACCTGTTACATACTTTTGCACGAATACAATATACCCTTTTACTCTACGAGTAACGGGTATAATAATTGAAAATACACATTTTATTTTTATATGCCTAAAACAAATATATACAACCTAATCTAAGCCCCAAAAAAGTCTATATAATAAGTAATCCCAACCCTTTATGTAATTCTCTTTAAAAAAACCATAGCTATACATAGTAGAAGGATCTAGTACTATGCCCTTTTATGTTAGCTTTAGTTTTGTTAACTGTTCTATAATTTGTAATAAATAATTCAAATCCAAATTTTTTATTTGACTTGTAGCATTAATATTGTTTAAGAACTTTATTTAGGAGGGACTATTTTGTGTAGTTTACGACAAAATCTGGAGGAGGAACATTTTGATCTTTTTCCAAATATAAAATGTTCGTTTTATCTGCAAAGGGTATCCAACATCTTTCCCAACAACAACATAATCGGCTTTAACGATTTCATTGGAACATTGAAATTGAGTATTTAAAAGAAAGATTCAGGAATGCACTTCAACGCCAATTTGGATAACATTTTATTACACTTCGATTTACATTCCAATTCGCGGCTTTTCGATTTCCGTCGCCGATTTATTATTAATTTTGGCGAAGTAGATGCACAAACAATGGTAAAGTATGGAAAAGAGCCGGTATTGCCTTTTATTTGTTGCTTGTATAGCCATCAAGCCGAGTCAATATCATTGCCAGCCGGAATGCGGTGGAAAGCCAAAGGCAAATCGAAAGTGCAAAGTGTGCAAAATTCGGATCCCAGTGAGCGAGATGGAGCGACAAAGGGAGCGAGACAGAGCATGGATGCCCGTGCAGTCGGGGGCTTTAGTTGGAAGTGATATCTCAAAGCCCGCTTGTAATCCCGGCGGGTGACATCATTTCATATGCTGGCGCTGGTGGCTTCAAAGCCGTCCGTTTCAAGCCCCTTGCCCCCTCCCCACCCCGTGGCAGGATCAGGGAGCAAGGGTGTGGGGGGATGGGGGTAGTGGCGGCGAGCCGGGCAGACGCACACATAAAGTATTGTTGAAGTTGAGAGCTCGTCGGAGATTTTGTCGTCATGCTCTGTAGTTGACATAATTATATTGTAAAATATCGTTGCACATCCCATATCTCACAGCGGGCAAACAGTCCGCCCGCCCCTCGCCTCCCCTCCTCTCCCCGTCCACGCCCACGAGCTCATAATATACGATGTACGGGAGAGTGTGTGTGCATGAAATGGTCACTCTTGTTCTCGCCTCGTCCCCAGGACTCGTTTCCCCCTCTCGGACTTTCAATTTTAATGCCGAGATTTATGAAGCGTTGCGCGTGTTTGAGCCGGAGAATACACTGCTGCACCCTCTTAGCCTCTTAAAATTCTCAAGCGTCTAAAAATTCAACAGACTTGGACGGCCTAAGGTAAGCCATAAAGCTGATATGTTTGATTTTAAATTGCTTAATATTAATTTATTGATGTATCATTTGATAGAATTATAGTGCAGCGCTTAAGAAAAAAATTACGATTGGAAACCGGAAAACGCTTTAGCTAAACTCCCTGATTCATATATAGCCACAAATGTATAACAACTTCGGCTTTGAACGTATTATTTTAAAATGATTCTTTTGACTTGCTGGAATTTATTAGAAACATTACCTTTAGGAATCCAAGTAAAAGTGGAGTCAAGGTATTGACATCTATTGAATAGAATTAATTTAGCATTTTAAACATATAAAATATATATTGAAATTATTATTAATTCGACAATAAATTAAAAATTATCCCGGCCTTCCGTTATTTGTTTGTAAAAACTGTGAAAAGGAATTTACTATTGTAGGTGTCTAAAAGCAAAATAAGAATTGTTTGGAAATAATCGGAACACATTGTGACTAAAGATTTTAATTATCTTATTAGTTGATCATTTGTGTTGTATGACATGAAGATGTTAACTAAAGAAATGGATTCAGTAATAATATTAATAGCCTCCAGGTATATATACGTCACTGGCATCTTGATATTCTGAGTGTATGCTTGTGTCTACATCATATTAATTTTGCCTTAGTAAATCAGATGCTGGAGCCAGCTGTGGCCAAGCGGAAATGACTCCCACTGCTTTATATGATTTTTCTTCCCTCTAAAAACTAGGTTTTATATAGGGAAAAACGGACCGCCCTTCGTCTTTTCATACATCCTTTCATTTTCCACTTTAAAGTTGGAGACACTTAAAATACAGACGTTGTTTTCGGGAGTAATATCGGGCTAATTCATTCATGAACAGCAATCTGAAAATTCCCGCCAGACTGAGAATGAAACCGAATTGTAGCTATGTCAGCCACAAACTCACATTGCTGTCAGCAACTTGAAAAATCAAATTTTCATTTACGAGGATGGATCGATGAGTACGCCCACAAGGTTTCGATGCTTAAGACATGCTTGAATTTGGCGTGTCTGAAATATGCTAATTTTATTATAGTGCACTGCCTTTTATTAAAAAGCAGATCGCATATATTTCAGTCTTAAATCGTAAGGTTTTCTTCAGCGACAGTAATCACTACAATTTTTTTTAAACTCACAAAGTAATGATTATATTTGTGTTTGCCGATGGCTGTGTAGATTTTTGACGACCTTTAATTCAAAACTTACAAAAGGTCATTTATCGCTTGAAATATCGTAACAAGGGTCTATGAAAAAAAGTGTCTATAACCAGACTTAAAAGTTTCAAAATGTGTTTTATTAGAAGGTATTTATTAGTTTTAATTTGTATCCGTAAATAAATACATATTGTGTTTCGTATTTTTGTTGGTCAAATTATTATTCTTGGAGAATAATATAACGCTTTACAAAGATACAAACACAGTAAAAATAAATCCACATTATAGGAATATGCCACGCGAGCTAAGGGCATCAGGAGGTCTATTATTTGAAAAAACAATATATTAAGCAGCAGAATCCTTTGAGAATATTCTCTTAAATTTGACAATCGGTTTTGTAGATTGCACAAGGATTATTTGTTTCAAAGTGATGATTCTTTAATCGTATTTTTCTTTAAAATACTTTTAATACTTTAATACTGATAACAAAACAAATATTTATTGTTACAAACATGTTATTGTATATTTGTAAAAAAATTTCCGAAATTTAAAAATTTTCACTCACCGTCCTCATAAAAAATCCCAATAACATTCCTGGTATCCGGGTGCCATTAAGGCCTCATGTTATCTTGTAGTTTTAACTATATAATAATAATGAAAATTACAGTTGTATTACATTTACCATTAAAACTAAAATTTACAAGCATTGGCATGCTATTTGTTATTTACCAAGCAGGAAAGAACTCTTTTCCCAAACGAACAGAACTGAACTTTATTGATCCACCCTCGCAAAGCCACGTGTTTGCCCTTCTTTTCAAAAAGGTCAGGTGGTTTCGGTCGGCTCACAGGCATAAATTAGCAGATATATTTTTGGGGACCACTTTGATGTTGGACATGGAAAAGACTTACCTAAAGTCCCTGACCACATCGAAATGATGTTTCTGGCTAATTATGTATGTCCTCCGGCGGAAAGTCCGGCTCCTTTATCATCCGAGTGGAACACCTCGAACTTCATTTGAGCACTATTTCGACGGGGGAAGGGAATGCACGGGAAAAATTCCAGGACTCATGACCAAGAGCGTTCAGTGCTGCTGGCTGTTGGTGTAAGGGAGCATACACTTGGCAAAGAAAATTGTTTACGCATTTTAAGTTTCGCTCAGGCAAGGGCATCAACAATGGCGAATGCGTTTTGTTGTTCCCCATCGATGCAGAATGCAGGACATCCAACTGGCCATAGCTGCAACTCAGTAACGCTCGGTCGCCCACCACACAATGTGTTTTATAGTTGCGATATACTCGGGGTTCCAAGTTCAAATTAAGCTTAGGGATAGCATTGCTGCCTTGCCAAAAGCCTAATTGATTTTAAGGTTACCTTTTTCAGTTCGGCTGCTTGGCCTTTGAATATCAACTTGAAAGGAGGCTTTTCTATAGTGGTTGGAATTTTTCTTTTGTTGAAAAACCTCTGGCAAGGTAATAGAATTGAAAGTCTTATAAATCACAAAAACCTACTTCAGCATCCAAATTTGTAATTTAAATAAAATTAGAAAAACGATTTTTTGACGTAGGTCCAAGTTTCTTTTAATATTATACTTAAATTCCACACTGAGTTGTGTTTCGTTTGTAAGTCATTTACGAGTATCATAGGTATTATGGGTTTTGCACACTTTGTTTGTACACTAATCTGTTGTCGGTTACATACATTTAGGCCATCGATATTTGTTTATAGGGTATATTTTGAACCTTGTGGACTGAGCCTTGCCGGTTTTGTGGCTTTCACTTCTACATTCCACTTAGCGATCCGTGCACTGCGGCTTGTTGGCAATGTCACGTAAGCAACAGCAGCAACAACTGCGGCAAACTACAATGAACTGAAAATAGCGTTGCACAAATTGTTGGCCAAGCCAAAAAACTGTAAATAAATATTTAAACAATTTGTAACTTTATTAACTTTGCTCAAGTGGCGCAATTTATTGCATACCAAAATGGGGCAGCAAGAGCAGCAACATCGGCGGCACAACAGCAACATGCAACTTGGGTGCAAATAAAACAAGAGAGAACGCTATAGTCGGGTGCCCCGACTATCAGATACCCGTTACTCAGGTAAAAGGAGTGCGAGGGAGATGGAGATGGAAACTTTGATCACGCATAACTTTTAAACGAATGGTCCGATTTGAAAAATTTCTTCTACATTTCGATAGGTATTGATAAACACAATAAAACTGCATTTTTACTTTTCCGAAATATTTAAATTTATATTTAAATAAAATCGTATATAAGCGATTGTGGGCGTTAACGGGGGCGTGGCACCTTTTTGAAACAAACTTGCGCTGCGTAGGAACTCCTAAAATCTGCATGCAAAATGCCAATCTTCTAGCTTTTATAGTTTCCGAGATCTCAGCGTTCATACGGACGGACAGACGGACAGACGGACAGACGGACAGACGGACATGGCTAGATCGACTCGGCTAGTGATCCTGAACAAGAATATATATACTTTATAGGGTCGGAAACGCTTCCTTCTACCTGTTACATACTTTTGCACGAATACAATATACCCTTTTACTCTACGAGTAACGGGTATAAACAGCACAAGAGCGGGAGCGGAAAAAGCCAAACAAAAATTAAAGCGAATTTAATGGCAGGGGAAAATTGTTGTTGAAGCTGCGTGTGTGTTTGTGTGCAACTATGTTTAGCCATTCCGCTCGGTTTTTATGGCCAAACTGAATTCTGGTCAAATGGGTGTGTCCTATCCTGTTACTCACCCGTTCTCTGGCTTCGCAAACACTATCGAATTCCGATTTTATCCAAATCACGCGAATTCGTTCACAATGTTTTGATTCTTGCACAACAGCACAGCAGCGAATTACACTATTTAAAAAAATGAATTTATAGCTTCCTGTCCTTACCAACCGCATAAAAACATTTTTGAAACTTCGAATTGGTGAAAATTAAATTTTCTGCTGACACCATTTTTAAATCATTAAATTTTAATCATGAATATGTTCTTACTGATTTCCAATTACAGGTAGTATTGCAGATTGTTTATATTTGGCCGGAAACATGGAGTGCATCGCGTATAGCCATCGTTCGACCTGAATTTCTTGTGTGGGGTTATGTTCTAATTGGTATTAACTTGAATTGGCTTTTGTGCTCTTTGATTATTCATATAAAAATATGGTTTTACAATTCACTTAATTGTTGTTCCTTAAAGCTAATATTAGTAAAATAAATCGTGGTCTAATCAAATGTGCATTAAAGTTTTCGCGAGAAAATATACGTGAGATATGAAAATAGGGATACAAGTTGGAACTCCATCTGTGCTTACAAAATTAGTGTTGATCGTTTAATACAAGTCATAGTTAGATCTGCAATAATGTAATATAAGGGAAATATAGTTTCTAGTTAATCTACTTGGCACAGAAAAAAATCTGGGCTTTACATTTTATAATTAAAGACATTACCAAGCTACTGTTGGCTAGTGAGGGTAAATTGTTTAAAAATAAGTTTACTGAGTAGAAAGGTAAGATAAAAGTGTGAGATCATTGTCGAGATATTGAATTTGAAAGGGGGTGCTATCATTTGGTTTGCATTTAAGACCTTATCCCTGTCTGCAAATTGTCACCCATCAGGACAGTCATCAACTGCCTTCCAGCAAAAGGCAAAAGGTCTTCCAGTTGGCAGGGGACTCCCCTCAGTCCCTCAGCTCAGAAGTTGGCCGGTGGAACCGAGTGTGTTATGTAAATAACAAATATTCCTTTTGGCATTTTGATTGCACGTCTTTTGTTGCTGTGAATTACGCGAAGGTCGCCTGCCAAGTCGGCGAAAGCAACAAGTTCCCCGCCCATCCACCCACACACCCTCCTCTCACACCCACACACACACATCCGCACACTCATACACGCAGAGGGGCGACACCATGTTGCCGGAGCACTTTCTCGACTGGGAACAAAGGCGACGGAAAAGGCGAAAGTGAAAGTCATCACTTTTATTTCATAAAAATTTTATTAGGCCTCCATATTTCATTCATTTAGCCTGAAACGGGGTTCTGGCTGCACCCCTCCCGCTGGAAATGCAGCCGCGCCCCTGATCCAGATCCGGAGTCCTGAATCCCGAGTCCCGAATCCGTGTCCGTATCCCCATCCCGAATCCCGAATCCCTTCGCGGGCTGCTCCTGCAATACATTCACATTTGCTCTATTTACTTTTACGACACGTTTGGGCTTCGGCCCAAAGCAACAATGCCATTAAACTTGTAGATACCTCCGGCCATTCCGGCGAGCAGGACTAGAAAAAAGTGTCGCAATTGTAGCATAAATTATTCAGATGCTCTCGTCGGGCCCCCGGGTCCTTCGATGTGTCCCGGCCGAGGAGCCAAAGAGTTGCCTGCTCCCTACATATTTCATATTTCATGCAACCTGTCAGCTCAATGTGTTAGTTTCATGTTAATGCCAGAGCTCCACAGCACAGGCTGGCCGTTACGCCCACCTTAAAGGACTGCTCGAGATTGCAGCTACGTCAACTGTACCGAACTGGTTGAAATATTAATTGTGAGCGGGCATTAAGCCAATTACGAGCCACAGAACTGACGGAGAACAGCGCTGGCCGGTGGACAACAAACTAACCGCATAAATTAGCACTTGGCCGCAAAAGGTCGTTCAAAGCCGGGTGGAAAAAGTTGCACTGCCTTTGGCTTTGTGGCGGCAGCTTTTGTTGATGTTGCCGTTGTTGATGCTGATGCTGTTGCCGTTGCCGCTGCTGTTGTTGCTGCATCAGTTGTTGTTGCTGCAGCAGTCGGTGGCAAGCGCAGCGCATTCATTTGGCCATAATGAGGCAGCGCTTTGCCTGAAGACGCAACCAGGTAAAAGTACCGGGGAGCGAACTGTCCTTGGCCGGGGCTTTCACTCGTCATTCCATCTTTTCAGGAGGGGTTTCGACGCAAATGAGTGTTGTTCCCAGAACTCTAATTGCAACTAAAGAGGAAGCCGAGTTCCAGTAACAGACGCTTGCATATCCTAGCACTTGAAACCAAAAATATAATATAAATATGTAACTTTGTGGTATAGAACAAATTTGGATTTATTAATACAAATGATTTAAAAACAAGAAAGGAAAGCTAACTTCGGGCGGAGCCGAAGTTGATATACCCTTGCAGAATATTCTGTAAATAATATTCTCCAAAATTATTCATATGATGCATTCTTAATACAAATAAAAATCCCAACTTCCTAACTTTAAAAACACCAAAGTTATGGCAATTTCAATCGTTCAGTTATATGGCAGCTATAGGATATAGTCGGCCGATCCCTATAAAATTTGGTAGGTCGGATTGATTGGCCAAATATAAAACCCATAGAAAATCCCAACTTCCTAACTCTAAAAACACCAAAGTTATGCTATTTCCTATCGTTATATGGGAGCTATAGGATATAGTCGGCCGATCCTTATGAAATTTGGTAGGTCGAATTGATTGGCCAAATAAAGAAGCCATAGAAAATCCCAACTTCCTAACTTTACAAACAGCAGAGTTATGGCATTTCCTATCGTTCAGTTATATGGCAGCTATAGGATATAGTCGACCGATCCCGGCCGTTCCGACTTATATACTGCGTGCAAAGGAAAGAAGGGTGTGTGCAAAGTTTCAATTCGATAGCTTTAAAACTGAGAGACTAGTTCGCGTAGAAACAGACAGACGGACAGACGGACAGACGGACATGGCTATATCAACTCAGGAGGTGATCCTGATCAAGAATATATATACTTTATAGGGTCGGAGATGTCTCCTTCACTGCGTTGCACACTTTTGACCAAAATTATAATACCCTCTGCAAGGGTATAAAAATTTGGCAAGATCTCGAGAATTCCTAAGCTTCATGTTACACTTACCCGGACAACAATCGACTTTTCAGTACATTTGTAGTATTGTAGCTTAAATTGTTTGCCAATAGGTAACCGCAATTTCTACGCAACAAGAACATATTTGTATACAAAGGGTGGGAATTAAGCTTGTTTTGTATGAAAATAGATTTTGAAACTGCTTAAACTTTCACACATTTAAATAGTTTATGAATGGAGTTATTTTCTATATCAGCATATAGTAAAGACGTTCGATCCCAGTCGTTCTGACTAATATACTAATATACTACTATTCTAAAGTGCCTTTCCTTACTGCGATGCAAATTGTTTGATTGAAAGTACAAAATATGCATACCTCAGAAACCATTTGTGTGTAATTCGAGGCCAAATCGAGAGCGAACATGTAAGAACCATGGTGAGAAATATTTTATTTGATTCGCGTGTGATTTCTGTGTTGACTGCGGCTTAGCGAGTTGACACTCGCAGACGAGGCAATTACATATATCGGGCAGGACCGAAAAAGGGCAACAAAACAAAGCCAACACCACTGGAAACCACTGAAAACCACCAGAAGCCACCCGAGTCCACACCACCCACTCTCCAAGGTCAAAGGATAACGGGGCAGAGCAGTGACTGGTGCAACCACGTGTCAAAGGAGCTGCTTCGCCCCGATCCTGCCGCCATTTCATTTCCATCATCGGCTTCCTCTAATCCAACGGCAGCTTGCAAGCTCCCGTCTGCGGTGGCTGCCACGCCCACCTGGCCAAACAAGTTTCTACATACAACATCCGATTTATTTTTTGATTGATATTTGCGTAACTGTCAGCACTGGTGATTGATTGAAGGGTTGCGCGGCCCACGGCCCCTGCTCTTCGTCCTCGGAGCGAACGCTTTTTGCCGAGCTTAGCAAAAGTCAACTTACAATTACTGGGTGGAGGGATCATTCCGATAAGGAATAAGGATGAGGAGGGGGATGAGGATGAGGCCGGGAGGACAAAGTGACTACTGTCAGCCGAGAAATTTGTATCTGAATAATGCGAAATAAATAAGTGGCATATGTGCTTGGCTGTCTGTGTACGGGAGTGTGACAAACGATTGCCAGTTTGTTTCTTTTCCCAAAATTGGTCGATGACTCTTGCTTTCCCTCGTAGAAAAATTGGATAAGTACGAGCCGGCGTTGCCTTGGCTCGGGTCAAAGGTTAAGGTGCGAGGTGCGAGGTGCATAAAGTGGAAGAGGCTGCCATTTGGTTTGATTTGATTACCGCTAATCAACTCAACGCATCACAGGCCACTGGCCGAAGATTGGACAAATAAAGTGGCAAAATGGGTTGAAATGAAGTTAGGTCCCACTTTTAAAAGGGGATTTTCCAGTCCCATCGGACCGAGTTTTAGGTTGAATGTTTGAGATATATATTTTGTATTAATTTATTTTATCTATTTGTTAGTAATCATGTGTTTATCATTTTGAAGTATTACATTAGCATTATCACAGAACATACATACTAAATCAGTAGATGTCCAAGTAAGTGATAAATGTTCGTCTGTACTTAGGTAGTTTTTTAAGCCCTGATGATGAAAGCTATGGGCGTATTTAAGCCGCTAAGCCAACGAACTGTAGTTTATTTTGGAGACATTAGTCATGTTAAGACTCAGTTAAGTTATTGGTTGCTGCGCTGCCCCAATAGTGATTGCCCCAATTAGTTATTCCCTCTGCTCGGGAAACGTGTAAATAATTTCACTTCTACTGCGGCAGCCCCGAAATTTCACAATGAGCTGGCAACACCCAATAATCATCCCACGCGTCCAGAACCACCTTCCGATTCATCATTATAAGCCGCCAAACATTATTTCTGTACTCCACTGTGCAAATCCCAACAATTAACACACTTTATGCGGCATTGTCCCAGCTTCCTTCTCCGGGCTCCTTTGGGTCCCTGGTTTTGTTTTGGCCAAATTTCGGGCCTTTCGGGGAGTGTGGCAACAATGCGGCAGCTGATGAAGTCAATGCCAATGCTGATGAACCTGACGAGCTGCGGGGCAGGGGCACGGCTCCCAGTGACGCATTGCCTCATTAACACTAAAGCCCCAGCATTTATTTAGGCCAAGTTGGGCTGAATGGCAAGGGGCAGGGGGGCAGAGAGCAGGCCCCCCAGTTGGCACGCATGTAGCACGGTGGTAGGGTGGTGCGGGGGTACGGGGGCACGGGGGCGCATAAAAATAAAAGTGTCTCTTAATTTGTTCGCCTATGCCAAGCCACCAGCCCCACGTTTCGCTGCTATTTAACTTTGCTGCCGCCGGTCCCTGTTTGATGGTCTCATCAAAGGCGAACGCGCGGCGAACTTATTAAGCAGCTTTCATTTTTAATTATGCCTTCCCCGCTCCGACTTCGACTTCGACTTCCACTTCGACTTGGACTTATATTCCTTTTTCCGTTTTCCGTTTTCCCGCTGCTGCGCACGCTGGCTGTCGCAAAAAATTAAAAAATCATTTTGGACACCAACACCTAGGGCCCCTCTGGGGTCCTGAGAAATGCCTCATCCAGAACATCTAGCCAAGTGCAATCAATCACGTAAAATTTAATTAAATTCTTAAGAAAATTCGACAAAGATGATAATTATACCCTGTACCTGTCGAGATAAGGGTATACTCTATTTGCCTGAAAGTATGTGACGCGAAGGAAGAGTGTTTTCTATTCTACTCTGTAGACAATATGCACTTGACCAACTTAAATTGCCTAAACAACGGAGGCATAAGGTAAAGAATATTGTGATTTGGTGGAATTGGGTATTTTAGAAGTGTTCAACACTCCCACACTTTACCTTTTAAAATCTTCTGAAGTAACGATCAATGACTATAATTTTTGGTCCAAGTTTAATTTTTTGAGCTTCACCAAACTTTTGTTTTAGAAGCACGAACACTATTATGTCTTAAAATTTTGGTCTTTCATTTTTGGAAAAAGGCTAAATATTTAAAAAATAATAAAACATTTAAACACACTATTTTTATTTCATTTAATTAAAAGTATTTTTCCCATTTGAGATAAAATTTATATATTTGGTTGTTAAATTCCAGTATCAATCATTGCTTGGTTAAAAAGAATTTAACATTTTTTAGTATGTTTTTAATTTTTTATATTGCCACCTGTGCACGTCATAAATCACGAGTTGGGACTACAGCATTTTTAAATGTTTCTTCTCCGTTCAATTTTGCTGACTGATGGTCAACACTTCGGTGGGCCCAGCACTCGACCTGCGTCGTAACAAAACGTTCACAAAATAATAATTTTGATTTCGAAAAGTTCCACGGGGATGTGACCGATTTGTTCTGTTATGGACTAATACCGATTTAACGAGCAATTTGATTATTTCCCGGTGCTGGCATTGCTGGCGGGGCATTCAGGAAGGTAATAAATTGAAGCAGGCGCTCTTAAGTGTGCTGCGATTGTTCGCAAGCCGAAGGAAAACAGTCATATTATGCACATAAATCATAAAAATGTGTGTATGAGTGGCCTGCAGCAACTGCATGTATTAAGTGGGGAAGGGTGGTGAGGTGGTCATGGCCATCCGTCAAAGTTGCTTAAGTGTTTCTCCATGTTAATGCCATCCCAGCAGTTTCAGAAGTCACTCATGACAAATGTCACCAGAGAGGGCAATGCCACTTCCTCTGTCGCCCCAATTTTATAAGCAATTTTGGTTCTTCGAATTCATACCCAATCACGGTTATTGAAATATAACATATCATGTTTTTAGCAATAATTGCAATTATTTAATAAATAAGGGAAATATTTTTGTTTTTTGGGAAGTGTAAATTAAAGCAAGTCATATATAATGTGCTTTTGGTGACTCCTTTCTTTCGAAATTCTGATTACGCCACTGCACGCTGGCCCACCCAAGCACTCCGAACACATATAGACACACTCAGACACTCACTTGGCAGTTGGGGCAAAGGACCCCAAGGAATTCTCGAGGGCCATTTACATCTAGGAGTGCAGCAGCAGTGGCAACATCCGCAGCAGACCCGGAATCGCCAGAAAAGGAGCTGGTATATCTGGGAAACTGTGTGTGCCAGTGGCCGACACATTTATCACACATTGTACATTGCCATTTAGGCAGTTTGACGTTTACGAGAACAAGTGTGACATCGCCTTGCCCGGCTTTCCCCTCCACTTTCTCCGCCCCGTGCACCTGAAGCCATTGGATTTCACTCTGATCACCAGTGGAACCCATAAGATACTTTGGCTGTTAAAGTTACCTTTGAATTGGTTGAAGCTCCACCTATCTGGATTGTATTGCTAATTCTTCGGGTAATGAAATAGTATAAAAAATGTTTTGAAGCGTAGTTGGTTTTCTATACGTTGTAATATCATTCACAATTTGTCCAAACATGGCATACCTTTTAAGCGACTTATCTGCTGAGTCTGTTTATGGCACATTTCCTAAGTCTACATTTCATTAAACGTTAATATATGTTTGTTCGGCAAGTCGAATAATGAAATAGTCGTCCGATTCAATACAAAATATCAATGATCAATCTCAATGTGACCCGATATCGGATTTAGTTGTCTGATTGAAAAGATTTTTAAGCATGACCACATAAAGATAGGGGGCTCCGAAAACTTTCATACGAGCATCTCTAGCTTCTAATTGTGTGAGTAAATTGCATAGATACCCATGTATATATGTCTATATCGGCTCTTCGATGAGGCTCATCAAGAATAGATGGATATTGTGAGTTCTACTATGTGTACGATATATAATATATTAATAAATATATGAAAACCGATGTATTAAAATACCGAAGTGCATTCTTATTTGGTGAAACATTCATCTTCTCCACACAAAATAGTACAAAATTGCCAAGAGTAAACAATCGCGGATTTTAATGTTCAGGGACTTAAGATATATAAATTTTCCAGTGTGCAAAATTATATAACTTTCTGAGGCCAGCAGCTTACCGCTGATTTGGGACTGCTCAGGGTTCTCGAAGGGAACAGCCACCCAGGAGGCGCTGAAGGGGAGGACGAGGGCTCCAGGGGCAGGTAACATTAATCCGATTTAGAAGCCACTGGGCCTGCGCTAATCCAAAAACGTTGCGATGCCGCCGTTGGATGTGGATCAATGAATGAATCCGAAGGCTTTCATGAATCTGGTTTCTATTAAGCTCGTTGCACGGCGATTAAAAGGGGGATCGCTAATCCGTGGCCCAGGACACACAGGTAGTGCCTTCGGGCGGCCTCCGCGGTCCGTATAAATAGATCGGGTGCCGGCGAACTAGCCACACTCGGTCGACGAGCTCCTCTAGTCACACACCAATCGGTAACATGGACACGACACCGGTCTTCCAATCCAGCTTCTCCATTCGCTCGCTGCTGTCGGAGGACAAGAAAGTGGAGTCCCCGGTTCCTGAGGACGAGGGCAGGGTATTGGACTCAGTCGGCTCCAGTCCGAACAGCAGTGCGCCATCCGGGAAGAGCAACGCCAAGCCGGCCTTCACCTACAGCGCGCTGATCGTAATGGCCATCTGGAGCAGCTCCGAGAAGCGGCTGACCCTGAGCGGGATCTGCAAGTGGATCGCGGACAACTTCCCCTACTACCGCAGCCGCAAGAGCGTCTGGCAGAACTCGATCCGGCACAACCTGAGCCTCAACCCGTTCTTCGTCCGGGTGCCCCGCGCCCTCGATGACCCCGGCCGGGGTCACTACTGGGCGCTGGACCCCTACGCCGAGGACCTCTCCATCGGGGAGACGACGGGACGCCTGCGCCGCAGCAACTGGCCGCAGAACCAGGCCGGGAGGCCCAAGGGATCGGGACACCATCCTTACCAGCGGACACCACACTACGACCACGCCCACGCCCACGCCCACGCCCACGCCCAGTATGTCAAGAGCCACGGCGCCTACTTCTCCATGGTTGGGCATCACCATCACGCAGGGATGATGCAGCACTACCACGCCGCTCTGGTACGTGGCCACCAGATGATGCAGCATCCCCAGCAGCACCTTGCCCCACTCTACTACCCACAGAAGCATCTCCACCTCCGGGGGCAGCCAGAGCCACTGCGGCATCACACTCATCACTACCACCAAGAGTAACATCAGTCGATTCCAACATGGCTTTGCCTCGAGATTCCCCCAATGAACACCAACTGTGAAGATTCCTTCTTGGCGTAGAACGCGGCAAATATTGTTACTTGGAGGTGGGTCTTATTGATACGGACTACAATGGAGCTTTAGGATAATCAAAATAATGTCATAGCTAATTTAATTCATACCTAATTTAATCCTCATTAATAAAAAGATAACAGAAATCCACGAACTATTTTCTTTTATGTTTTGTTCTCCTAAGTTAAAGTATAGTGTATTTACATTACCGTCAAGTTTCGCAGCTTATCTGTGGTATTGCTGACATGTTAATAAGTTGGCTCAAATTAAAGGAATTACCATAATAAGTTTTGTTACAACTTACATTCAATTCACCACCGCAACTTTGGTTCAAGGAGTATCTTGAATATATATTTTAAGGGATATGCTTGGCACACATTTTTTATACCCTTGCAGAAGGTAATATTGGTCAAAAAGTTGCAAAGCTAAGAAGATACATTCTCGACTTTTTGAGGTATTTTCTGGATTAGGTTGATATATTATTGATATGTTCTTTGAAAACTAGTCTTTCAGCTATCTGTAGACTCAGACAGCATATTTAGAGCTGCCATCGGAACTAATGTATTAATTATGCCAATTGACATAGCAGTGTTGATTGCAGAACTGTTGGTTGTATAAATATCAGTTGAAAGCTCTGTTCAAAAATAGTTGAGAATTCGATAAGAGAAATCAAAAAGTGCACTGCCAGGAGTGGAGATGTCCTGTGCTCAAGTGCCCCATCTCGAGGGTGTCAGCCAGCCGCTATCCTTGAAAGTTTTCATCTCGTTTCCTCTCCGTCGGTCTGCTGCCACATCTAAATGCCGGCTGTAAATGACTTAAGTGCCTGGCATTTATCTCCTAAAACGTGTCCCTGCGCTTCGTCCTGCCGTCGTCACAGTTATTTACTTGGCCATAGTTGTTGGAGTGGCAGGCGCTGCCGTGTTGTTGCCGTTGTCACACCTGTTAAGTGAGTGAGTGGAGCGGTGGGTGGACTTCCGACTGCCGACTGCCCCCAGTAGTTGCACAACCATCCCACTCTTTGGCCATGCGAAAGATTTTACATCAAATTCATTTGCTCCCCTGTCTGTGTTATCCGGCTGTGTGTTGCGAGTCCCCAATTGTGTGCCAAATGACTTTGAAACTTCCCACCTCGCAAACAATAAGTCCAAATGCAATGACAACAAGAGTCTCTTGGAATATTACACCATTCTCGCACACTTTCCGAATCCATTCTGTTTGCTCAGCCTGGCAGAAGTGAGTGATCCGCTTACCGACTCGCATCCTCGTATAAGGACAACTTATCGAGAAATGCTGGTGTTCACTCGGCCAGGCAATGATATTTCACAGATCTATTGTGTCACTTTTCTGGGTGGTCAAATCAAAAGTTTCTTTCGGTTGTTTGTGGCCTGAATTTACTTTGTGGGTGTTGGCATATTCTGGCCATTATGTTGGGGGCTGAACCTATCGAATACGTTTTGGACACCCCTTAGCCATCTTTGTTATTCCTAAACATACAAAAGGAAATATAAATGACGAAGTGATATCGAAAGTTCAAATTATAATATTAAACTTGGTATGTTCTGTTTTATTGTTGTGGGAAATACTATATATAATTATTTGCATGATTGGTAATAATTTGTATAATTTCTTTTTCTTATCCTTCAGAGTGCATTAGGGTATCACTGGACAAACTTTTATTATTTTTATTTTTCCAGGAACGACACATTTGTTATGTTTTCTTTTGGACATGGAGAGTGGCTCCCAAAGAATCCACTCTGCATTTTGAGAGCTTATGCAGGAGGGCCAGCGTGCCCCAACTAAGTCACTAATGCCACCGCCGTAACAGTTTGCAACATGCATTGTCACAGAGCCAGGGTGTTTCATGCACTGCGTTTGCTCGGGGAATTCCATGAATACGTTAAATATGCAACACAGACAAATTATGAAATAAAAATAGTTCAGATAAACAAGTTTGCTCCAGAAGCATGAGTTTATGTACACTACAGCAGCTATACGAAGAATATTCCAGTCAAGTTCTACAGTTGAAATAGCCGATGAGGTTTTTGTGGAATGCAGTTGAATTATTTGTGTCTCTAGTCGATTTTTATGTGTAGGTTAATGTGTACAACGTGAAATGAAATTTCTTTTTCAGGAACTCCCTATAAATTGCGAATGTTCCCAAATTATGGATCGCGCGACAGGATACGTTTGAGTAATGTGCCAACTTCTGGATGAGTGGCCACCCGTCTCTATCTCGATTGAGTGTTTAATGATTTGTCGCTCAACTTACAGCAACTTCCTGATGATGCCACTTTTCATTGCCCTGCACCCTGCACCCGGCACCTGGCACATGACAAGATTTATTTCTTCTTCGGCGTCTTTCATTTGCCGGCCTCCCATTTTCCAAATAATTACACATTTACATTTTCATAGATAATTTGGGCGCAAATCATGGAATCAACTTCATTTCACTTACATGCGACTGAAGTCAACAGACCGAGGGAGGGGGTGGGAGGGGTGGATGTGGGTCGCAGGACCCACTGTATCGGGTCCAATGCCGGAAACGGAAGTGGGGCGGAGCGGTGCGATGAGGTGGTCTGCGTGGGCCTGAACGGAGCGGAACGGAACCGAATGGACTGCGGACGGGAGGTCCATTGTGGCGGCTTTATCTGGTCCACTGTTTGCGCGCTGATGTTGATGGCTATCTTTAAAAAGACATAAATCATTTCGGGGTTGGGGGATGCCGGGATGGCGGGATGGCGGGATGGCGGGATGCTGGGATGCCGACGGGTTTCAGTGGCCTAGTCTCAGTAATTAATCATGGCCCAAGGCGCTGACTTAATTCCTCGACCGACGGCTGCATAGTTTCGGGCCGCTCGTTGTCATTAACATGGCTATCGCCTCGCCCTTTGTGAGTGCAAATTGTCGAATCAATTTGTAACGATTATGAAATCCTTTCGCAACGATTGCGTTATTTGCACAAATTAAGAGGCTGTCCCTCCTTGGAAATCGTGTTTAATTTGATTGAATTAAAGTTCGGAGGCAGCGGGTCTTGCAGATGTTTCAGCCCTCCGAAAATGTCCAATGCGGGCTGAAATGCTTGGTATTTGGCCCAAACTTCAGGCTAAATTAAATTCCACTTTTGGTCAATTGCACTCAAAGAACCGCAAATAGTTATTGCAATTGCAAAAGGCCTGTGGTCAATACGGAGTTTCTTGTTGGATGAGCGGGGTGGGGGGTGGGGGGTGGTAGGTTGGGGGTTGGGTGGTTGGGGGGTTGGGGCGTATGGTTTTGGGGTGCTCGAGATGGCCGAGGGGCGAACGCAATTGACTGAGATACGTGTAAGCGGAAGTACTACCCACACACAGGCGCGCAAACATCGGGGCAAACACACACTTACACTCGCACACAAGCAAATATGTCATTCATTATTTAATATCTAATTATCAAATGTTGCTCTGGTTGCCAGCATTGTTATTTGTTGCTGTTGCTGTTGCTGCTGCTGCGATAACAATTAAAACAAGGAAGGCGTCGAAATGAACATGAACAGCTGCCACCACAACTTGGCCACTAGCACCGAACACTACCCCCCTCCCCCCACCCAACGCCTTGCGACCCCTGACCCCAAGCCCCTCCCCTCGAAAACTCGCATGACAAGCAATTGAAATTGCAAGTGGCCACGCCCATTGGCCCAAGCATCAGTTGTGCGCCTTAATTGTCGCCCTTGTTGTTGTCGCAAATTTATGAGCCGCACTCTGGAGTGGTTTTGGCCCGGCCTCGGTGGGTTAGAAGAGCATTTCTGGTTATTGTTATGGCGGAAGCACGGGCCGAGTGGTTCGCCAATTAGACGGGGCGTTGTGGCGCAGGGAGTGCGGATTCGCCGAAACGAACTTGACGATTGGAGGCAGCCCCGGAGCGGAGCTACCCGTACATTGTACTTGGAGCGCTGTTTATCGCACCGTCACTGCACTTCGGTTGATTTAATAAATAATGATTGTTATTAAAGCTTAATGGGACCTCAAGTCATGGCCACATAGAAGTTCTATTTACCAAATGATTGCCGCTGGCTTAATAGAGCTTTGACTAGTTTAACCTGTTTGCAGGGGGATTCTATGGTTAAGTTACTGAGATACTTAGACCGAGAGATGGAATCAAGGCCTTGAAAAACCGAACCACTTTTCTTTAAAACTTTAAATTTAAATCGAATTCAACGACGTTTCTTTTTAAATGTTTCTGTTTTGCCACCGACTCACAGCTTTCCGAGACGTGCTCCGGGCAAAAGATGGGCTCGTCCTGCCCCATCGATTGATGGCGACTGATGGATACGCTTGACTTCGCTGTCGCTCGAGCACCCCGAAACCACTGCTCCACTGTGGAGGTGGGTGAGTCAATGGGAAGGAGAGAAATACGTGATAAAAATTATGCCACATGCAACTTGTGAGCAATAAATCTTCAATTTATTACAAAATAATTAAAATTAATGAGCGAAATTGAAAATGTGCACGTGCGTTTGTTGCTGTGTTTATGCGGAGCTCCTTTCATGTATTCTCTATAACTTTAGCCCCATTCCGGGAAAGTGGAGTGGCGAATTGAGTTCGTATAAAGGCTAGGGCTTTGAAATTAGTTTCCCTTGGCATCCTTGTGGATTGTCGAAAACTCCTGACAGCTAGAAATGACATCCTTGCTATTTCTGACTTGATGGAGTGAATAAGGTTCGAGAATTCTTGAAGTTATTGACATAAACACAGTTTGTATTTCTTGGTGGCTGGCATTGGGGTGTGCGTGCGTGTGGTTGTGTGGCTGTGCGTCGAATACAAAAATGAAACCATAAACTTTGCCAATTGGCAACCATTATAGATTGCAAGAACCAAGGACCAGGGCAGACTATGCAAAAGTCCTGGCTCTTGGTGGCAATAGCGGGAACTGTACACGTCCTTCATGGCGCTTTTGTTTCGTTGGTCTAATGAAGTTGGTGGTTTCATGGAGTAGAAAATGGTGTTTCAGATTCTGACTGAGATTGTCCATCCGTATTTGAGATTGTCCTCTTGAGGTCTTGGATATTTCTTCTCACACCATGTTGGCTTTACAATACAGGCTTGCGAAATCAATTCGCATGACAAACATTTCAAATAAAATATGATTTTAATATCATTACTAATCAGTTCATCCGCGTTTCAATTTGGAAACTATACGTTGCATAGCTTTAATATTTTAATCAATGTTTGTATTGAAGATGTTGGTTAAACACGTTTTTTTTCCAAACGACGTGTTTAAGAGCCTTTGACCCCATCCTTAATGCCGTTAAACTATTGCCTGCAGTTCCTTGGGAAATGTGTGAAAAGTAAATATTATGCTTGGCAGCTTTGTTTGGCTTAATTTTTTCTCCGAGAAAGAATTTCACTCATCCAGCAAGCCCAAGCCCCCATCCATCCCAGCATCAATCTATCTTCATCTGTCTGTCAGGAGAGCAATCGAAAGCCAATCATGGTCATTTAGCACGGCAAAATTGCTTGGCTGTATGCTATATGCAGACACCAATTTATATATTTTTTATCAATTGAATTTACCGGCAAAGTGCAGTAAGGACGAAATGTTTATTGGGCAACAATTTCCATTTTGTAAATTTGCAATAAATTCGTTCGACACTACGCAGTTTATTTTATCAGCATAGACAACTCAATTATCCCCAACAGAAGCAGCGTTTGTGAATGGATAGTGGGGGAAAATGGGGCGATTTAACTGGAATACAGATCCCGAAACAGCGATTTCGTTGAAGTCTATCAAATAGTTGATTTTACATCCATTATAGGCGTTCAGAAACAGGATGTTGGACTTCCGGCAACCTTCGAGATCTCTAGTGATTAACATACACGATAAGGTGCTTAAAAGTATGATGTGAAACACTTATTTTCTGCTTTCATTAAATAATAGAAATATATTTGTACATTGACGAAACCATATATGTCATTACGGACTTTTGTAAGTACTTTCTATTATTCAGCTTATAACTTATTGGCTGTTTGTGATTTTATTATCATTTATAAACAGCAAAATTCCCATTTATGTGACTCGTTAAAATACCAAAATGAATGTTTAATATGCAACGAATTTAACTTACTTCCGTAACAGCTTCTCGTATTTCGAGTAATTCCTAAATTAATTCCATGTTTATTCCATATTATAAAGCTGCCCTACAAAATTTACGAAATCATCTTGCAGTTTAAACGCATTATAAACAATTCTTAGTCCCACCCAGAAAAAATCAATTTGTAAAACCAACAAAATAATCTTTAAATTAGAAAGAAATCACTACAAATATGAAACGATATTTCGGCTCGGCAAATACATGAAAAGTAAATCTTCTGCCAATATTAACTAACTCACAAATGACTTGCCGTCCATTTTTCCATCCTAAACAAACAGTACAGTAGATATGCAGTGAAGCCCACCTCCCATTTTTGTCCTTCGCCAGGAAGAGAGGCGAAAGCCCACCTAAGTATGCAATACACTTGCTAGCGATTTAACGCAGCCAAAGAAATGGCGCCCAACAGACACACACGCACTCACACACACGGACTCGCAGCATCCCCCCAACTCGATGTTATAAACAAATTCACACATTTCGAAATTCGAAGTTCGAAAAAAAACCCTGGCAGCCGAAGCAGCTTCGTGCGAGCAATCTCCCGCTCTTTACATCCCGTCTAAGAGAGCCCGCGCTCCTGGGCGCTCTTTTTCGGGCATCTTCCGTTGGTTAATCAAATTTAACATTAGCCAACAAAAGTAAAACTTGCCGCAATTAAACGTCGTCTACTTGTGGATACATGGATGTGACCATGTCACGCGCCCTGTGGTCAATTCAACAAACGCGCCAACTTAATTGCAACAAATAAATCATAGGGCACATGGGGGATGGGAGTTTCGGGATGTTTTCGGGGTGTTCTAGGGTGTGGTTGGGAGTGGGCAAAGTGCTAAGGCATTGGCGGGGCAACGCGTTGTTGTTGCGACCGAGGGACTCCAGCTTCGCACATAAATGTCAAGTGCGTGCGCTGCCCATGTTAACACACGCACTGTAAGTAGCTTTTCATGCACACTCCCTCAGACAATGCATCTCCGGGCGGCACCCACACAGGCACACACAGGCACACACAGCACAGGAGTCCGCAGGACAGGACTCGAGCAGCGACCCTTTAGACCCGCCGGCCACGATGATGAATGCCAATAAGCCCGCTATAAATAAAATGCTCCGACTCTGCCCCGCTTGTGTTGTTGTGTTGTTGTGTTGCCTTGCTGTGGCATGGCTTGTGGAAATTATGCCGGAAAGAAAAATCACACGCTTCAAAAGTTTGAATGACTTGGTGGGCCTGAATTTGCTTAAAGTGGCCGGAAGCCACTGCGAAAATACTCCCAAAAGATCTGCGACAGGGCCCATAGATAAACGTAAGTTAGCGTAATTTTGAAAACCGGATTCGTAGCAGACAAAGTAACGTGATTTGAAATCCGTTAAAAATTCATCTCCGTACACATTTATGGTACGTCACTGGATTGGGGTTGCAATGGTGGTTTGGGGGTTAGGCTCTTCATAAGTCGAACTTTTATAACTCGAATCTCTCCATAACTTATTTATAAATTTGTATATATCCGTGGTAATTAAATAACGTTCAAATGAACAAGAAAAGGCTTCTTCCTCTTTAAAAAGACTTAAGTCTAATAGTATGATTTTTTCACTATGAGTTTGCACGACTTCTTGTGAATGATGCTGTTTTAAAAGTCGATTTCCCTAAACTAGATTAAGCCTAGATAAACGCATGAAAGGTAATTTATTCCTAAATTTAAAAAACAATAAACTATTTTATTTCACTTGAAATCTTTGTTCAAATGTAATTTTTTCTAAAGCGAAAGCGTTTTAAGTTTTTTCCCTTACGACACATTCTTTAAACTTCGATGGCTAATTAGAAGTTTCGAGCAAGGCAATTTTCTTATTGAAATTAAGTATCTGTTCCGTAAATTAAATTTGAAACATATGTTATAACATAAGATAAACCATGTTGAGACCCGATGAAAAATGTTGTGTTAATATAAAGTTCGCTTGGATGCTTGGGATATGTTGTCGCATCTAATTCGACTTCTGATTACAATCGTGTCAACAATGAGCCCAACAATTCTTAGCAAGTTTGACAGGGGTTAAAGCCCAATAGTGCTATAATATAGCAACGGCACACGTTTTATCAATCCACCGACCAAAAATGTATAAAATGTGATGGCAAAGATGAGTTTCTCTTAGATAAATACTTTTACACGGATACCGATATGTAAATAACTCTTCTTTTTATTATAGAGTGTAAAGATGTGTATTCCTTTTGTTATTTTAATTTACTTCGAAACGGAGTATTGCAGAGTATCTACGGTCTAATTCCCCGACTCATTGGCGCAACTTTTTCTAATCTCTCACTAATTGTACTCGCTTTTGCCTAAATTTCCCGCGTTCTTTTTTTTGGCCTTTTCGTCTCTGTTTTCCTTTTGATGTCTTAAATTTGTGGCCAACATTCACGAATCGGATGTCGAAACCCCTTCGAAAGTGGGCTTGTGCTGGTGCTCCAAGGAAGTGGGTGAGGGCCTTAGTGTCACCACTTCGTGTTATGGCTTACCCAGGCACGATCCTTGCGGCTGCTCAGCTGCTGCTTCCAATCAGACCAGCGACACATCGCCTTGATTGAGCCGCACACGTAATTCCCGTAAAACGGCGAGAGTCCTTGGCTTTAAACCCGAGCCGGGCTGTCTACGAAGGAACAAGGCCTGAATCACAAGCGCACAGCCACCGCAAAACCGGCATAATCAACAGGAGCAACAACAGCAATAAAAGTGAGCGGCCAACTCGTTCTGAATGACGACAATCAACTCATTTTTTGGTCGGGGAATCCGCATTCGACAACTCAAGCCAATCCCCAGCCAAGTCGCGTTCCTTCTGTTTTTGGGGCCCGCCTGTCTCCGTCTGTGTGTGCCGAGATGGGTTCCTTAAGCCCTTCCCTGAATCCCCATTCACCCATTCACCCACTTACCCGGATCTCCCGGCAACGCGCATCGTATTTCACGTGCCAACAGTTTTGCATATTTCATATTTAGAATTTGATGCGCCACAGCGCGGCCCAAGTCAAGTCATTGAAGGGGGATGTCTGCGAGTGAGGCATCCCGACCACCCACCACTCACCGCCCACCACCCACCACCCACTACCCATCTACCCACTATACCACACCCTCCACCCTAGGAAAACATATGCAGGCAACAAATTACGGGCTCCTTGCGGGCTGACTTTGTCCTGACTTTGAACAGTTGGCAGTGCGCAAGTTTCCCGCTCCTCAACCTCTTCGATCTGTCAGCCATTGTGCGTATCCGTATCCGGCTGTCTGTCTGCCTGTCCGTCCGTCTATCGGTGGCCGTGTGTGTGTGGTTAGTACATTTCGCCTATTTGCATAAACAGTAGCAACAGCGGACAGAAGTATCTCAGCCTGTGCGAACACGAAATCTGCAGCACAGATGCGCTGAGAACTTTGCCAAGTCTCCAAATGTGGAGAGATGAGGACTGTCAATAAATTCCTACACACAGTGCACCGTGTAGCAGGAAGTGCGGCGGAATTGTACACCGAAACAAAAATATCATTAACATGCACTTATTTTTGTACCCTTGCAGAGGGTATTATAATTTCATTCGAAAGTTTGTAACGCAGTGAAGAAGACATTTCCGACACTATAAAGTATATATATTCTTGATCAGTATCACCACCAGAGTCGATCTTATCATGTCTGTCCGTCCGTCCGTTCCTACGCAAACAAAACCCTCAGTTTAATAGCCTAGCCTCATTGTTTTTAAGCATTGAAATCGAAATTTGGCTTTTTTATTTTTTTAACAGCTGTTCCTTTCTGGTTATATTATATTTTGTTTTGTGTTTTGGAAGTCTTTTTGTATGCTAAATACTGTTTATTAACATATGCGCAGTTCGACTTTCGAAAAACTTGACTCTATTTAGTGTCAAATTAGGTTTCTGAAAAATTAATCAAGTTGATTCCTAATAATTAATGGCGTAGATGGTGTAGGCTTATTTTAAGCAAATTGACTCCAAAAGATTTTTTATGTGTACCATTGAATGCATTTACTGCTTTAAAAAATGCAATACTCAAATCATGAATTAAAAGCAGTGTAGAATGTATAGCAGATCATCTCAATCGATCAATATATTAAAAACTATCGATGTATCTGTCTGATTTATAGATCTTTATAAATATAAATATATATAGCAGATCTGGCACTAGTCGCTTTACGATCAACTTAACACTGTCTAACCAGACTCAGAAATGTTGATTTTGAAACTATTTTTGCACCTAAAGAGAGTTTTTTCCCCTAAAAAGCCAGAAAAATTGTATTATATGTAGCATGTAGAAAATTAAATTAGGACTATAATCTTTTGGGCATTTTTATTTTGGTGATTTTATTTTCATTAATTTTAAATGATTTTAAAAATTTCTTGGCTTGGGATAAATAGGTAAACATAGCTTTTTGATGAAATAAACGAGTTACAAGATAATCAAACTAACATAAAATACACGTATAAAGCAATTAATTTTGGACTTAAAATATAAACAAACATATTTTATTACGCCAATTTAATTAATTAGCCTGATTTTTAAGTTTTAAAATATTAAATTTGTTAATTTAATTACAATGTCCAACAAATTCAACTTTCAACCAATTAAGAAATTGATATAGAATGTTGGGACAAAAAAAGAATACGCATTTGAAAAAGCAAATACAACATTTCCTTTAAGATTGTTTAATTTGGCCCGCAGCATGTGATGTTTTTTTTTATACCAACCGATTTGAAATTATAAATGAATATAACATATCGGGTTTAATTAACATGGCTATCAGTAAATACGTAAGTACGTGTATGGATTGAAACTTATTTTCCCACTTCCTTAGACAAATTTCATAAAGACTGTAACTTCACCAAGTTGGTGATACATACTATTTGTCGCAGTTGTATTTATTAGCATTTTGTAGTACTCAATAATGATATGGCGTGATATAGCTGTTATATGTCAAAAGTATAGAACTCTCAGCTATACAGATACAAATTTAAAAATAGGTCTTAAGCCTGTTTGAAGGAAAACCGCTGAAACGTTTAGCCATAGATATGTAAATGCATTGTTTCATTATCTGTGCTTGGATTCATAGTTTATCACTTCTACTTACTATTGCCTTTGATCAAATATTTATTCAAACTTACATTACATGTCGTATACGGTATTTTTTCGGATACTTTGAGATCATTGCGCAACGCTTTAAACTTAAGCGCACATTAAACTGTGAGACAGTGATATATCTTTTCATTTAAAAAAATAAGTTTAATTTCAAGAACCATAATCTCCTTTTACTGTACTTAAATCTAAGAGCCATTTAGAGTTCTCATTTGAAATTTTTTAATGACCGTTCTTACTTAAATTCATTATTTGTTACAAGTTTGTTCCCCACACAAGCGAGCCCTGCAGCTAGAAATGAGCTCCGAACGAGATACCTGCTCATCTTCGATTTATGCTCAACCCTTCTAGATTTCACGGCCTGGAAATTCCAAATGTCGAAAATAACGCAGGCCGAAGAGATGCCTGAAGGATGAGGCCGGAAAGGGCTAAAGGACTTGGATAAGTAGAAAATATGGTTATGGCTTCTGTAAAAGGGACTTGCCAATTTGAGTTATTCGAACGCAATTAATGGCCGAGCATTTTGCAGTCTGATGCCCGATCCGAAATTGGAATCCGAAGATTGAACCCGGAATCTGACTGGCCGGGAAGGGTTAGGGATGTTGCAAGGCCGAGGCCAGGTGCAAATACTGAAATAGTAAAATGAAACATAAATTTCAAATGAAAGCGAGGCTGGAAAAGAAATCCGTAAACGTTTTTTGTCCGCTCCTTTTTTCGCATTTGAATCCAGCCTCTCGGTTGAACTCTTGCCTTTTTCCGGACCCTTGCGGACTACCAGAGCAAATCACAACCTCTTTCAGCTGAATTTCCTTCAAGTGCCTGGAGTGTCTTTAAGATACACAACGGCAAAAACGAAGCTTGAGCTTCTGCGAGGAGCAGGGCCAAGCGAATTAAATATTTGCTTAGAATATATCAACTCATATTTTTTACACGTCATTGTGCATGCGAGATTATAAACGTCATAAATCATACATGCTCGCACAGTCTTTTCATAAATATTAACAAAGGCTCGAGGAGTGTGTGTGGGTGTGGGTGTGTGTGTGTGTGGGTGGGTAGGTGCTGTGCCTCTGGTTGGGCATTGCAGGGTGCAGGTGAACCAAGATGTGTAGCGTCTCTGCGAATGCAAAAATGCTTTCAAGATGTATCCAACTACACTGCGAGTGTCTCACTGTTCCAGTATCTGGTTTCCGCACTCCCAGTGGCCCGATCCCCCCGCTAAACGAGCGAGCCTGGCTGCTGGATTCCGGCTTCATCGCATCCGGAGAAATTGTTTTCACTAAGTCACTCATCATCGTGGCCCCCGCACTCCGTCCCCGTCCCCCTCTCCGTCGCCACTCCGGGGATGCCGAAAGGTAACTCAAGCTGTGCCACAGCCCCTGAAAATGAGTAAGTAGTCCCGGCAGAGGGGCAGGAGAAGGGCCAGGAGGTGAGCAGGTTGTTTTGTTGGGTGCTCCTGTCAGTTGGAGCTTATAGCTGATGAGGCGTGTTATATGCATTTTATTTGCCCACTCCTCCGCTCCAGGAAAGATCCCTCTGCTCTGGTATTCCATTCCGAGTTGCCCCTTAGTGTATTAAAAAATCCCCTGACATGTCGGTCTGTGTGCGTTTATCTTCGGTGCTCCTTTTCTTGCTGCGGTTGCGGCACAACGATACGCTGGAAATTGCATTTTGAGGTTTCTGGGATCTTTCGGTCCGAGGTGGTGCAATGTGGTGCGGCACCGGCATCGGCATCCCCATTGAACTGGTGCTGGGCGGTCGATGAGGCATTGCACACACTGCGAATCACTCATTTGTTATTCCTGCCACACAGCGCTAATGAGCTGGAGGCGGCTTCCTTTTGTAGCTTTCTGCCATCTTGCCATCTTGCCACCTGCCACCTCGCCGCCTGGTGGCTCCCTCATCAATTAACACGTCAGCTAACGGGGGAGCTAATGCTCAGCAGTCAAATCGCTGAAAAGTTAATGATAGTCGCGAGTGGTGCCCTGATTGGCGAGTGGAGGCAGCTGTACTAGTCGCATGCAGCTGGTGCCCATCCAGAGCAGCTGGTGGAGGGTGGGCCAACCACATCCTTATCCTTGTCGCCGGTGCCTGGCAACCCGGAGTAGCCAGGACTCCCAGAGTCCGGCCAGCTGGGGACATCAATTGTCCTCTGGCCAGAGGCACGCACATCCATCCGCTCTAAATTGAAGGCCTATCCCATTTGATTTGCTTGCTTTTTCCCTTTGTAATCGATAAATGATTTTGTTTAGTGTTGTACACCTATACACGTATACGCAACGTGGTGTGCTAAATATCCCGGGTTAGGTTGCCAGGGATACCGGAGCGGAAAGGGGAGCGTCGAAGCGTCGATGCCACATGACATACCCAAAAGGATTTGGACTTAAGCAGCTTACCATGTAAACAGCTCGCACACAAATACAGACGAGCGTCCGCACAAACACACTCACCCGCACGTCCCGAGAATTATGATGCATACTTTTATGTAGATTATGAACACACACAAGCAGGCACTGGGAGAAAGGCGCAAGACAAGCATATACCGGGGTCGTTAGATCAATATTTAAGCCAGGACCAAGACTCAGTACGCAATACACTCGCTTAACAGATCGATTGAGCACATACCATTGTTATTTGAATTTCTTCCAACCTGAGTCGAATAGGTATTCGATCTCATTGAGGGATAATAAAAGTGGAAACTGTATTGCTTAATTAAAACCCAAATGGTTTTTGAGATTATATATCGAGCACAAGTTTCAAAAGCAGAGGCCTTTTTTCTCACTGCACTGACTGATGGCTAACGCTATGCCCGGACCAAGGTACGCCGAATATGGCTGCAGCTGACGCTCGGAACTGATGATCCCGGCTTTCTGATAGCCCCTGGCCCTGATTTGCATACGGAGTCTCAAGTCACGACATCTTTTGTCAGCCGGCTTGGCCGTGTATGGGCGCGCTTGCGCCTTTCGATGGGAAAGGGGAAAGGGGACTGACTCCGAGTCGCCGGAGCGGAAAAATTGTGCCAACTGCAAACGAGTCCATCTGTCCTCCGTATCCTCCGCATCCTCCGCATCCTCCGCTTCCCCCGTCCTACGTTATGGCGCTACTCCATCTGGCCGACTTCCTGCGTCTGGCTGCCTGCATGCAAATGAGCCCCATATATTTGCCGCTTCTTGCCGCTTTTCCACTTGTTTTTTTAGTTGGCTTGTTCGCCTTTATAGTTCTGCTTTTTTAGCACGTGTCGTCTCTTGTCCCGCCTTGGATTGAGCTTGTTATGTAAAACTTTAGACTTTTCAAAGTTGAGCTTTTTCCCGCATCCGTCTTGTCTGCGTCACCCCCGCCCCCACCACTCCATTCCTCGGGTCTGGGATCACAATTGGGGTCTGAGTCCTGTGCCAGCTGCCTGTCAGTTGCTAACTCAACTGCTTTGCATCGAAATATCAATGCATACTCTGGGGCCATAGGCATAAATTACGGCCCGGATTTGCAATCGAGAGCACGTCGTGGCGGAGCGGGGTGTTTCCTTGGCCCTGTCCCTTGCTGGCTATCGAAAAGTCAAGCTAACCCCGAAAGTCGGCCTTGTTTTACGGTCTGCGATATGGAATGGATCGAATCGGAGATTGAAAGGCTCGCTGGGATGATGAGCTCCTTTAACTGGGCCGTAATGAAACGGGAATGAAACCCATTAGACACATTGTTATTTATTATTATTTTATCAATTATAGCGGGTAAGTGTTAAAGCGAAGTAGATAAGACTGCCTTAGGTATTGATCGAAAAATGTTTAAGCTTATAGCTCCACAAGAGCAGAAGAAACAAGGAGGAACGCTGTAGTAAAGTGCCTCGACTATAAGATACCCGTTACTCTGCTAGCCAATGTCAAAATAAATATGCCCCCAGCTAATGCACATTCGAAAATTTCAGGAGCGCCAAAATCTCCAGCTCTTGTAGTTTCCGAAGATATATTCCGGAGATATATTCAACTCGGCTATTGAGGAAGATTTTATACGTTTAAGGTTCGGAAACGCTTCTTTCTACCTGTTACATCTTTCGAACGAATACAGTATACCCCTTTACTTACGATTAACGAATATAAGAACTGAAAAGGAAAAGCGTTTTTAACAAACAGGAGAAACGAAATTGAGGTTTTGGTACTCTGCAGTTCAAATCAAAAACAAGAGAGAACGCTATAGTCGAGTGCCTCGACTATTAGATACCCGTTACTCAGCTAAACAACTTAATATAAATATGCCTTCTTTGCACGGCAATTGCAACTGTGTACAATGTAAATACATACATATGTATATGCTTACAAACATACACACATACGCCATTGTTTGACTCAGACCTCTATTATGGCTAACTTGACTTGATTTGCATAGTTCTTGGGATATAGTTCGGTATTGACAAATGAAAGCCATCGCATTTTCCTTTAATAGAAATCCTTATCGAGAATTAACGTTGACTCTGTTGAGCACCTTGGCCAGCTGTTCCCAAGTCATCCGTTAGATGGCGCTATTGTGCCATGAAAGGCGGAAATGTAGGCGCTAGCCAGGCTTAAGCGTTTAATGGGTTTTTGGGCGTTAGAGTGGGCGTGGCAAACTTTTATTTGGCCATTCGATAGGTATTGACGAAACAAATACATATCAAAAAAAATTTTCATAATAGCATCAAAACTGTGGCCACAGCTTGTGGCACCATTTTGAAACAAACTTGCGCTGCGTAGGAACTCCTAAAATCTACATGCAAAATGCCAATCTTCTAGCTTTTATAGTTTCCGAGATCTCAGCGTTCATACGGACAGACAGACAGACGGACAGACAGACGGACAGACGGACAGACGGACATGGCTATATCGACTCGGCTAGTGATCCTGAACAAGAATATATATACTTTATGGGGTCGGAAACGCTTCCTTCTACCTGTTACATACTTTTGCACGAATACAATATACCCTTTTACTCTACGAGTAACGGGTATAATTATATACATTATATTCATAGAAAATTATTTATATTTTTTATGCATTAATTAGGTCCAAATTCCAACATTAATTTTATTAAGAATTCGCGATTTTTATTTCTATGCGCTACCAATGTAAAACAAAAATTACATTTTAAATCTTTCACCGCGAGCAGTATGTGAGGTATCATTGAGATTAAAAAAGTTTACCTGTTATCTTAGTAATATTTAAAACGATTAATTAAAAATTTATCTTTAACGTAAATGGACCTATTTTAATTAGATAAAATTGATGAACTCAATTTAAAAAAATAAAACTTAACCACATTTTGTTGTAAAGGCCTTAACGACGTGCTGGTAGATTAATCGGGATTAGGGATGGCTACAATCCAACGGTGGCACGCAACGTGCATTTGAATTCACCATTCATTTGTCATCATGCTAATCGGGTTGGCTGTCGTTTGGCCACCATGAGTTTTCCGGAATGTTGCAGCCTCAGCTGCACTGTGAAAATGCGAAAATAACAGCTTAGAGTCGCGAGCTTAATGCATAATTTACGAGTGTTTTTTGGGGCTGTGCATGGGTCTTTAATTAAAAATTGAATAATAACCGGCGATAAGCCAGCATATTTGCTATCGGACCCCACTCCGCACACACACGCGCTCACACACAGTCGAACTGAAAGGATGCGGAAGAGGGCTGATAATTACAAATTACGCATACGCCATGTTGCCCCCATCCTGACATTCAATTCTCGCCCGCACGCAGTGAAATTTATTTATTCACGCTTTATCTGCGCTCGCCTGCACCGCGGATATAGAAAAGTAAATTGCCCCCAATTTGGCGAAATTGTGAAAAATCAAGTGCTGTTCAAGTTGTTTACGCTGCTTGGCATTTGCAACTGATGACTTTGGCCACTTGTTTGCTCGGCTATGGAGGAGAGAGTGCGTGCATCCTGTTCCTTGACTTGCCAATTGTCTGCCCTTCAGATCCACTGTTCCACACTTCCTCAGTCCCCAAGTTCCTTCTCCGTTCTTGGCAGCTGACTAATAGCATGATAAACTGCATGCCACGCTTCATAATGAGCGACACCCCCTCCCTTTACGCCCTCGCTCATTTGTCTATTTCGCACGGCATTAAACGATCATGGGTTGGACATGTTTTTGGAGAACGTTCAGTATTCAAAGGCGAGAGTCAATTAAGCTGGCTCAACAAGAGCTGTATTTTGAATTAGTGAAATAGTCCTCAAAAATGCATACTGACATATTCATATACTAGCATATTCTCCAAACGGGGACAAATCGAAAATGCAGCTGGTATTCGTAGTGTTTTTATTGTAGTGTTGCATGTCCTTTTATTTTTCTACATTCCCAATAAATACTTTATAACTTTGCTTTAGAGTACTAGTTTGTTGCGAATCAGTCCAATGGGAAATAGTGCGTATACGCCACGTTTTTGGAGGGGAAGGAAATTCTGTTTGTTTTCCGAAGGTCAGACTTGGTAGCACTGGGATGTGGTATTTTCCTCAGTGCACTGACATCAGAAACTACCGCTTCAGCCTTTTGCACCGCCAGGGAATGTGTTAACACATATGCCATGCCCATTTGCCCACATAAGCCCTGACGTTCAATTGCTCGTTTGGCGAGAAGGATTCCCCCTGTTGCTCTGGCTGCTCTTAACTTTTGTTCTTTTGTCGCGGCTGAGGATAACAGACGACGGCGCACGTCACGGAATACTGAGTTCGGAATATGGACGCGGAATACGGAAGAGCAAATACGGAGCACAGGGCAGGCAGCAGCCAACAGCCAACAGCCAACTGGCAACAGACAGCAGCCGACAGGCAGCAGACGACAGATATGTATGATGAAATACAAATTAAATTTCCCTGGCACACTGGCACATGCACGAAAAAATCAGATATGAAATGTAAAACTGAGCCAGGATAACTGGCAGTGGGGCTGGGGAGCATCCTGCTAGGGGATGAAAGCCCATGTGTGGGGGAGGGGTCGAGCCCACTTCATCAGCGGAACGCTTCCGCCGTTGTGTTTTCCTGCTGGGCCTCCTCGCGAGGACTCAAAATTCGAAGCGCGCAATTGAAGTCAGAATTTAAATGGGACTCCCCTTCACTCATCAGCACTTGTCTTCCCCCACCCATCCCATCGCAGTGTAAATAAGTAAAAAGGCGTATAATTTGCATGAGATTTGATTTCACAACGACACCGAAGACGGCTTCAACCAGAACTTGCTTCGCAGATGTGTTAACAAGGGGAAAAGAATCAGGCTTAAGTCGAATCGGGGAGGAAGCTGCCACCAAAAACCGCTGCGGAGCATGTGTTGAGCTGGGTATGTGGCTACAAACTAGTTGGGTTAAAAAAAGAATTTTCGTATGGGCACCCTACAAAAGTATATGAATGACCGGTAAAATATAACAAATTTTATTTATCGGACGACAATATCATATAGCTGCCATAAAAACGATGGCAAAATACAGCCCAAAATCGACATAGCTTCACTGTTTTTAGTAATATAGGCATAGAAATCGAAATGTAGTCGATTTGTAATAACTGCAAGGGTATATAAACTTCGGCTTGCCGAAGTTAGCTTCCCTTCCAGCGTAATTTATTTTCGATCAGAGAATAACTTCACCTTTTTTGTATAAGGTATACTGTCGGACCTAAATAAAAATATCCCCTGGCTATAAAAACCGAACGCTAACGCACTCGTTTCGTACTTATGTACATATTTGTGTCTAGCTAGCTGCTAATCTTGAACCGCAGAATGATCTTCGGATGCCACTGAAAGTGCTTATCTGTCTTTCGGTATTTGGATTGATTTCGGGAATCACATTCAACATCAGAGCAGAAGTGCAATCATTGCCTTGACTTTGCCCCTTGGGTAGCCTCCACCTCCAATATGCGGACCCAAGAATAATAGAGTGTTCAGGCTGGAAAGTACACTTATTCAGATCATTTCCCCAAACTCCCTTACATACCCATCATAATGTCATAACAAAAATTTACAAATATGCAAATTAATTACAATGGCAGACGGCAGTTATGCGGAAACTTGCATAGTCCCCATAGTTTAAGTAGGGAGTGTCGTTTAATGAGTGCCCGGGGTCCGGATTCAGGACACAAATTTAGCAAAGTATACAAAAAGACCTGGCCTCTCCACTTATCCATATTTGTGTTACTAAAATACGCAGATCAGTTGTAAAATAATCTCAATAACTTCCATTTATCAAATCTCCCATTTCATCAAATGAAAACAAATTAATACCAGACAGCATTAGAAGTACAGTAAATATATTTTGTATTAATATTCAAATATTTCATACTTAAACAGGGCGACTCATAGGGACTTGGGCCTTATCATCACTTCAGCAAAGGTAAGTGATATATCATAGTCGTAGTCATGCCATGAGCCCCAATTAATTCCTCCATACCCTTTGCCATCTTTGAAGTATTTCCCATTGAGCGAACTGTAATAAAGTAATTAAGGTAATTATAGTAAGAAGATTTAAGCAGAGCATAAATAAACAGGTATACCTTGCTGAACACTTATCGTGCCACCATGCACCTAATTCACGGGCACAATTTATATCAGAATTGTCATTATCCCGATCAAATGTGGAGAAATTTTGGTTCCTTTTGCTTGTAAGGGAATCTCCGGCTTCACCAGAATTTTTCCCTAGATTCTTCAACTTGTAGTATTCCGCCTCACTCCCAATCTTAAAGTCATCATAACCAGCGTAGCTGGTGGAGTTATCAACTTTTCCAAGTTTAATGTAGAGTTCGTGGGGTCGTGCTTCAGTCATCCGATGCAATTTTTCCAGCCCGATGAAGAATTCTCCCCTGACATTTCCAAATCCATTTTTGTATTCCTCCCAGGTTCGACGAAAGTTCTCGGATCCGTCAATGCGTCTCTGAATTACAGTCCACCCAGGTGGAGACGACGCACATGACACCTTTAATGGTTCCATCTCCATGAGTTTTATTTGGTATTCCGAAAGCTGACTAGATAGTTCTGATTTTGTTTTATTAATTAGAGTCGTAAGGGTTGAGATTTGTTCATCTCTTTTTTTAAGGTGCTCCTCTGTCACCTTTATAATATCTTCTTTGCTTTTGTTTTGAACTTCGGATATTTTTAACTGACTCTGCAAGTATGTTATGGTATCTTTCAAGGTATTTACTTGGCTTTTGAGTTCATCGTTGGCATCGGCTACTATTTTAATCTGTACAAAATGATTTAGAACAGGCGATTTCAATATTCTATTAGTTGGTTACTGCAATAAATCTTATTTGACCTTACAAAAGAAAGTTTTGACAACATTGTCACTGTCGATTCAAAACAAACTGATCAAAATTTGTTTTATGAACTTTCGTTGCCATATTATATAAATGTTTTCTAAAAAACTGTTATAATTGTGTTTTTTATACATTAAATTTATCTATAAACTGAGATAAGCAATTTTGATGGGATTTCTAAGATTTATATTTGTCTGTCAGTCTGAATGTCGTTACTCACCGTCCTAAGTTCCTCCGTTCTGTCGAATCTCGCATCCAGCTTGGCCTGCAGAGCCTGAATAGAATTCGCGAAGTCTGTGTTGAGTTCTTGCAGTTGGATCTTCATTCCGGTCTTCAGATCCTCTTGTCCTTGTGCGGTGGTCATCCTAAAGGAATCCTTAAGGGCTGTCTGCCCTGCCTCGATTAAATCCAACCTTTTTCGGATATTGCGAGAGTGGTCGAAAAGCGGGTTGAGTGCGGCCAGGCAAAAGGAGCCACACTGTCTTGGTTCGTCTTGGAGAATGCACAAGGACTGTTCCTTTAAATTGTACCCAATTCCTCTACAAACACTTGGAAAAATAAATAATCCAAGCAAATAGGATAATAGTTTCAGCATCCTAAGTTGTTCGACCTGCTCTAAACGAATTTAAAAAATGAACTGAAATGTTGCTATTATTTGAAGAAACAACGAAGCCCAAAATATTAGAAAATATAATATATTCTTATCGAGGCCGTCCAAGTCTCACATCCGTCGGCTAACAACTGGATAAACCCAAATCATCAAATACACATGTATATGGCCTAGGATATAAGTAGAAATGAGCTCATGTTCTTATCGCTTATTTGTGCCTTTAATATTAATGAAAGTGTTTGTTAACTTACAAAACAACAAATGTTCTTTATTTGTTTTTTTTAACCTTGTTGAAGGCATTCTAATTTCAGTCAAAAGTTTGCAACGCAGTGAAGGAGATATTTCCGAGATATATTCTTGATCAGCATCACCAGGAGAGTCGATCTAGCCATGACCGTCTGTCCGTTTCTACGCAAACAAGTCCCTCAGTTTCAAAGCTATCTGCTTAAAACTTTCCCAAAAGTTGTCTTTCTATTGCAGATAGAATATAAGTCGGAACGAGCCGGATCGGGCGAAGACCGAAAGCTAGAGTCCTCCTTGATGGATTTCAATTTTCAAAATCAAGGACTAGCCAATTCTGAATTCAGTAATAATGAATTTGAAAAATCTGAATTTGGTAAATAAAAAAGTCCCATCTTGTTAAAAACAATTAAAATAAGAAAATGAAATTTGGGTGTCTTTGAGAGGATCCTACGACAGAAAGCTATGCTTTTATGCACCTACTGTCATATTTTTAGGCAAAGACCCACCCTTTCTTGAAATGATTTCGAAACAATAAGCTTTATCGTACTCTCCGTATTTTCCTTCACTCGTAGCTTGTATCCGCGAAATAAAGGTTTGTTCTTTACAGCTTGGATTTTCAAAGTCATTCGCTGTCGAACTCAACATGTAATGCATATTTTGTTCTTTCATCAACATTACCATTACCGTGGGCTTTTAAGGGCTCACCCCATCACCCATTGCGAGTTATGAGTGAAGTCAACGCCAGGCAATTGTCGGAATGAACCCTCTGAGAATTTTGATGCCATTCGGGCTGATTGCAATTGGCAGAGTTGGCTAATGCCCGTTTTCATGCTGGCCTACCTTTCAGCGTTCGGGATTCAACTGGTCCGACCCCGCTCCCGCCCTGCCCCGACCACGCCCTCACCTAGAGACCCCAACAATTGGCGGAGCGTGCCCGGCTTTCAACAGAGCGCGGCATGCAATTGACAGATTCGGATACAGATACAGATACAGATATAAGCCCAGATACAGATACAGATAAAGATACCGCTGGCAAGGGCATAAGCAACAGACATATTGGCTGCAGTGTTGAGTACATATAAAAACAATAAGCCGCACTGGAGCGAATCTGCGGGCGGCGGGGAGCAGGTGGATTCGATGTGCCACAAACAAATAAGGATGAACCTCGCAGTGGATTCACTCGACTTTGCGATACCACTCGATTTTTGAACGAGCAAAGCGAGCGTACCAGCTGCCTAAATAAAAACCAATAGTTTTGTACTTCAGCCCATTTTAACGACTTGAACAAATCACACATAAAAATTACATATATATAAAAATAAAAAAAAATATTGCAAATGCCTAAAAAATGTAGATTAATTTATTAATAATAATCAGTTGATAAATATATACTTTTTATGGAATCAATTAATTATTACATACCATTTTAGGTCAAACATGGTATTACTTACGGTTTTAAAAAATGTGTGATTTTTTTTAGGGTTTGCATTATAATTACATTTTTTGACAACTTGTTACTGTAATAGGAGTAAAGACATAAATAAAAAATATTAAAAAATCTCCTGAAATAATTAATAATTGATTGGCGAAAAACCGTTTAATTAGAGTAAGTTGTTTAAAAATTTCGCGATTTATGTGCCCATCATTGAAATCAAAAGATAAAATAGCCGTTTCTTTGTTCACTGAACTGCAGATCTACTCATCTAGCGATACAGATAAAAAAGCATTGCGGAACGTTTGAAAATTCGTCCTTTACGAGGATATATGTACCCTTGTTATCGTCAAGTGGCGGGCATAAAAATCAAACCAAAGCAGGGACGAGGGGTGAGTGCGAAAATACGTACAACAATAAATATTAATAAATTTCACATGATCATAAAAATAAATTTGTGAATCCAACACGCACTGCCGCACACACACACACTTGCCACGAGATACGGGGCCCAGTCAATACACACAAACATATTACATTATAAGGCTTAGCCATAACAAGGCAATCACATTATTAGGCACCGCCCACCGCCCCTTTCTGGGGGTGTGGCTGGCTGTCAGGTGCTGGCTGTCCCCCTTCTTATCACCCACCCCCCTAAACCCCCTAAACCCACACCCCCCACACCCCATACGCACAGGGACGCGTCGCTGTAACATCGATGTAATATAAGCATATGCAATAAGGTTATCTTATTACCCTGCGAGCGATGATAAAGAAGCGGGGGTGGCGGGCCAGGAAGTGGAGCAGCAAATGACAGTACACCCTACGCACTTGGAATCGAAGCAAAAATGTCGCACCCAATCCCCAATCCCAATCCCCAGACCTTAATATCTTATGCCCCGCCATCCCATCCCGGATCATCTTAAGCCCAGACGCCCCAGGCGTGGAAGTGGTGTTGAAAGGGGCTCCCCAGTCGAGTCCGATTCAATATGCTGCTGGGACATTTAATCCCATCGCACAGATCCCGCCCAGCTGAAAGGTCGCTGGGCTGGTAGTGTCCACTAGATCGCATCGTTCCTGGCCAGCACAACCGAAGATTCCCAATTTCATCGGCCCACAACCACAGCCAATAAAGCACATCCGGCCCACTCCGCCAGGTGAATTGTCAGCTCTTAAGTATCTCTGATTGTGACAAGTGCCCCACACATGCCGGAATGAGCCCAAGTACTCTACCCTTTCCCTTTCCCTCTCCCCTCCCCCTCTTCTTCTTCCGGGCTAGTTAATCCCACCTTTCGTGTGTTCGGGCGATGGCATCTCCACGCCCCGCCATCAAAAAAAAACAAATTGAAAGAGCTATGGGTGCATCGACTGCCAGCAAAAGCAAACCCCAAACCGAAAGGAAAGGCAAACAAACACCAGGGAAAATAAATTTAGGCCAGCTCTGGGGGCAAAAATTAGAGATACTCTTCCAGAGGACCAAGCCACTTAATTTGGTAATAATATTTTGCGAAAATTCGACATCAACGTAGATGTTATTGGATCTGCATGGTACCGCATGGTGGATGCTGTTACAGTCTCACTACGAAATTGTTCTTATAAGGGTTATGTTGTGCTCCATATATAAAAATGCTTTCCAATATTTAAAAAAATGTTTTATCTTATTGAAATATATGACGTAAATGGAATTTTTTCTGCGATCTGCCGATTCGCTGTGTTTCAAGCTGATATGTCAAATAAATATACCTCCTCCGAAAAGGGTATAAAAAACATCATGCGAAGAGATGTGAAGAAATTGTGGCGACCAAAAAATGGACCAAAATCGATAAGAATGTAATTTGCCATAATTCAAAGAAATTTGCTCGGCATATTGGCTTTCTCTCTTTTTTATATCCCACATAGGTATGCATGTTGGCATATGAGGGCGCTGTTGGCTGTCTTTACCAAGGTGCTTGTGTGTTCCCTAATATCAACAACAACAGTGAAAACAACTCTTGGGAAAAGATGGAAATTATTAATGGTTACGCAGTCGGACCTTGGGGTAAGAAGAGCGGCAATTTGTATAAGGGAGATGTTTGGGCACTGCTTTGAGCTCTACAGCAATGTCCTATGCAGAAAGGCTCGAGCCAAGCAAACATTTTTGTATGTTCTCAATAGTTCTTTCAAAATGATAATAATTCAGCTATTACGAACAAGAAATTGTAGAGCGCCATTAGGTTTTGTATTGAAAAACATACTTGAAACAACCCTAAGATGAAGCTTATATGCCTTCGCAATTAAAAGTATATCAGTTTAGTGTAGCTATCTTTTAAAATACAAGTTTTTCTTTGGCCTGATTTTTAATTAATGACAGGTACTTAATTAAATTTCAAATAGTATATTCCACACGAACCTTCTGCGAAATCAAGCAGCAAAGAATTGAAGGTTTTCTGCGTGTGGACACAAGGTTTTTGTCGCTCATTTCGCATGAAAAGAGTAGTCTTTCCTTGAATAAGAAGCCACACCTCCGTCCGCCCCCTTCTTATGCATTAAATTGACATTCATATTACTTATTTATGCATGGGAAATTAATTTTGATATGTTGATTTCTCGCATGAGCAAATCCAACATGCCACACACGCACACACACAACGCTCCAACGCAATCAAAACTCTCGTTCAGAATGCAGGTGACATCTGTATGTATACCTGTACTCTCGTGGATGGATGGCTTGTGTATCTGTAAATAAATGAACAAGCGCTGCTGTACTTTTAATTTATTGAAGACTCCATTTTGCAGCGGAAGTAGCACTTCCCAGGTCAAAAGTTCATTATTTCAATACTCATCTTAAAAGTGCGGAGTGTCATAAAATGTTGATGAGTTTCAAAGCAGCCCCAAGCCAATCACGATAATTTAAAAACATGGTTGCAGTTGTTTGTAAATTACATAATCATTACATTTCCACTTACCTCTTTTCAGTTTGTTAGAAGCAATTAATTTTTGAGCAAAGTGTAAATTTAAAAGTTTCTATGGCTATAACAGTTTGTGTTGGTTTTTCTCTTAAAACTTGACCAAAATATTTATCTCATTATCAAGTATTTCTTATTTATTAAATTTCCCTATTCCGATAACTTTTTTTCATAAATTAAAAAGTCAGTATTAAGGATAAGCTTATCTATTTGTTTTTCGTGACATAACTTAAATTGTATTAATAAGTGAAATTGTGATTATTGATATAAATATATTTTTTTGTACTTATAGTACAACTGAGATGGTAATTAATAAAAATATACATATATTTGGTAAAGTGGTATTCCCGATTAAAGTATGGCACAAAATTATGGTTAGCGTCGTTGGAATGATGAATACGTGGCCTAGGGTCAAATTAATTATTTTGTATTATTTTTGGTAAGTTCTGATCACTTAAGTGGCAGCGACTCGAATATTCAAAACACAAGTAATTTATGCACGTGGAGCCAATTTGTGTACCCTGGGCCATTTTAATCACTGACTTTGTCATTAGTTATGCACGAAAAACCAGCTCGGTAATGGGCTGAGAGGAGTTGTGGCTTTCTAAAAGGGATTACACATAAATTGAAAGCCGGTGGGAGGGGTGGATATCTCCAACTTTGCTCTTTGTCTCTGGGAGTTTCTAGTTGGCTTCCGTTCCGCTAACTCATTGTGCGCACTTCCTGCTATCCGGAGCTGGATAGGCCCAAAGCATTATGCAGTAACTCATGGTCCATCCTCGGCATGATAATACGCCATCCACCACCCACGACCACCCACCACCAGCCACCACCACCACTGCCCACTGCCAACGGCCCTGGGATCTAATTGTTTTTAATCACTTTCCAGTTGCCCAGACTCGTCCGCAAAATGGCTCCGAGCGCACTTTGATTGGCAAAATAACCATTATACGTATAGAATATTAATTATCGTCTTCGCTGCCATTGCGTCTGGAACTGGGCTCCGGCATTCCCCATTAGATAAACCCCGTTCGGGCTGCTGACCCCCGATATCCGGCGGATCCAGGGGTCCGGCTTGGTCACTGGAGCGTGAGAGTCAGTGGGTTAGTTGGTGAGTTAGTGAGTTAGTGAGTTAGTCAGCCAGTGAGTCAGTGAATCCAGTGGGCAGATGCCAAGTGCATTCTGCAGCTCACTTTCGCTGGCAATTCTCTCAGCTGCCAACTAAGACAAACTCTGCTCGCATAAATACCGCATTTTGTATTTCGTATTTTGTATTTTTATTATGTATTTCGCATTTTGCATCTCGTGTTTACTTTGCATAACTCGAGTGACTCGACTGAGTGTCGTCCTTGTTGTCGCTGCCACTCTTAGTGGGGCAATTAAGCGATAAGCTAGCTAAATACACAGCACTCTTCAACGCCCCCCAGCCGACGAGACCCACCGCCCACCTCCCCGCTTTTCCAAACTGTCAGACGAAAAATTTGAAATGGAAAATGGAGAATGGAAAAGACACAGCATTTTCGACGGCGACAACACAACAAGAATGGCAGAATAACAGAGGGCGCGGTGGGAGAAGGAGAAGGAGGAGGGGGTGGCAAGATGAAGATAACCACTTGGAAACTCATTAGTTGGGAATTATAATTAGACAATTATTTGGTTTTTAATTCATTCGAGTGGCTGCTGCCGTTGCTGGCACAGTGAGTATTATTATTATTCCTATAATTGTGGTATTTATTGCATTCGGCAGTGGAGTGGCAGGGTGGATAGTTTCTCAAAGTACGCATACGCCATGTATGCAGCCTTGTGAGTTGGCTAATGCCCAAATGAAATGCCACTTAATGGTTTTAATTAGTTGTCTAAACATCTCCGTGTGTGTGCTCCTGCTGATTTGCGGAAGGAAGCCCATTAATGTGTGTCGGCTGTTGTCCAGGACTGAGGTTAGCCGATGCCTTGATGAAGTGTTTGCCTGGTCGCCTCCTCATCCTCAACCTCAATCTCAGCCTCAGCCTCAGCCTCAGCCTCAGCCTTCTGCTCTGATTCATTCATTTTGTGCGGTTTGGCAGAGCCAAAACAAAGCTTATGTCGCCCGAGCCCCGAGGCCTCGAAGCTCCGACAGCCTGAGGTCCTGGGATCCTGAAAACCGCAGGCGAATGCGGCCGGGACAGTGGAACATATGTCGGCCGCGGCAGGACCATTCCTCATCTCCGTCAGTGCGGCTGTGTGCGCTCACACTTCAACTCATTAGCGCGTAAAGAATCTTAACGCTTCAAAATGAATTAATTTTCATCCAATTTGGCGTTGTCACAAACAAGCCCGCGACTCAGATCTCGACAGCCACCGTCACTGAGCCGCAACTGAGGATGGGTTCCTGGGGCCGGGCACACTGTCGTCCGTGGCTCATTATGCACCTGCCTCCGAACCCGCCACTCCTTTATTTGTACTCCACTCTTATTTCCCCCCGATTCACTGTGCTTTGTTTAATTTCTGCGCTTTCTTTATTCTGCTCGCTGGTTTTGAACTTCGCCGTGCACTGATGTAAAGTCCGTCCGCCTTTCAGCCTGCGTATCCGTTCGCCAGCTGCGTGTGTGTGTATTTAAATCCGATTTGAATAATTACAAATTTCAATTGTACGAAAGCCCCCGACAGCCAGCAATATGACGCCATATGGAAATGGCAACGCGGGGATTGCGGATTGGGGCGTGGCAGGGGCGGCGGCTTACAGGAGGCAGCAGGAGTATTTACCGTGCACTGGCACCCATGGCAGCCCGTCGGCACACTGCGCGAAAACTGGATTGCATTAATAATATATTTCAAATATAAAGAGCTAAGGCCAAGTCAATCCTATATTTGGTGGGAGTGTATACATAAAACCACAAAATGTAACAATATCTATAAAACATAAAACCTGGTATAGATTTTTATTCGTATATGTCAAAAAAAAAGTATAGTATATATATTTTAGATCACTACCCTTGTCCACATAAAAACCAACTTCCGCAATTCGAAGTCAATACCCTTGCAGCTTATCAAAAATTTAATATTCTAGGAAACAAAAAGCTTGTTACCGTTTATTATGGTTTAAAAACAGAGTTCCCTACCCCAAAAAGTATATATGTTCTCGATTTGGGACTTTACTCGAAGGTTCTAGTTATGCCTCAAAAGTGCAAGTTTATTTTAAAATTTTTAACATTATCAGAGTAACGTATAAAGCGTTTCTTCTTGTTGTTTAATTATAATGTATAAACTAAATATATCTCGAAGTGTATGCGTATATGTATAAAAATATTAAAGCTTCCATTTTTCTTAATAACTCTCCGTTTTTATAAAATATATTTAAATATATTGTGCTTAAATTAATATATATTTACACTTTTATACAAGTCAAATAGAGGCCAAAGATTACTTGTTGAAAAATGGTTATCTACGTGTGTTTGAAAAAGTCATGTTTCGAAATCAGACATTTTGAAAATAAATAAGGCAACTACTGACAAGGAATATCTGTCGAATGTTGGCCACTGTTTAGTCTGCCGCTGGCCGTGCACTTGATTTCCACGCTATCCATCGCACTCTATTTAACCAGTCCTAATTAGATTTTTCACAGTGTCCTTGCCGCAGTCGCTGCTTTTCACAGTCGCTGACTTCGAAGGCAGAGCAAGGACAACAAGGACAACAAGAACAACGGCGACGGCGACGGCAACGGCAACGGCAACGACGACAACGGTTTCTGTTTCTGCCGAGTTAAAGATAAGATTATTACCCACCGAACACACACTCGCTGGCACACCCACACACACTCGCAGACAGACAGGAGTCGAGGAGCTTTGCCTGCTCGGGGTTTATTTTGGTATTTCGCATTTCGTCCTTTTTTCCGCTCGCAGCTCGCGCTGACAGTTTTTTTGTGCTTTTTTGTCGGGCGTGTTCATCCAACGCTCTGCGGTTGACTATTCCGACTTTGGTTTGTTGCTTCGGCAGCTCGACTCTGGCCTTTCATCACGTTTGAATAATAATTTCCCTATTCTGTGCGGTTCACACTGAATGAATTGCGATATTGCACAGTCGAATAGCTTAGGAGCTCTGCAGACCACTAAGGAAGCGACCAAGCTTCTGTTTTAATTCACATAATTAAATTGATTTTATTTATACAAGTGCCTTTAAGAATCTCCATACAACTACGACTGATAAGGCGATTGGTAACATTTCGTTCTAATTCAACATATATGTTTCCTGTGGCGTCTACTTGCTAGAAAGCATTTTTTAAATGTTCCTTTTTTAAATATTAGTAAATAGTAAACTTATGTATGGTAAGTAGAAACCGCAATACTTTTGTAGTTCTTCTATACAACCGTGCGAAATGCAACAGTGATAAGTTCAACCCGATCAGGTATATATATTTCAAGCTTTAATCACACGAGCCATAACATCAAGTTCAAATTTTAAATTTTGGAAGTCTGTTTAATGATTTAATGAGCAGTAATTAGAAATCTCTGAAAGCCATCTCAGAAAAGTTTGGTAGGGCTTGTGTTCTATGCAATTAAACAGCAACACCCGCGTCAGCTTTACTCTTTTTTCCGAGAACTGGTTATCCCTAAATGGTTATCCTTAAATGAGTAGTAGCGAGGATCTTGAAAGAATATTCCGCCGTTCAAGTTCAGTCAACCTAGCCCCTCGTCCCTGCGCCATTGCACTGCGCTAGCTGGAAACCAATTAGTAGCTGGCTCCCGAGTGCTGACCCACTTGAAAATGATATATAACGAGCTCGGCTCCATCTCCATCTCCAGCTCCAGCTCCATCTCCACTAGGTCACTTATCAGCACTCGGCCATCTGTTGGACTCCGAATCGGGTGGTCGGGAGGTCGTGGATCGGGCGGTGTTCGGGGGGTTCCCAAGTGGACGGGGACAATCTACTGTTAAATTACTTTAACTCGATTCATTTGCAATTGCTTTTTTTGGTTTTCGGCGTCCATTTTCTCGTTGCTTTCATGGTCTGCTTTCAGTGAACTTTTTTGCTGGTCAGGGGCAGGGGGCAGGGGGCAGGGGAAGAGCACCCATACACACACACTAAGCCTGGGAGCGACAGGAGCAGATACCTGAACAGACTTTTCTTTCCTGCCCGCCCCCGTGCCCCCCCGCCCCGCGGTCCCGCTCTTTTCGTGTGTGGGCAAGTGGGCGTGTGGGCGAGTGGGCGTGGGTGCTGGTCGCTGGCTATAAAACAGATAAATTGCAAAAGTTTTCCCAAATATTTTCACAAGACGACGGCAAGCCGATGGCGGTCGCAGGAGCGTGAGGGGAGTAGGTGGGGCAGCCCAGGTAGCGCAAAAATCTGCAATAAAATTTTACCAATAAACTTTAGACGCACACATGGATGGCCGTCCGACACAGATGCGGATGTGGAAGTGGATGTGGAAGTGGATGTAGATGTGGATGTGGATGTGGATGCGGATGTGGATGGGGATGTGGATGCGGATGCGGAAGCGGCTGTGGGTGGCGGAATGCGGACAGGTGGAACTTTTTGGTGAACTATACTAAATTATTGTAGTTGCTGAAAAAGTTTCCGTCCCTCCTTTATCCCTGTCTGATACACGCAAAAAACAGGGTCCTAGAAATGTGGGAGCCTTTCGACATGTCCTTGAATTCCTGAGAGTTGGGCTAAGCGTATATGTTTGGAAAAGACGAGGCCATTATTTTGTCCACTACCTTTCCGATTGTTATTATAGCAGCTGTACGATAAAGTTATATCATTCAAACCGACCGAAATTGCACTGGTGATGATCAAGTATATATCTCCTCTATAGGGTAGTAAATTAAACGTTAATCAACCAATAAACGGGTTAAAAAACGTTATGTAACACAAATTATACATTACAGTTCTTACAAATGAAACAATAACCATTATTTCATCCACAAATAGCCTGGATGCCTGTTACTTAGTCTTTTTGACCAAGGATGCTGCTAGATGGTTGCTGTGGTCACTTGAATCTGCTTCCTAACCGTGGGGATGTGAAGGTCAAGTGTTTCTCATGAACTCGAACTCTTTGGACTATCAGATTGTTAGAATCCGAAGCCTGGACGCTGCTTGGACGGTTCTGAAGCGATGACCACACGCCATTAACTTCGACCATTAAGTTTCGATCTGGAATATACGATTTTAGGAGGAGATATTGCCCAGTTAATAAAAAGGACTTCAGCTTGAAAGGCAATTCTAGTGTCACACGCGATCAAATGCTTTCTTTACATCTAGGAAGATAGCAGAGCTGCGTTGTCTGTTTTTGACGGCATACTGAACATGCTGGGTTACACGATAAGGTTGTACTGAGGTACCATGGTGGTTCCTATAACCGAACTGGGGATATGTAATGGGATTCTGTACTTCCATCATTCTGTTAAGATATATTCGCTCCTATAATTTCAAGAAAGTAGACAGCAACAAGACTCAACAAGGGTATCGGTTATCCTAGAAATGGCGGATAGGGAAGATAAGGTTGAAAGGAGAAAAAATGCGTGGTCAAGGATTTTCGAGTGCAGTCAGAACCACCGAACCGCGTAGACGTGTCTTTTTGCTCGCCCTGCCGAAAGACTTCCAAAAATCTACAAAGTGACCACCAAAAATAAGAAAAATAGCGAAAAGACGCTGGTAGCAATGCCATATCCCAAGGTCAACACCTCCTTGTAATTAAAACTAAATTTAAAACAGATCTAGTTAATCAAAAACAATTAAAAATGTCGAACGCAAATAAAATATTAACAAGTGCAACCGGTAAAGCCACGAACCCAAGTCGCGATCGGCAACAAATACAACTAGACGAACGGCGGCTGTCTTCTGCACGGAACAATGCTTACATTTCAATTGACTCATCGGAGGCAACAACAAAATCAACGTCACTGACCGCTACCGAAAGAGCCCGCTCACTGTCACCAGCGATTTTATGCTCAAGCAGCGCTGCCGTTACTCAGTCGTGGAGTTCACAATGCCCGTCACCTATCTCTCTCATCGACGCACCGACTACATCGGCTTGTGCGCCCACCAGCACTGTGCCCTCTCTTACTACAGCAAAGTCAACGACAACAACAACTTTAACGTCTGCGGCTACCCAGTGGCCTATCTCAACACCACAAGCAAAACTCAGCTCTACTGACCCTCATACGAATAATACTCTCGTACAGACGGGGATCGATCGGTATGTACAAATAACAAGAAAGGAAAGCTAACTTCGGGCGGAGCCGAAGTTGATATACCCTTGCAGAATATTCTGTAAATTATATTCTCCAAAATTATTCATATGATGAAAATATATGATATGATGAAAAATCCCAACTACCTAACTTTAAAAACACCAAAGTTATGGCATTTTCAATCGTTCAGTACCCTCTGGAAGGGTATAAAAACAAAGATTACAAAGGTATTAGATTTTTTTAAAAACTTACGGGAGGTGATAAGCGTACCACCACATTCAAATTCAAGGTCTTTGAAGAGCATTACCATCCAAGGATTGGCGAACATTCCAGCATCTTTTCCTCCAATCACCCGTTTAACCCTCTGCGAAGTCCTTGTTGTTCCAGCAAACGGGCGGATCCTTCCTTACAAAGGAACAGACAGGCTAATGCCGCAACTCCTAGTATAAAGCCCTTCATGGTTAATATAATTATTTTCGAAGACTAAATAAATGCCTCTGGCGCGGTCCATTTATGTAGGACTGTTGGCGTATAAAAATAGCGATAAGAAAGCTGGGTTTTTCTAAAAATTATTTTTATACTCTTGCAGAGGGTATTATAATTTTGGTCAAAAGTGTGCAACGCAGTGAAGAAGACATCTCCGACCCTATAAAGTATATATATTCTTGATCAGGATCACCTCCTGAGTTGATATAAGCATGTCCGTCTGTCCTGTCTGTTTCTACGCGAACTAGTCTCTCAGTTTTAAAGATATCGAATTGAAACTTTGCACACACCCTTCTTCCCTTTGCACGCAGTACATAAGTCGGAACGGCCGGGATCGGCCGACTATATCCTATAGCTGCCATATAATTGAACGATTGGAATTGACATAACTTTGGTGTTTTTAAAGTTAGGAAGTTGGGATTTTTATGAGTGTTAAGAATGCATCATATGAATAATTTTGGAGAATATAATTTACAGAATATTCTGCAAGGGTATTTCAACTTCGGTTCACCCGAAGTTAGCTTTCCTTTCTTCTTTATTATACCCTTGCAGAGGGTATTATAATTTTGTTCAAAAGTGTGCAACGCAGTGAAGAAGACATCTCCGACCCTATAAAGTATATATATTCTTGATCAGGATCACCTCCTGAGTTGATATAGCCATGTCCGTCTGTCCGTCTGTCTGTTTCTACGCGAACTAGTCTCTCAGTTTTAAAGATATCGAATTGAAACTTTGCACACAGCCTTCGATCCTTTGCACGCAGTATATAAGTCGGAAGGGCCAGGATCGGACAACTATATCCTATAGCTGCCATATAACTGATTGATCGGAAATGACATAACTTTAGTGTTTGTTAAGTTAGGAAGTTGGGATTTTCTATGGGTATTTTATTTGGCCAGTCAATCCGACCTACCAAATTTCATAAGGATCGGCCGACTATATCCTATAGCCGCCACTTAACTGAACGATTGGAAATGCCATATTTTTGGTGTTTTAGTTAGAAAGTTAGGATTTTTTATGAGTGTTAAGAATGCATCAAATGAATAAGTTTGGAGAATATAAATCGGAATATTCTGCAAGGGTATTTCAACTTCGGCTCCGCCCGAAGTTAGCTTTCCTTTCTTGTTGGTTTTATTTTTGGCAAACCAATATAATTTTAAGAATATTTTGCAAGGGTATATCACCTTCGGCTCCGCCCGAAGTTAGCTTTCCTTTCTTGTTAATTAGTGAGTTCGAAATGAGCTCATGTTCTTATCGGAGACCGTAATAATTTCCCATTTTTTTAAATTCTCAATATAATTTTGAATGCTTCCACAAATAGTCCAACGGGGGTCAAATCGCAGCTGCGAGGCGGCCAGTTGACATCGCCGTTTCGGCTGATTATGCGATTTTTGAACGTACCGCGCAAAAGATCGATTGTGACGTTGGCTGTGTGGCACGTAGCGCCGTCCTGCTGGAACCATATGTCGTCTATGTCTTCCTCTTCCATTCGGGGAAAGACAAAGTCTTCCAACATGCCGCGATAGCGGACACCATGAACGGTTGCTGCGGCTCCTTCCTCGTTTTCAAAGAAAAACGGCCCAATGATGCCGCCCGACCACTTACCGCACCAAACAGTCACTCGTTGTGGATGCATTGGCTTCTTTTAGATGACGTGTGGATTTTCTGAACCCCAAATGCGACAGTTTTGCTTATTAACATAACCACCGAGGTGGAAATGGGTCTCATCAGAAAACACGATTTTTCGGTAAAAATGGTAATTTTCGACTAAGCGCTCCTGAGCCCATTCCCCAAACCGTAAACGCGGCTTAAGCTGCTGAACCAACTGAATCTTATATGGCCTTAGACAAAGGTCTTTGGTTAATATCCGTTGCAGGGAAGTGCGCGAAATGTCCGACTCTTGAACACGGTGCCGCGTTGTCGCCGACGGATTGTCATTGACACTTTCGGTCACCGCAGCGATATTTTCGACCGACAGAACTGGACGAGCACGTAAACTTGTTGTTATACCCGTTACTCCTAGAGTAAAAGGGTATATTGTATTCGTGCAAAAGTATGTAACAGGTAGAAGGAAGCGTTTCCGACCCTATAAAGTATATATATTCTTGTTCAGGATCACTAGCCGAGTCGATCTAGCCATGTCCGTCTCTCCGTCTGTCCGTCTGTCTATCCGTTCGTATGAACGCTAGAAGTTTGGAATTTTGCATGTATATTTTAGGAGTTCCTACGCAGCGCAAGTTTGTTTCAAAATGGTGCCACGCCCCCTCTGACGCCCACAAGCCACAAGCTGTGGCCACAGTTTTGATGCTATTACGAAAATTTTAATTGATATGTATTTGTTTCGTCAATACCTATCGATTGGCCTAATAAAAGTTTGATACGCCCACTCTAACGCCCAAAAACCCATTAAACGCTTAAGCCTGGCTAGCGCCTACTTTTCCGCCTTTCATAGCGCCATCTAACGGATGACTTTGGAAAAGCTGGCCAAGGTGTTCAACAGAGTCTACGTTAATTCTCGATAAGGATTTCTATTAAAGGAAATTGGGATGGTTTTCATTTGTCAATACCGAACTATATCCCAAGAACTATGCAAATCAAATCAAGTTATCCAAATTGGAGGTCTGAGTCAAACAATGGCGTATGTGTGTATGTATGTAAGCATTGCACTCAAAAACATAAACATAAACACAGCTGTTGGTGCAGGACAAAAGCTGCCTGCGCTGGTGCTGATGCTCGTGCTGTAAAGCTGCCAGCTCTAGGAGATCGCCGAATTCAAATTGATAATTTGAACTGAGTAAGTAAGAGTATTAGATACCCGTAATAGTCGAGGCACTCGACTATAGCATTCTCACTTGTAATTTTATTTTATCTATCAACGACCCAGTCTCACGCACAAGCTTCACAAAACTATCCACAAACTGCCTGGAAGGCGCTTAATTTTTCCGAATTTGGACCCCAATTTTCTTGCAGTTTCGGTTGAAGACTCTCCACTTTGGATGAAAGTTTTCAATATTTCCCAATTTTCTTCGAGCGTAAACTTAACCATTTCGTAAACCGCAAATCTTCTACTAAATATCTGACACATTGACAAAGACATTCGAAATGTCAAAGTCGAAATTATCGATAGTTCAAAAAGCAAACGCTAGAATGGCCACCCTGAATATCACTGTTTTTTTTTTTGGATAATTTGATGCACTTCCGTCAATCGTATCCATTTCAAGAGTTTAATATAGTAAGAATGCCTGTTTTTTGTCGATTCTAAGTGATAAATTTATTCGGTCACAGCACACAGCTGGCCGTTTGAGTTTTTACATTTCGAGCTGTGAAACTTCACAGCTGCCAACTTCACATCTATAGACATCAACCATCATGCTGATCTTTCTTTTCGGACAGGAAGCCTCGATTACCCAACCTTGGGATTGCTCGTTTTCATGGATCTTATGCTGAGTGGTCGGATTTTCTCGCAACGTTCACCGCGGTCATTGGAAATGATGACGAGCTAAGCGACATTGAAAAGCTGCAATATTTACGGTCTAGTCTAGGCGGCGTGGCTCTGGAGACCATACGCTCGCTCGAACCTTCAAATGCCAATTATAACAAGAAAGGAAAGCTAACTTTGGGCGGAGCCGAAGTTGATATACCCTTGCAGAATATTCTGTAAATAATATTCTCCAAAATTATTCATTTGATGCATTCTTAATACTCATAAAAATCCCAACTTCCTAACTTTAAAAACACCAAAGTTATGGCATTTTCAATCGTTCAGTTATATGGTAGCTATAGGATATAGTCGGCCGATCCCGGCCGTTCCGACTTATATACTGCGTGCAAAGGAAAGAAGGGTGTGTGCAAAGTTTCAATTCGATATCTTTAAAACTGAGAGACTAGTTCGCGTAGAAACAGACAGGACAGACGGACATGCTTATATCAACTCAGGAGGTGATCCTGATCAAAAATACATATACTTTATAGGGTCGGAGATGTCTCCTTCACTGCGTTGCACACTTTTGACGAAAATTATAATACCCTCTGCAAGGGTATAAAAAGGCTTTGAATCTGCTCATAAATCGATTTGATAACAAAGTTTTACATTTTCAGGCAATATTTGGTTTACAAGGTGTCGAGAAGGGATCTGCCAAGGGGCTGTCCACTACACAGCAAATTTTGGATGGATTATTGATTCATATCGTCGTTCACAAGCTGGATCAATGGACTCGGGAAAAATGGGAAGAGGATTTGCTAATCGCTGAGTTATCTTCCTGGACTGCTATTGAGTCGTTTTTGGAGAGGAGGTGCAGGATGATGGAAAATTTGGATCAAGCCTTGGTAACGCAAACACCAGGCCATCAGGTGGGAAAAAATGTGCATAAATATAACCCTAGTGCACTCATTGCGTCTTCAACTAACTTAAATCATCCAATGTGCCTATTTTGCGATGCGAGAGATTAATATTTGCCAAAGTGCTCTCGATTTTTCAATTTGAGAAGCCAAGAAAATGCACCTTTGTCTGGACTGTATGCGCAAGGGGCATAGTTTGCAGCAATGTAAATCAACTCATTGCAGATATTGTCGCATGAAGCAACACTCACTATTGCATATGACCCCTGACTCATCCGCACCACCTCCATCATCAGACCCACTCTCAAGCTCTCAGCCATCACTATCTCATCTCACTGATCGTCAGGTATCGCACCCTCCACCAAATGCTTTAAATAGTGTGCCAATAAATTACGTGTTGTTGCCAACTGCTATTGTCTTTGTAAAAAATAGGGTTCGTTCATTTTTGCCCTGTCGAGCAGTCTTAGATTAAACTTCATAACTACGTGCCTAGCTAGCCAGTTAAATTTGAAATATAGGCATTCGCATACACTCATTTCTGGGATCGGTGAGTCCTCTATGAACTCTGATAAATCAGTTGATATTTTTGCGCAATAACGGGATGCAGGCTATCGTGCGTCATTCACAGCTGTTGTGACTCACAGTATCACTGATTATCAGCCGAATTTTAACATAAATACATAAGGATGGAGGATTCCACAAAACATCTCGCTCGCTGACCTTATTTCAACCAATCACAACGAATCGACTTGTTAATTGGCGCTGGTCTGTTATTCGAAATAATTGCTATATGGCAAATACATTTGGATAGCATGTTGCCAACACTCCAAAACACCAAACTTGGTTGGATCGTTTCTGGTGGGATGTCGACTACTCCAAATCAAAAGTCTGTCTTAGCCACCATTGTCAAGGATACTACGGATAATTCTGAGGATGACGTACTTGCTCCAATATTAAAGCGATGAGGACTTGCAATGCGAACAACTGTTCAAGGAAAACTGCACTAGACTTGGGAATGGTCCATACTCTGTTCGTCTCTTATCCACTTCGAGATTCGAAACTCTAGGTGATTCCTATTGCCTAGCTCGTCGTCGTTTTAAGAGTTTGGAAGCTAAGCAAGATAGAAACCCTGTTCTCCAAGCTCAGTATTCGGCTCTTCTCCAGGAGTACATCAACTTAGGCCACATGTCTCTCGAACCAAAGTATCCAACAGTACCACAATTCTTTTTGCCACAACGCTTCGGGTCGTCTTTGATGGGTCTGCTAGAACTACTTCTGATAGCTCTCTGAACGACTTGATTCTTGCAGGGCCAACAATTCAGCAAAAAATCTTTAACATTCGGCTTCGCTTCCGATTTTTTAAAGTTGCACTCTGTGGAGACATCTGCAAGATATACAGTTGCGTGCGTGTGTCGCACCCGGATGACTTTTTGCAGTGTATTGTTTGGCGAGCGAAGTCCACGGATGAGTTGAGTGTTTACAAACCAAGCACGGTGACTTCTGGTACCGAGCCAGCTGTTTTTTTGGCTATAAGAGCCATGCATCAGCTCTCTTACGATGAGGAGGAATCGTTTCCAATTGGAGCAAAAATTGTTCGTAGGGACTTCTACGTGGATGATTTAATCTCTGGTGGACGCGACGGATCAGCTGTTACCAAGGCGCTGGGATTAGCGTGGGATCCTTCTTCTGACCAACATCTGTTCAAATTTTCTCAATTATCTGTAAATCATCGAGTCACCAAGCGTATTGCACTTTCAACAATAGCCAAATTCTATGATCCGCTCGGTTTAATAACACCGATTGTCACAAAGGCCAAGATCTTTTTGCAATCCCTATGGAATGCTAACGTGGATTGGGATGACACATTAGCAGAGCCTATTCTTTCGTCATGGGGTTATGACCTCTCAGTTATCGATCGTCCAAAACTTGAAATTTTCACGATTCGTAATGCAACCTCAGGCTTCCATCCAGTTGCATGGATTCTGCAATGCTAGCATATCGGCTTTGGTGCGTGTTAATACTTGCGGTCGGAGGCCAATGGAAAAGCAAAGGTTCATTTGCTCTGCCCCAAGTCGAGAGTGGCCCCTTTAAAGGCTTTCACAATTCCAAGATTGGCGTTGTCGGCAGCGCTCTTATTGGCGGAGCTTATCGTAAGCGTCAAGGAAACCATCGATTTCGAATGCGACTTTCATTGCTGGTCTGACTCTGGCGTGGATTTGGCAGCGTCCGAGGGATTTCAACGTATTTGTATCCAACAGAATCGCTAAAATTCAGGAGTTGACAAAAGACATGATTTGGCACCATGTTCCAACAAGCTACAAATCCGGCGGATGTCGTATCGCGAGGCTGTACCCCGAGAGAATTGCTGGAGCACTCCCTAACGGGCCTCCATTCCTGCTGCAAAGCTCACCGAAATGGCCCTTTCTTCCAAATGCAGTTAAGGATCTTCCAGAACGTCGTTCCGCAGCGCTAATTGGAACTGTTTGCACAGACATTTCGATCAACTGCAAATTCCTTAATGTATTTGCGTACATTCATCGGTGCATTTCGAATCGCAGAGCAAAATCTTCAAAGAACCGAGTTGCCGTTGAGGGGCACAATTTGGGGACCGTACTTCTTCTGAGGAGCATCCAACAGGTTCACTTATCCAAGGAGTATGGATGTCTTAGCCAGGACAGGCCGTGTCCAAGATGATTTCACTGAGACCAATAATCGGCTCCGATGGAGCCTGGACTACGATACTAAGCATCCGATATTGTTACCCAAGGATCATCCAGTTACCACGGAAATCATCGTATATTTTCATATAAAATACTTGCACGCAGGATCGCAAGCGTTACTTGCCACATTAAGGCAAAGGTATTGGCCAATTGGAGGACGGAAGTTCGTGCCTGCCGTCATCAACAAATGCGCCAGTTGTTTTCGGAAGAAGCCTGCCACTTGGGAGCACGTTATGGGCAGCCTGCCAGCCAATCGAGTTCAGCCTAACCCAGCATTTCATACCACGGGAGTGGATTATTGTGGACCATTTTATCACAAGGCAGAGGCCCGCAGCAAGGCGCCTCACAAGTGTTACATCGCCGTCTTTGTCTGCTTCTCTACGAAGGCCACGCATTTGGAAGTCGTCCAGGATCTCACAACGGATTCTTTCATCGCAGCGTTGAGAGGATTCACCAGCCTGAGAGGCACTCCGCGCACTATTTGGAGTGACAATGCGACAAATTTTGTCGGCGGTAAGAGCGAGCTAACCGAGCTGAAGGATCTCTTTCTGAGCGAACCCCACATGGCTTCGATAGCTTCCTCTTGCTTAGCTGATGGGATTGATTGGAAGTTCATACATCCGCATGCCCCACATTTCGGTGGTTTATGGGAGGCGGCTGTTAAATCGGCCAAATTTCACTTTTATAGAGTCGTCGGTGCTTCCATCTTGGGCCTCGATAAATGGAGAACTCTCGCTTATAAGATTTCTGCCATCCTTAACTCCCGTCCACTCTATCCAATTTCAGAAAACGCTGAAAGTCTTGAGGTGCTAACGCCGGCCCATTTCCAGAAAGGCTCCAGCTACACAAGGTTTCCATCTCCGAGAAGGCCGCCTCAGCAGATGGCAAAGGTTGACACAGATGCAGCAGCAATTCTGGAAGCGGTGGAGCAGCGAGTATCTATCCTTGCTCCAAGAAAGAAGCAAGTGGCGCGTCGATACATCCAACATCAATGTCGGAAGCATCGTGTTGCTGAAGGAGGACAACCTTCCACCTTTGAAATGGCAGCTGGGGTGCATCCAGGGAGTCGTTCCAGGCAAGGACTGCGTCGTCAGAGTAGCTATGGTCGGTACAGCTACGGGTCTAGTCAAGAGAGCCGTCGCCAAGTTAGCCGTTCTGCCCATCGATTCCCATTTAGTTAGAGCCCTACTTCTTCCAACGGGGGGAGTATATTCGGAGCAGCCCGCCAGCACCTAGTCTAGTGCGCATAGGTGTATGGCTGAGCCTGCAGCGCTCTTGCGCTCTCCTCTTTATTATTTGCCTTATCTCGCTAACCTACATTGTAAAACCCGAATGCTTTCGGCTGCTGCAGTGCAGATTCGACTGCCAGACTAAACACGACACGTACATAAACTAATACAATTAAAAAGCGGTATTATTACATAACATAAGGGTGGCATTTTTGTTGTCTTCCCACAAACACAGTCCCTATTTTATTTTTAAAACAAGAAAGGAAAGCTAACTTCGGGCGGAGCCGAAGTTAAAATACCCTTGCAGAATATTCTGTAAATTATATTCTCCAAAATTATTCATATGATGCATTCATAACATTCATAAAAATCCCAACTTCCTAACTTTAAAGACACCAAAGTTATGGCAATTCCAATCGTTCAGTTATATGGCAGCTATAGAATATAGTACGCCGATCCTTATGAAATTTGGTATGTCGGGTTAACTGACCAAAGATAAAACCCATAGAAAATCCCAACTTCCTAACAGTACAAACACCAAAGTTATGGCATTTCCGATCAATCAGTTATATGGCAGCTATAGGATATAGTCGGCCGTTCCGACTTATATACTGCGTGCAAAGGAAAGAAGGGTGTGTGCAAAGTTTCAATTTGATATCTTTAAAACTGAGAGACTAGTTCGCGTAGAAACAGACAGACGGACGGACGGACATGCTTTTATCAACTCAGGAGGTGATCCTGATCAATAATATAATATACTTTATACGGTTGGAGATGTCTCCTTCACTGCGTTGCACACTTTTCACCAAAATTATAATACCCTCTGCAAGGGTATTAAAAACTGAGGGGCTTGCGAAGAAACGGGCAGACTGATAGACGGACGGAAGAAGGACAGACGGGCTGGGCTATATCGGTCACTTCATAAGTTAGATAACCTGAATCGGATTGACCTTTCCCTCTTGGTCGTATAAGCTTATCTAAGCTGAACTATTTTCAACGAATCAAGTGTATAATACATAGTGAATAGTGAATAGTGAGTTATGATTCATATGACTTGAAGAACAAAGAAAGATCGAATGGCTCATTAAAACAAAAGCATTAAAAACATTTGATCTAAATGATAGTGAACAATATGAAATATTAAAATTAATCATCATCGTTAAACATTTTTACGATCAACCTACCAACCTAAAGTATAGTAAATGGTAATGGCAGCGCCTTGGGTGCCTGAATGTTGTAGTCCGCCCATGGAAACCAAGTTGTAGAAGGTGATTCTCGGCGGGATCGTCGGAAAGTTAGATAGAAATGTTGCAATTAAATCAATGAGGTAAGTTAAAAGTTGGAATGTACTTGCTTTTTTCTTATTTTAAAAATAAAATAGTGGCAAAAATAGTGATTATGTTTTTTTAACTAACTATATTAAACTCTGGATATGGATACGAATTGGCGTAAATCCATCAACTTATCCAACCAAAAACTGCGATATATATACATAATATTGCAATACTATATTAGAAGTATTTAAAATTATATTGAGAATAAAAAGAAATGGGAAAATTTTACGGTCTCCGATAAGAACATGAGCTCATTTCGAACTCACTAATTTACAAGAAAAGAAGGAAACTTCGGCAAGCCGGAGTTTATATACCTTTGCAGTTATTACAAATTGACCAGATTTCGATTTCTATACCCTTGCAGAGGGTATTATATTTTCAGTCAAAAGTTTGCAACGCAGTGAAGGAGACATCTCCGACCGTATTAAATATGTATAACCTTGATCAGCATCACCAAGAGAGTCGATCTAGACATGTCCGTCTGTCCGTCTGTACCCTCTGCAAGGGTATAAAAATACCGAATTTGATAACACAAGTCAACAAAAATTTAAAGCAGACCTAACTGAATTTGGGTTAGAAAACATAGGCGCATATATAACAAGAAAGGAAAGCTAACTTCGGGCGGAGCCGAAGTTGATATACCCTTGCAGAATATTCTGTAAATAATATTCTCCAAAATTATTCATATGATGCATTCTTAACACTCATAAAAAATCCCAACTTTCTAACTTTAAAACAAGAGAGAACGCTATAGTCGGGTGCCCCGACTATCAGATACCCGTTACTCAGGTAAAGGGAGTGCGAGGGAGATGGAGATAGAAACTTTGATCACGCATAACTTTTTAACGAATGGTCCGATTTGAAAAATTTCTTCTACATTTCGATAGGTATTGATAAACACAATAAAACTGCATTTTTACTTTTTCGAAATATTTAAATTTTTAAAATCGTATATAAGCGATTGTGGGCGTTAAAGGGGGCGTGACACCTTTTTGAAACAAACTTGCGCTGCGTAGGAACTCCTAGAATCTGCATGCAAAATGCCAATCTTCTAGCTTTTATAGTTTCCGAGATCTCAGCGTTCATACGGACAGACAGACAGACGGACAGACGGACAGACGGACAGACGGACAGACGGACATGGCTATATCGACTCGGCTAGTGACCCTGATCAAGAATATATATACTTTATAGGGTCGGAAACGCTTCCTTCTACCTGTTACATACTTTTGCACGAATACAATATACCCTTTTACTCTACGAGTAACGGGTATAAACACCAAAGTTATGGCAATTTCAATCGTTCAGTTATATGGCAGCTATAGGATATAGTCGGCCGATCCCTATAAAATTTGGTAGGTCGGATTGATTGGCCAAATATAAAACCCATAGAAAATCCCAACTTCCTAACTCTAAAAACACCAAAGTTATGCTATTTCCTATCGTTATATGGGAGCTATAGGATATAGTCGGCCGATCCTTATGAAATTTGGTAGGTCGAATTGATTGGCCAAATAAAGAAGCCATAGAAAATCCCAACTTCCTAACTTTACAAACAGCAGAGTTATGGCATTTCCTATCGTTCAGTTATATGGCAGCTATAGGATATAGTCGGCCGATCCCGGCCGTTCCGACTTATATACTGCGTGCAAAGGAAAGAAGGGTGTGTGCGAAGTTTCAATTCGATAGCTTTAAAACTGAGAGACTAGTTCGCGTAGAAACAGACAGACGGACAGACGGACAGACGGACAGACGGACATGGCTATATCAACTCAGGAGGTGATCCTGATCAAGAATATATATACTTTATAGGGTCGGAGATGTCTCCTTCACTGCGTTGCACACTTTTGACCAAAATTATAATACCCTCTGCAAGGGTATAAAAATAATTTTTAGAAAAACCCAGCTTTCTTATCGCTGTTTTTATACGTCAACAGTCCTATATAAATGGATCGCGCCAGAGGCATTTATTCAGTGTTCGAAAATAATTATATTAAGCATGAAGAGCTTTGTATTAGGAGTTGTGGCATTAGCCTGTCTGTTCCTTTGTAAGGAAGGATCCGCCCGTTTGCTGGAACGCGATTGCGGAACAACAAGGACTTCGCAGAGGGTTAAACGGGTGGTTGGAGGAAAAGATGCTGGAATGTTCGCCAATCCTTGGATGGTAATGCTCTTCAAAGACCTTGAATTTGAATGTGGTGGCACGCTCATCACCTCCCGTAAGTTTCTAAAAAAATCGAATACCTTTGTAATCTTTTTTTTTGTTTATCAATGTGCTTTAAATGAGCACCATCTTTTCAGTATAACTTAGTTATGAACTTTAATAATCTATTGCAGGTTTCGTTCTGTCGGCAGCGCAATGCTTCACAGTTTCGCCTAAGTATGTGCATGAGTTGTATTTTTTATTGAAATTAATTTGTTGTTGTTTACAGTAAGGTGCGCCTAGGCGAATACGATATGTCAACCAACCCAGATTGTTCACTGATGGGTTGTAAGGCATCTAGCTTTGAGACTGGTATCGAACGGTTGATTCGCCACCCATCGTATAACATAAAAACATTTCAAAACGACATATGTAGGTCTGGTCAAACTGGCTCAAAACGTTATTTTTTCAGGTAATAAGGAATCTTATAACCTCCAAATACTTTCTAAACTGAAATATTTTCTTTAGACCATATCAGGCCAATCTGCCTGCTCGTCGATCAGTTAGTAGTAAGAACTTTTACATCATTTAATGTCACAGGATGGGGTAAGACTAAAACTACGGAGACCAGCGAAAAACTTCAAACAGCAACTTTAACCAATTTGAATCGTATGATTTGCGGGGTAATGTTTGAAAGGCCAATTAATGAATCCCAAATTTGTGCGAGCAGTGTGATCAGCGACACATGTCGAGGGGATTCGGGGGGTCCGCTGACTGCACAGCTGGTCTATGGAAAAATTCATCGGGTCTTCCAACTCGGTATTACCGGCCAGGGAATTGCTGGCTGCACTGGATTTGGTGCGTACACAAATGTAACACACTATATTAACTGGATCGAAAATACTATTAACGAAAGTCTCTCTCTTGTTATACCCTTGCAGAGGGTATTATAATTTTGGTCAAAAGTGTGCAACGCAGTGAAGGAGACATCTCCGACCCTATAAAGTATATATATTCTTGATCAGGATCACCTCCTGAGTTGATATAGCCATGTCCGTCTGTCCGTCTGTCCGTCTGTCCGTCTGTCTGTCCGTCTGTCTGTTTCTACGCGAACTAGTCTCTCAGTTTTAAAGATATCGAGTTGAAACTTTGTACACACTCTTCTTTCATTTGCACGCAGTATATAAGTCGGAACGGCCGGGATCGGCCGACTATATCCTATAGCTGCCATATAACTGAACGATAGGAAACGCCATAACTCTGGTGTTTGTAAAGTTAGGAAGTTGGGATTTTCTATGGCTTTTTTATTTGGCCAATCAATTCGACCTGCCGAATTTCATAAGGATCGGCCGACTATATCCTATAGCTGCCATATAACTGAACGATAGGAAACGCCATAACTCTGGTGTTTGTAAAGTTAGGAAGTTGGGATTTTCTATGGGTTTTATATTTGGCCAATCAATCCGACCTACCAAATTTTATAAGGATCGGCCCACTATATCCTATAGCTGCCATATAACTGAACGATTGAAAATGCCATAACTTTGGTGTTTGTTAAGTTGGGAAGTTGGGATTTTCTATGGATTTTATATTTGGCCAATTAATCTGACCTACCAAATTTCATAAGGATCGGCCAACTATATTCTATTGCTGCCATATAATTTAACGATTGGAATTGCCATATCTTTGGTGTTTTTAAAGTTAGGTAGTTGGGATTTTTATGAGTATTAAGAATGCATCATATGAATAATTTTGGAGAATATTATTTACAGAATATTCTGCAAGGGTATATCAACTTCGGCTCCGCCCGAAGTTAGCTTTCCTTTCTTGTTTTTCGAATGTATTAATAAAATGTACTTGTAACATGAGTTTTTTATCAAATATCGTATACAAACTTTATAGAACTTTTATTGACATGAGCGAGTTCTTCTTATTGCAGTCATTGCCTTGCAGAGGGTATTATAATTTTGGTCAAAAGTGTGCAACGCAGTGAAGGAGACATCTCCGACCCTATAAAGTATATATATTCTGGATCAGGATCACCTCCTGAGTTGATATAAGCATGTCCGTCTGTCCGTCTGTCTGTTTCTACGCGAACTAGTCTCTCAGTTTTAAAGATATCGAATTGAAACTTTGCACATAGCCTTCTTTTTTTTGCACGCAGTATATTAGTCGGAACGGCCGGGATCGGCCGACTATATCCCATAGCTGCCATATAACTGAACGATTGAAAATGCCATAACTTTTGTGTTTTTAAAGTTAGGAAGTTGGGATTTTTATGAGTATTAAGAATGCATCATATGAATAATTTTGGAGAATATTATTTACAGAATATTCTGCAAGGGTATATCAACTTCGGCTCCGCCCGAAGTTAGCTTTTCTTTCTTGTTTTTAATTTATTTTATTTCTTTTGGGATTTGGTAATATTTAAACACTATGGAATTACGGTTTTAATTAAATTAAAATGTTACATATTTATCATATAAAATAATAATAATAATAAAAAATTTAAGGGTATAACAAACCGCGACTTGCCGAAGCTTGCTTCCATTCCTGTTTATTTTTATAAAGAAAAGTATATATTTGTTTAAGTTTTTTTCGACATTAACCCCATTTGACCTCTAACTTTTAAGCTTTTTCCATGAATGTTATCGTCGTTGACGAAAGGGAGTCCACGGAGCAGTTTATTAGATAAGGGAGTGCACACCAAGACCTTAAGATAAATATAAAATAAAATGCCTTTGGTGATATAAAGACGATAGAGTAAAAGTAAAATTTAGAACATTTGTTGTTTAGCCTAGTGCCATTCGTTCATTGCCATTGTTCGTCAAGACGCGTAGAGCGCCAACCCACTTGTTATGAAACCGCTGATCCCTTCAGTTTTTATACCCTTGCAGAGAGTACTATAATTTTAGTCAAAAGTTTCAAAAGTTTGACATCTCCGATCAGCATCACCAGGAGAATCGGTCTAGCCATGTCCGTCCGTCCGTCCGTTTCTACGCAAACTAGTCCCTCAGTTTTAAAGCCATCTGCTTGAAACTTTCCCAAAAGTTGTTTTTCTAGTGTGTTAAAGTGTGTTAAACAGATTTTTTGCGAAACTTTTTTGCGATTTCTTGAAAAACAAGCAAGAGAAATCAGATAGATCAGATGTCTAAGGGGCTCAAATTTCATTAAAAATGGCCCTAACAATTTATTGTTATAACAAGAAAGGAAAGCTAACTTTGGGCGGAGCTGAAGTTGAAATACCCTTGCAGAATATTCTGTAAATTATATTCTCCAAAATTAGTCATATGATGCATTCTTAACACTCATAAAAACCCCAACTTCCTAACTTTAAAAACACCAAAGATATGGCAATTCCAATCGTTAAATTATATGGCAGCAATAGAATATAGTTGGCCGATCCTTATGAAATTTGGTAGGTCAGATTAATTGGCCAAATATAAAATCCATAGAAAATCCCAACTTCCCAACTTAACAAACACCAAAGTTATGGCATTTCCAATTGTTCAGTTATATGGCAGCTATAGGATATAGTCGGCCGATCCCGGCCGTTCCGACTTATATACTGCGTGCAAAGGAAAGAAGGGTGTGTACTAGGCGAGCAAAAGTCTTAAAAACAACGAGCCTTTGAATAATAGAAAATAGGTGATACAGGTCCGATCAAGACCTTTTTTCCTCGTAAGAAGTGTTTTTGTTCGATCTTTATAACTTGCATTTCTCCACAACTTGAGCAAAATGTTTGGCCCGCGCTAGTTGTTACTTCCATAAGTTTAATTTAACTGAACATAATAAACGTATGAATAAACGTATATGAAATGTATTGCTGGCAATCGGCTCGGCGCGCAAAGAAGTGTCCCAAATACAGGGAACCAGAGCCACCACTGCCACAACCTTTAGCTGGAAAGGGCTCTTGGGGCAGGGTGCATGTGTACATGTGTGCAACACCCGAAACTGCGAATCCGCACAGCGTGCATGTGACGAATGTGCCAAACTTGTCCCGCTGACTTTTTACATTTTGTGTGGCCCGGGTAGGTGTTGTTTCAGTTCGGCCACCCGATCTCCGGGATGAATTCCTCCCCGTTTTGGCCGGGGTCAGCACATAGTGGGTCAAATGTGCGCCCAAAGTCGCCGTGTTTGGCAATTGAAACTTTGCGTTCCCTGCGGAATGCCGCCGGTGGTGAGGCTGGCAGGCCAAATTAATCCCAAAAATCTGCTCACCCCTGCGCTCCATGTTTTAGTTGGCCGGGATTAATTTATTGATTTGATACATGTTCCCGGCTCAGTTGGCGAACCGCCCCAGGGCGCGAGTTCGGATTTGCGATTTGTGTAATTTGTGAAAGTGTCACTAGTTCCAGCCCTGTGGATCGTCCGTTCGCTTCCGGACTGGCCATGGCATTTCTGTGCTCCCATCAAGCCACTAATAAGTTTGTCATTTATGGGACTTATGTGTGCAACTCGAAACAGGAGACGTAACCAGTCGGAGGAGGAACTCAAGCCCGGGAGGCAGGGGACTTTCCTGAGTTGGTATCCCGGGCACGTACGCGTGTGGATACAATATGTCATAGTGCCAGGAAGACGTGGAGCAGGGCCCTGAGTGCTGTGGTGCACCCCTCGGAGCAGCATGTGCTGCGATTCATTGGAGTGGCCTTGGCCAAGACTGTGGCACTTACGATCCTGAGTGGGTCGCGTAATTATGACCCCGATCGCCCCCACTTACAGATCCTCGAGATCATCGGGAGCCTTAGCCGCTGATGTTAATCGCCCCCTCCTCCGCCTCTGTTCCAGCCACTTACACACCGATGTGGCCGAAAGTGTCGATAAAACTTTCACTAAGCCCCGGACCAGGTCCCGGCGCCAATGGCCAGCTGACGAACTCGGCGCGCGGCACATTAACGCGGCTAATGGTGAAAGTTTTATGCCTGGCTTCGCTTCATAATGTGCAACACTTGAGCAACAAGGGCGCCTTGCCGCTCGTTGCGCGTGGATTTGGCCTGGCCGCTGTTGTAAAAGTGTGTTGAGTGGGTGCGTGTCCCCGGTTCCTGCCACGCGTTTCGGGGCGAAAGAGAGCGCTTAAGAGAGACCTCTTGGAAGCTGGGTGGCGGATGCCACACAACGGGCGCCCAAAAGTCTGGCGGGACCGTTGGCGGTGTCTCCGAAGAGCCAACTTCGAAAGTCCTTTGAACGCCCAAGAACCCGAGTCCGAATGCGAATCCGAATCCGTATCCGAATGGGACTCCGACTGGCCTCGGCTCAAGTCCTTTCGGGCGTCGGGCGTCGGGCGCTTTCGGAAGTCGGGTCCTTCGCTGGGGCTGGCTCGACAGTTGGTTATGAAATCTGAACGTGTTCGCACGTGCCGCACGGATCTCGCAGCAGCTAAAGCCATCAACTCAACTCAGTTCCACTCCAATCAGCTCTTCAGTCGCATCGCATCGTATCATCCCAGACTCTGACCGCAAAGTGAAAGTGAAAGTGAATGTGAAGGATTTGTGGGCGCACAAGGAAAACTGACGAAGAACAATCGAACAGTGTGAAGGGGGAATCAGAGATTTGGAACATTTCAGGCCAAGACTTTGTTTTGCAAATCGGTGTTTTTGTGTTCGCGCTTCGTCCTTAGTTGCCATCCCTCATCAACTTTAACCAACTCAATCAACAAGCTGCACAACTAAGGTTGCAAATATCTAGCGTATAATAAAAATCATCCGAGTCGAAGTTATATTTCAATTTGTCAAGTATCCGTCGGCGATAAATTTTTTTTGGTTTTTTTACAATTTTTTTAACGTTTACAAGAAAGTAAGGAGAAACAAAAATAGTTAGTGTTTATGTGAACGAAACATTTGGTGGAAGCCAAAGAATACATAAGAGAGCGAGTGGAGGACCTGAAGCCGAGCGAACGTCGACTGAATTTAAGTAAAATACCAAGGCAAGTACTGTAAGTAGAAGGTTCGAATTTAAATTGCACTGAGCGTTCCCCGATTAGTTGGTCTATCGTGATCCCTATGTGGCATACACTTGCGGCCAGTCAAACAGCCAGGCATTCAGAACAATATTGAAGTGAGTGCGGGAACATTGGTTCCTTTAAAGACGGAGAATTAAAGACCGCCTGCGTCTCCTGCGGGGATTCAGTGAAAGTCGGGCACACATCCTGCCAATGGGAGCCTGGGTATCAAAAGTCCCTGGCACCAGATCGCAAATCAACAGGAGAAACGTCAATTTCAGATTTTCGACTTCAGATCTGAAAGGCAACAGCAAGTCCATCCCGCACACACTCGCACTCACGCAGTGAAACACACACATTCGAATAATCGCAGGACTCTAGTTGTCCTAGTCCACGGGGGGCCGGGCATCTGTGGCTTGTGCTTAAGTTAATTATTATCAATTAATAGCTAATCACGATAAATGTGCATGAAAGCGTGAGCGCAAGGACACGGCGATACAGGATGTCCATGCCTAAGTGTTTGCATGGGTGTTGGTGGCGGAGTGGAGTGGAGTCGGAGAAAAACATTTAGGACAAGGCAACAAGGCTGTTATCCGCATCCGCATCCTCCCACTCTCACTCCCTCGTGTCCTTCATCTAGTTCGGCATCCTGTTGATTTGTCCCACGCTGCGTATGAGCGAATGGAATTAAAAGTACGCATACGCACTGTTGGCGTAACCCGTGGCTGCAAAATAAATTAAGCTGCCTTCGGACACGCCCAGAGAAAGCTTTGTTTTATTTTACTCTTGCAATATGTGCGGCAAATGCGTTATTTGCAAACAAAAGATTTATAGTTCTGAAAGTTTTATGTTTTTGTTTCAAATTGTTTCAGTGCTAACTCTCCAGAAAACCACATACACAAACTTAGCTACTATTTTATTTAACTTTATATTTTTGAAGTGGAAACAAAATATATGTAGCTGTCATACAAAGGCAAAGGAAACTAGTTTACAAATAGACCATGTTGTTTAAACTTTAAAGTTAATTAACATTAACATTAAACATTTGGTACAGTAATACAATCAGTCAAAATTAACGTTATACAATTAAATAAGGTTATTTTTCTGGAATCACTTGTACCTTAGTTTTGACGAGTTTATATCATAGTTGCACTTAATAGTTTTTAACGCTGTGAAGAAGAAGTATATATGTATATATATTTTTGGTCAGTATCACCAGGAAGTCCGTATGTCCGTTTCTGCAAAAAGTAGACTCTCAGTTTTAAAGCTATCTTGATGAATTTGTCCCAACAGTCTTCTTTCTATTTCATAAAGCTCTATTAACACAAATTACAATTTAGGAGACATAGTAATTTGAAATAACTTTATATTCAAGTTTTTATAAAAATCGGACGACCTATAGCTGATTGAATTGATTGGGAAATTAAAAAATCTTTATTGTTTTTAAACAAATACGCATACAAATCGAAGGCAGTCATTTCTAGGAATATATAATGTTTTAATTAGCTGCGTAGGAACTTAAAATACGGCTTGCCATCCTTTGATTCCTTTTGGGTTTATTTGTAACGTTTAATGAGCTCAGTAAATAAATACACATGTTTCACAGTTTTATCTTATTTTAAGAGAAATCTTATCTGTCAATGATAACAATGACAACTCGTAAATTTGTGTTTTATTATACTTTTTAAGCTAATGAAACATTTGTATACCTTTGCAGACGGTATAATAATTTCAGTCAAAAATTTGCAACGCAGTGAAAGAAACATTTTCGACCCTAAAAGGAATATGTATTCTTGATCAGCATCACCAGGAGAGTCGATCTAACCATGTCCGTCTGTCTGTCCGTCCGTTTCTACGCAAACTAGTACCTCAGTTTTAAAGGTATCTGCTTGAAACTTTCCCAAAAGTTGTTTTTCTATTGCAGGAAGTATATGAGTCAGAACGAGCCGGATCGGGCGACTATATCATATAGCTTCCATAGGAACAAACGGAAAAACAAATTCAAAAAAATTATAAATTTATTGTTTAATTAATTTTTGTTCCTTGGGATTTGATTTTATTTAAAATCGGACAACAATATCATATATCAGCCATAGAAACGGTGGCAAAATGCAGCGCAAAATCGACACAGCTTCATTGTTTTTAGTAATATAGGCATAGAAATCTAAATGTGGTCGATTTGTAATAAATGCAAGGGTGTATTAAATTCGGCTTGCCTAAGCTTGCTTCCGTTCTTGTTTTAATTAATATCCAGAGTAACAGATTTAATATGTGTATTTTTTTCCAGAAAAAATATAAAATTCTTTATTCGAAAACACAAGGGACAGATTAATTAGAGTTTAACAGGCAACGAATCACATGAGCGTTTATTAATTATCAATTTAATGGAAAATTTCGGCAGCCGTTCGCCTGTTATTATTGGCAAATGAACAATGAAGGCGGAAAATGGGCGCATAAAGCGGATATTTATGATCTTCTGCTGGAATTCTCATAAAATTCAATCAAAGTTGCAGTTCTCAATTCCTCGCCTTCTCGTGGAATGCCTTTCTCCGCGCTCCACTGGCGAAGCCCAGTGAAGTTCTTCGTCTTGGGCTTTGATCTCTGCGATTCCTGGCCTGAATGGGAATTCCGGGGTGCTGGGTGCTGGGCGGTGGGGGGGCGGGGGGTGGACAACAATCACATTCGCCGTTGGAGTGCCCTCAATAAACGATATTTTATTATTTTGTCTCTCTGCTGTTTGCCAGCCCCCTTCCGCCCCTCGCAGCCTCAGCTGCTTTTCCTGTTTCCCTCGTCCTTTTTTTCGCAGCCATCTTTCTGTTCGGTTTTGTTCGCTTTTCCTGCTGCCACCTTCTTTTTTCTCCTTCACCTCCTCACCTCCCCACCTCCCATCCGCCCCTCCGCCCATCCGTCCGTCCGAGCTATCCCTTTTATCGTTTCAGTTACAAAGCGGCGCGCACTTTACGCTGATTGCTCGCTGGCGCAATCGTTCCACAGGACATGGCTTCCTCCTCGCCTTCCTTTGTTTATCCCAGGCCAGCCCCCCTCCTCCCCTCCCGTACGTGTGTGACTGGGCATCGATATCATTGGGTTTATTGTTACTTCCTTTTGCAATTATCCTTGTTAGTCGGCGCTCGGGCCAGTGCACAGTGGCTCCCGGTTCTCCGGCTCTCCGCCCCTCCCGTCCGCCACTCCTATCCGCTTATCCGTTGCTGGTGCTCGGCACCAACTTCATTTGCCTGCCCCGCGATTCAGCTGCACAGAGTATCAGGAGTTGTCATCCGACTCCGGCCTAATAAACCAGCAGTTGGTCCCCTCGTTCGGGAGCGTGTCCTGCGGCTTCTGACATCGCTGCTGCGAGCTGGGCCGGAAGTGCGAGTTTTCCACCGCATTTCCATCCTTTTAGCGCAGATTTGGTCCGAGGTGGGAAAACGAGAAGGCACAGCGGGGAAAATAGCCACCGAAACTGGTCATTTGCCATTCGGCACTCTTTCACATGGACAAAGTTCTTATCTGCGGCGTGTAAGTTGGCACTCAGAATACTGAAATGATTTCATTTCTTGGATCAGCAAAATTAGATTTTCTTTAAATAATGTATGATGCTTTTAATTGGATTAAAAACAATGCAAGAAATGCTCCAAATATGGAACCACATTCCTGGTTGAATTCGTTATAAGATTTTCAATAAATTGGCACTCAAACCTGGAAATTAGTTCATTTGTAATTATTATTTGTCAATTGGTCAACACAGTGATGGTATATATAAATTATAAATAAATAAAAGTATAAAAAAAAATTAATATATTGTACTTGATACCCTAGTATAGTTTTTTGGAGATACTTGTTTGGGATATCTAACTTACTGTCAACACATAATTGTATAATATAAATATATTTGTTTAATTACGATGTTTTTGATGTTTTTCAACGTTACCTGTTTGGTGGCATAAGTTAAGTCCGTCAATGATAATATTCAAGCACTAAAAGTGTTAGTGGACAGCCTTAAGGTATCACGAAGCGTTCCACTGATAAAGTTTAAACATTAGACGTCGCCCTGGCACTCTTTAATTGATTTTTCCTCAATGCAGGACAACAAGAAAGCGCTGATACAACGCAAACTCAATCAAACTGTCAGCGACAATTCGGTTGGCCTCTGTCGCCGGGTTTTCTGCTGCCACGCCCAGTCGTTGGTCAGCAGGAACCAATAAACAAAGCATCAATTCCGGCGTCCCCCTGTCGCCCCCTGCCCCCCGACCCCCTTTGGCCCACTATCTGCTCGTTGGTGTGCACACCCAAGTAATAAAAGCGGAGCATACGCGCAGCATTTAATTAAAATCGTGCGTAAAATGCAACACTCGAAGGCCACGAAAGACTAAACACTGTACAGTGAACACTGAATACTGAATACCGAACAGCGAACACCCCGATGGAAAAAGCAAAACAAGCCTGGTGAAGAAACCTAATTAAATTTATTAAAGCGCAAGGTAAATCCGAACTGAAATCAGCGGCAAGAAAACTCAACTCGAGACTGCTGCGAAATTGAGTTTAAGTTTAGCCAGCTTTCCGCACGGGTTGCAAACTGGCTGTTGGTGGTCCGAATCCGAGAGTGCCACATACTTTTGTGTGCCACGCCAACGCCAACGCCATTTTATGACCAAGCTCCTGCATGCGGTCACCCACCCACTGGGGCACCTCCCCCCCCGCCTTCGCCCCTTTCTGGCATCACATTTTTTGCAATTAGCGGAATTGTTTCGCATTTGCTTCACTTTCACACTTCACCACCTTGCTCCCGCTCCATGGGCTGCAGTTTATCTGCGGTTGCAGTCCGACACCGCTTGGGTTTGTCACTCGGTTGACTGCCCCGGATCCCCACACCCCCACCCCACCCCCACCCGGCCACGCCCACCGCCCGGTATCTGAGTGTGTCCACTATTCGGCACCCCCGGGATGTGCGGCTAAATCTTTTAAAACACATCTAAAACGACGTGGCGGAGGGTGAAGCCGGGATGCACAAACACTTTTCTGCACTTTACTCTCTCTTCGCAACACACACACACACACACACACACATAAACCGGCGATTCAGATGGCTGCACTTTAGTGGATAACCCAGTTTTCCCCGCTTAAAAGGTTTCTCCATTTTGGAAAGTTTTTCCGACCGCTTTACATAAGTGTCGCCTCGATCTGGTTTGTCTGAAGCTTACTTTCAGGTATTTCCCAGTTTGTTAGTTTCGCAAGACATCAAATGGAGTCGCTGCGAAGAGAAGGAAATTCTGGAGTCGGAAAATGTGAGACAATACTTTTACTTAATTGGGCTTTTTTATCCAAATGCGACTCCCCTGGGAAATGGGATCTCCTTTTCCGTTTTATAAGATACAAGATGTTCTAGCTGCTCTGGCATTCACATATCCACGAAATACAGATACATGTAAAAACCTACATGGAAATGCGGTTACAAGAAAACCACCCCCTGTAAATTCATTTTAAAGCTGAAAGACAATTCCTCAAGATGTATTCCTACACATACTCCTCGCTGCTCCTTTTCAGCCCGCTTTTGGCCACCTTTTCCTGCGTTTCGTCAGCTCGGCAGCAGCAGGTATCATAAACCTCAAGGCGTCCATCTTTTTGTTTACATTAAATCAACGCACTGCAGAGCAGGAGACACTCACACACTGAGGGAATCATGCCGACATTATGCCATTACATTTGCATAATTATCATTATGTGTGTGGGCGTGGCTATGCGAGGCTTTGGGCCACGCACACACCACTCACTTCGCTTTCTTGAGTAAATGTTTGCATTTATTTGCATTTCAACGGAGTCAAATAAATATGAAAGCTCAGCATTTGCGGGTGTACTTAAGTCGCAGGGAAAGCGCGTGCAAAACAGCGATGGCAATCGGTGGGGAGCAGCTCGTTCAACTTTAAATTGAATTCAAATTGAAAAACTTTCCTCCTCCGTCATATCCCTCGGGCATATCCCTCGGATGGTCCAACGAGTGCCAACTAGAGTCACCTGTTGCCCAAGGCCAAGCGACCTGCAGGCAGTCAACAGGTGCAGCTCGGATTCCGCGAACCCAACGGGAGATATCGCTATCAAGGATACCAGTTTCACAGGATGAAAGTAGTCCGACTAAAAGGATTTAGTCGCGCGTAGTTGCTGCTGCTTTTCTAATCTCGGGAAACTAAGGGGCATCTTCAAACGAGCTGGGACCTGATTTCGAACAGAACTATCTACTATTTTCTTAAAGTATTTACTTTTGTTATAACACAATCCAATACAAGCGATGTCCGTATTAGCATATCTATCTGGCAAGCTTAGCTTAGAAATTGAATAAATTACCAAAGCAAATGAATTGTCAATGCCCTCAAGCGTGTGATACGATGGATAATTTATGTCGTACTTCTATTTGCACACATCAAAAATCATATGTAAAATCAGAGGCTTAATTATTAAATTGTAGTTCAGCTAACTATACGGTTGCTGTTCAGTGAAACAGTGAAAATCGGAATTTAAGCAAAGAAGGTTGTTAAGCTTTAATTTAAAGTTATTCGAAACTCCCATAAAGTATATTTTTTGAAGATAACACAAGTAATCGAAAACGAAATGGGGGGCTTTTGTTCATTTTATGGGAGCAGCTTCATCGGGTGGATCGGTACCGCCCCATTGGACATCCCCCTACGTTCTCAACCCACTGCTCAAGGTTATCATGGCGCTCGTGGCGAGGGCACTAAAATGGAAAAGCCAAAAGCGACATCATGCCGCATTTTTCGCAAAGGAGCAATGTGAAATTTCCAATTAGGTAGCATCTGGTCCCAGTAACTCGCTCAGAAATTTCGATGGCTCGAATGGGGGGCAAAGCCGGGATGCCCGAAATTGTGAGCTCGTCAGTGGGCCGGGTCCGTCGAATGAAAATCAATGTCAATGCCTGAGCGCCAGCTGACAAGTCAGTCCAGTCCAGAGCCGCACCCTTTACTCCTCCAGGAGTCTAGACTACGGCCTCGACCACTGGCGAAAATGAAATGGAGGCGCACACACGAGGGAGTTGGCAGGACCCTCTGACCTTCCTCCTGGAGTGACGGAAATTGACCAGGACCTGGAAACATTCGAGCCCAAGGACTCACACACTCCGCAGCTTGGACTGGGTGCTGGGATTTTGCAGGAGAAGGCAGGGAAAGCTGCGCTGAGCTGGTTTTTGGGAATCGCTGGGACGGTCAGGATAGAGGAGCTGCAACTAAAGCCCTAAAAGAGCATAAATTTATAATTGGGACTGGCAAACTCTGCACACCGAGCTTATCGGCAATTAGGGCTGCGTAAAACACTCTCCTGCAGGTACCCGAAATTCGAATTAAAATTCAGTTCGCCGCCGTGGAAATGCGCGCACTCGTACACATTGTGCCCGCTCATTCTAAAACATTCGGGCGATTATCAAATTGGAAATGTTACAAATTTTTGCGGATTAACGGCGGCAATAAAGACTGAGGCCCCGCATGTTTTTGTGTCTGTGTGTACAGTGAAATCCACAATTCTAGCCACCCAACCACTGCCCTCGTTTTGCGCGCACACACACACAGACACTTGTTGAAAATCATAAAAATTTGATGTACTTAAAATTTTCATAAAGCTGCCAAACAATGCCGAACATCAACAGTAATATCAACAGCAACACAACCGAAAAGCACACAAAAACCAAAGCGAATTGAAAAAAATGTTAAAAACTTACCACATGTTTGGGCTTCGTTGCGAGCAACAAACAAAAAAATACTGACAAGCGAGCAATCAAATTTGTTTAAATGCATTTTTGCGTACTTCATTTTTTGAATTTCGGTTGTGTTCTGTGGGACTGCAATAAAGCAAAACAACCTCAGGAAAAATTTCAGACAAGGCTAGGGCAAACAATTGAGCGTAAAATCGGCAGAAATCCAAGTAAATGGAAACTGAAGATTTTATATAAAGGAGTGAAGTCAAGATTAAGTGCTCGAGTACTTAAAAATACGAGTAACAAGGACTAAGGCTTTGCAATCCTGTGGAAACAGCTCTAGTTTCACTGAGTTAAATTAAACAAAGTAAAAATGATGATAAAATTACACTTTTCAGAACTACTTCAAAGTTTTTGGCAGACATCAATTGTCAAGTCAATGCAGCAATATTTATCGCAGAATATTCCCCAAAACTACAATTAGTGGTCCGTTTTATAGATTAAATTTTCAGCCTTTATGGCCTCCTTCGGCTGCCCCGAACTTAGTGATAACTATTTGACTACATGTTGGCAGCTCGATATCGGTGGTAAATGGGCATTAACATGAACATTACGGCTGACTGCCGCCAGTGGAATTTCCGTCCGCATCGCAACAAGGTGTTCTTAATGGGATTATGTTGGTCGGGCTGGGGCAGCAGCCGATTCTTTGTCGCCACCAGGCACGATATATCCGAGGGTATTCTGGCGTTTTGGCAGGGCACTGCCACAACTATCGTGCATCCGCCGCATTAATTCCGAGGGGGAGGAGGGGGGCGTGCGTGCCGATAACGAACTAGGTGCAAGTGGCATTCGCTAATTGTTGGCCGTGTTTTTGCTGACAATTCGCTTTCGGCCAAATAATTCATGCAAAACTCACGAAATTGTCACGCGACGCAGTTGAGAATACGGCGATGATGATGAGACGCTGTTAATTAATTAATTAGCCCCCGTCCAGCGGGGCGTGGCCGGCGGTTTCGTGATTTATGATAAGAGCGCTTTTCCTCCGCGCCCCTCGTTTCCCGGGTACTCTTTGCGATTTGGTGAAAACGATTTCCTCCTGGCTCCCAACACGCAAAAGTGACATTTTTATTGTTGGCGTTTTGCATGTCGCTGGGCGGGGAGGGGGCGGGAAAGGGGGCGGTCCGGGCGCTGTATCATCATTAGGCCAACTCATTTCTGTGCTGCGCAGCGTGGGACGCGTGCATCATGTTGCAAACAGCCAGATGGGCCGCCAAGTGGAAAGGGGAAAGAAGGGCGAGGGGCCTTAAGGTGGCCCCTGTTGACGATGCTAATTAGCCTCCGCTCCGCCATTGTCCTCGGCATCAGCTGGCTACCCGGCGAGTGGGCCAAAGGACCTCTCGTCCTTGAGCTCCGCCTCCCGACGGCCGGCAGACAGACAGTCGCACGGAAAAGCGAGAGTTTTCGGTGAAAGCGTTTTGGATGGCGCATTATCAGCGGCGAGTGCTTAGGGGTTTTTCCATAATAATTTTCACTCACAGTTCCGAAAACGGACTGTGGAATTTTTAATGAAAAAATGTTTTTTAAATGCAGAAAGAGGAAATAATTTGTTAGCTACTTTTATATCTTACACTCCAATGGTTCACTAAAATAATATATGTATATTGTTCTAGCGGGTAGCTTGGAAGTCAGTTTGAAAAGAGTCATTATTAAAACCAATGATAAAATTATAATAAATGAGCTACACATTAACAAATGTCTTATTACAAGATTAGGCAAATATTGGGCTGATTTAAAGATAAAGCCTTAAAGGATCTCCTTCGTGTCTTATCGTCAAGTACAGAGTTTAGTATATAGTTTATTCCCCAGGCGGCTCCATCCTTAGATGTTTCTGATGGATTTCCGATCAGAAGCTCCCTGCTAATCGCCGCTCCCATCTTTGGACACTCAATAATCCGCCAGTCAGCAGTTGTTCCCCTCTGATTCATGCCTGAAGGCTGTCCCGTTTTCGTGGGGCCGGAATTTGTGTATTCGACGGCAACGGTGGTATTATCATCAATTCCAGTGTCTGGCAGGGTTTTCCCCCACCTGCACCCCGCACCCCACACCCCGTCCATTAGTGGCCCAGCATCCCTCGTATTTCTTTCATCAGAGTTGGTTGTCTTTAAAATATTTTCGGAGCAATGTTTCCATAAATACACAACACAAATAGGCGGGCGGAGGGGAGGGGAGGCCGTCAAGGGAACGAGGGAGTCGAAAACAGGCACGCACCGAAATTCGGCTCGGTATGAGTGTTTATGTATCTGTGTGGGTGGCCGTAAGCAACAGTGAAGGAAGAATAAACAAAAGCTCTGCTCGGCTATTGTTTGCTTAGGCATACACACTCTCCAACACACACACACACACACACACACATACACACACACAGCAAGTCGCACACCCACAGACACACAGCGAAAAAGAGTGACTGAAAATTCATAATTCCCTGAACCACACTGCGTATACGCAACGCTGCCAGCGCTTAAATCGCGTTGCGAGAAATTGTATGAATAATAAAAACCAAAATTGGCCTTCAAGTGAAACGAAATGAAATTAGACAAAAGTTCTGATGACTTTCCGCGGCCAGAGGAGCCCACTGAACGGCAGAACGGGACCAGAGAAGTGGAGGACCAGCCGACAATTTGTCAATTGACGCGCACCCAGGCGCTGGCAGCTCCTTCCGCCCGACTGCCTCTCAATGCCAGGACACCAAGTCAATTTTCATAGACATTTTACTGCAGTCCATCATTTTGCCCGCCCGCCCCAGTGTCCTTTGGCACGGTCTTTAGAGCTTTTCGAGTCCATCTGGCTGGAATAAATACATTTGCCTTCATGGCGGGATCGCCGGTCCTTCCTCATTCGCTCGTCTAATCGAGGGCGCTCTGTGGACTCCGTTTCCATGGGGAATGGGTGGCGACATCAAAGAGTTGGGGATGGCTTCCGAGGGCCCAAGGGTCCAAGGGGGCAGCTAGCAGTCGGTGGTAGTGGCCAGGACTTCCAGCCGCTCCTCTGGCAGCGCCACGGCCTCTGGCTCCTCCGGTGGCCCAGCAGGCTCCTTCCGCTCCTCCTGGTCCTCCTGGTCCACCTGGTCCACCTGGTCCTCCTTGGGGCGCTGCTCCTGCTGCTGCACTGCGCTCTGGGGGCGACGCCTGGACTTGGTCCTAGTGTCCTTGGCCCTGGCAGGACTCGCACTCTCAGCCCGCGTCGGCGGCTGTGGCTCCGTGGCCTCGTAGGCACTCAGCCAGAGCAAGGTCGCCAGCGTGGTCATCAGGCCACCCATGATGGCCCACTCCCAGCGCTGGTAGAGATCGGCGGACACGCCCGCGTAGCGTCGCAGGACGAGCTGCAGCGCCAGGTGGAGGATGTGCTCCACGCTGCACCAGAGCCACAGGGCCAGGACCTCCATGACGGCCACGCCCAGCACCAGCTCGACCAGGAAGGCGGCCAGCCAGCCCATCCGCTGGCGGTAGCGCCTCGGCAGGACCTCCATGTCGTGCAGGAAGTGCAGGATGGCGCAGTAGGCGATGTGGCCCGCGTAGACGGTGCCCGGGATCACCGGGAAGCGCTCGATGTCCAGGAGACAGCTGCCGCGCATCCCGAAGTGCACGACGCTGGCGATCAGCAGTACCAGGGTGGAGGTCATCTTGGAGGGGAGTGCGACCGAGATCTGGCTAGTGTTCTCTGAATTTATTTTGCGATCTTTTTTGTACTCTGAGCCGGAATTTGGAAAGCCGAAAGGGTGTGTGTGTCAGCTCCAACGAAACGTTATGAATTACGAGTAGCTGGTTGACCAGCAAGTGAAATTCCGACTACTTTAACCCGGTCTATGTGATCCGCCCGAAAATAGACAAACCTATATTTCGCTTAGAAGGAAGTTCAAAGGTGTTTTCAACAGATACTTTAAAAGGAGGTCTTTTAACTAATTCAATTCGGTCACAGCCTAATCTCTAGGCAAGATTTTTTTTAAGACCTCTAGTAAGCAGGTGGATTAAGTCAATTTTACAATTACAATTTTTTAAATAGGTTGTAATGCAACCTACTTTTCGTGTAGGGACTCATCATTTCCTAATGGTATTCCAAAACCTATGGAATAAATGGCTTTTGGGATTTAAAAATGTCAGGAAAAGCTCAAAGGCAGCGTTAATCTTATTGTTCTTTCGAAGACTTAACACGCTGGCCGAAGTCCGCGAGCCCTGAGCTAATTCTGGGCTAAGTCATATTTCCAATTAATTGTAATTCGCCCTGGCGCAGACAATTTCCATGCATTCAGCAGTGCGCCAGGTCATTAGTGGACCCTCAGTCCTCCGCCCCGCCCCCCTAATCCCTTGTCACGCCCATTTATGTTCATAAATTATGCAGTCAACCTCTGATGCTCATTGACCCAAAGCATCCCCCCCCCTATCCGCCCAGTGGGGCAGCTGTCGAAATGTTATTTCTTTCCTTTCTGCCGCTTTTTTTGTGTTGCCGGGCAGGGAAAACCTTTTGATCCCTTCCGGCTTAGCTGGGACTAAAAGTAGAGCACGACGAAAATAAAATTAAAAAACAGACAGCAGCGGGTGGGTTAATCGGGAGTAGGGTAGCAGGGTGGGCCTTTTATCGCCGGAGACAACTTTAAATTTATTGCAAACCGAAGCGGACAGAAGCCAAGGCCAAGTCGAAGGCGAAATTATTTATTTGCCTAAGATGTCGCTCCTTTTTCGGACACACCAGCGTTTCTTCGATTAGTTCGATTTTTGTTCTATTCCGGGCAAAACAATATTTTGCCACAGTCTGGATCTCTGGGAGTTGGCTTTGATTAAAAGCGGCGTGGCAGATTGGCATGTGCCCCCGTCCCCCGTCCATCCCCCGACCATACTGCCCTGTCAGTCCATTGAAAGTTTTGTTTTCCCCACATCCACGCACGTACAATGGACTTGGGGCGCTGGGGAAGTGAAGTCCCCTAAGAACGCTCGCTATTTGCTTATGTAGATTTCGACCAAACTTTCGCATTTATTCTGGACGCCGTTGTCGAGCAAACAATGTTGCAACAAAAGGGGTCACCAGATCGGGCCGATATGAAATATGAGATGTGGCCCCTTTGTCTCCTCTGCCGCTCCCTCCTCGACTCGGGCATTTTTATACGTATTTATGTTAAATTCATGATATTTAAATTAGTTAGCCAACAGTTTGTCCTTGGTCCCTCGTTGGCTTGCCCTCGCCCCCGACCCCTGACCTTTGCCCTTTGGGGCCGGCGTACAAAGAACCACCCTGCTGCAGTGACCAAACATTCAATTATGAGGCCTCGAATCCGATTCTGACTCTGTGTCCCGGCGCCTCAGCCCCACTTTGGCTTTAGCCCTGGCTCTGGGTCTGGATCTGAATCTGGCTCCGGCTCCGGCTCTCGGCTTAAGCTCATCTGCCATTAGCATTTCAAATGCCACGCATGGCGAGAGGCGGGGAGGGGGGCGTCAAACTTTTACCATTTGCCTGCGAGCGGCAAACGACAAAAAGCAAGGCAAGCTGGCAAAAGTTTGCCATCATATATCTTGTCAGTGTGCGATGCATACGTTATCGGCGGCGCCCTTCTTTTCCCCCCCCCCTTTCCCCTTGCCACAGTGGTCAAGTAAATGAGTTTTCCTGTGGCTTTTCCACTTTTGTTTTTGCGTGCTTTGCCATTTGACAGATCAAAGACCGACTAATACACAAGCAAACAAAACACACACTCGCACGGATCGGATGCCGCAACGGAAATGGATATTTAATTAAAGTTCTTGGCTTTGTCGTCGGCTTTTCTTTGTCTCCCGTTCGAATTTCCCCGATGGAAAATTGAAATTGCTTAATGTCCAAATGATGGCCACAAAACTCTTAAGCAAAGGTGTGCAAATGTTTGTTTGAGCACGTGTCGCATGTCGCCTAAGTCCCAAATCAATATCAAAGTGGATCTGCCTAAATTGATAATAGTGTTATTTCAATTATTCCCCAAGAAAATAGGAAATATAACTGAAATTGTGAAAATATGTAGGCAAATAAAGATTTGCTTACACTATTTCGGCACTAAGTAGCGGGTAAGAAATGTTTGATATTTAAACTATATATGAAATAGTTACATTTTAAGAAAGCTTTCCTTCCTTTGATCCTAACGGAGTTTAGAGTACGGACTGAAGGATTTGGGTGTGGAGGTGTAGGTGGTTCTGAGCGCTGGCGACGAACTTTATGACTTTTATCTTGGCTTGGAGTTCGAGTCACAGGAAAAAGCCGAATTGTTGACTCTCTGCCCCTTTAAAAAACAAATTTCCGTTGCCACCCACTGACCATAGAGCCACCTCCATTGCCAGCACCACCTCCATCCTTCCAGGGCTCATCAGTTGAGTTTTTAAACTGCCTCACGGCCAAATGCATAAATATTTCCACTGCCAGCCGGCCTCGCCCTCTTTTTGCCGCCTTTCGTGTCCGTGTTTTCCGCCACCACTTGAGTCCGCCTCCTGTTTCATGCACTTTTAAAAATAATCCATTTCCAAATCTATTTATTAAATAGTTAGGAATTAACGAATGTCCGGAAACAAAAAAACAATTTAAGCCGATTCGAAGACTTTTAATTCAATTTAATATTCTTGAACTTGTAAAAGTACGAACATTCTTTTTTTCTTTTTTAATTTATTGTCAAAATTTAAAAACAGAAAAATTATAATTACATTGATTGTAACCTAATACATTTTCGTTATAAAAAATGGTTGTTAATAACAATGGCATATTACGATGGCATAAGTTCACGACCTTTCCTCTTCAATTTGTTCTATTCTGAGTCTTCTAAGTGTACCAGCCACGTAAAAACTTAAACACGGGCATTTTTCATATAAATTTATTTGGGAGGCTGTCCATGTTGTCGGCCCATGGAGAAACATAGGCGGGGCAAACAGACTGGGCGCTAAATTTGCATATTTGCAGCAAAGCAGCGCAACGCAAAAGTGTCATAAAAATTCAACATTTCAATGAATGGAAGTCAAAAACAACAAGAGCAACGGTCATGGGAAGGGCCAGTTCTGGGCAGCTAAATGAAAAGGCAATAAAAATGTTATACGGCAGCAAATGCCGTGACAAGAGATAGCAAACGACGTCCAGCCGGAATGTGGAAAATTTTGAAATGATTAAAGACCAAGGAAAGACACAATCTCTGTATCGGGCTTTAGGGACAAGCATTTTTATTGTCAATTTCGTTGAGCTTTTGAAATTATTCAGCACACTAACTGAGTGGTGTGGTAGGGATTTGATGACGGAGCTCAGGGTTTAACTACAAAGAATTTTGTATCGCTAACAAGCTTAAAAAGAACAGGACCGAAACCAAAATCATGAGTAATATATTGCCCTGACTCATTTTCAGTTCTCCGAGTGTAGTCTCCTCCCGAGTACGATTTGTCATCGCCGCCCACAGTAATCTGATTGTCTAACTAAGCTCGGTTAGTTCAAGAATATGATATTATTCAGAAGTCCTTTTACAAATTAAATGGACTAATTATAAGTACAAGTACAAGTACATCTAAGGAATCACTAAAACCCGTTGGTCACAGCAATATTGTTGCGTTGAATCAGGTTCCATCTACTCGCCGAATTCGTGTTTACCCACGGAATGGAAATCCGCGATACATAAGCAGCCGGTCGTCCTTCCGCGCTTATTTTGATGCCGTTTCCCATGTTTTGTTTAATCATTTTCGCCGCGCACTCTAGTCGCAGTGTTCGCCGCCTTTGGACGGATTTTTGCATAATGAAATTGGGACACGGGCACAAAGTGAGCTGCGATGCCGACATCATCGAGTTACAAATTCGTTTACGTTCACGTCCACGTTCCCTTCTCTTTATTGCTCGCCGATGGCGGACGGAATATTCGGAAAACAGGAAAAACAACAGCCATGGCGCGCAAATTTTGTAGGTTTTTCTCACTTATTTTTCGGCTCTCGTTGGCTCTCGGGCTTTTGTTTTTCGTGGCAGATTGCGTCAGATATTAAATTTATTTACGCGAAATTCGCACGTTGGGCTCTCTCATATTGCTCCGCCCCCGAGGAAGGCGGGGGCGTGGCAGGGGGTTCTGATACCCTAGCCGAGCACGAAAAGGCTTGTTTCGGGAAATTTCTCCAGTGACAGCCACATGATATAGAGCCAAAGTTTGCCCGCTTTCGAAATCCCTCTTCCGGGGACTTTTCTTCCAGAAAATTCCGTATTGATAAAAAAGCAATGGAAAGAGCTGCTTTTGATAGAATCTGACTTAATGAGCAAACATAATGGGCAGTGGCGGAAAGAGTACGATGCACATGTGTCTACACTCGGAGAAAAATTTAAAACGCGAGAATGAAAGGAGTCGAAAGCACTACACGAGTTTTTATAAAATAGCGTCAAACGAAATCAATAGTACGAACATATTATTAGTACAAAAAATGTATAGTAAACAGAAAAAGATTTTTTAGTTTTGGTAACACTTAAATTACTGCAAAAACCCTTCCTTGAAAATCACATGTGCACCTTACTGTTGTCTTATTTTATGCTGCTTTATAACTACATATTTAACTGCTAATTTGTTTGCATATGTTATGTCAGGTTATGTAAAATGACGAGTCTAAAGGCTTTAACGAACCACTTTGGGAAGTACTCTTAAAAAATTCATAAAATGTTGTTTCTATTTTACAATAATTTGTTCTTTTCACTTACCATTTTTTGTTCATAATTACTAGCCCAAAAGAACAAAAGTGTACCAAGCTCCGACACACAACTAAAGCACCATTTTTAAGTGCATTTACACAAAACCGGAACAATCCAAAGGGAGAAAGCCTCTTGTTTCCAATTAATATTTTTTTCCGCTCGGTGCTGCGCGTTGTTGGCGCTTTTTTGGCGCGGATTACCAACTCAAAAATGCAACCATTTGTATGTGTTTTTTGTGTAGCCAAGAGAAAAGGGTACACCGCACAAAATGTTACCGGGTTGTGCGGAAAAGAGTCAAAAAGAAAATATGGCAGCAATTTCAGTAATTTAAAGTCGTATTCGTCCTTTGTGCACCAGTGTTTTATTACCCTTTTTTAGTATACAGCACCTTTTGAAATTCGATGGCCATTTCCATTAGCATTTCTTTCTTCGAGTGTAGGGATAGGGGCTTATTTCTATGGGTGGAAGTTTTTGAATTCTACGCGCGTCCATGGCGGGGGGATTACGTTTCAATTAGGCACTAGCCGGAATCCGAAACAAAGTTTCTGGTAGCGCAAAGCTGATTGGACCAGATCCGACTTATTAGCTGCTTGTGAGGCTGATTACTCGGTTGGGAGAAGGATTTTTGGTGGATCCAGTGTAGCAACTCTTAAACGTATTCCGCGAGTGATAAGGCTGGATCCAAGGCAATGAGCTGCCCCGTACTGAGATTTGAAAGTGCCAAGGAAGCCCACAAAATGTTGTAAACAAGGTGTAACGGTCTAAAAAAGTTAGACAAGACAAAAATAAGTTCAAATTTCAAGGTCTGAAGTTGCTGTTCTTCTTTCACTTGGATGGTTCTTCACCATTTTAAAGAAAATACTTTATATTTTTTAGTTCAGTATTAACTAATCTATGGTATATAGTGGCTAAATACATCGAGAACATCCACCAATCCAAAGGACGGGCTTAATGATTTAACCGAGCGTATTTATCTATTAAAATAGTTAGTTATTCCGGCTATTCGACATAAACATTATAGAAACTAGGCAACTGCTTTAACGCGGAAATAGACAGGCAATAGCTTATCCTGTTTGCGGCATAAATAGCCATAACACCCGTGTTCCCACTAAAGGGCACACAAATACGCCAGTCGCTTTCAGGCCGTACACAGTTAATTGAACTGTTTGTGGACTGCATAACATGCGAATTTAAATGTTTTCACTGCCCGGCGTTATTTATGACCGCCGCCGGAGGCTTGGCCAAACGAATCGAATATAAATATTTAATAAGCATGCAGGCGCAGGGAAAAGCGCGACCGATATTGCATGTGTGTGAGTGTGTGGCAGGACATTCAGGATGTGGATGGCGGGGACGCACAACGAGTGCTGCACAGGGGCATTTAAATCATAGCACAACTTGATCCGTGAGTGACGTGAGCAGCTCTTAGTCGTCCCTTTTGCCCAGCAACTGGCAACCATCCTTCTTCCCTGGCCTTGGTTCCCTAGACCGAATCTCCATATCCTGAATATCTGCCGGGGGAAATGTGCAGGGATCGAAGCTTGTCACGACAACCTTTCGCCTGTCAAATCTGCTTACAATTTTTATGATGGCTAGGCGAGTGTCCTGACCCCCCCCCCCATCCCCCCATAAACTGAAACTGAAGAACTCCATTTGCTTGTTGCTCCTTTACAGACCGAATACCTTGGCATCACCTACTTAGAGTCGAATCGACAGCGGACTCAGCACTTCAGGACTCAAAGGACTGGACACCTCGGACCACTGGAGTGGTCGGCCGATTGGTAAGTCTGTCTGGCTGAAAACATCTTAAATATTCAAGAGCTGCCGGGATTCATTGGTCGGAAGGGGGTGCACAGGGGAATGGGCGGCGGCCTCGTTTCGGGGTTAATTAAAATACAGAATACACTTTGACAAAATGCCATTTAATCTACTCAGCAAATCCCGAAAAAAGCAGGCGGCAAATAAATTATGCGCATATTTGTGGCCTCAACAACAATAACGAAACACAACCGACGGCCGGAAGGAAAGGCGAAGTCGGCCAAAAGAAAAATAAAAAGGCTCATTGTGATTTGCATTTTCGGCCTTGTCGGTGTGCCATTTATGACAGATTTCTGTCGATGAACCGCTGCCTGGCAACCCTCTAATGCTGTGGGTGGTCGCGGGTGGCGGTGGGTGGGTCCATCTATTAATTACAACAACAATACTACTAATCAGCCGGGAATCGTGGAGCGGCGACAGGGGACGGGGGCGGGCGGTATTAAATCGTCTTCAGTGTTAAATGAGCCGATGAGTCGCATAAATTTCCAAATGGCGACTGTACTTTTCGGCTAACAGGGTCAGGATGCTTAAGCATCGGCGACGGGGTCAAATCTGTTCTCATTTTACTTTGAGGGCTAATTTCCAAAAATGCCTTTAAGTCACCGACCTACATTTTTATGCCACACCGCTCCGAAGAAGTTGACTGGTTTTACTCACCTGGAAACGACCATTTAAATAACTTTCCATACAAAACACATCACCTTGTTTATGTTTAAGTTAATAATTTATTTTTTGGGCATACAAATTACTTAATTAAACCCCAAGGCCAATACAAATTTCAAATATATTGATTTATAAATTGTAGCATTTAATTAAATAATTAATTGTTCATACATTAGGATTGTCAAGAAAGAAAGCAACCGAAGTTTAAAGACCGCAAATCGATTTTTAAATACATTTTTCGATCGTTTCTATGACAGCTATTTGATTTACATCGGTATCTTTACCTCCTTTTTTTCTTTTTTTTATTTTCCAAACATTCATTGACTGAATCATTTTTCTCATCATTAACATATATTATATTTATTTAAGTATTTGCTTAAAACCAACATTTATTTTTAATTATTTTTCCAATTAATCCCCTTCTGAAATTGATTAATTTAAAATTTAAGAACTATTTCTCTGCTAAAACAAATAAAATATGCCAATATGCTCACATTTTCATTTGTTGTCTACCTAAACGTTTAATCCATACATTTTTTTAATGATCCGAATTGTTTTTCTACATCAAAATTCAAATACATTTTTTGTAGATAAAATTTCATTCAGGTAATACTTGCAATTAAACGTCAAAAACGTTCGCCGTGCTGTCATGGTATAAACGGCTGCTTATGAATTCAGCTCCCAGCCCAATCAATTCTATCAATATTAACGTTTTGCTTATTAACTTCGTTTAGTTGGTTAGGGAACTCAAGAAGCCAGCACCCACCGTTTATCCCTTCCCCTTGCGAGATGTTTTGCTATATTAAATATTTATGCTGCGCTGGTTAAGGGCTTGCCGTCATGGTGGATCGAATCGGATGGATTTTGCATTATTAAACCGAGTCTTGAACAACTAATCAAACTTATGCAATTATCGCTGCTGCTTATTCAGTTTAATGCGCATTTATCTGCAGAGCAGGCGGGGCAAAACAACAACGAACTCCCATTAAAATCCGGCTGAGTTGGCCCAATCGCAACGGGTGGCGTCCTTCGGGGAAGGCGTTCGAGAACAACCCCAATCTGCACAATCGAGCACAAACACACTCTCGAATATAATTTATTTATTTAGGACAAGTTCGTTTAAATACCACAAAAATCACTATATCAATGTTTAAGGGTTACATGTCATGCAGGTAGACATTTTCTAAAATTGTTAATCAACTGCTAACCTCTCTAAGATTTTAAGGTGGAATTCGACATTATTTTGAAAAGACAAGAAAGCCCTAATGTTAAAGAACCAAGAAGCACTCACATTGATTTTTCGAAGCTTTAAATTAAACCCAACCAGATTGGGATGGAAGAGATCTTACGATTTCATTTGGTAAATGTTCAGTCATATTCGTTCTTCGTGTATAAGTGAATTGATAATATGGTAATTGAAAAGTTTTCCCGAAATGATTGCGTGAAATGAGCCTCGCTTAAGCACAGAACCCAATGGCTTCGCAGCTGAACAGAAGAGTGGAAACCCCACGAGCGTTCTCCGTGTAATTCCCCGAATGAAATGAAAGTCAGCAGATAGCGAAATTTGTGAAAAGTAAGGCGAAAAAAGCGCGAAAGCAATATTTGGGTAAGCTCGACCGAGGCCGTGGCAATAATAATAATAATAACTCACAAATAAATATTGAAATGGAAAAAACCGCCGGCCATATCAGTGCTCCTGTTCGCGTAAGGAGGGGAAAGGAGGGCAAGGAAATAAACAAAGCCAAAATGAAATGAACTGTAATCAATTTCGAGTTCGAGCCGTGGGAGGGTGAAGTGGGGGGTGGTGGGATACGGTGGTTGGCGGCGGGTGGCGGCGGCAGGACAAGGACGCGGCGATGGCTGGACGATAATATCCCCGGCAATTTATTGTAAGGTCCTTCTGCCTCGAACAGCCCAGCCAACTATTAACGTTTTCGCTGGAAAAATCAAGTCAAAAATATTTATAAATAAAATACAAGTTGACCAGAACCGCAAAAGTGAAAAGAATTATTAGCCTGGGCGATAGCGTTGGCGGCGAGGAAATGTTCGAGGGAAATATATAAATACATTTACATGTAGGAGGGAGGTCCGAAGGTTGGAACACCATTTGGGCTCACGCTTTTGAGACAGGAAGTCTTAGGAACTCTTAAAAAGCTACATTTTATTAGATATAAGGTGACACAAGGACCACAATGAGTTTCTACCTGGAAATATCTTAAAATATATTTCCAAAAATTATTTTTATTTCATTTTTGACTTTGTACTTCACGCTACTAACTAGCTCTCCTTCTGAGATAATATTCGAGCTATAAAATAAGCAACATATACAATTTCAAATACATTTTCCGACTGTTAAGGGCACAAAATAAATATTTGGCCACCCAAACTTAACCGCAAGCTATAGACCCATTGAAAAGTATGGTGTAGTAGAATATTTTGGATTTGAACAGCCTGCTGTTAGCACACTTGTGTTTTCTCTGTTCTATTTTTTCGTTCCCTTCCCTTTTTTGTAATTTAGACTGTTTTTTGTAAAAGTTTGCCGCAAATTTTTTGGTCCTTTTTTGCTTTTTAACGATTCAACTTTTGTTAGCTTTAGCGGCGTGGCCGATTTTTCTTTTTAATTTGGCATGGCCAGTGAAATTTATGAAATCTCGCACAGTTGCCGATAACAGTCGAGTGGTTGGAGGGGTTGAGCCAGGTGGTGCAGGGTGGTGCAGGGTGGTTCATCTGGAGCCATGGACGAAATCAGAATCAGCACGAAAGTGGCCAACGAAAAGTGTCTAGTGGTGGCTCTGTGTTCTCTCCGGCAGCTCCTTTCCTTGTATTTCTATGCACCGAGTGGTAATTAATTTCCACAGCCATTGCGCCCAAGTGAACGAGCACACTGAGAAAAGAGCTTTCAATTGATTATATTTTTATGAATTATAATTTTCTTTTAAGTACCCTTGATAATGTTGCGCAATAAATATTATAATTATATATTGAGATATATTTGCAATACAAACTATGAAAATACATGTGTATATATCAGAGTTATGAGAGATAAAATTAGGGGTGCTCCAGAAGTCTCTTCCAATCAGATTCTTACTGGAATGCGAGTTGGATTGGAAGAGATTTGTGGAACAACACGGAATGGGAAAGATGGCCTTAAGCTGATGTCCATGAAAAGTTTACACACTTTAAGATGTTACCCAAAGGTATTATTACATAATAAGATATTTAAAAAGATAAAGTTTAAATATTTTATTTTTAAAGTGTTTGTAGATGCATTGGTATAGCTTGTACTATTTAGCTTTTGTTTAGTCCATCAGTCAATGCTGCATCCATTTGCGATCGTCTAGGAGAGTAGTTTCCATTGGTACTGTACTTGGAGTCGATCGTTTTTCTCGCAGTGCACATGCACACGCTGAAACAGTTATGTGCAGTTATGCTGTGGGTAAATAGGCGGTGGGTGGCGGGGGGTGTGGCACCCCGTCCAGTCTGCAGCTTCCTTTCGCCTGGCTATTCTCTGCACATGCAGCAGCGCACTTTATCAATTTTATGTCGACTATAATTGCATTAAATTGAGTTTCTGCCAGCGAGCCGAGCAGCCACGCCCCCGCCCGCTGGCCGCCCACTTGGGAGCCTTCTCCGGATTCCTGGTCGGTGCGATAGGAGCGCTGTGCATATATTTACATGGCCATATTAAAAAGTTGCCTGCAAATGAAGTTATTGTTTAAAATGGGCGGCAACAAATTTATGAACTTGTCGGCGGGAGGGGAGCGGGCGGTGGAAGCGGGGCTGTAGGTGACTCCGCATTAAAGCAATCTGCAGCAGCCACTCCTGCGATGCTGGCGGATCGGGCCAAAGGATGCGTCGACGCCCACGAGGCGTGGCCAGTCGGCTCTTCTCACGGCCGGGAAATGAAATTATTGATTCGGGCCGGGATTCCGAGGGGGGGGGACGTGATTCCGGGGGGGCGAAGGAGACACGAACATGACACCGCATGAAATCTGACAACAGACGGGAAATAAGAAATTGAAAGCCTCGACTTGCCTGACGCATGAAAATGGAGGCCCACACACATGCCAGCCCCCCGCTCCCCTGCCCCCACCGCTTTCAGGACCTCGTCTCGAAGGGCGGCGGGTGTGGGCGTGGGCGTGGCACACATCAAATGACAAACGAGTTGCCGCTGCATTATTGAATTAAACGCGCAGGCGACACACACGGACACCTCCTTGGTGGACCGTCTTCCTGCGTCTGTGTTTTGTTAATAAGCAAGGCGGATCGGCAATTTATTGGCCATTGTATTGGCCATGTGCAGGCCGTATTGGAGCCTCAGCCTGCTTTGGCATTGCCTCGCAAAAAGTCGCAGCAGACGGCTTTAAAAGTTGCTGGAACTTTTCTGCACTAAGGGAAAAATGTCTCCTGACATTCTCCTTTTCTTTAAGACAGCCCATTTCCCAAATTTATACTACTGGGGCTGGTGTCCCCGAGCTTCAGGCGTTTGGACAAGGGTCCGTTGGCCATTCCGCAGACAGGTACAACATTTATTTATTTGTTTTAGTTTTTATTTATCCGCTATTCGATGGATAAAGAGGGTTCGGAAAGGCAAAGTAGGTATATGTGGTATACATACAAGAGCGCCACTGAATTTCTATTTTGTAAATTCTATTTTGTATCTCCTGTTTTGTATCTCCTATGTTGTATCTCCTATTTTGTATCTTCTATTTTGTATCTTCTATTTTGTATCTCCTATTTTGTATTTCCTATTTTGTATCTTCTATTTTGTATCTCCTATTTTGTATTTCCTATTTTGTATCTCCTATTTTGTTTCTCCTATTTTGTATCTTCTATTTTGTATCTTCTATTTTGCATCTTCTATTTTGTATCTTCTATTTTGTATCTTCTCATACCTTTGTATTTATTCTTCTGTTGATTGTAAAGTATTTAATATTACCTGCGAAATGCTAGCAAATGAATCTTTTTAACTCTGACATATTAAAGTATTTGTATCGTATCCAGGAATACTCATTATCTTTGAGCTGTCCCATCCTTGCACCTCTTTTCCGCAGTGTCCTTGAGTGATGGCCAGTGCCGAAGGCTCCGGCTTCGGCCTTGGGATCAAATTGGGCCACTCCGATCTGGGGGCAGCAATTTCGGCGCTGGTAAGCAGTTGCTTTGACTAATTTGCGCCAGTTCCCGATTGCGGCCCGTATTTAAATGAATTTCCCCGCCCCGTCCGCTCCCCACCCCTCCCCTCCCCGGCGATATAACGGTCTATTTAATTGTAGCCAAGACAGACGCTGGCGGAGAGCCTTGGCCGCCCGAATCTCGTGTTTGTAGCCATCTAATGAAGTTGCCCGCTGTGGAGAGCGAATGGAAAAAGGGAAAAGGGAAAACGGAAAACGGAACAGAAACAGAAACAGAAACCAAAAACGGAAAGAAACTCTGGGGCCCGGCTGAAAAAGACGCACACGGCGCAGTGGGAATGGAAATGGGAATGGAAATGGGAATGGGCCGGAATGGGCCGTGGGTCTAGGCCAACAGCAGTTGCCTAGGACCCTCATTTATTTTCACTTTAATCAAAGTGTATGGCAACGAGGCAACAACGATGACGAAGCGCCACCGACCGCAGATGCTCGATGCTCCAAGCTCCGTGCTCCGTGGTCCGCGGGGGGGTGGAAAATGCGAGGGGCTGCGAAAATGGTGGGGGGTGGCTGATGATGGAGGATGCTGAACAAATTTGGCTTGGCATGCCCAAAAGAATTCTAAAGCGTAAAATAACAAAGACTCGACGGCGGGCAACCAAAGGCATAGGCGAAGAAGATGGAGAAGGAGAAGGGGATGAGAAGGAGGAGGAGGAGGGGCAACAGGAGCAAGGATACGAGGAAAGGGGAGCGAAGAAAAAGAAAGTAGTTGTGTTTTAATGCGAGCACCGAGCTACACGTTATCCTTTCAGGCTGGAAACAAAAGCAAAACCAACACAGATTGAACACCCTCCTCCCCCTCTCCTCACCACTCCCGTTAAATGGAAAAAGTAAGCTAATTAGTTAATGAAAGATATTTTCCTTTGTTCAAGAGAGAGACTGAGCGAAACGCGGACGAATAAGATACAGAAATTGATTTCGCCGAAGATTCCCCTTTTATTGTTTCATTGTTGCGAGAGTTCGCGCCACTCGCCTACCTTTTTCCCTTGCAGAGGAAAAATTGACTTTCAACCTCGTTGAGGTTAAATTGGGTATCTTGGCACTGCATTTTATTTTATTAAGTGTTTTATTTTTGAATAAAATTATTTTAAATTATGTTTGTTCTTTGTTTAACTTTGAAATACGAATTTTAAGATTAATGAAAGTTGGCAATGCTAAAATTGCAAACAAGAAAAGCACAGACTGCGTTTATAATACCCGTATACCCGTACTATATACACAAAAGCTACTGCTTACTTTTCAAGTCATAAGAAAATCCTCACAAAAATTTTGAGATTCAATCATAGACAATTCCTTGGAACTCCATTTCCATTTGCCTTGATCGAATTGGCTGTTAAAAGGATCAAGAAATGTATAATATAGTGTAATTCTGTGAGAATAATTTTATATGTTTTTTTTTCGATTTAGTTTAAGCTTTAAAAATAAAACATTGTCGTGGGTTATTCCTGATTGTGACCCCATCTTGTGCCAGAAAACCGATGGCCTTACCTGGTCCCCACCTTCAGCTCGATAGGCTTCTGTTAATTTAAAAGGACAAACGTTCGCTTGGGGTCCCTGCGAAATTCGCTCGTGCAGGAAAAGTGGTGCCTGCTTTGGGGCCACCCACGAGGAACTGAGAGTCCAGCGCGGTTTGCCGTGTGTAGGCGTAGGCATCTGCAATATATGTAAAGTGCATACCCTGGGCACACAACCCCCTGCCACGCCCCCGCCCCCCGCCCACGGGTCTCCCGGGCGCCCTTTGGCTGCCACGTCGATTGTGGAGCTGCCGCCTTTGTTTGGCAATTTCGCCCCGTTCGCTGCTCATTTTCCGCTTTCTTTTCTTTCTTTGTGCACAAACCCCCCACCCCTGCATAATTCTGCTTGCCTGGCCTGCTCCCCAGCCCTTCCCCCCGCATTTCCCCACGGGCAGACCAGTGTCCAGTACTTTGTTGCGCTTTCTGGTCCGTGGTCAGCGGCCCGTGAGCTCAGTGCCCTTTTGTAATGCAAAATTGTTTTGCTTGAATAAATCATAAGCTTAAAGCGCTGCACTCGAGTTTAAAGTCAGTCAGCAGTGTCCTTCGGGCACTCGATCTGTAATCGGCCATTCGGCGGAGATTAAGCGCAGGAGAAATGTTACTGGGTTCCTGCATCCTTTTCGCAACAGACATTTCTAGACATAAGGTGGAATCAGGATTGTGTCATGAGAAATTTTAGCGAATGTCCTTCATTTTGCTAGAATCTATATAACGTGGATTCAAAACTCCATACAAATCGAAAACAAAAGGATTATTTTCCGTTTTAAAAATAGAATAACTCAATTACAGTAGTCCGTTTTCGCACACTCCTGGTGCGAATCGCCCGTTGCGAGGACATCCGCAGTGATAAAACCTGTCTAATCTCTTTTTTCGGCTGACAAGTGAACGGGTGTCCCTTTTGGGAGTCTGTTATCCTTTTCTGCTCAGATTGCTGGGCGATGTTGGCTTTTCCTTTGCCATTTTCCAGCTTTGCGACTCACTCCTTCTCTTCACTTTAGACGCACTTTACTTTTTCTGCATTAGAAAAAAATCATTGGGGAGAAAGAAAACGGGACATGACAGCCTCCTGCCGAGTCCTGCAGAAAATTGAGCGTGCAATTTGGCTTTTCTTTTCAATAATTTTCCATTAGACAAGAATACGATCCACGCAAAAAAAGGAACAATAAAAACAGGCGATGGGCTGGCGAAAAATCGAATGCGTTGGCACAAAAAAGGGGGCAACCATTGGCCAGGCAGTGTAAATGATGATAGATGTGGGGTTGCGGGGTCCGAGTGGGGAAGCCACGGGGTGGATGACTTGCTCACACACTCACCTCCGTGCCAGCAAGTGTGTGTCCGTATATATAAATATATATAGCACCGATGCGAACGAGGATGACGACGACGTGGCCGTCGACGACGACACTTCTGGTTCAGTGAAGCATAAGAAATTCTCGAATGAATCGCTCTGTTGACGCTTGAGTAGACTTGAAGCGATAAGCGGTTTTTGTCCCATATACAAAAATATATCTAGTCGCGATTCCCTTTGTCTGCTGGCCCGTCAGCCCGCCAGTCCACTGGCCCCCCCCAATCGATCCGGTGCACCCATTCAAACAATAACTTTAAGCTTAGGCGAGAGTTTCCGACTTGCTGGGGCAAATTCAAACCATTCTGCGGTTAACCCCGAAGGTTTTCTGACCCCTAACTACGACGGGGGAGAGTTACACTGACACTTAGGTACCACAGAATTGATTCTTCGATATTCTTCCCCTATTCGTAGGGAACACATTAAGAATACTTAAGAGTACTCTTGACTAAAACCTGTAACTAAAATGTAATATAACTGAATAGACAAACTAATTATGCATACAATTTGCAAGCTAATTAGATCTAAGGCCCTAGGCTAATCTTAAATTCTTAATAATCATAATTATGCAGAGATTCTGATGCCACCGTGCGTATGCGTGATATGGCCGACCAACCGATAGCTCATACGCCTTGTTGGCCCAGCCTTGAGCAATAACCCAAGCTATCCCCATCCTTATCCCCCTCCCCCCATCCCCTGCCCCCTCGCCAGAAGTCTGGCCTAATGGAATTAATCAAATGTCATGCTGATGTCGCACAAATGTAAAAAGTTCCTCAGGCGGTGGTCGGTGCTGTTGGCGCTCCTGTTCATTGGCACTAGTGTCAGATGTTTAAAGTTTCGGACGGCGAAGCCGCCGCATAACTAGTTAACAAGCATTTGCCGCAGGCACTCGGCGATTGCAGGACGACAGGACGATGGGACGATGGGACGACAGGACAAGCGGTGAAGAAAAGGAGGGGAAAGGGGAGGCAGGACGATACAAGGACGACGATGCCCATTAAATTGTTGATCTTGGGCAGGCGGCAGCATCTGTTCAATACCGCAGGCGACACACAGAAGGCAGCGCACACACTCGCACATATGGACACTCGCAGGACCCGTTTTCGGTGTCCTGATTCTTTTCGCCCCTGGGGCAACATGTGTCTGTGTCTGTGTCCGTGTCCGTGTCCGTATCCCTGTCCGTGTCTATGTCCGTGTCCGTGTGCCGCCATCCCGGGCGGCAAAATCTGAAACCAATTTGCTTCCCGTCCCCGCCGTCCACTGCTGCATTCTATTTCAGCGCAACCATTGCCACTCAATTTGAATTATGGGCACGGGTCAAAGCCTTGCAAAATGTGATATCGTGGGCCCAGAGGCTTGTCGCGATTCCATCGATCCAGGAGCAGAGGCAAAATACGTCCGAATGGGTTATTTATGCATATTTTCGTTATTTTCGCTTTTCCTCACAGTCCAATTTGTTCTCATTCGGTGAAATATTATGATTTTCGATTCCACGCAGAACTAAGTAGACCATATATCATATGATTAAAGTTAATATGAACATTTAGACTGCTTAGAAAGACTGTTTGTTTGGATAAGTGCCATTTTCAATCCACCAATTATGCATACACATTTAAAAAGTATTTAGACCATTTCTGATTGGTAGTTTCCACAAATTTTTTAATTTATGTAATATCAATTTTTACATGGCTGGCATAATATCAGTTTTCAAATATAAATGTGTATGTAAAATTATAACATTATAATTATGACAAAGGTTTTTAGAATAGAATGTTTAATTTGGCGTAATCTTCATATAATAAATAAATAAATTATAAATAAATAAATAACAAATAAATAAATAAATAATAAATAAATAAAAAATAAATAAATAAATAAATAAATAAATAAATAAATAAATAAATAAATAAATAAATAAATAAATAAATAAATAAATAAATAAATAATAACGAATAATAAATAAATAATAAATGAATAATAAATAAATAAATAAAAAATAATAAATAAATATATAATAAATAAGTTATTAAGAAACATAATAATCACGAACATTATCGTATTGTGCTTTCCCCAAGCAGCTCTTCTAAATAATTAAAACAAGAGAGAACGCTATAGTCGGGTGCCCCGACTATCAGATACCCGTTACTCAGGTAAAGGGAGTGCGAGGGAGATGGAGATAGAAACTTTGATCACGCATAACTTTTTAACGAATGGTCCGATTTGGAAAATTTATTCTACATTTCGATAGGTATTGATAAACACAATAAAACTGCATTTTTACTTTTCCGAAATATTTAAATTTTTAAAATCGTATATAAGCGATTGTGGGCGTTAAAGGGGGCGTGGCACCCTTTTGAAATAAACTTGCGCTGCGTAGGAACTCCTAGAATCTACATGCAAAATGCCAATCTTCTAGCTTTTATAGTTTCCGAGATCTCAGCGTTCATACGGACAGACAGACGGACAGACGGACAGACGGACAGACGGACAGACGGACAGACGGACATGGCTATATCGACTCGGCTAGTGACCCTGATCAAGAATATATATACTTTATAGGGTCGGAAACGCTTCCTTCTACCTGTTACATACTTTTGCACGAATACAATATACCCTTTTACTCTACGAGTAACGGGTATAACGAGAACTAACGAAAAATGAAAATGTATTTTCGAATAGGGCAGGAGCAAGGAGTTGAGCGAAGGAATCGCAGGGGCTGTGGTTATCCCTTCCGCATTCTCAATCTCGGCCATGTGTGCTTGGCCTTGGCACCCAGCTCCCCCAACATCCCCCCTCCCAAAAAAATGCCACTGAGAAACTTTCACCCTACTTTCCCCCACTTTCCACATCTCGCCGCACGCGACTCTCCACGATGGCGTTGAAAATAATTACACTTGCTGATTTATTGAGTGTCGTGTGGTGCGGCGGGGAGGTGGGGAAATGCCTTGCACCGCCCGGATGTTGTTAATGAGGCACGACATTGGCCGGGATCGCTAGGATTGGATTGCAGTGGCCACGTCATTTTATAAGCGCCCCAAGGTTGAGTGGGGTCAAGTGATTAGACCCACTCCCGCGACCTGGCAGTGAGTAATCGTGTTCGCAGGGGAGAAGGAGCTCTGCGATGTCGGTGCGGAAATGCAGTTCACCCCAATTCGATTACAAATTGTGATGGTGGAGTTAAAATCTATTTATTCATGTAGGGGGTTTCAAGGAAATGTGAAAGGTCCCATAAGGTTGGGTGTCCACTTTCTTGGTGCCCGCCTCGTTGGGTGAGATATACAGGAGCACTCATTGATTGTTCACAAGAAAACCAAGGCATCGAAAGCATTGATATATTTTGTTTCGGCCCCTATAAGAGCTCAGGGTCGCACATTACCAGATTAAGTGCTAGGCAAAACTTAAGCCTGCACTGCCAACACTTTTCTTTGCGTGTAGATCGCCGTGGCCCAGAGCCAAGCACCCAGATACCACTGACTACGACTTGTTGCCCTGCTCCCCAAAAGTGCCGACTTGATTTGCGGTGAGTCGAAGGCTTAACGATTCCGTGTTCCTGTCGCCGGGGAGTCCGATGTGTGCCAACAATGATTAGGATGTAACCGTCCAGACAGCCAGGAGTCGTCTGAGTTATGTGGTGGCAGGACGACCTGCCTCGGGCACGCGGGTGCCGAGGCCAGGAAGGGACACTCACCAGGACCCGGACCCGTGCCCGGACCCGGATCCGGATTCGGATCCGGACTCGGGCCTCCGGCTGTGCTTTATGGCTTGCGTGCGGCTGGCGCGTATTCAAAGGCATCGCTCAAGCGAAAGTGAAATTAATTACTCGACTTCAGCTGAGCTGATCCGAGTTCAGTTGCAGGTTGGCTCGGTCCGTCCGAGTCTCGTTCTGGTTCGCTTCGTTTGACTTGAGTTAAGTTGAGTTGCTGCTGCTCTGCTGCTGCTGCCGTAATTAATGAAAAAGCCCGACATGTTCGCACAGCACTGCGCCATTTGGATGGCCTTGCTCTCGTCCTGGAAGTGTGCCAAAATTTGATTAGTACAAGCAGTTGGCTCGCAGCCGCCGCCTGTCTTCGGGCCCCGTCCTCCCAGATCTCTCCCGGATCTGAGATCCCCGATCCAGATTCGGGAGTGCCAGGTAACGAGTGCGCCACCTCGACCTCTTGACCCCTCGACCCCTTGCTGCGACTCCGATTACTTTTGACCCCTTGAAACCCGAGGCAGCCGGCACTCTCCTCTCATTAGGCTACAACGAGCCATCTTTTAATTATGGGCCATCGACTCGGGCGGCTTTAATCAGCGTCAATTGGCAAATACAAAAGCGAAAATTGCAAAATGTGTAAAGGCAAGATAGCGCAGGGAAGGGGGAGGGGGGCGGCGGCAGTGGAACGGGCGGACGAGACGAGAAACACAAAAACCTTTTGCTAATTTAATTAAATTACACAATTTTCTCTGTCGCTTTTTGTAGAATAATTGGCAATAAATTGATTAAAGAGTTAATTAAACATGCGGCCATGCCAGTCAGCAGGAGCGGGTCTGCGGGTCCGTGGTCCGTCCGAGGGGGGCGGGGCGGGAGCGGAATGGGGCGTGGCCAAGCGGATAGATAATTACATGGGCGCAAAGTGCTCGGCCCGACTTGCGGTGTTTGAGTGTGCCTAAAATGCAATCGAATTAAAGAATTTAAAGAATGAGATTGAAAATACCGAAAATATCTATTATTGCTCTACATTGCAACATCTTTCATACACAGATGGGTATTACGAACCATTTGGTGGACTTCAACCGTTCGTAGGCCCTAAATAAAGGTATTTAAAGCCCTGAAATTGACCAATCCGATTTTAAAGCGTCATATCAGTTCGAATTTGTAATTTAAATATCTTATTAACCTTAACAACATTCAAGACATTCGTCATTTTAAAGTAACAACAAATCAAATTTTTAGTATATCTCCAGAACGGATTTGCTTAGGACTGTCTTTGTATTGTATTGAACAACTTTTTTAAAATTTTAAACAATGTTGTTGTTGACATCATAATAATTAATCTGATCAAAAATCAGAATAGTTTATTTATTTTAAGATATTATCCATATGTATTTTGACCTGCAAATATCCATTTGATTTTGGGTTGATTTCTATCCTTTTGACCTCTACTCATTTGTGCATCACTCTGTCTGTTCTCCTTCTCTCCAGCTAAAGGAAAATGCCGCTGGCGTTGCAGGAGTTGCAGCTCGCGTCCGCTGCCACGCCCCCGCCCCACTAGAGGTTGAGCCCATTCCATTGGAGGCGGGGCAGCGGCGGCAGCAGCATGGCAGCCCAGCCATTGAGCACCACGGCGGCAACATCTGCGGCAGCAACGGCAGGAGCAGCATCGGCGGCGACCGGGGCGACCGGAGCGACATCCGCCTCCACATCGACGGCAGCCACTGCCACGTCCGCATCCACGGGAGCCACGTGGATGCCCCACCTGGTGGATGGCTCCAGCCTCGCGAACGGCAGCGAAGCCCCGGCGGGCGTTGACGGCCCCACGATGCCGGCCGGGTACTTGCCGCTCTACGAGGATGTGGAAGCGGCGGCGGAGGACGCCGGCTACGCGCTGATCGACGACATCAGCGAGTGGCTGTTGGGGACGGGGGGTGGTGGTGACGGCGGTGGTCCAGGGGGCGCGGCGGAGAACAGCACGACCTTGGCTGTCACGGACGGCGCGGCCAACGAAACGCTGGGCTGGCTGGAAGTGCTGAACAGCACGCTGCCCAGCAGGAGCAACGCCAGTGTGGTGGTGGGAGCGACAGTGGGGGAGGGGGAAGGGGAGGTGGAGGAGCGGGGGCGGTACGCGCTGCGCAACTTCGTGGAGCAGCAGCTGGGGGGCGGGGGAGTGGGGGCGGGAGCGGCCGTTGGCGGCGGCGGCGATGCTGGCATCGCGCTGATCGACAGCGGCGAGGAGGCGGCGCTGGACAACGTGGCGGATGCGGAGACGGACTACGGACTCTTGGGCGGCTTCGGCGACGCGGAGCTGCTGCAGCGGACCGCGACGGCGGCGCGGGAGACGCTCGGCAACCGCACGGCGCCCGCCACCAGCAGCTACGATGGCGGCGGCTCCGGGGAGGTGGGCGTGGCGGGCGTGGCAGGCGTGGCCGGCGGACTGGGGACGGCCGGGGGCGCAGGAGGAGGAGCGGGCGGATCAGGGGGCAGCACCTTCATGCTGCTGCTCGAAAACTTCAATGATTATTTCCCCAACTACAATGGGAGCACGGTTTCGGGGACGACCACCATCGCGCCGGGCGTGGCGGCCACGGCCAGTCGGAGCGGCGGCCTGCTGCTCGAGCAGAACCTGACGGGCCTGTTCCTCGACGGCTACCGGATCAACTGCACCAACGAGACGCTCAACCTGACCGACCCCTGCGTCGAGCTGAGAGTGGGTGAGTACTGAGCGGACAGCTCACCTTTCCAAAGTATTTTCAGAACTTTTGCCATGGCCAATAGTACTGCCGTTCGAACATGCATTTTTACCCTTTAAAGGCTTTCGAAGTGATTCCACCTTCGTGCTTTCTCTTATTGCCTTATAAGTAACGGGCTAAAAACTTCCCAACGACGACATGGACCAAATATAAAACTCGGCATAAGTATTAGAACATGCTCAATATATTCTTCAACCTTAACTCGGATAACATGAGAAAACATATATATATTTTGCTAAAAGGAATTTAGTTGTTATGTGCACATATGAACCACCTTTAACCCGTTGGCATATGAATTTTCCTATTTAAAATAGTTATTAAACCAATTTGGTTTGCCTTAGTACTATTACTACTTTGAGCACAGGTGTTGGCAGATATTGCTCATAAATGAATTAAATTAAGTTAAGGCCGCACAATCATGTGCCTTTGAACCGAAAGTTGTTCTTTGTCCGTTAATCCATATTTGCGTTGCCATCTTGCTTAAACAAACAGTTGGGTTAGTGTCCAGCCACATTTTCATTAAGTAGTGCCCGAATTATAATTGACTTAACGTGCACATTGAGGTTTCCATGCAATTATTCTGCAAAACCGACTGCAGATAGGGAATAAAGTTGCAACAGCCTGCGGACAAAACAGGACAAATGCGCAGCTGCCTCGCCCGAGCACGAACAACACGAATGCACTCTGAATCCTGTGACTTTTATCTTGCCTTTGCAGTGGACCACAACTACTGGGCGCTCATCCTGATTCTGTTCCCCATCCTGACCCTCTTCGGCAACATCCTGGTCATCCTGTCCGTGTGCCGCGAGCGCTCGCTGCAGACAGTCACGAATTATTTTATAGTCTCGTTGGCCATCGCCGATCTCCTGGTCGCCGTAGTCGTGATGCCATTTGCTGTCTATTTTCTGGTAAGTTTCCGCACCACTATACCCCACTATCCTCCACTATATGTGTAGCAAAGGTAGCCAATTCGGGGACGAGGGTATTTGCAGGGCACCCTGGTCGGGGTGTCAGAATCAAAATGGCCAAATGCAAAATTGCCAGCGATTTCCGTTTAATTTTATCAAGTGTTGGGTCATATAATAAATAAACACGCTCATAAATACCAATCAGGATGGGCCTGGTGAAATGCAGGAGCGGAGGGACGTAGCTTTTAAGTAAATTGAGGCCATTCAGGCAATAACATTCAATTTTTGGCGATGCCGGCATATAAATCAATGTGTTTCCTGAGCAACTTTTTAAGGCAGAGCAAGCAAAACCGAGGAAGGAGCTCAAGCTGTAGGAATGGCGAAAAAGAAAGTTACCCCCAAAAAAAAACACTTGGAAAAATAGCTGAGAATGGCAAATTGTTAGATTCTGAATTTAAGCCATATTCCAGATTTAAATTATTCACAATAGTTTAAAACTTAACGTTTGTATTTGGATTTAGATAGGTATGATTTTAACTGAATGTGATATATCCTGCAATATTTCATTGAATTAAGTATTTAAGAAAGTGGCTAATAATTAGGAGATTACAACGAATAATAATCGATTAATGTCAAATTCAAAATATTTTATAATGCACACAAAAAAAAAGCATGATATCATTTCTAAATACATACATATCTCAGTTAAAGTGATTCAAATTTGTAAGTAAAAGAAAAAAATATAAGGTAAGGAGATAACAACCAAATATTTTAAAAGGCTACCAAATATTTATTTCATCAAAATCGCGAAAAAACCGAATGTGAGTGCGAACTTCGCGTCGGAATTCGTATTTAGTTTGAGTGCTGAAAGGTCCTGGAATTCTGCGACTGTAATTTAGACGGTGAGAGACAAGCGCCCGTCTTGGGCGACTGCCTTTGACTTAAGCCGACGTAGCTGTCATTCCGTATGATTGATTGTTCGATTGACTGACTCACTGACTGACAGACTGTCTAGCCAACTGGCCTCACCCGCTGAGAGTTGACTTTGGCCAGGACTACCAGGACTACCAGGACTACCAGGACCGCCGAGAGCGCCAGGATGCCCCGCCAGCTCACTAACTGACTGACAGATTGATGGAAGTGCCTCAGACCGGCCTTGTCTCATCCCCTCGGCCCTGTTTCCGGCCTGTCCACCCGGTGCCTCATCAGCATTCAGATTGCGGTGCCGGATCCGCCGGCCACACTCCGAAATTCCGAGGGGCAGTTAATGGGGAGCCTTTGGAGGCGCATAGCTAGGAGGACTGGCCTCCTTAATTGGTTGCAAGCCACGCTTGTCATGGCCGCCACATTTAATTGCATGTTTATTTCATCGCTGGCAAATTATACCGAATTTCCACTGCAATTTTAAAACCCCTCGGAAGTCAAATGAAATGAACAACAGCCGCCAACAGTGACAGCGGGGGAGGGGGGCGAGGCGGGGTTGCACAATAACAAATGTGAAAACTTGTCGCACAAATGAGAACAAGAAACTCCATGCCGGCATAATTGAATGTTTGTTCAAATATTTATTTATTGTTGTTTCCCCCGCCTGATGAAGATTGACCGACCGGGGAATATGGGAAAAACAATTAATATGGGGCACACACACTGCACACATTCGGGTGGGCAAAAAAAGTTAAAACTCGGGCTCGTCCGGGAGTTGAACCCGGGACCTCTCGCACCCGAAGCGAGAATCATACCCCTAGACCAACGAGCCGCTTGGAGGACGGGCTGCCCAAGTGACCCCAAAAAGAGGGAGACAAGGACAGGGAGCCGGAGGGAGGGAGATGGCGCTCGGCCGATATTCGATTGGTAGAGCAGTGTTTTTCGGCAACGCAGCTCCTGTTCAGTTCGGTTCGGCCGACCTACTTGGCTGCCAAATCGATGCAGATTAAATGTCGATTGTGTACTGCCAGCAAATCAAAGGCCGCCTGCTGCCGCCTTTGTTGTTGACTTTCTAATCACGCACGCCCACTGAAAATCACTGCAAATTAACTTGTCATTAAGTGCATCACCTCCTTCACCACCAGGTGTCGGCTTTTAATTACCCGCCCACCGCACACGCCCACTTGTCAGCAGCAGAGCCGCGTGTCCATGGAAACCCCTCGTCGGTGCGATTGATTTGATTTGATTTGATTCCGTTCGATTCGGTTTTAAGCCCAAGATTTTCGCCGAATTGGTAGTGCCGTCTCTTTCATTTTGGCGAGATCTCGTCTCGGCCGTCTCTCTCTAATTCGAATATACAACATACAATATCTTGCTGTAGCTTACCAATTTTAATTTGAAAATATTACCAAACTACAGTTGGACTGGAAACAACCGTATGAAAAGATTAATTGTTTGAAATCGGTCATTTAATTATTTCGCGTATGGTAAATACCTAAATACCTAACATGGTAAATAACTGATATGGTTAATACCTATCCCGGTATGGCATACTTTTTGGCGTCGAATTAATTTTGTAAGTATCTACATTTTGTACAAGGCTATCCATTTTGATGGTAATGAAAATGTAATGAAAATATCATACATCGAAATTAAACCAGGAGATGAAATGTGCACTCACTCACAAAAGTATTGCTATTGAGTTCTTAAATGCTCCTTTTATTACCAGAAAATGTATAGCTAATCCAAGTTTAGCTTGGATATTTTAATAGTTTGTTTAGCTATTAAAACAGTTAATTAGTGCGTCAATTATAGTCTTGATTTAAAAAAACCAAAAAGGCCATCCGAAGGCAAGATTTTGATATGAAATCCATACGAACAATTTTGAAATGGCTGATAGATTGTTATAAACTTAACTTATTCAAGCAAGGTATAGATTTTGGAATTTTTGAAACAGGAATGGGAAACATTCTTTTCCCTCTCTCTGTACAAAATAGTCAACTGAACTCAATACTGTTAAATTATTTCAAATTGTGAATATCATTTTGATAGAGGCTTTTCGCCAATATTTCTGATTGCGTTTCAGCAGTTAATCGGTGGCAGTGAAGCCTTCCTCTAAGTATTATTAAGCGCAGGTCGTGGCGCTTTTCCAAGGGATGCCACACATACACACACGCAGTGAAATATGCACACCCATACACTCACGCGGACACACATGAAAATTGATTTAGTTAAGAGGATTTGCGTCAACAACAGCACAATAAGTGGGCAGTAACACGGTCCAGTGCGATGTGTGGGAAATGGGAAATGCGAGTGGGTCAAGGGAGAGCTTGGGGTGGGGGTTGTGGGTGGTTGGGGTGGTGGGCGTTGTTTTGGGCGGACGCTGGAGATTTGTAGCTGAAGGTAAGGAAGATTGGACGCTCTCTGCGCTCATTGTGTGCGTTGGCATTTGTGCCGGATAGCACTTAACTCATAAAAATGTGCGCAACAAAGGTTGAGGTATCCACCGCCTACTGACTGACCCTCCTCCCCTGCACCTCCCACCTAGGACCTCCCCCCGCACCACCCCGCACTCCATCCAAAAAATGAAGCAACAAGAGAGCCTGGGGCCGCACGAACGAGATGCCAACAATGGAGAATTATTGCTTATGACACAAGCCAGCGGACAAACAAGCAATGGAGCGGGGCAGGGGGCAGGGGGAAGGGCTGTCCTGGTAGTCCTGTCAGCGGTGGGCGTGGCAGCACATACACACACGCCCATTTAGATGCGATGCTCCCACGGATGCTGATGTTGTGGCTGATGTTCTTTGGGTACATGGCTCGTTTTAACTCGCGGCTTAAACAAATATACAAACATGTTTGCCTGTCCCGCTACGTGCATGTGTCTGTGGGCCAGTGCTTTTCTATTTTAAGTGGTTGTATATGTCAGTTGAAAGCTTTTGTTGACATTCAAGTGGTCATTGAAAGTGTAAAAGCGTGCACACTGGACTGAATGGCCGGTCGGTCGATGAAGGGGGAGGGGAGGATTTGGCGAGAGGACACGCTAACTGAAAGAAAATATCACCGGAAATGGTGATCAACTCGGTTTTTTACTGCCGAAATGGCAGCCACGGAAATTTCCTTCAAGCCGAAAGTCGCATTTGGTAGGCGCCGAAAGAGCACTTGTTTGTAAGGGTGCAGATTTTTCACTGTTCACTGCTCTCCTACTTTAAATATTAGGTGAACTTCATTGACCTTATTAATTGACAAAGAAGTATAATACAATATAATTTTAAAAATGTTTTAATATGCAGAAAATAATTCAAATTGTAAGATACTATTTAACTTCGCATATAAAGTAGGGCTTTAGGCTAAGAAAACTTGATCTATCTTAGGAAATAGCATTGAAACATTGCCGTTCCTCGGATTCCTTGATCTTATAATGATTAACGAAGTATTTTAGTCTAAGATATCCTACAAATTTCTCAATCCCTTTCGAAGTGATTTTTATTTTTCTGCGTGTAGGATCCTAGCAAAGAGACTTCGTCTGCTAGCTCGTTTCATGTTCGGAACACTAATCTTATCAGAGCTGTGTTTGCTTTCTGTCTGGGAATGGGAGGATTTCTCCGTTTCCTTCTCTAATGTCCCCGTTCTACTCCCTGCTCCCCCTGGATGTTTTTCTGCCGTTGTTAATTGCTTTTGTGTGCAGCCTGGGCAATGCTTTCAAGCTGACTTCTGCAGAACTGGCCAGGACGAGCGGGATTAGGGGGATCGGCGTGCGAGTGTGTGGGCCGTGGCCAGAGGATAACATGTAGCATCCCGGTGAGCGAGTGCCGTTGTCGGTGCAGCGGTAATGCTCAATTCAGGGCTTATCTATTCTCCACCCAAGATTACCATCCATGCACCTGTAACTCACAAGCACTGAGTACCCTGTTCGCGCACTTTGCGTTTTTTTTGTTTGGTTAACTAGTGTAAGGCGGGAGCGGGAGCACAATAAAGATCTAATCGCTCTCGCGAATTCGCCCCGTCTCTCGCCCCCTTCGTTAAGTTAGGTTTAAGCGTCGATATATTGAAATTAAATGTTAGTTGTTATATGAACATCGTTCTGATCAAACTCCTTTTCGTCGCCATCGCCAAAAAATAAATTCTTCCCTGCGTTCACAAGTTTCGCGTTATTAATACAAAACAGTATTAAATTTTCATGGTGACCCCGACGTGATCTGCAGTGGAACGCGAGTGTATTTTTGGTGAAAAAACAAATTAAAAACAATAAATCGCGCCGGCTTTAAAACATTGAAGTTGTTGTTGCCGCTGCTTGTCGCCAATTGCTGCCAACGAAGGAAGGCATATGGATTCGAAGAGGGAAGTTGCCGACGGATGTGTATCGTCCCACCAGGTATAGAGTGTTAAAAGTTGAAAGTTAATCTGTGGCGTGTTCTAAATTGTGGTTTGGCCCATCTTTCAACTTTTTGCATTCGTGTGAAAAATTCGGTAGATAGCGAGCATTCTAACCAAGACATAAATAAAACTTGCATGTACTAACAATTATAATTCTGATATATACATACATCCATACATATTTACATATTTCGAATTATTCATACATAAGTAAGTGAATCGCTTTGGACCAAAATAAAATAAATATTTGTCGGCATCCTGGTTTTTTTTTTTTTTTTAAATAAAATTCCCCCATTTCTCGTCGTTGTGAACACCAATTATAGCTGTGCAAAAAATTAAAAAGGCAAAAGTTGAGACTTGTGGAAAGTTATAATTCGAGAATTAAATCCCCGGCAAATTTTCTGCCGCGCATTTTCGTCAAATTTCCCTCGCTTTTCGCCATTTCCCGCGCTTTTAAGCGTCAGGTTTATATATTCGTTGCCCTTAGTTATCGGTCAGTGCATCATCCTCCGTTAGCATTGCGTTGAGCACCGCCAGCCGGACACACATACACACACACACAGACAACGCAGCCCGTTCTTTCGAGTTCTCTTTCGTCGTTTTCGTTTTCGATCGCTGGAACGGTGCAAGCGTTGCCGCTGCCTAAACGTTTGTTCGTTTTTTGGTGTTTGAGTTTGGCGTGTGCTCCCCTACACTACGTGCGCTCGGCATATTAAATTGAATTATTAAATAATTTAGGATTCCTTAAATTAATTCCTTTTAAATAACTCCCCTACACTGCTTGCGTTCAGCTTATTCCTCTCGTTGGTTATTATTATTTAAATTTAATAAATTTAAAAACAAAATTTTTTGTACACATTTACATATAATTAAAAAAAAAAAAAATAATAAATTAAATTAAATTTAAAAATCTTCGATACCAAAAAAAAAAAAAAAAAAAAAATGCTTAAATCAGAAAGCAACAACCAGAAAATCGAAGAATTGAAAAACCAACGAGATGGATATATGAGGAGTATAGAGCGAACGCAAAGATATTTAAATGAGGGTCGATTCTCTTTAAATACGGTTGAGTTAGAATGTCGATTAGAAATCCTAAATACGCACATCGAAAATGCTTCGCTTATACAAAATAAAATTGAAGCGAAAGATGGAGATGATGCGTACCGCGAAGAGTTAGAAGAGACTGCGATAATAGCAAAATCGTTGCTAATTTCCCTAATTGCGGAAACAAAGCGTAAGAGCGTTGACAATTCCGCTCCGCCGGCAACGCGCACACCCCAATGCCGTTTGCCGAGCGTCGCTCTTCCAACCTTCAGCGGAAAACATTCCGAATTTAAAAATTTTATAAGCCTTTTCGAAACTTTTGTTGACAAAGATGACACGCTGCACGATATCGAAAAATTCAACCATCTAATATCGTGTTTGGCTGGAGACGCGCTAGGAACAGTCAGGGCATTCCAAGTTACCGCGGATAATTATCCAAAAGCTCTGGCTAGCCTAAGGCGGGTGTACGATAATGATTGTTTAATTTTCTTTGACAATATATCGACACTGTTTAATCTGCCAAAGATTGCCCAGCCATCAGCTACCGCCTTGAGAAACCTGATCGACACAGTCACAGCGCTGTACGATTCTCTTTTGTCCATTGGGGATGACAAACGTATTACGAATGCCATCCTCATCCATCTAGTAATGGGCAAAGTCGATGCAGGAACTAAAAGAAAATGGGAAGAACAATTGGATTATACCTCGCTTCCTCTTTGGAGCGAGTGTGAGTCGGCCCTGAACAAGCGCTATCAGCATATGGTTGCCGAAGAAGCGTGTAAGCCAAAAATTGTTCAGCAGAGCCAGGCTTATCCAAAGAAGAATGGAAACAGGAGTTTTTCGTTTGTTGCTGCCATGGACGACCGCGAAGTATGCGTGTTTTGCAACTCAGCAGAACATCAAGTAGGAAATTGCACTGCTTTTGCTGCCCTAACAGTTCAGCAAAGATTCGATTTCGCAAAAAAGGCTCCCTTGTGCATTAACTGCCTTCGTAAGGGCCACACGGTAAAAAGATGCAAATCGAAGAGATGCAGGGTGTGTAAGTCCTCACACCACACATTGCTGCACATTTATTCGCCATCAAATCTCGCGTTGCCACCTCCTCCTCAGCCCACGCTCTTGCAGAATACTCCATCCACTTCGCATGTCTTGCATGCGACTGCATCGGATAGAGTTATTCTTGCCACAGCCATCGTGAGCGTCCAAACAAAAAGTGGCGAATTAGTTTTGGCTCGAGCGTTGCTCGATTCTGGTTCACAAGTAAATTTTGTGACCGACGAGCTCGCTCAGAGACTTCAGATTAAGAGAGAGGACGTGTGTTTGAGCTTGCGGGGCATTGGTGGAACTAATGCTCAAGCAACCAAGAAAATACACACGATAGTCAAGTCGCGAGTGGGTAGCAGTCAATTGTCGTCCGAATTTTACATACTAAAAAATATTTCTGGTTATCATCCGGATCAAACGGTGAACACCAGCGGCTGGAGGGTGCCTGAAAATATTCAATTGGCAGATCCATTCTTCTTCAAGCCCCAAAAAATAGACATGCTTATAGGCGCAGACTCGTTCTTTGAACTATTGTCAGTCGGCCAGATAAAGCAAGGGCCTGAGTTTCCCATTTTGCAGAAAACAGTTCTCGGCTGGATAGTGTCAGGGAGATGTGCCTCAGAAAAAATAAGAAATGCTGAAAAGTTGGTACATCTCAGCTGCCAGGAGGAAGTGTTGGAGTCAATAGACACAACCCTGCAGAAATTTTGGTCTGTGGAGGACTTGCCGCCCAAGGCCAAGGTCCATACTCCTGAGCAGCAACTTTGTGAGCAACACTTTGAGAAAAATACTCAAAGATTGTCGTCCGGAAGATTTTCGGTTCGTTTGCCGTTCAAATCTGACCCGAACACTCTTGGTTCATCATATGAAGTTGCGAAACGTAGATTTTTGTCGCTTGAAAGAAGATTATCCAAAGATCCTTCTTTAAAAAAGATGTATCTGGAATTCATGGAAGAATATGAAGCCATGGGCCACATGTCTTCCACTGACAATAAAATTCCAGACAGTTCGCACTATTTCATTCCGCACCAATGCGTGCTGCGACCTCAAAGCACCTCGACAAAGTTGAGAGTGGTATTCGACGCCTCGAGCCGTACATCGACGCAGGTCGCGTTGAATGACATCTTGATGGTTGGCCCCACCATCCAAGAGGAGCTGTATTCGACCCTTCTTCGGTTCAGACTGCACAAGTTTGCGCTTGCAGCAGACGTAAAAAAGATGTATCGTCAAGTAATGGTTGACGAAGCTGACCGAAACTTTCAGCTCATAGTGTGGAGACGAGATCCATCTGAGTCTCTAAAAATCTTCAAGCTGAACACCGTGACTTATGGAACTTCGCCAGCACCCTATCTGGCGATTCGGTGTTTAATGCGGCTTGGAGAGATCGCGCAGGATTCGTGTCCAAAAGCCGCTAAGGTCATTCAGAATGACTTTTATGTTGACGATTTGTTGACTGGCGCCAGCTGCGTTGAGGACCTGCTAAGCCTTCGAGACGAAGTTTCTCAGGTATTGCAAGAGGCAGGATTTGAATTGGCAAAGTGGTTTTCTAACTGCCCAGAGTTGTCCGCATCTGAAAGCGCTGTCATGCCGCTAACGGCAGACTCAGACGTAACTAAAACCCTTGGCGTGGTTTGGTTGCCGGGTAAAGATTACTTTCAATTTCGGTTGGATGACTCTTTCCTGGATCTTCGTGCGACAAAACGAAACATACTGTCGGTGACTGCCCGACTTTTCGATCCGCTTGGCCTATTGTGTCCTCTAGTGACTAGGGCAAAAATGTTGTTGCAGGAACTGTGGCTTCGAAAGTTAGACTGGGACGAGTCGCTGCCGATGCAACTGCAGACATCTTGGGAAGCCTTTAAGAGAACGCTATTGCAGCTGCCAAAGATCAAGGTATCGCGATTCGTTCATACAGACGCCAAAGTCCCGGCAGAAATACATGGTTTCGCTGACGCTTCCATGCGAGCATATGGAGCGTGCATCTACGTTCGAACTTGTACCGCTGAAGGTTTAAAAGTATCTTTATTGACAGCAAAATCCAAAGTAGCTCCCCTCAAGACGAAAACTTTGCCTCGCCTTGAGTTGTGCGCAGCTCACCTTCTTGCGGATCTTTATAATCGTGTAAGACCATTGCTCAATTTTCCGATTACAAAAGTGTTCCTCTGGACGGATTCGGAGATCACTTTGCATTGGATCAAAACGCATCCTTCGTCGTTGTCAGTTTTTGTCTCAAACCGAGTGGCGGAGATTCAAGAGTGGTCGGAAAAAGCAATCTGGAGACATGTCCCCACGAAAGTAAACCCAGCGGACATTGTGTCACGGGGATGTGACGTTGAGGAACTTACAGCCTCCATTTGGTTCGCTGGGCCGTCCTTTTTGCTCGATGCAGAAAAAGATTGGCCTGTAAATCGACACTTCGAAGTACCTGCTGATGTCGTGTCGATGGAATTACGCAAATCAGCACTGGCGCTTGTGGTAATTCCAGAGCCCAATTATGTGCTTCAGAAAATAGAATCCTTTTCGTCGCACATAAGGCTTCTAAGGGTTTTCGTGTGGGTCTTACGGTTTATTCAAAGGTGTAAAAAGGTGTCGCAGCCCTTTGAAAAAAGTATAACACCAAGAGAACTGAATTTTGCGTTCGAGAAAATAGTGGAAGTGATCCAATCTCACGAGTTCAGTGACGACATGGGTAAAATTCGAAAAAATAAACCGGTAGCAACGAATATACAAAAACTAAGCCCTTTTCTTCAGGAGAAAAAATTAGATTGGTGTTCCTCGACATTGCTGCGAGTTGGGGGTCGGTTATTGAATGCTCCTATCCCGTACGAAGCCAAATTCCCGTTGTTGTTGTCGAAAGGCTCACAGTTTGTTAAAACGTACGTGTCCTACCTGCACGTTACAAATTGTCATGCTGGCCCTCGAGCTCTTGTAAGTCTGTTGCGAGAAAAGATATGGTTGGTTAATGCGCAGGAAGTTTGCCGCAGAACAGTTCGTTCTTGCATTCGTTGCTTTCGGTGCAAGCCGCAACTCTTGACGCAAGTCATGGGGAACTTGCCATCAGACAGACTTCGAGCTCTCCGCCCCTTTAATATCTGTGGTGTTGATTTTTGTGGCCCATTCAACACAACGTATCGTATCCGTGGCAAGCCACCGTACAAATCATACGTGGCATTGTTTGTATGTTTTGCGTCCAAAGCGGTCCACTTAGAGTTAGTGTCTGACCTCACCACTGATGCGTTTTTGTTGGCATTCCAAAGGTTCGTGAGTCGACGCGGGATTCCGGAGAAGGTGTGGTGCGACAACGCGACGAACTTCGTCGGAGCCGATCGCCACATGAGAGAGTTCCGGGCCCGTCTGGAGGAGCAGGGGGGCGGTATCGCAACATTCGCATTAAGAAAAGGATGCGAGTTTGCGTTCATACCGCCCAGAGCACCTCACTTCGGCGGACTTTGGGAGGCAGGTGTGAAGTCTGCAAAGCACCTGTTCCTTCGGACGGTCGGCGAAGACATCCTGACCGCGGAGGAGCTCGGAACTCTCCTCACCAGCGTGGAGGCCGTGCTCAACTCCAGGCCCCTCGGAGCGATCAGCACAGACCCCAACGACGGCGAAGCCCTAAGCCCAGGCCATCTCCTGATCGGCGGGCCCCTCCTAGCTCCACCCTCAGCAGCGCTCCCGGACCAAGTCAGCCCAACCTGGCATGTGTACAAATAAATCCCAATTAAAAATGTCCAAAAGCTTAGTGAAAATGTTAAATAAAACTAAAAGAGGATGGCAAGGGTGAATTCGAGAGCACACTCGATGGGTGCAGCCTTCTTGGCAATCCCATATGCAGCTGCACTTAGCGGCGAATTGTTCTGAAAATGTATTTCCCCAGCTCACGTAGCGTATGAGCGACGTCAAGTGCTCGGAAAACAGCCTTTGATGGCAATTGTCAATCGTGCAGGTCTGCGTTGTCCTCGTCCTTGCGCATCGCACCCACTTGAGAGGGCCGTAAAGAGGCAACAGAAATTGCCATAAGTTCATGGCAAAAATAAATAATCTGATTAATGTACTCTTACAATCACAGACTTACGCACACACACTCGGCCTCTTGAGTCACTTGAATCGGAGGCCAAGGGAATGGATGCCACCGGGAAAGGACCTGGATTCGCAGCGAGTCCTTCCAAATGTCAGGCTTTCCTATCGAAATGTAGCTGGATCCTGATCTACGGCGTCGATAGCGGCACTTAATCAGCCTTTGACCCAGAAACAGCCGCTTAGCAGAAAGGAGAGGAAAGGATTCTACTGCCTGCCCAGTAAAGAAAACCTAGGCAACCATAATTTGGCCTACGACTTTAATATAGATTATTTCATGCGAAACTGCATTCCGAGGTGCTTCCAAGGTGTTTCATAAAATAATGTTGTCAGGGTGACTTAAGTTTTACATGCGTAAAACTTTTTGTGGTGCATGTTAAATCAATAAATAAGTAATACATATCTCTCTTAAAGTACCTTACCTTACGCTTTTCAAACTTCAAATATATAATATATGCACCTAAAATCTAATGCATGTATAAGCGGCTTTTTTAATTCAACCATTTTTATACCCTTGCAACGCAGACCCTATTCAACCCTATATATTATCGTGATCCTTTTTGTTTTGAGATAAATCAAACCTCCTTAACGATGTTAACACACAAAATTCCTATTATAAAATTTCGTATTCAAAAATGCCTTTAACATATAATTACAATTTTTAAACTTTTCGCACCGTAAGACGTGTTATATGTAAAATGTTATAAAGCTTAATCTCGTTTTACAAATTTTCCGAAAAGTGAAAACTAACACATTATTTTATAATTTTAAAACTATCGAATTCAGAGAAACTAAGGCAGCGTGATTAGCATACGTTAGCAATACATTTTAACTACATATATAACCCAACAACAATTGTTTCCATATCACAAAATAATCCAAAAATTGTTTTTGAAATCGACAAGCAGAGGCTCCAAATTCATATTATAAAAATTCTAAAAAAAAGCGTTTTGCCGAACATGCCCCAAAAACTCGAATGGTCCATGGATACTTTTCTGCTTGAAATATACTGTGTTCCTACGATTAAGCCTAGACATGCAATTCAATTTACATTTTGTTATCCTGTGTAATCATATTTAGTGCGTGGCCAAGGAATAGAGTTTTGGAGTGACAGGCTAATTGTCGTCAACCTTTTTGGAAAGGCCCATTGCCAGACTTGTTTGTGGCACTTTTATTATGCATGCTTTTAATAATTGGATCGAATGGAACTTGGCTTGGAATTGCCCCGAATCAAGCGACAGGAGAGAGGAGCTGGGCCCTAAGTGTCGGGGAAAAGTTTCCGACGCTGCAACTTTAAACTCGCCCGCAATGATTCTCGAAATTTTCCGGAATGTGCGGCAGATGGAGGCAACATTTATGACTCCGGCAACAGCAAAATAAAACTGGAAACAAGCTTGTAGTGGGCGTGGTCCTGTTCCTGCCCACCTGGCCATCCGGGGCCAGAAAACTGCCAAACTACACAAAAACTGTTTCCATGTGGCAGGCAATAAAAAGAGTTTTCCGCAACTTGTTTCGGGCCAGGAAAAGGGAAAAGCAAGGTGTAGGATGAAAGGTGGGTGTGGGTGTGGGTGTGGGTGTCGGTATGGCAATACGGATGAGGAGCCGGGCTGAGTTGGTGGGCGTAAAGTTTTTTAATTTTAATGGCCATTTAAAAGGTTGCAGGCAAATGCCTGGCCCGGCTTAAGTGCCGCTCATCGGAGGAGGTGACGTTGGGTCCATTCGGTTCATTACTGGCCCCCTCCCCCGGGAGTCGGCCCTCCACTAGCACCTCCACCTCCTGTCAGCCGAGATCCGGATCCGCATCCGCATCCGCATCCGCACTTGGGCCGCTGCCAAGGCTGGAAAGCCTTTTCCCTGCATTCCGGCCAGCCACTTGAACTGAAAATAGAGAGTGGTCGGCGACGATGCTGCCAAAGTGCCTGCAAGTGGCTAAGCAAACAAGCTGCAGCAAAAGCCGGCAGAAAACACCCGAAAAGCGGGTTGGACTTGCTGGTACATTTCGAGACGGAATGATTGTGCGAAGTATCGACAGATCTATCGTGGTTATTATTGAACAAAGTAGAACGAATGAGACCATTTAGTTCCACAGCGTTTGGCTTCAATAACATTTGGATACCCACTAAACAAGAACGAGTCTTAACTCCAGATATAAGAACACAACATAAATGAGATCTACATATATTTAAGGGTACTAAAAGTCTTTATTCGTAAGGTTGTGTCAAAAAACTCGTTTTGTGCTTTACGAAATCGGAGTACTTGTCAACTTTTTTCTCTATTTACCTTTATATTACAAGCAAACAGCTGTATATGTTCAAGAATAAACCATCTTTTTTAAAAGGTAATTTATTTTTTACCACGTAAATCATGAAAGTTGTTTCTGCCAACTAACCTTTATCAGAGAGCGTTTTCTTAAAAGTTCGACCTGGGGAGCTATACGCAAAAGTACGCCAAATATCGCTTCCGAAATAGATACACACTGGCCATCCCTAGTTGGCTGTAGTCTGGTTGTTTATGCGATGCCTGCAGTGACCCCAGCCAACCTCCCTTCTGCAGAAACAATTTGTTGACTAAGCCAACTTGAATGCGCCCGAAAGCAGGCAACGCTTTGTCCTCAGCACTCCGCTGCTGTTGCTGTGGTGTTTGGTGTGCACTGTGTGTTTGCAGGCGAATGTGGTGTGTGTGTGTGTGTGTGTGTGCTTATAAATCCTTGTCAGGCAGCGAACCGCACTGAACCGCAGGCCGCACATCAATTCAAATAAATAATCTAACAGCATGAAATCGGCCGAGGGCAGGAACTTTTCAGCTGCTCAGGCGGGTGCTTCAGTGGATGAGAATGAGTGGATCAGCGGTTGAGTGGGTGGGCAGTCCCTCTGCTAAATGGTTGCTATAAAAAATGTGGGCTGCAATCTTCACTCCACTCTCACTTCCGCCGAACCCCGACCTCTGACCTCCGACCCCCGGCCACCGACCTTTCCCTTCCTGTCGCCGGTCCCCGGCGGCTGCCATCTCCGGCACGCATGCGAGTTAAAGCGCGCACTTCCGGCCGGATTCCAGACCACGGACCGCAGATTTCGGTTTCTGGTCGCATGTTCCGACGGCCCCGCTCTCCGAGCCAGCTTGAATAATTAACACAGATTTTGATTTGGCCAAAAAACCCCTTAATCCCAATACCAATCCCAATCCCAGTCCCAGTCCCAGTCCCAATCCCACTTCCAGTCCAAGGCCCCTTGGCAAACTCCCATTACAATCCCGAAAAGGCCAAGATTCAATCAGCGAACGGAACACGGTTCCCGGATGTCTTCGCTGGCAAGCAAAAGTATTTTATTACCATTTTCATGCAGATGGCTATATAAATATCCAATATCCAAGACGAAAATATGCCGCCGAGGGGCTGGAAAAAGTCATCTTAAAACAGAATTTCCCCCGACGCTAATGACAACTAATTTGTTGCAACAACAAACGGCAGACACAGCTGCGAAAGGCGAGGAAATCTCGAGCGCGCACACACGTACATATGTGTATGTGTATCCGGGCATTCACGCACATACATGGGGCATATATAATATGTACAAATATGCCCCAACTTGGCCTTCGGGGGCGAGTCCGAGGCTATTAAAAATGGCGCACAAAAACGCTAAAATTGTTACGACAGTGACAACGAAGACGACAACGGCCGGAAAGAGATGGCAGCACAGGGAGCGAGCGAGAGGGGAGTATGTATACCCAGGCAGACAATAAACTTAATAAATAAGTCAATTAATTGCCCTGAGCTTCTCGTAGGGCCAAAAGACCCGGGCCAGAAGCAACAGCATCAAGTGCCAGGCACTTGGCTTAAAGCCGATGCACTCAGAAAAAAAACACAAGTTCGGCGTCTATATCAAATGTCAGGCCCAGAAATTTTGAACTGAAGTATTGAAATACAGTTCTCCAGTACGATACTTTAGGAGCTACAATTTGATGTATTAAGTTGCGGTCTTTAAAGTACAAAATAAAACAATTAAAAAGTAAAGAAATATTTTATTTGTTATTAAAAAAGAGTACTAACTTAATTTATAACCACTAATATTATTAAAATAAAAATACTTGATTTTAAGCCAATGAGTACTTGCTTTGAGTTTTCTCAAGTGTAAGGGTGCTTTAAACTTTTAGTACCAAATCTTACGAGAGACCTATTATACTTGACTTTAGCAGCTCGTATTTCTCCGAGTGCAGCATCCACTTTCCCCAGTGTGTACGTTTAGGTCTATGTGTGTGTGTCTATTACGGCAGCCAGTTCAATTAACATTGTCTGCCTGCGTGGCGTAGGAAAATGTGCGCGAAACTCGTTTAATAGTCGCCAGCTCCTTGGCTTTGGCACTGCCGAGGTAGCTGTAACTTTATTACCATCGCTGCAAAATTATCTATGGCTGCTGCACTTCACTGAGCGAAACACATCAGGCGTACACATTTTATGGGGACTTGAACAGAAGAAGTATTCTCCAAAATGTCAAAATAACATCAACCTTCTCAAAAAGCGGATGATTTTTAAAAACTTACATCATTAATATTATCGATTTTATATTTTCCATATAGTAACAGACATCGACATTAATCCCAATTAATAACGACTAGCTAAGTAAGCTTAATGTAAGCTTAACTACCATTCTGAAACTTCTGATCTAGATTTAACATAGTGGCTTACATATATTTAAAAGCTTTTTATAGCATATTTATCTATATATAAAAACATTATTTTTAACTTTATTAAAAAATATCTGATATGGGAACTTCTTTGATATAAAGGTAGATTCATTATAATTATTCAATGCTATCTCATAGTTAAAACTGCAATGAATTTGTATGCTTTCCTGGGATGCTTCTATATTAAAGTTAAGTTTTTCTTTGTTATGTTCGTTCAGCTTAAATTGTATACATTTATTATGTTTTCTTGAATATCTTGACTTATTTAAGTGGGATTTGACATACATTGAATAGGGTTGACAGATTTGAAGGTTACTGTTCTTTTTTCAGGGTAAGCCCAGATTTATAAAGTGTCGTATGGTGTCGTTGATGTTGGTGTGGCTACTAACAGCTTATACCAGAGAGTTGAGGTCTTTAAGTTGATTTCTTACATATTGTTTATTATTAAATTATTGTTATATTATAATTCAAGGTAGATGTTTTCAACCTCATTGAACATCTTTTCGAATTGCAGCTGAAGAGTGTGGGGTTTCCAGATCACTTGATGCAATTCGCTGATGAACCTGCATCCTTGCATGCCTCTCTCTCTCTCTCTTTCTCCTCCCTCTCTCTCTCTCTCTCTTCCTTTGCCGCACCTTATGTTCCTGAAATATTAAAGCAGTAGAGACAGCCAGTTGCCACTGCAGCATTTGGCAACATAAACAAATTATTTGATGACTTTTACGCGCTTCGCCTGGCCTGCCCCTCTCCTCTCTCCCCACTCCCCCCTCCAAGGTCCTTGACGTCTTGTTCTGCGGTTGGTGTCGCCTTCTTTTCGGGGATTTCTGCTGGGTTGCTTGGCCGGCCACTAAGTAAACTTTAATGGCGGCCATAAAATAGGCAAAAAGGGGCACGCCCACACACCAACACACACGCGTATCCTTGTGTATTATGCGAGTGGCATAAAACCAAAGACCAAGAATAAGGAGCAGCAGGATCAGCGGGAGCGAAAGAGATGCCAAGTGGAAGGGGCAATCCCTAGCAGCATATTTTGCAGCTGCTGTGACATTTTTATGCTAAGCAGTCGCCAAATTATGAAAATTCGTAAAAAACCAAATGTTATGGCATCCTGCCAGACAGAGATAGATAGATGCAGCCCCCTCCCACACACACACACACACACACGCATCCAGACATTAACTGGAGGAGAGAGCGAGATGGAACCATACAGGGAGCCTTGCCAATTTGAGCTGCGGGTTTTGCCCAGCTTTTCCTCTGGTTTATCGCTTCGTAACTAAACTCGTTGGTGCTGACTCGTTTATCATCTCGGCCCGACAACTACAACAACTACTACCCGCGAAAATAAAACCCTGTTGGCCATTTAAGATGGTAGGAGGCATATCTCGATTAGTGCGAAAATAGTTGCCAAAACGTGCAGGTACATTGTGAGTACATTTTTGTGACTAAAGCCAAGTCATACTCTTCTGATTCTAAACTGAGTTCAAGGTCAAAATGTTTTCTATTAAAATACCATCAATTTTCAAGATTTCCCTCTGATTAAATACCATCCAGTTGCCCTTTAAAAATATATACACGGAGCAATATTTTATAGAGAAAATAAGGGTGGATTTTGATTGCCTTATATGTAGCTTTAATCATATCCAACTTATACATATTTCGATGTGCTTAAGTCCGCCCATGCCTAGTACTCTATTAAACTATCGTAAAATGTGAAAGAGTTCTGCGGTCAGAACCGAAAATACGATGAGGTTGACATTTAAACTGCGTGGATCCCATATCCAACTGAAAAGTTGTGGGCCAAGAGCCTGAAATTCAGCTTATGTTCTAATGAGACGATAATGAAGCTGTCCAACCGAACTCGGCCTTAGCCAATTGGCAGGGGCAGAAGGGATTCGGATCAAATGGCGAACCCAAATCAGGAAAACTTTCCCTCTCAGCTTGACACTTAACTTGGGGGCCAGTGGCAACTATTCCCTGCACCACATAATGTGCACAATTTGTTACGCATGCTCTGCTTGCCACGCCCTCCCCGGCCACGCCCCTCCTCCTCCCCCGCCACCTGGCGCCCATCCTGCGGTTGTCCAGTGAAGTATCAAAAATCTGTTTGAAGTTGAATTCGCCAGGGCAAACAAAAAATACTGGCAAGAAGCAGAGCTGACAGTCCCCGTCCTCTCCTCCCCTTCCCCTCCCATTCCAATTTGCAAACGAGAAAAGGGTTGTCAGGTTCTGTTCGTTTTATTTGGGAAATTTTCTGTGTCTACTTTCGGTTTTATAATTAATTTTAAAAAGCTTTTAATGGCTGGCACGCGTTCGGCATAGGCCAGGCCCGACCCCCTTCCACCGACCCTCATCCTTTGAGGCAGTCGAGAATCCCTCCAGCCGAAAGTCCGCTTGGCAGGCGGCGAGGGCAAGTCAAGTGCTCCTAATTGACTTGCCAATGGCAAAGGATTGCCGAGCACTGGCCACAACGCCTAATCGGGCAGCCACTTGTCGAGCCCACGAAAATATCCACCAAATCTGTGGAAAATGTCATATTTTTTTTATTCCAAATATCCCTTTTCTACGGCTCATCAACGCATGATGATTGACCTTGATTCAACCATGGAAAGTGGAAAACCATTTTGATTAAAAATCCAAATAGTCACATCATCATGCCATTTCATTTTTAAGGGTGGTTTTATGGCGAGAAACACAGCTTAAAAACATATTATTTTATTTCCCTCTTTAAACTTTACGTTTCTTCGATGTTTTGAAATTCGTTCAGTATTTAAGAATTAGATAAGTCTCATGCAATGAAACAAGCTTGTGTCTCTTTTAATTCTGTCTATAAAGACTTTTCTCCCTATTTAAAAGGTGCACCGATTCGGCGAGTAAAAAGTATATAAATGAATTTTATTTGGGTAACTTATATTTTTAGACGAGAAATATGATAAATATATTTTTAGACCGGGCTTCGAGGTTTTCAGTCGCAAAGTTCCGCTCGGCTCAATGACACTTTCATGTTGTCCCTGGTTACCTGTCGCCCACGTATTTGGAGTTCCCCCCGGGAAGTTCTCTCCTCCGCTCCGCTCCGCCTGCCGCTGCCGCTGCTCCAGTGAACAATTTTGGGGCCACTTTCAATTCACTAACAATTTAAGTGACGCCCGGGGCCGTGAAACTTTTAATAGCCAAAACGAGGAGCAGCAGCCGCAGCAGCAGGGCCAAAAGCAGGGCTAGATGAACAGGAGGACCTGCAATGCGGGACACGTGCGCCAGGGCCCGAGGTCTTTTATGGGTCCCGGGCTGTGGGTCCTGGGTCCTGAGTCCTGGATCCTGAGTCCTGGATCCTGAGTCCCGATTCCCGAGTCCTGAGTCCCGGGTCCTGGGAAGATGCAGAGCACACACGCACATGGCAAGGTCAAGGCTCCTGCGACTGCTACAAAGTAATTCGTTTCCGCTTCCGCTTCATTACTCTCGCCGCCTCCTCCCCTCCCGCACACCCAAAGCACTCAGAGAAAAAAGGCGGTGGAAGCAGTGGGGCTGTGGGGCTGTGGCGGCGGCAGGGCAAATAAAACACAGCGGCGCAAAGCGAAATTAAATAAATCGACACTGGTAAATAAAATGCGCCATTGACAGGCATAAAGAAATGGCAGCGCCACACACCAACACACACACAGCAGTGTGCAAGGATACCAAGGATACACGGATGGGGACACGGATACAGACGCATCGTCGCCAGCTCCACCCCCTGCTCACCTGCCAACTGCCAACTGCCAAATGCTTATAAACAAATACAAACAGGCAAATATCCACAGCGAATGTCGGGGGCGGGGCTGGCGTAATGGCGGCTAATTAACGCGTCCTTTGCCGACGACTTGTTGAGTCCCAGGACTCTTTGGCATGTCCTGAAATCGGTCTAAAAGAAAAGTCCGAGGTTGCTTCAGAGCTTATCCGTTTTCCAAGCCCTTCACTTTCTAGCAATCTGACCACTGTTCCTTTTAATTAAAAGCCGCTTCTGCTTCTACAATCAGAAAAATAATTGGAGACTGCAGGGGATTGTGCAACGTATTTTTCTGCACCCTTAAAAGGGGCAAGGCCAGGATTATTTTTCTAAACTATCATGTATCCAACTTGGTTAAATTTTTTGACATTCAATATTTTTTATGAATAGCCCAAAATACACAATATTTAGACGGACTTTAGTTGTAAGCCAAATCAAAATTTACCATATTCATTTTAGATTTGTAGTAGGAGGGTTTTAAATTATTCTCATTTCTTAATTTATCTAAAAGAAGTTTTGGTAATTTAATATTAAGCTAATACATGAAATTTAAAAGAGAGTTCAAAATTTCCTATATTCATTTTAGATTTGTGGTAGGTGGGTTTTAAATTATTCTCATTTCTTAATTTATCTAAAAGAAGTTTTGGTAGTTTAATATCAAACTAATACATGACATTTAAAAGTGAGTTTTACTCTAATGTTTTTTACACAATTTAATCCTTTGTTAAGTCTTGTCGAATTCAAGAAACTTTACGAATGCTGGTTTTTACGCCATAACTTTCTTGCCCTGTGCCAACCACAAACTGTGAACATTTGGCTGACCCCTTTTACATATCTTTGGGAATTTTCAAGGTGGGAGAGAGATCTCTTTGGGAACTATCTCAGGAAACTTTCCACTTATTGATAATGTGGGGTGATTGACCCATAGCTGAACCTTGTTCTCTTAGGTACGTATTTTTTACTCAAAAAGGATTTTCATGTACAGTTTATTACCTGTTTTGCGTCTGCTTGTATCTCCTGAAGTGCTAAGTTCGAAAGTGCATTCTGTTGAATCTTTTTGAGGATATTTACCAGTTTATCAGCGATAGTTTTAACATTTTTGGTAAAGAAGCATGAAATGCTGAAAATTACATTGGAAATGATTCCCAGTGTATTTAAGTCAGCTTTTGACCAAGCCTTTTAACCAAATCACCACCCTCAAGTTTTATCATTTGCCAGTGTGTTCCCCTGATTTGTTCAAATAGTTACTTTCCTTTCCAAAGGGGACTCCCCGCACTTCGTCCACTGAAAATGAGGCTAAGCCAAAAAGTATATAGTCGTACACTGGGAAAAATCGTTTCAAAAATTTGGAAATTGGTCAATTCATTTGGAATTAATATTAAAATCCTATTTTAATTTTAACTATTTATATTTGCACCTGAAATACCTATGCGAAACAAAATAATTAGAAGTTAACCTTTAATTTAGTATCAGAAAACAATCTATAATAATCAGAATTACCGGATCAATTTGGTTTCTTTTGGTAAAAACAATCAACACTTCTTTGCTGATGTTTTATTTTTTTTTTTGCTAAAGGTGCAGTAACAGTTTTTTGGGTGTACCTAGGCACACACACCACACAAGTCGATGCAGTGTGTGTGGATATCCTTTGCTTTCCCTTCGAATCAGCGTGCAAACTATAAAAACCAGAAGCTCAATTATCAAAATGCTGTGTGTGTTTGTTTGTTTGCCAGCCTTTGTCTGCGTGTGCTCCCTGTGCGTATGTGGGTGAGTGTCCTGTCTCATATCCCCGCCCCTCCCTCTTTCCGTTGTCCTGGTCGACTGCTGTGGGTGCGAGGGGGACAGAGAGAGTATCTGAAAGCTTTTCCTTTGGGTTTTTGTGTGTGCGCTCGCCTTTGACTGTGCAAATAGATAAATTTATTTATTTTATGCCCTGCTGCAGGAACCGCACACAAACAACAGGCGGCAGAGACGGCGATAGCATAGAAATTTTCTTTCTATTCCTGCTCTAAAATAAACCAGAAGCCAGAAAAAGAAAAGAAAGGGAAAGGGAAAGGGCGTAGGTGAGGAGGGGAAGGACGGCCAGCTGCCGGCAGACAACTGACTTTAAATGCCTTTATGCTCACAAAATACATAAATTGAACATTTTCGAGCAGCCAAAAAGGACGGTGGGGCAGAGACACTTTCGCTGAATTGGAAATCGCTTCCACAATACGCAAACGGAATAGACTTTGGGCGGCGCCCGGGGGGCGGGGAAATGGGGTTGGAAAAATATTAAAAAATTCAATGAAGCCTGCAGCTGAAGAAAAGTAACAGAAGGAATCAAAAAAACCAATTCCAAGCAAACTTTCTAAGATTAAGCCATAAATAATTCGACAAATGTTACATTTGGTTAAGAAAAGAACCCATTTAGTGTGCATTTTAAATGGACAGATCTCCTAAGCTGTGTGTGAAATGATGAACGAAGATAGTCATCGCACATTTCTTAAAATGTGTGTGCTATCGGAAATTAAAAAATAAGATAACAATTATACAATATACTCAACATCTGCTTAGTTTACAAATCCAAAAGTGAAAAACAATCGAAACTTCGCTCCAAAAATTGGGTCAATCGGATGGAGGAGTGTATTGAATGCCATGGAAAATACATTACAAATCCAGAAACCATTTGTATTGCCAGGCCAGATATACAAAGAGGTTACTTACTTTCTAAAGCATTTGCCGCATCCGGGTAGAAGAACCCCGGCAGTATCGTTGGGTTGAAAAATAAAATCAGCGATGGAGTCCAGACATGGGGATAAACAAAAACATTAAGCGAAGATGACAGGAACAGGGTCTGTAATGTACATACACACTTATGGTCAATACCCAAGAATACATTATAAATTATAGTTCAGCTGCAGGCAAGCAAAACCTGGGCATACGCCTCGTATACGCAATGTGCCCGACAATGGACTCCAACAGAAAGCCAAAGAAAAGCTGTAAAAAATGTCATAGCTCCGAATGTGTAGTGTGTGTGTGTGCTTGTGTGTGTGTGTGTGAGGGCAAAGGATGAGCATTCGTGCGTGTGTCTTTATATCCAAAAGTTTTTCCCACTTTCTTTAGCCGAGCTCAACTTTTGTTATGCTCGCTTAGCTCCGGGAAAGGAGACTCAGAGTCGGCGACTGCCCGACCATTTTAGTATATTTCTATGCTGCTTTCACTTGACTTTCACTTTCGTGTGGATGTGGGTGTACAAATATTTTACACTCCTTGCTGAGGATGAACCCCGGTTCGAGTTTCAGTTTGTTTGTCTAATTTAAGCCAAAAACCGATTGGAGAAGAATAACAAGACGGAACGTCCTAGCACCGACTTTAAGTTATACTACCACCAGCCTTTTTTGCTGATAGGGCCGCGTTGATTACTCTTTTAATAATATCCATTTTTATAGTAAATGATAACACCATGAATGTATATTTAAGGGGATTACAGAGATGGTAAACGAGAACAGAAATAATCTGTTTGTGGCAAATACTTCCTGCGACATCACTTCATTTTCCCGGTTACATACTCCCGCACGAATACAGCATACCCTCACACTTTCTACAGGGAATGCACACGTGCAGCCATGTCAGGTTCGATTATGCCCGGACCCAATCCCACAGCCTTCCACCCAACTGGCCCACTCGTCCTTTTTATGTGCCTTGTGTGCTACAAATTGTTTGGCTTGGGAAATTCCTGACGTTTTTGTCGAGGTTTTTATGGACTCTGCTTGGGGCTGCCGAAGACGTCCATGAAGAGATAGAGTCTAAAACTAATTTGTGGCAGCAGGCCGGGAAATGGGAAAATATTGTTATTAATATTCGACAAAGGAAGGGCATTCCGATAGGGCCCTCCCACAGTCGATTAAGTGCCGAACAAATGAAGTGTGCTCACAAGGCCCCCTCCGTTTATCCATTCGCAGGTAAATGGAGTCTGGGCCCTGCCTGATGTCGTTTGTGATTTCTATATAGCCATGGATGTGATATGCTCTACTTCATCGATATTCAACCTAGTTGCCATCTCCATAGACAGGTGAGTTTCCTCCGCCCGGCGAGTTGCAACCTCCGGTGACCCCGAGTGACCCTTCCGCAGATACATCGCTGTGACACAGCCAATAAAGTACGCCAAGCACAAAAATAGCCGCCGCGTTTGCCTTACGATACTGCTGGTGTGGGCCATATCGGCTGCCATCGGCTCGCCGATAGTTCTGGGCCTCAACAACACGCCAAACCGCGAGCCGGATGTGTGCGCCTTCTACAACGCCGACTTCATACTCTACTCCTCGCTGAGCAGCTTCTACATACCCTGCATCATCATGGTGTTTCTCTACTGGAACATTTTCAAGGTGAGTACAAATCCTGTCTTCGATGCGTGGTAGATGGCGTCCTAAAAGATCGGCATTAGATTCTTCTGGATACGAAACTAGAAAGATAAGGGGAAACCATTAGCAGGGTAATTTAATCATTATTAATGGAAGATTTCAGCCAAGCCAGAGCTTTTGTCACCTGAAAATAAACTGTGTTTTGGATTTCATCGGTTTCCCAGATAGCTAGAATTGCTGTGGTATCACCCAGACTTCAATTAAAATCGGATTTCTCTGAGCCGAGTGGAATCAATACTCCCTGCCGTCTGCGGCACAATTCCCCACTTGCAATGGGGGTCGGGCTTTGTGTTTGTGCACATTAGCTGCTGACTGGGGACGAATATCCGGACGAAGATGCAAGTGCATCATGCCACTGCTTAATCAGCTCTTTCCATTCCGAATCCTGTATTCTGTGTTCTGTATTATGTGTTCTGTGTTCTGTGTCCTGAATTCTACTCTCTGTATTCTGTATCCCATCCGCAGGCCCTCAGAAGTCGGGCGCGGAAGCAGCGGGCGGCCCGCAAGCCACACCTCTCGGAACTCACGGGCGGCAGCGTCATCGAGAACATCGCCCAGACCCGTCGCCTGGCGGAGACGGCCCTGGACAGCAGTCGCCACGCCAGCAGGATAGTGCCGGACGAGGCGGCCACCAACACGGCCAGCGGCTCCAACGAGGAGGAGGACGAGAACGCCATCTCGCCGGACATCGACGACTGCCACGTCATCGTGAACGACAAGTCCACCGAGTTCATGCTGGCCACCGTCGTCGAGGAGACGGGCAAGTGAGTAGTCATTTTGGGCCCGGGCTTAGGGCTGGGTCACCTGGTTTTGGCGGCGGATGCCCAGGAGTATAAGCCCGTTACGGCCTCGGATTGGACTCATACTCAAGTGTGAGCCCGTCCAGAAAGCCACCTAAGCCCCACGTGCACGGAGCCTGAAAAGCAGCTCCTTTTGCCAGGCAACTGCGAAACTCCGTCCCAGGGAACGAAGGTTCGGGCTGGGGCTATCTGCGATGGCCCTGGAAAAGTTCGGAGCTCAGCAGTTTCGATGCCGCAACTTGCAGCCTGGCGCCGTGGCACGTGTCTCGAACACGTAATAGATAAGCCACCCAGTGCCTGTTTTGCTGAGTGGTCGCGACTGCACTTCGGTCGGCCTTCCAGACGACCCGACCCATGGAAACTGTCAATCTAATGGCAGGCTGCGTTCGGCCACGGCGCCACTCAATTGCCGACATAAAGGAAGCACTTTCAATGGGCGTGCTGCACTTTCAATCAGGTCCTGCCGAAAAGCCCCTCCGGCGCTCCCCCTGCAATCAGACTCCCCGCATCCCCACCTCCATCTGAATCCCTGCCCGAAACCGCCGCTAAGTGCGAGCGTTAAGCGCAGCCAATTAGCATCCTGATGGCCTTCTTAATCCAATAAGGACATGAAATGAAACCATTAATGACAGGCTGGATGCACAAAGGGATGGGGTACGGGGGGGGTATGGATGCGAGACCGCGGAACTTTTGCCCCAAAGAAATCACAGCCAATGCCAGGGAGAAATAATTCCGAATAATTCAATTAATGCGTCACTTTATTAAAACTCAATCTTGCCTTGCCTTTAATTGACGTTGCTTCCCTTCTCTCCGTCTCTTCTCGACCCTCATCAACGCCGACTTTCCCGCGCTGACCGGCCGTCCTTCCACCATCGATTGATTGATTGATTGCCGCGGCGCACTTAAACGGAAAACCGAAAACTGGGAACTGAAAACTGAAAACGAAAACTGAACACCCACTCCTCATCGTCCACACCACTCCACCGCACTCGCAGCAGTGTTGTGGCCCAGATCACCACTCAGCCGCAGCTGGTCGTCGCCGATCCGAATGGTAATCATGATTCTGGTTATGCAGCCTCAAACGTTGACGATGTCCTTGCAGGCGTGGGCGTTGGCTCCAACGCGCCCGCCTCCGCCTCCGCCGCCACATCCGCAGCTCCGCGGAGCAGCGGCTCGCCGCCGGACAGTCCACTGCCCAGCGGCGCCACCCTCCAGCGGTCCAGCGTCAGCAGCCAGCGGCGCCCCACCGCCGACGACTCGCCGAAGCGCGGCGAGCCGGCCCTCAGGTCAGTCGGTGTCGATAACTCCAGGTATTTGCATTCAGCTCTGTTGGCCTGCTGCCCCGAGTAGTTAGCTTGGTAGCAGGGCTAGTTAGTAGCCCTCCCGAAGTCCACAGCCCTCGTGAAAATTTTATTTATTGGTTCCTAAAAAAACCCATGCATATTTTACTTAGCGGGTCGTGCAAAAAGATTGCCATCATTTTGTATCACCATTGGAAAAAGATATTTATTTTTTAAGACAAACACTGCACAACATATGACAATATGGTTACTACTCACAATTTTTCTTTTAAAAAGGAAATCACAGAAATGCCTTTTAACCGATTTCGGTTGTAATTTCATATTCGATTCCAACGGAATTAAGCTGAAAGAGATTTCTGTGAGACACCACCTTGCGCGATTATTAATTGATTTTGCAATCACATTTTCATACAATGGAATGATTAAGTCCAGAGCCCATTCCCCCGTCGACTCCCTCACTTATTTAGCTTGAGTCCCCGCACTTTTCTTCGCGATTTCCACGCGGAAACCGCAAGTGGGCAATCTGGCAATCCGAAAATAGTGCCATAATAGCGTAGTTTACCGCCCTAAGATTGCGTTTTCACTCCGCCCGACTTTCCGTTTACAGCGTCGCCATGAAGCCATTGTCCTTTGTCCGCTACGGGGTGCAGGAGGCCATGACATTGGCACGCAACGACTCAACGCTATCGACCACATCGAAAACGTCCTCGCGCAAGGATAAGAAGAACTCGCAGGCGTCAAGGTGAGTAACGGCGTCCGTCGCCCTAATTACAGTTATTAGTTCGACTTTTCTGCTGGCCGGGTAATAAGATCTCTCCCCCCTCCCCACATACAACTTCTTTTTTCTTTCCGGAAAATGCAATACACCATGGCCTTTTACCCTTGCGTGTCGTAGATTCACGATATACAAGGTGCACAAGGCCTCGAAAAAGAAACGCGAAAAATCGTCGGCCAAAAAGGAACGCAAGGCCACCAAAACACTGGCCATTGTTCTGGGTAAGTTTAACGAGAGGCCCTGAATTTGAATATTTCACACGTCAACCCCCACCCGTTGCCCGCATTTCGCCATCGACAAACAGGTGTCTTCCTCTTCTGCTGGCTGCCCTTCTTCAGCTGCAACATCATGGACGCCATGTGCGCCAAGTTCAAGAAAGACTGCCGCCCGGGTCTGACGGCCTACATGATGACCACCTGGCTGGGCTACATCAACAGCTTCGTGAACCCGGTGATCTACACGATATTCAACCCCGAGTTCCGCAAGGCCTTCAAGAAGATCATGCACATGGGGTGATTAAAAACGCTGAGCAGGTCGACAGCAGTAATCATGCGAACAGCAATAGCAAGCACTGTGGGAGGGTCCTGTTTCCGGTGGGACTCCTGTACCATGCGGAATGGATTGACAGATGGGATTGACGGATTGGATTGGCGAAGTGTGCCAAAAGCAAGCTATCGATGCACAAGAGGTCTCAACCCGCCACTCAACTGGCATTGGGCATTGGGCTTTCGTTTCGTTTTGTTTCGATTGTCGTTTGTTGGGTTCTCCAATAGCATTAAGGTTCAGCTACTTATGTAAATAGATCTGTATATACCTCTACTCGGATAGGCCTATATTGGAGTGGAGCGCATTACGAGCTGTAGGCTAGGTACAATTTTTAACAATTACATTAAGCAAACCCCAAACTAGCGATGTAATCAACACACCCCACAGTAAACACGCGACTAACATTCCAAATAGCCATAAGTTGCCCCTATGATACGATTCGCTTTAACAGGATAACGTAGTTTTTGTAGGCTGCTCCCAAACCCTATCACATATCACGAGCAGCAGGCTATTCCCACCCCACCACAGCACACAGTCCCTTCCGAATCCGACTCCCAGATGATAACGATTAGTTAAGAGTGTGAAAGAAATTCATATCCTTAAAGGCCGACTCGCAGCTGACTATTTGGGTTAGCTGGCGGTGATTCAAAGTCGATACGTGGTGTCGACGCCTAGAGTTAGTTAGTCACAGTTATCAGTTATCAGTTAGCAGTTATCAGTCATCGGCATGATGAGGTAGCAAGCGGGGCCTCGAGGTCAGCGCCTCCACCACAGACACTCCACATTCGAAAGGTCCGAGTTAGTTGGCAGACAGAGCGATGGGCCTCCAGAGCCCAGACCTCCGGAGAGGTACTCAACTTGACAGAGTGACACGCACACACACACGAACAGACACCATAAATCAAATGAGCCCCACAATTAATACAATATCGAGGGGCGCTGACCCTGATGCCATCCCCGCTTAAAGGGCACTTTCCGTTGGACTTTGAGTTCGAGTAAGTATAGGGCCGAGATATATAGGCGCATTTAAGACACTGAGGTCGTACCTAGGCTAGTCACAATCTAGAGATCTAAGAGTGGAGAAATATATTCATTAGCTATGTGTATCAGATAGAACCAAGGGGCTAGCAGTATGGGGACTGGGATTGGGATTGGAATTGCAACTGCCAGGATGCGCAGCGAGGAGGGGGGAGAATCAGGGTATCTAGAGCAAAGGCTACCACGTTGCTAGAAGCAATACGCGGTCGGAAGAGCTCTGGGAAGAGCAACCATAGCAGATAAACTCATCGGTGTAAGCTTACGTGTATAGTGAAATATCAAAACTGAGTTTTGAAACACGGACCAAAACCTTTGGCCTGCCGCGAAGGACAGCTGGACTCGGGTTCCAGAGGCAAGGCCCCTGGGATCCGTCCCGATTGCTCAGGATCGGTTCTGTGCCAATCGGCAGGGGTGAAGGCGGTTGGTCCCTGATTTCAACAGCCGTCCTCTTAACTGTTTCTATGTGACAAATAATTGATAGGTAATTACTCCTTCGTGTGTAGTAGTTTGTAAAACAATTCCATTTATTAACATATATGCCCTAAGCTCGGATTTTGTGTACTTAGGCGTAAGCGGTGCCCCAGCTCACATTTCCAAGGAACCCCGTAGGAAACTCGAGGACAAGCTCAACTGTTTTTATACTTTCCTAAGAACTCCAATATATATACGCGAGTATCTCGGTGTGCGTGTGTTCGAGTGAGTGTGTTGGTGAGTGTTTTTTTTTTTCGGATAGACTAGAATTTTAGGCGGTAAGGCTAGGCTAAGACTAAGGAAACAGTTCAACTTTCAGATCAGTGCAAAATGCTCTTAAGTTAAGTTCTTCCAAAGAAAACGCTTATTAATTATAGCTAATTGGTAAATTTGCAACTTGAACTAACTAACTAATTGATACGTACACCAAAACAAGCACACACATTATACTGTTGATTTATCGAAATTGTAGCCTGATTTTCCAAGTCGTTGAATTGTTATCTGTTATCGTTAATTTGTGAATGATATAGCATACTCCTAAGATCCTCAACCAATAAAGCACATATACGAGTTTGTAAAATAACTGAAGTGGACATGGAAACGGAAAAACTGAAATGAAAACTATTTTAATGAAATGGAAAAGTTTGTTTTTTTTTTGAAAATTATGAGAGTTATTAACTAAATGAAGCGTAGGCTAAGCTCTAAGAAAAGCAAACTATTTCAAAAATAATTATCATAGCTTACGGAAATAATAATAGCGAATAACAACAATAAAGTAATGATACCAAATAGGATGCGGAGCGGCCTAGACTGCGTCAGCATAAGAATACATCAAATAAATAAAGCAAAACTGAAAATATTTCAAGGCAAAACCAATCGCAAACTTTTCATTTTGATGGGGGAAAGTTTTGGCCCGGGGCTTGCTGGTAAGTTCATACTATACATGCCCCTTTCCCTTCGCAGCTCTTGGCATGGGAGTGCGCCCACCCACACATGCGTATGCCAACATTTTATCGCACTTATATGAGCTGATAATAAAATTCCAATACGCATGAAAAGAAATAAAAATACTTACACAAGACAAACAAGAGGAACAATGTCGGAGGCCAATGGCTGGAGCCAGTTCCGGTGGCTGGGGCATAGTAAAATCAATCCGAGAAGGAGCTCACGACCGTCGCCACCGCTCAGGAAGCCAAAAACCTAACTAAGAGGTCTAAGCAAATGAACCGACAGGGCATAGGATGCGAAAGGAGTTTCGGAGCTTGGCGAAGGGGATGGTGGTCGTAGTGCTCGAACACACGTCATACTCTAATGGGTACTTAGTCAGTTAATCCAGTAGTCGGAGGACTCCAGGACACAGAAATAAATGGGAATGGGAACAAACTGAGTTCCGCCGGTCTCTTGTCGGTTTCATTGTACCAAACGACCTCGAACACTGCGAAAAACTGGTACTTCACAATGTACTATTCGAAATCCTTTACATTTATTAAACTTTAAACAAGCAACAAGTTAACTTGATATATCTCCAGTTTCCGACAGTAGAGTACGCGGTGGGTTTTCGGATTAAAATGTGGTATCCACATTTTTTCTTAACTAACACCAACCATCTCCCACAGCAAATAATGGATACGCCCCTGGTTTCGTAGATCCCCATTGGCGCAAAGGCAAGGCTGAATCAAGAAAATATATAAGTTCCTTCATGGGTAAGTTACTTTGCTTTCCGCTTGGCAATACTTTTGAAAGTATAGATATATCCTTGTTGCCCTAAAAAGAAACAATTTGATAAGCAAAAGTCAGTAGCAGGATGTTGGAGTCAAAGCACTCAACTCGTTGATCTTGTTTTGTATATGCAACATACTTCGTTTCCTATGCACTTGTAAGTCATTACGACCCGATAACTGTCAAAAATTTCTCTCAATGGCGACCCGGTCGAATGCCAATTTGCTTTCGCACAGGTCCTCCCTCCGCAGAGGCGTCATTGTCTTTGAGCAGTGTCTTGGCTCGACCATAAATACAAATGTAAAAAGGGCAACCAGAGCCGACCCCTGACCTCCACAGCCACTCCCCTTTGGACGCTCTTTGGGATTCCTGGCGAACGCCGTGTGGGGGAAAGTTGTTTCCTTCGATTGTGTATCTTGGGCTCTACGACTGCTGGGGCGAGAGTTGTGTGCTCCATGTCCATAACTAATTCGAACTAAATGATGTACTAAAGTGTTGGGAGAACACGGATACGCGGACACTCGGATACTCAGATACTCGGATACTCATGCCCAGAGGAATGGACACCAGACAGCGGACACGAGGAGGGTGCGTATGAAATGTTTTGCGTCTGGGGCCGATATCTTATCGTTACACACACTGGGTGGCGATAATTGACAGACCATTAACGTTTGGATTGCAAAAGCCAAAGTAAAACTACACGGATACACGAGACACCCGGACAGAGATACTCTTGCACACAGCTTAAGCGTCAAAATGTGCTAGTCGCGTCGTTAAAGCCATATGTTCTTGTCCAGGGAACTGTGTGATTTGCCAATGAGCTTCACCATCTGAGGCTCTGCAGCAGCAGGAAAATGCGCTGACCACTGCAAGCCGGGTGATCGGAGGCCAGGACTAGGGTGCTCCTCCTCTGAAACGAACCAACATTAAGGAGCCATTCCGGCTGCCAAGACCCCGATAAAGACCCAGCAGACCCAGGCCAGCCAATCAGTTAACTTCGGGTATTTTCCCCGCTTGGGCTGGCCCTCTTTCGAGCCACTACGGCTTAGCATCTGACCCGGAATGGAATTCTGGCAACCAGAAACTCTACGGGCCAAAGTCAAAATCGAAAAATATGCACACGACCAGAAATAGTTTAAATACAAGGCCGAATATTAAAATGTGGTTGGGCCGGAGCAGGACCTTCCCAGGACCTTCCCAGGACCTCGGGCGATGGGGTTAGTGCAATCAAGCATGCCTCCTCACTGGATTACTGTCCCGTCCCGACCTGCCGCCCCTCCACTTCACGGTCAATGACTTTTCAGGCCTCTGGCCAGCGGAAGATGAAAGGAGCTCGGATTCAAAGGGACTGGGCAGCTGGATGACTAGCTATAAAGAAGAATAAATTCACTCCCTAAAACCCAAACTCAGAATACTTCTTGTCGTTCGGCACTTTTGTTAATCAGAACAAAATAAGCAGACAATTTATTCGCAGTGGTTTATTATATTTGAGTAACATTTCACGAACAAACCGACTTGTTTTGATTTTAAACCTTAAGAAATTATGTTTCCGACCATTTTAGTACAACACTGATAATATTTTGCCTAATGCGATTTAGCTTAAACTAATTTACACCTTACACTACATATATTTACCTACTTACTAAGTAAGCCTATAGTCGGCTACAATATTATTTACTGAAGTCGGTCTGTATTTATGGTTTGGTATTTGCTGAAGTGACTGAAAGCCCTTGCAAACATGGACTCGCAAGAGTACCGCATTTGGTGAGTCAGGGTCAATATAATTTTACTGTCATCCGAATATCGTCCTGGTTGGTTGCCACCAAGATCGGCTCAATGGCTTGCCCTTGAAGTGGTAAATTATTCTCAATTAACTCTTCGGCTCGACCCTCATGACTTTCTGCTCCATTGAGTTGAAAAACTGATACTGTTGAACCACTATCTTTCAAATTCCTGATGATCCATTGCTTTATTGAGGGGTGTGGGGAATAAAAGAAGAGTCAATATGGAGGGTGTGATGTGATTGGGCTGGCTAAGCACATTAAGGGAGAACCATTTTAAACGACAAAAAGGCATACTTTCTTGATTTTGTTATCATTGGGCATAATTTTTGAGGTCAACAGGAAGCCCTTCATTTAGTTTCACGGGTTGTTTTATTTTTTGGCACTTCAAAGTAAAGGTTTGATTTTTACTACAACATTTTTAAGTGTTTAATTTTTTGGAGAATTTTATTGGAGAACGAATTATTTTTTAAAAAATTGCTAATTACCTGTTGATTCGTGTATACAAAATATTTAAAATTCTTACTTCATTGGACTTTAATTTTGGAGCCATCACAATAATTTTAAGCCATCACAGTTTGTTCTTAAAATTTCAGAAATTGTATTTAGACTAAAACGGTGTTGAAATCTGTTCTTTAACGGACATCCGAAGTTCTTACAAGAAGTGCAATATACCATTTGCTACTTTTAAAGCACACAAATACACGTTTGTAATGACTCTGTTTGGGATGCGTAATGTATTGATTTTGAATCGCTGGGACTATCTTCTTGTGTTTCCGTGTTCCCCATCCCAATTGAATGTTTGGTGCGTTAAAGTTGTAATGATTTTTTAATGATTTGGGGAACCTGTGGGAGGATCTTCCTGTCTTTCCGTCGGCAACTTTCCGAGGATTACTTGTTTGTCCCATTCTCGGGGTCGTAAATCCGTGCTCTTATGTCCAGTAATGTTTGCTAATGAAAGTCCGCGTCGGTACGGTGTACTTCGATACCATCTGATACACGCTTACAAACTCGCATTCGCTTGAAAACCTGTGATCAGAGTCGTTTACGGGGTCATACTTTTTGTTCTTGGTGCAATTCATTTGAGAGTTCAAAAATTGTTCAGCCTCACCCGCCTGTTGTCGTTCTCCACTTCAACGCATGATCTGGGCGATTCAACTCAGACCGATTCACATCAAAACAGCCTGGAGGAGAACCCTGCGCCAGTATAAACAAAAATCGTGCTGTGATTGTTCGGGCGAGTAGAGCAAATTTAAGGAAATTATCAGATATTGTGGCTGTGTACATGTCGGTACTCCCCAACTAATAGATCGTCACACTAACCAACGCAGCGCAGCTTAATCTACCAGGACGAGAACAAGATGGTGGAGTTTGCCTTCGACATCAAGCACCTCTTTCCGCAGCCGATCATCCGCGTGCAGGCGCACTGCCTGTGTCCGAAGGTCGAGGCGCGACCCCGGCCCCACCCCTTCAACCTGGCCCACCACCGCGGGCCGTCGGAGCCCGCCAGCTGCAAGCTGAGCCAGATCCTGGACTCCATGGGCCAGCTGTCGGCCGTCGCCCAGGGGCTGCGCCACCCGGTGACCACCGCCGAGAAGCTGGTGGCCACCGAGCAGGTGGTCTACCTGATGGCGGACAACGAGGCGGGCCGCTGGGCGGTCACCGCCCTGCTCAAGGTCGGCACCAAGGACCTCTTCCTGTTCGACAAGCAGGGCTCCTGCCGGCGGGCGGACCAAACGCCGGCCATCCTCGACTTCTACGTCCACGAGTCCCGCCAGCGCCGCGGCCTGGGCAAGCAGATCTTCCAGCGGATGCTCGACGAGCAGGGCTGGGCGGCCCGCAAGTGCTCCGTGGACCGGCCCTCCGAGAAGCTGCTCGCCTTCCTGGGCAAGCACTACGGCCTGGTGCGGCCCATTCCGCAGGGCAACAACTTCGTCCTCTACGAGGACTTCTTTGAGGACGCCCATGCCCATGCCCACACCCACGACCACGCCCACACCCACACCCACGCCCAGATCTGTCGGAGTCCCGGGCTCGTGTGCTCCGCGGCGGACGGCCGGGGCTGCAGCCGGAGCGCCAGCCCCGCCCTTCGTCCCGCCGTGCCGCCCATCAGGCCCACCACCAACCCCAAGCAGCAACAAGGCGACGTCCTCGACCAGGGACAGCTCCCCAAGGTCGCGGGTCACCAGGTCTCGCTGCAGAGACGCTTCAGAGTGCCACGCCAGCTCTGCAGCATGCCCCAAATCCAGGCCGCCAGAGGCAGAAGATGCGACCACTAGATGCACCCCCAAAATTTACAGTTCTTGTTAAAATTTTTAAGGTTTCTGATCGTTGGCTGTTCTGTAACGGCTTTAAAAACTACAAGCAAATGTTTTTAAATACAACCATTCATCGTAAGACGCTAAATATATAGATTCAACTTTTCAATTCTGTGAGTTTTAATTGGAGGTATGTTATTAGCCGTTATTACCTATCAATTGCCATCAATACTTCAAGGTTTTCCCTGCCTAAACTCATGGCAAAACCTATACTTGGTATAAATTGAAAATATATTTGTATAAGTGGGAATTGTATACATAAATATGTTTTTTAGCCGCATGATAATTATTTTTAAAAAGACCGGCCAATATTAGAAAGCTGTTGACTGAATTTTCCATATCAGAATTAAAACCAAATCAAACTGATTTTTACCTTTATTGAGCTAACAGAAGATGTCCTAAGTCCTAAGGACTAAATATGTGATATTATTTTATTTAAGTGTAGTAGCCCTGTTAATTTTCAAATTTCAGAAGTGTGCTGCAAGACCGATTGGCAGGTGGCCAGCAGTTGGACACCAATCAAACGCTCTGCGGAAATACAAACGCCAGCAGGACATCGAATCGCCAGCCCTCGACCGCAGAAATTTGCTTGTATTTGCATAGTTTAATTTTCATTTAACTTTTATTTGCCGTCACGTCGCCAAAAATAGCCAAAACAGGCCAAAACAGGCCAAAACAGGCCAAAAACGGCCAAAAGTGCCAAATGCCCAGGCAATGATTGCCGCTGATTCCCGCCGTCGATGTTGTTGATTTTGTAGGTTGTTTGCCTGCGTTGGGTGCTGTTGTTGTGCTGTTGATTCGTTTGCATTGCCATAATATTTAATGGGCAGTCAAAAGTTGATGGGGGCCGGTCCCGGACTAGGAGCCACGGCCGAAACTGGTTGCCGGCAGTTATTAGGTCGCATCATTTGGACAAAGTGTCCGCACATGCAGGGCAAACAAATTTAAAGAGCGCCAGTCCGCCGGAATCCTTGGCTTTCGAGTCGTGGGACAGGCTCCGAGGAAATGATGTCGAAGAAATAATAGCGGGCTTGAAAGCCAAATGGAATTCAGTTCGGCCAGAGCACACACCACCACGAGATACACACACTAATGCGCACCCGCACAACCACACGGCCAGAAGCTGGGGCCCAAAACAGTGGGGCAAATATTAGAATTGAACATTTCTGTCACGTGTCAAATGCCATTTATGCGCTTCGTGATCGCACGCGGCTCAGCGGCAGGACCAGCCACAAATGGAGGCGGAAAGGGGTGTGGCACAGCTGGCAACCAGGAAAAGTCGGGGGACAGATCTGCCGGCGACTATCAGGGAGTTCCGGGAAATAAATGGCTTCCAATCGGGTATTTGGAGTGCCTGATAGGGCCCGAAAATAGCCATTCGGATACTGCCTTTGTGGACACTTTTTGCTTCCATGTTACATGTTAATGCAACCATTTGTGTCGCAACACCTAACACATACAACACATTATAAAATTGCAACCAGAAATTTAAGAATAAGGATTCATCACGCATCATTCGTTAAAAATATACCACTCTATCTTAAGCTGAAGTTGTATCAATCAAAACAAATTACTTTTAATTAATCTAGATATATTATTTCTTGGCATAACTTTTAAAATATATTATATTTCGAAATTGCATATTTTCAATACTTTAAGAACATGAAAAATGGGCACACATATGATAGTAAGGCAAACTTTTTAATTAAAAAGGCAATAGAAAACAAGCAATTTACACCCAAAATATGCAAATTCATTCTATGAAAGCCAAATACAATCAGTGATCAAGGTCGCTCTGGTTGGCATATAGTTCCGGAAGGGACTGTGGCTGAAAAGGCTACAGCACAGAGGTTTCCCCACATTTGTTCCACCGGATCTCCCTTTGGCATTTAAAAACCCGTGCACCTGACTTTTGTTTTGTGTAGCATGTCGCTGACGTTTTTGATGTTAGATTATAATATCTGTACCCATTATTCGTTGACCAAAATAGGATATTAGTTTGTCGCTGGGGCTAAAGTATGTAAAGTTGATAAGGTAGTTGCCAAAACATAGGGTATACAGCTTGTATCAGAAATCATTACTGCTAAAGCCGCTATATGGACCTGTTCACCAATATTTTTCTACGCCATGTGTACTTTACAGCATTGAATCGAGGGTATCTGATGGACGGGAGACCTAACATTCTGTTTCGTATTTGTACCTGGTGTTTGTGTTATTGAGGCGAGTGGGTGTGCTTTGCAGGTGCGAGTCTTTATCGCCGGTTTCGAGTACGTTTCGATGGCCGCCCACACAGAGTTTTATTTAAAGCAATTTTCCGCTTTTATTTCAAATATTTATAAAATAACCCCAAAAGTGTCAGCTCAAGTGTGTGGCTGCGAGTGTGTGGGACAGTTTTATTAGCATATATCGATTGCACTTATGTATAGTATGCGATGCCGGCAGAGGCCATTGTGCAAACTAAGTAACTGCAAAGCAGCAATGGATTACTCGAATGCTGTTGTTTCTCTTTGCTTACTTTATTGATTTTAATTAATTTATGGCTTATGCAAAGTCTTGCGCACATGCACATATACGTATGCCCACGTGTGCAAGTGAAAGGAATATGAGAGAAAAATAAAAATGCTTAAAATTTGATTTTCATTTATGATTTTAATTCGTTTTGTTTATATTGATTTATTTCAGCATATTTATTCAACTGCCCTCTCAGTCTCACGTTTATCCTGTCCTCTTCTTCTTCTGCTTGCTTTAAAAATGTTGCGGTATTTTGAACTTTTTGGGGGCAAACACTGCGTATGAGCGATATTGCGTATACGAGAGAAAATCGAATTCCTTTCTTGTACATGAATTTGGTGCTTAAGTTTCGGTTTTGTTTGGCGTTAAACACTGCGGATTAGCAATGTTGCATATGCACATTACTCCAGGTATTCCAGAAATTTATAGTTTAGTGCCCCTCTATGTTGGTGCACTAGCGTTCCTCGGAAGACTTCTTTCTGTAATTTTGTAAAAGCAAAAAGAGTTATCCCAGTGTGTAGCAAATTACATTCAGGGAAATGGCATTAGATTCCCAGCCGTAGCAATGGGATTGACTGCCAATCGACTGCAGATTCCTGCAACAGCTGGTTCTCCTTCGAATCCCCGGGCACTCCGCCCTTGCCTTCAACAGACCTCTAACTTCCCAGCGACACCGGCCATCCTTTCCGCAGTGGAATACAACCCAGCGGAAGAAGTCATTGCCGAATGCCAGGCCACGTGCTACTGAGTAGCATCCATCCCACCAATAACAAGTGTAGCAGGGACCGCGTTTAAGAATAGCCGAGAAAAATGGAGGGATGTATGAATATTAAATTGCGATAAATATCGAGAGTGGCAAGCGAAATGCGAGGGTGAATGAATACTGTTTAAGTGAGTACGCACCAGAAAGTATAGGAAGAACTACAACGACCTACTGCTCGCTGAGCTTATAAGGTTTTAGGTACAGATGGCCACTTCTGGGTTTACTCACACCTTGGGAAGAAAGTCTGTGCATCATATTTTTATTTGCAGGTCTAAGTTACTGTTTAATTTATAAGTCCCTTGTAAGACGCTGTCACTTGTTACTTGATCAACACACTCGAAAGGCGGAGAGAAAAGTGGCAGTATTATCCGAGGGTATCCTTGCTGCACTTCAGCAGTGTAAGCCATGTAAATCACTTAAAGGTTTTCCTCCGTCGGAAAGCCGTGGAACGGGCATAGTGGGGGTGGCTCTAAAAAGCTGATAATGCAAAAAAGCTTTGAAAATCATTTGTTACACTGCGCGTATGGATGACTGTAAAGTGCCTCTGAACGCACTCACTCCGTCTCTGCCCGCCCCCGTCCCCCTGCCCTTTCCCTTCCCCACCGGCCATGCTGTAACAATAATGTGCACTTATTTTTTATGGCAATCATTTAAGACAAAAATGTAGCAGCGGCAGAACGAAGTATAAGTAAAATAAAAGCAGCCAAGTCCCTCAAAAGAGCGAACAAGAAGGACCTCTTGCAGAAGTATTTGTGTAAGGGTCCACACGTCTTAGTGTGTGTGAGTGACTGTGTAGGTGTAAGTGTAAGTGTGTAGGTGTAAGTGTGTAGGTGAAGGAGCAACAAAGTAGCGCAAGGAGCGAAATGGCGCCCAAAATGTTTGCCCAAGCCAAAGTTGGAGTAGCAGTTCAGTGCGACTCCCAGGACGCCGTCGTCCTTCCCCCCTCCCCCTCTTCCTCTCCCTCTCCCTCTCCCTCGCACGCCCTCCTTCCGCAGGCTCTCTCTTTTCCGCGGCAACGATGATGAACGTCAATCAGGGAAATTGCCATTTTTTCAACAATTTCTCACTCGTTCTCTGTGCGTGGAGCCGCGTTTGACGTCAGCAAGCCAGAATCGAAAGCCAACTTAGTTCATCCTGGCAGATTCAGTAGAACAGCACATTGTTCAATAAGAAAAACTTGGCATGATCTCCTAACGCGATCAGCTTGGTGGACAAGTAAACAACTCGCTGTGAAAACATGCTTACCACAAAACATTCTCAAATAATCCTTTTTGTATTGATAATATCTTCCATATTAAATCTTATTTAATTCAAAGAAAAGTTACTTCCAAGGTGGTCAAATTTCTAAGTAATTATGCACCTCAAACATACTCAATTTTGTTATCAAATATTCAGGCAAAAATTGTATTTTCACATCAATTCGGCCCACAGCAGTAGGACATATTTCCTGTATAGATGTTTTATAAAATGTTGTTATTCTATAGCCAAAAAAAGTAGTTAAAAAAACGTAAATTAGCAACGGATTTTAAAAACATAGACCGTCATATGGATGAAATTCGTAGTTTGGTGTTGATATTCGTTGATTCGCATACCATGACGGAGATAGATCGAACGGTTTTGCAGGATATGGAAAAGGTCCAATTGTTTGCAGAAGTCGGCGCAAACTCGGGGAATAGAAAGAATTTTTATTTCCTTTTTTCTATAAAAAGGCAACTTAAGGCTGTCGTGTCTGCCAAAAAGACCAACTTAAATCTCTAGAAAAAGTTGTTAAGTAAGAGACTTCCAATCAAAGCTTAGCTCTGTTTAGCTCCATACCATATTTGTATAATCTTTGCTTCCGTTCAGCACCAAGCCCCCTCATTCAAGCACTTACATGGAATAAATAATACTATTTCCTTTATTTCTTTTACTTATTAAAACAAATCTGTTGGCCAACCTTTCGAAACCTCTTCTTTCAATTACCACGTACAACGCTATTGTTTTTCCGAGAACGCAGCAGTGTGCTGCCACCGCCAGATCAACTAATTAACTGAGCGATTTAAACTAGTTCCCATTTTCCTGTTCACCCAGCTTTCCCTCTTCCTGGTTTTCCCCTTATCGCCTGGTCAGCAGTTTCGCACTGCTTTGCATTATCTACTCGTACAGTTTCATGTAAAAAGTTTAACCAGCCATGAATTTCCGCAGCACATTCTTCTATAATTTTCTTAACGTAAAGTTTTTGCGACAATTACGTACGTGTGGCCAGGTGGGTTACCTGGAGACGCGGCGGAGTAGGGGTTCGGGGCTCAGAGGTGGGTGGAGTGCCGTTCGTGCCACTTACACGTGACGAAGACAATGGGGGGGCTGTTCTGGAGACAGCTCACCGTGCAACTGCAGCAGAACATGTCGCTGTTGTTGCGGCCAAGGTGACAGACAGCTAGTTCGGTTGGATGGGGCACGGGATCCGACGGGGACAAGCTCGCATCCTCGTAGTCATCGTTGTCGACGAGCCAAGCCTTGTCCAAAGTACTTAGAAAACTTTACACTATATAAGCTTAACTTTTTCCAGCGACAGATGGGGGGAGGCAGTGAAAAGATCTGGCAGAAGGCGGTAATAATATGACAATAATGACACTGTTGACGGTGTCTGTCCAACAACCCGGCCAACTCGCCCATCATCCGTCCCCTCCCCTGATGCCACAAATTATGGTACGCTTTTCAGCGCATTTCGCATAATTTCACTTGGTCGAGCCATCTAAAATGCAACTTCATTTAAGCCAACTTGGGCTTTAAGTCCCTTGGCTTTGTTTCTGTTTGCCATGCTGATGCCGATGCTGTTGCTGCCGCTCCTGGGCACTGTCCACTCAAAGGAAATGAGAAAAATTTTCTTCATTTCCGCTAAATGTCACTACACTTTGACTCTGGCCAGTGTCACTCGCCCTCTGCAGAGCCTGTTGAATAGCCGCTGGGCTGAGCCAGGCGGTCCTTAAAGGTGAATCCTAGTCCTTGGCAAGCTCTAAATCCACCCCGAAAATATATTTTTTTAACGACCTAGGCCCAACAACTGTTTATGGGGGAAAGTTGCCATTGATCTTAGAAATATAAACACTCTGCCCTTTTAAATATATTGTTTTCTAAATACAACATAAATCTGAAAATTTCAAATTGTTTGTCTAGTTAAAAGTTCTCCTATTGGCTTAAATGCACTTCTCAATTCCTCAACTTCTTTCTCGCAAATAAAGTTTTTGTTTTTTCAGAGTAAATACAAATTAAAGCGAATACATTTTAAGATACAAAATATAAAAAAAATATGTTTCTCTTTCGTTTGCAAAACATTTCTGGACTGCAGACTCTATTTTCATTTTAAGAAAACCTAGTTGCCATTGTTGAAAATTTTTTCTTTATTTCAGTATCAGTTTAGACATTGTAGTAAGGACGTGCAATAGGCAAACTCTCGCCAGCTATCTCGCTAACGACGATCCACGAATTGTGTGACAAAAAACAAAACCACAAGCAAGTCCAACTAAAACAATACAAATTTCTGTATCTGAACCGTTGCAAAAGTGCAAGTGCATCGGATTCAACAATTACGCAACCACCTGCATAAGCCAAACAGCAGCAGTTACAGAGCTCAAAATAAAGGACTCAAATTCATCATCATCACTATAAATGAATGTTCATTAGTAAACAAATGATTGATTATTGATTATTTGTAGCGGCGAATTTTTAATTTTTAATTTTAATTGTTACATAACCAAGAGCATGAGGTTTACTTATTAAAACTAAAGACTAAAGATTTCCCTATATACATTAGACTATCCTCTTCAGAAAAATTTGGGTTTCATTGAAATCAGATGACGGTATCATATAGCTCAATAAACATTATTTTTTAAGTCAAATATTTAAACATTTAATGGATAAACTAATTTAATCTCGATCTGAACACATTTCGTATAAAAGATTTCGTCTCTGGTTATTTAACTAAGCCCGCTAACGGTATAGAATCAACTCTGCTAGCAATGCTGATCAAGAATATATATACTTTATAGGGCGGAAATCGCTTCCTTCTACCGCTTACTTTATCTACAACGAATACAATAAACTCTTTTACATTATGATAAATAAGAAAAAATAAGAAAAGAAAATTACAAATTGATAATATAAGAATATCCCAGACGTTCCTAAGTCACCAATAACTTTTAGTTTGTACTATATAAGATAGCAATTTATTATAAATAAACAAGAGAGAACGCTATAGTCGGGTGCCCCGACTATCAGATACCCGTTACTCAGGTAAAAGGAGTGCGAGGGAGATGGAGATAGAAACTTTGATCACGCATAACTTTTAAACGAATGGTCCGATTTGAAAAATTTCTTCTACATTTCGATAGGTATTGATAAATACAATAAAACTGCATTTTTACTTTTCCCAAATATTTAAATTTATATTTAAATAAAATCGTATATAAGCGATTGTGGGCGTTAAAGGGGGCGTGGCACCTTTTTGAAACAAACTTGCGCTGCGTAGGAACTCCTAAAATCTGCATGCAAAATGCCAATCTTCTAGCTTTTATAGTTTCCGAGATCTCAGCGTTCATACGGACGGACAGACGGACAGACGGACAGACGGACATGGCTAGATCGACTCGGCTAGTGATCCTGAACAAGAATATATATACTTTATAGGGTCGGAAACGCTTCCTTCTACCTGTTACATACTTTTGCACGAATACAATATACCCTTTTACTCTACGAGTAACGGGTATAAAAATACTTGAAATACTTCTTATAATGAAATTTGTGATTTTTGATACTATAGTACATATACTATACGCTATGCAAGACACATACTTTACCAGGTTTAAAAAACTTATTTTCTTTTCAAGAAAAACTTGTTATTCTCGAAAAAACTGGAATTTTCTGATTATAAGAAAAGCTTGGACTATTAGTCGGTTTTAAATGCAATTGCAGAGGGGGTAGCCTCATAGTCAGCCCACTTTCTCAGTGTAATGTTCTTCTCAGATTTGAACTTTGTAATTCCAAACCGAAAACAATTGCCGTGCAAGAGGATGAGGCTCTCTGGGGACGGGTGTGGGTCACCCATGGAACCCCTTACTTGGGAGGCAAATCGTAAAGCGACATTAACTTAACAGCCTTAAAAGCTTTGCTCCTCTGTTCGGCGCGTTGTTCTGGCGTTGCCCGTGCTATCGCTAACTCAATTTTTCACTGCCATTGTAGGCCTGTGACTTTTCGGGAATTCCCATCTCCCGGCTGCCAACTGCTAAAGGAAACTGCCAGCTGACAGGCTCCGGGATTCATCCACCCCTATCCCGCTGGCGAAAATCTACATTATCTGATTTTTATTTCACTTTGTCGGCGACATTTCGTAATGCGTTGCAAATCGAAAACGAAGAGCGCCAAGAAAACGAATTAGACGTCGACAGCAAGGGCAGCGTTGTGCAAACCGAAATTTTTGATAATTAGCTGGGAAAAGGCAAATATGGGTAATGGCTTAGCTGTGATTTCAGGAAGAAGTAAAGGCCTGACTGAGGCTACAAATAAAGCGAAGGGAGTATTATTCACAGACTTTAAACAAATCAGTAAAATAATCGTGTTATTTTTATTCGAGTATATTGTATTGGCTGAAAAGCATACAAATGTATATACCCGATCTAGAGATTTGCGATTTAACATCCAGGTTCTAATTATCCCTACGCAGAGCAAGTTTATTTCAATTTGGCCACGCCCACAGAGGCCAGCTATTGCGAGGTCCATTTTGGCCTACATACATATATCGCCACAACAAAAATGTTCGAAATCGATTAATTATTTTAGAAGTCATTAAGAGATTAACATCACATATAATTGGTGACCCCACTACACGCAGTCAGATATGCCTTTATATATATTTTCGACATAAGAAGACACATTCGACTTTATGGTTTGGTGTACCAATAGAAATACTGAGTAATGGGTTTTGATAATCGGGGCACTCGACTACTTTTTTTTTATAAGAAATAACCTATTTCTCTATCAAACAAAAACACCTCTTAACGGGATAGAATAGTCGTGAAAGTACAGATACGAGCTACATATCGTTAAAAATGTATTTTTAAGGTACTCGGCACGCTGCAATAAAAAAAAACATTTTAAAAAGTGTATATATTTAGTCGACTGTTAATCATTTACGTCACAAAATTTAATAAAAAATCTAAGTTTTGTGCGATAAAATTGAAATTAAATATTGAAAATATGCTACCATTTGCCCAGGATAATATACCACTTTTAGGGAAGTTTCAGCATGATCATGACCCGAAACACGCCTCTCGAGTAGTAAAGGATTTGTTCCGAGAGCAATACCTGGATGTTCTTGAGTGGTCAAGTCAATCCCCGGATCTCAATCCTATCGATAATGTTTGGGGTGAACTCAAAGGAGACGTGGAAAGACTTTTTGTCAAAATAAAAATCAACTTTGGGATAATGTCCAAAGAACATGGTACAACATTCCAATTGGAACATGTCGAATAGAGAAAGTCTTGCAAAATAACGGCGGATATACCGGTTATAACCTGCCAGATTCTTAGCTTAATATAAAAAAAGATCAAACATAGTGAAATATTAATTTAATTTAAACATTTTTCTTTGAACCCCTATTATTGTGTCCAGCCAAAATTGGCGGATATAAGGAAATATTTAAATTAGTATTATATTAAAGGATTTGTGGTTCTTTTATTAGTTTTTTTTACAGACAATTAATAGAAGTTATGAAAAAAATTTGATTTGTTGACATTAGAGAAGATATTAATTAGAAGTAAAAAGTTAAAAAAGAAAAAAAACACACCTACAATATTAATTTGTCCATGAGTGTATCTGCTAATCTATGTATGTAGAGTCGCAGAACGATCTTTAGACGCTACTGAAAGTGCTTATCTGTGCGCAAGTATGTTTGTAGACAACGTCTTCATGAATTCGAATTGATTTCGGGAATCACATTTACCACCAGAGCAAAAGTGCAATCGTGGCCTTGACTTGACCTTGGGTAGCATCACTAACCATACATACATACACTAACCTGCCGCTACCAGCTGTGGGGCCTCCCGCAAAGTTTTTTGAGTGTCCATATTGCTTGTATGAAATGACCAGTCTATATGTTGTATGGTTAGCGGTAGCATCCACCTCCAGTATGCGGACCCAAGAGTACTAGAGTGTTCAGGCTGGAAAGTACCCTTTTTCAGATAATTTCCCCAAACTCCCTTACATACCCATCATAATGACTTAAGCATTAGGAATACAGTATAGATTTAGTGTTTTTTATTAATATTCAAATATTTCACACTTAAACGGTGCGACTCATTTGAACTTGGGCCTTATCATCATTTCAGCGAATGAGCCCCAACTAATTCCTCCACCGTTGCCTTCTTTGGAGTATTTTCCATTGAGCATACTGTAATTTTAAGTCATTTTAGTAGAAACACTTAAGCATAACATAAATAATCAGGTATACCTAAATCCACATTTATTGTGCCACCATGGACCGTATTTAGAGGCGCAATTGAAATCACTATAACTGTCATCATCCCGATCATATGGGCTGAACTTTAGGTTCTTATGGAATATGAGGGAGTCTCCGGCTTCACCAGAATATTTCCCGATACTCTTCAACTCGTACAATTCCTTCTCACTCCCGATCTTAAAGTCAGCATAATGAGCGTAGCTGGTGGATCCATCAACCTTTCCATGTTTAATGTAGAGTTCGTGGGGTCGAGCTTCAGTCATCCTATGCAATTTTTCCAGCCCGATGAAAAATTCTCCACTGACATTACCAAATCCAGATTTATACTCATCCCAGGTTCTATTAAAGTTCTCGGATCCGTCAATGCGTCTCTGAATTAAAGTCCAACCAGGCGGAGACGTCGCCCATGGCGCTTTAAAGGGTTCAAGACCCCGAAGCTTTATTTGGTAAATCCCATTGGGACTGCCATTGGGACAAGAGTCAGGTAAAATGTCATAATATTTATGCAATTCAGAAAGCTGACTAGATAGTTCTGATTTTGTTTTCTCAATTGCTTTGATTTGAGTCCTAAGGTCGGTGATTTGTTCATGCTGGCTTTTGATTTGTTCCTCTTTCACATTTAAAATATCTTCTTTGCTTTTGGTTTGACCTTCGGATATTTTTAACTGACTCTGCAAGTCTTTTATGGTGTCTTTCAAGGTGTTTAATTGGCTTTTCAGTTCCTCGTTGGCATCGGCTGTTATTTTTATCTGTGCAAAATGATTTAGAACAGGCGTTAAAATAATAATCATTGCATTTGTTTTCAATATTTTAATTAGTTGGTTACTGCAATAAATCTTAATTGAGCTTACAAAAGAAAGTATTGATAATATTGTCAAAATGAAAATGATCTAATGAACTTTCGTTGGAGTATTATACAAATTTTCTAAAAGACGGCTATAATTGTGTTTTTATACCCTTGCAGAGGATATTATTATTTTGGTCAAAAGTGTGCAACGCAGTGAAGGAGTGCATCATATAAATAATTCTGGAGAATATAATTTACAGAATATTCTGCAAGGGTTTATGAACTTCGGCTGCGCCCGAAGTTAGCTTTCCTTTCTTGTTTATACATTAAATTTACCTATAAACAGAGATAAGCAATTTCGATGGGATTTTTAAGATTTCTATTTGTCTGTCAGACTGAATGTCTGTATGTATGTCTGCTATCAGTAACTCACCGTCCTAAGTTCCTCCATTCTGTCCAATCTCGCATCCAGCTTGGTCTGCATAGCCTTAATTGAATTCGCGAAGTCTTCTTTGAGTTCCTGCAGTTGGTTCTTCATTTCGGAGTTCACCGCCATATGTTGTTCTTCCGCCAGCTTGCGTCTCGAATCCAATCCGGCCTACAGCCCTGAAAGCACTGAAATGCAGCTATTAGTTGAAGAAACACGAAGCCTAAAAGCTGATAAGCCCCATGAACGTTCATACTTTCTATGTTTGGCACGAGGCCTTCACAATCTCTAATTCGTTGGGGAAAAAAATTGAAATGAGCTAATGTTCTTATCGCTTAATTGTGGTTTATGCCTAGTACTCAGATCGACAAACGAGTACGCTAGCGTAAAAAGTTTAATCTTTCCAGTATGGCCAAAATTTTGAGAGTTCATCAGATTAAAGCGAGCTGCGGTCTTACTGTTAATCAGCAGGGTTTGTTGACAAGCTGTTAAAATTCAAATATCGTATTATCAACTACCTTGGCATGACAAGTCTGTCAAACGTGTTCAATGTTTGGGCATGTCATATCATCATACCGGGCGCTCTCCCGGAGCAATTCAACTAAAGTGTCAAAACAATTTTTTCCGCCAAATTGTTTTCTCTCCGTATTCTAGGATTGTTTAACTATTTTTTAATCCAAAGTGTATAAAAACAAAGTTATAATATTTTTTAATTGTTTTTTCGGATTGTTCCTATGGGAGCTATATGATATAGTCGCCCTATCCGGTTTGTTCCGACTTATATACTACCTGCAATAGAAAGTTTCAAGCAGATAGCTTTAAAACTGAGGGACTATTTTGTGAAGGAACGTACAGACGGACGGACAGACGGACATGGCTAGATCGACTCTGCTGGTGATACTGATCAAGAATATATATACTTTATAAGGTCGGAAATGTCTCATTGCGCAATGCGTTGCAAACTTTTGATTGAAATTATAATACCCTCTGCAAGGGTATAAATATTGGAAAATGGCTATGTCTCATTTAGAAGCAAAAACCAACTAAGCAACTTAGTAGAATTAAAATTTGATGGCATAGCCGATCAAAAAAAGTAATTATAGAAAGCTGAAAGAAAAGACTTAATGAACACTGCGAAAGTGACAAATTAGAAAATTTGAGCTGTAGCGGTTACCCCAATTTTTTATAAAAACCCGTCCAACGATTTCATACTTTCTCCGTTCCAAAATTATTTAAAATTTTAATTTTTACACCCTTGCAGAGGGTATTAAATTTTAGTCAAAAGTGGGCAACGCAGTGAAGGAGACATCTCCGACCCTATAAAGTATATATATTCTTGATCAGGATCGCGTCCTGAGTTCATATAAGCATGTGCGTCTGTCTGTCTTTTTCTACGCGAACTAATCTCTCAGTTTTAAAGATATCGATTTGAAACTTTGCACACACCCTTCGTTCCTTTGCACGCAGTATATAAGTCGGAACGGCCGGGATCGGCCTACTATATCCTATAGCTTTGGTGTTCTTAAAGTTAGGAAGTTGGGATTTTTTATGAGTATTAAGAATGCATCATATGAATGGTTTTGGAGATTATAATTTACAGAATATTCTGCAAGGGTATATCAACTTAGGCTGCGCCCGAAGACAGCTTTTCTTTCTTGTTTTTTTTTTTTTAAATGAAAAAATGTAAGGATCTTTATTGGGATTCTGGAATTATATATATATATATATTTTATTAGGCAGCTCGATAGAACGCTTACCAATATTCAATCTAAATACAATAGTTTTAAAGTTGTAAATTTTTCGACTGAACATAAATTTAAAGGTGCGACGTCAAGACTTTTTTTGGATTAGGATTTTCGTTTAATCACTTATTTACATTTTATTTCTTTTAATTTTAATAACATTTTGAATAGCCTTGTAGTATTTTTTTAAAATAGTCAAAAGACCTATTTCATATCGGTGTGTTCCTATTTTCATTCTAATTCTTCAGCACCAATAGTTCTCGAGATCTGGGGAATATCATACCACCTATACTCTTCGACTATCGGATGCAAAATACTTTTTCGTTTTTCATCTATTAATGTGTGGCCCAAAAATCGTTGTTTTGGCCCAGGGCACTATGGGCCCAGCGACCACAATCGTTGGCCAATTTTTGAAAAGTCTTTAAAACCTTAAATGTTGTTTTAGGCAGCATTAACAGAAGACCAATCTGCAATGTCACGTTTCAGGAATTGAGATTTTGCTAAGATAACAGCTGTTAAATTAGAATTAAAGATGCAAGCCTTATGCTTTTCAAATTTAACTTATATATTGCAGTTTTAAACTGTTTTAAAAACAATTTATAAGCGTTTGAAAGAAATTTTGTGATATGAATTCGATGACTAGTGGTGTGTACTAAGTGTTTGTGTGTTTGAACGGCTGAAATCTATCGTGTGGAAAATAGAAAATATCGTTTTGCATTTTCAATTCTATTCACAATATTCAAGCAAGTTGTTAGGTATTTACTTTAACAAAAAGTTTTATGTGTTTATCTTAAAAAACAACAAAGTTGATTTAAGTTGCCTAAGGATACCAAAAACGATTGGTAGAGCTATAACTCGATATCTTTTAAATTGAGCGGGTTGTTAATTTTGGCCAACAAAAGGGGTCGTTGGCCCATAGTGCACGGTAGTGCCACGTAAGCCAACATACGTACACGAGACACAGACATGACACATTTATGCGTGTGTATATAATTTATGTCTATACTTATTTATGCGTATTTTTGCAGCGTGCCGCTCTCTCCCGTTTGATGTACAATGATTAATGGTGTAGGTGAGGGCAAAGCTGTCAGGGGCGGTGCCTTGGCCTTGGGAGGGCGGTGGTCTTTGGGCGGTAGGTGGGCGGTGGTTGGTAGGTCGGGTGGGCTGGGCTGGGTCCATAAATCGGGGAAACCTTTCCTGCCGGGGTGCAAAAAGTAGCGCGTATCCAGCGAACTCGTTCAGCATCAACCACAACTGTCGCGTAGCGCTGGTCTATTCCTTTGCCTTTCAACTTGAGTGCCCCACTTTGTCCCCGCACAGATACTCCAGAACCCATTTGACAGCACTCATAATCCAATATGAGTGCATATTAACTTTAATCAGTTAGCGCACGAGTAAGTCCTGCCAGGACTCTGGTCGGGGGGTGGGGAGAGGGGCGGTTGATGTCAGGGAGCGGCAGATGTCAACAGACGATTCACTTAGACACATTTTTCAATGATGTTGCTGCGGGGATGTTGCTGTTGCCGCTGCTGCTGCTGCCGCTGGTTGCTGCTGCTGGTTGTTGCTGGCGTACTTAAGTCGCGTCAAGTCATGCAATGTCAATATAGCCATTCAAGCCCCCACCAACCTCCGCGGGGACTCCGCTGTTGTTCCAGCCCGGCTGCTCTACATATCCGTATTCTTTTGCCTTGTAAATTTCAATTTTATTTGGCCCACACGTGACAGGTACTTGAAGTGCGTTTGTCGGCTGCTCGTGCCACTGGATTGTCAGCTGCGGCATTTGTATTTGTCACTGGGGCATTTAATTTCATTTGACAGCTTTAATTTGGTTCCGTTGTCAGGCATTAAATTGCTTGCCTGCCAGTCCGCAACTCAGCGACAACTTCATGCACCTCAGCCGGAAGTTGGCAGTTGGCAGTTGGAAGTTGGAAGTTGGAGGCTGGAAGCTCAGAGCGGGGGCCCCGAAAGTATTCTAGTATTCAAGTTTTATATTCGTGACGAACGAAGGACGGACGAGTCCTTCAGTGCTGTAAGTGTGCAGACTCGACACTGAGCAAACACTGCAAATGACAGAGACAATAACAGCAAGTACCCAGAACCGAGTCAAAAACAGAACCAGGCCCAGAACTGAAACAGGAACACGACGAACTTTAGAGGTCTCCCCTTTCGGGGAGTCCAGGCGAAGAATAATATTTGAACTGCGCCGTATGCTAGCATAGGCAGCCAAAAAATGTTAATTTTCATCTCGGCTAAAATGTTTAATTAGTTCTCTTTGCATTCGGCTTTAGCCGGCTTGCCTCCCCGCGAACATTGTATCAACAAACAGAAGACAAACGGGGAGCCAAACTTTCAAAAATATGAGAATTTCGTCTCTGGCAAGTTGTACATATGTACTATATAGGATACATAAGGCGAAGCGTTTATGATATAAACACACAAAAAAATAAAACTTTAAGATAACGAATTTTAAAATAGTTAAAACCAATTCAGCAATACAATTTATTATAAATTTTACCTTTAATTAGCTTTTTTGGCTTTTGAAGAAAACAATATCTAAATTGTCGAACTTTTGTGTTTTTTTTAATATTTCCATAGATCTGGTGGATGTGATGAGTCAGTGTTTTTCTTGTTTATTGAACCCCTTCTTACTTATAATTATTAATTTTAAATTTGGTGAAACAGTTCATTTAACATTTTGCATTGTGTATATACACATTTTTGCATAGTAGAGTATTTGATCACATTATAATGTTTGAGTAAATTATTTTGGACTGGTTGCTTGAAAAATATATACTGTAAGATAGAACGAAGGTCGCAGGGGATTTGCGTCGGCAACATGGCAATGGAGTAATTATTGAAATAATTCGCTTGTGGGTTTTAGTTGCGGCCCCTTTTGCGGGCCCTGAAGGAGGTGATAGCAGGCAGAATATGGCCATAATCCGGTGCTGGAGTGCAGCTGTGGCTGGTCTTACCAGCATTCGAGTGCAGCCCCAAGCGAAATGGCCGGAAAACGAACCTATTTGCATATTGCGCATACGCCGGGTGAGCGGAGCAGAAGCAGGAGCCGCGGTGCTCAGTGATTAGCGCCCTGGGGTGAACCCCGAACCTTCAAGGTCGCCGGCAATGCCTGCCAGCCGACCTTGGGCGGCCTTGGCAGCCTTGACCCCGCGGTCGGGAGTTGCGCCAGAAGTGTAAGTAAGTCCAAGTTAAAGTTGGAGCTGATCTTTGCCCTTTTGGGCGGCACAGTGCAACTAAAACAAGGTAAAGAGGTATTTTACTGGGAAAAAGGGGAAATTTTGGAAGGTAAGATTGGATTCGGGAAATTGGTCAAGGTAAAAAAGGCGTCTATATCAATATAGATATAATCTTAGTATATATCATATACTCTTAGTATTCAGTGCTTTGGATTATCTTCTAGTTAAATTTGTAGGTAAACTGATGAAGCTTATTTGATATATTAATTACTTATACGAGAGATGTAAAATTCGTGTTTTCATTGTAATATAAATGATTGTATAAGTACTAACTTGTAATTAACAATTGCAGAAGGGCATCAAAGTAAAATCGCATAGGTAATTTTTTACAACAGCGCAGCTGTAATTCTGGAAATAAGAAGACTCGATTTCCTTAACTATCAAGCTAAACTGCAGAATTGAATCACATTCGAACTGTGATCGAGAGGTACAAATCTGCCATTATTCAGGGCTGGCGAGGGGTTTAAGGGTGTCTGGTGTGAAAAAGTCTGAATAAAACTCGAGCTGCTGAACGTCATGGATGATTTGTTCGGCTTGCAGGGCTCCACTGTTCACTGTTCAGGTGGCCAGGTGTTTGTTGTTTCGGCAGCGCTGACTCACCTTGCACACACGCTCGCACACACACTCGGGAAGCAATGCTTATTATGGTAGCTTGTAAACCCTAATGAGACGGCATAAATCAGCAACAGGAGCACGCACACAGGCCAACCCACCTCCTGGTCCTCGGAGTCGCCTGCATAGCTGTGAAATGTTAACAAATACTATTTGATCGCGTGCTACGAGTTTCCGGGGAACGGGAACGGAAACGGGAAGTGGGGGACGAGAAGGCCGCGGTACTCTTCATATTGAATTGCCTTTAATATTTCAGGTCGAGTGCAGAGCACGCGGGGCGTATACGTGATGCGGATGATATTCGGCGCTTGCTGAGAAATGCAACACTATTTGCATAGTTCAGCGTCATTTTGTTTATGCCCATCTCTATCCGTGTGTTTCGGTTGAAGGCCTTTTTATTTGGCCTTGTCGATGGCCGCGCCCCGCGGCCTCGGATCTCCCGAGGGGATTCGATTCGTTGTTGAATTTATGGCATTCATTTTGTGATCAATCGCTTGTCAAACAAACGGCAAATGGCAGCGAGTGAAATGGGAATTTGCGGTTGAAAAATTGAAGAGCTGCACAGTATTATTGGGAGAGAAAGCGTTTAAATTGCGAAATATGTAGCCACCGCACATGCCAGCCGGTATACATTTCCATAAATTTATTTATCTTTCATGTGTGTTTTATGCATGCAAGTATATATTTTTGCTTTGCCCGAATGCTGGCTGTAAAAACTGCGGCTAATTGCGAATATTTTTTCCCCAGGTCACAGAGATTTCCATAAAACGCACAAATATGTGTTGCCCCTCCCCCCCTGGCAACCGACGCCCCTTGTCTATTCTATCTGCTTCTGCCTTTTGCCTTCTGCCTTCCTTTTCGCTCGGAGCTGCTGTCTGTGTAATTTATGTTTGTTTATAAGCATATGAATACTGGCACATAAAACGGACAGCGAACAAACACACAAATTACACACTCGCACACACACACACAGTCACCGCTCGGGCACGCCCACAAACACACAGACGGCACCTTTTAATAAACTTGACAGATCAAAGACGAAACCAGCAGCAATGTTAGATAAGCACACAACCAAAGAACCCCCCATACACACATACACACACACATACATACACACATACATACACACATACATACACACATACATACACACATACATACACACATACACACTCACATACACATACCCTTTGACGCCACAGAGTATGCAACATATTTGAGGACTGGAATTATGTTTAATTTCGAGGATTTGCTTTTTTGCTAATTCAAATTCCGTCGCAAGGTAATTCCCCGACTAATTCAATATGCCAAGACATTTGCCTGGCAAACTAAGTGCGGAATACAAATGCAAATTGCGAATTTAATATTGCAGGCTAAAAAATAATCAAGCGGTTATCCAGCAGCTCTTCTGGAAACCGGGTACTGGGATCCTGTGCATATTTGCGCAATTAAATGTAAATCTCACGACTCTCATAGTCATCCTGCCGAATGTAATTCATTAATTTAATGAAATTGCACCGCACACAAAGCGAAAAAGGAATCGGAGTGGTGGGCGTGGCAACTGCTGAGCCAGAACTGCATTGTTTGCACGGTGCTTTGAGTGCTAAGTGTCAAGACGAAGATTTCCATTCGGTCATCAAAAGTTTGCAACGCAGTGAAGGAGATATTTCCGACTCTATAAAGTATATATATTCATGTCCGTCTGTCCGTCCGTCCGTCCGGTTCTTCGTAAACTAGTCCAGTATATTTACGCAGTGCAATCTTTTTACTTTCCAAAATTATTTATATCGGGAAAAAATTTTTGGTATGACTGTAAGGGTATTAAAACTCCTACCTTTACTATGTTTTGTTTATACATTTTATATATATATTTATACCCGTTTCTCGTAGAGTAAAAGGGTATATTGTATTCGACCCTATAAAGTATATATATTCTTGTTCAGGATCACTAGCCGAGTCGATCTAGCCATGTCCGTCTGTCCGTCTGTCCGTCTGTCTGTCCGTATGAACGCTGAGATCTCAGAAACTATAAAAGCAAGAAGATTTGCATTTTGCATGTAGATTTTAGGAGTTCCTACGCAGCGCAAGTTTGTTTCAAAATGGTGCCACGCCCCCTCTGACGCCCACAAGCCACAAGCTGTGGCCACAGTTTTGATGCTATTATGAAAATTTTAATTGATAAGTATTTGTTTCGTCAACACCTATCGATTGGCCTAATAAAAGTTTGCCACGCCCACTCTAACGCCCAAAAACCCATTAAACACTTAAGCCTGGCTAGCGCCTACATTTTCGCCTTTCATGGCGTATACAATAGCGCCATCTAACGGATGACTGGAACAGCTGGCCAAGGTGCTCAAGAGAGTCAAGGTTAATTCTCGATAAGGATTTCTATTAAAGGAGATTGCGATGGTTTTTATTTGTCAATACCGAACTATATCCCAAGAACTATGGAAATCAAATCAAGTTAGCCAAATTGGAGGTCTGAGTCAAACAATGAGTCAAAACATAACATAAACACAGCTGTTGGTGCAGGACAAAAGCTGCCTGCGCTAAAGCAGCGCTGGTGCTGATGCTCGTGCTGTACAGCTGGCAGCTCTAAGAGATCGCCGAATTCAAATTGATAATTTGAACTGAGTAACGGGTATCTAATAGTCGAGGCACTCGACTATAGCGTTCTCAACTGTTTATATATATATTTTATATATTTTTTATATATTTTATATATATTTTATATAAATTTTATATATATTTTATATATGTTGGTTTTGTATCGACCAAAAGGGATCCACTCGCCCTAAATTCAGCAATTAAAAACAATCTTCAACTATTTCTTGTATTTACCAATCTGCATATCGAAAAGACCGAGGGTTTTTCAACAGACAAAACACTGAAAACTTTCACACACTGATAGAAGCTTTAACGACAGAACTCCACCTATGTGAAAACCAATGAACTTTGGCAACTCACAATTGCCAAAAAAGCTTCTCTGATCGTAACATTGGGGAGTTTCTGACGCTCTGCTTCCATCCCCGTAGATATCTGGTGAGTCTGAGGTGACGTGCAGACAAATCTAGCTAGTCCTATCATAGTCGGGTTCACTCCCCAGGGAGTGTAAGTGGGATGAAAGTTAAGTGGAATAAATCGTTGTATTATAGAAGAAATTAAAATATAACCAACGTATGACCTCGAGTAATTCAATAACAGTACAATTATATTTTATATATATTCGATTCCAGCTCAGCTGCCAATCTTAGGCGCCACTCAAATGGTACTAAGATCGGGGGTAAAAAGTGATTCGGTATCCGAAGTTGCCGGAATCGATGTAGCTCCGCTATGTACTTCCGCTCTGTCCGATCAAAATAAAGTAGTGGCGCCAACACCTCATGTAGACTTAACGTCCGGATTACCGGTCGATACTGGTAGTATAGATACAAATTCTGTAGTACCAAAAAGGGTTGCATGTGTTGTACCAAAAACGGTTACTTGTGTTCGGGTGCCCCAGACCTCTCATCACTGGATATTACGGCTTATATACGTAACAAAATCCAAGTTGATGATTTGAAGGTCGAACAATTTAAATTTTCTTATGCTAGGAAAGTATCATAATTTAAGATTGGTATTCCTTGTGCTCTTTTTGCATCTGTGTGTTCCACCAGTTTCTGGCCCGAGGGCATATTTGTAAAAGAGTACGAAGCTAAGAGAAACAAGAGAGAACGCTATAGTCGGGTGCCCCGACTATCAGATACCCGTTACTCAGGTAAAAGGAGTGCGAGGGAGATGGAGATAGAAACTTTGATCACGCATAACTTTTTAACGAATGGTCCGATTTGAAAAATTTCTTCTACATTTCGATAGGTATTGATAAACACAATAAAACTGCATTTTTACTTTTCCGAAATACTTAAATTTTTAAAATCGTATATAAGCGATTGTGGGCGTTTAAGGGGGCGTGGCACCTTTTTGAAACAAACTTGCGCTGCGTAGGAACTCCTAGAATCTGCATGCAAAATGGCAATCTTCTAGCTTTTATAGTTTCCGAGATCTCAGCGTTCATACGGACGGACAGACGGACAGACGGACAGACAGACAGACGGACAGACGGACATATATACTTTATAGGGTCGGAAACGCTTCCTTCTAGCTGTTACATACTTTTGCACGAATACAATATACCCTTTTACTCTACGAGTAACGGGTATAAAAAGAATAGTTCAGGGGAAATGGAAAATACCATTAAAGAACCATCCCCAGCGCCCTCCACATCCTCTTCTGTCCGAAAAAACTACCCTCCTCTTTTCTTCTTTGCTATCAGTATACAAGAGGCTTACTTAGTAAGCTGACTAAATTGTATTCGGATAGTTTTTCTTTCCCATATAATATTATGGTATGTACAGAGACCTGGTTAAGGACGGATATTCTTAGCTCCGAAAATCTCCCGGGTAAGTACACAATTTATAGGCTTGATCGTCAGTCCAGACGGGGAGGTGGAGTCCTGATTGCTGTCGACTCCACCTTTTCCTCTGAAATACAAACTTTCGACGAATTTTATGACATCGAATTCCTAGGTAAAGATTATCGTTTCCCGGTAGTTTTGTATACATTACTTGTTCATATATCCCACCATCATCTGAGTTCCCTTTACGCAAATCACCTTTCCTGTATTCAGTCAACTTTCAAAAAACTGTCAAATCAAGATCAGTTAATAGTATTGGGTGATTTTAATATACCTAGTGCGACATGGTCCCCTGACGAAAACTCTAACATGTTGCTTCCTTTAGCGCAGCATGACTTTATTGACGGCTTGCTTGACACTGCGCTATCCCAAGTGAACCATGTTAAGAACTCATTAGGGCGTTTACTGGACTTGTGTTTTGTTTCAAATTCAGAAGGCGTTTGCCACTTACACAACCGGAAGATCCTTATCATCCAACTCTAGAACTGACTGTAGACGTAAGAACAGAGCTGAATAAAAAATCCGAAAAGTCGGTTAAACGAATCCGCTGCTTTCGTAAGGCAAACTTTCATCTTTTAAATACTTTTATATCCGGCTATGACTGGTCCGAATTTTATTCATGCACTGACGTGGCTAAGGCCGTTAATATCTTTTATAATGCATTGAATTCCTTCTTTTATCTGTGTGTTCCGTTATACTATCCGTCAATTTCAAATAAACCTCCGTGGTTTAATAAAGAGTTGTCACACCTAAAAAATATAAAGTCCAGACTTTTCAATAAATTTAAAATGTGCAGTTCACAATCTGCCTTCTCTCGGTACCTAAGGGCTCGGTCAAATTTTATCGTGCTTAACGCCCAGTGTTATAAAAGCTATTTGACTCGTTGTAAGGTCCAATTTTCACAAGATCCAAAACAGTTTTATAATTTTGCTAACACTAAGCGTAAACCAGCCTGTTACCCTTCATCGCTATCATTTGAAAACTCTACGGCAAACTCTGATCAGGAAATTGCCGATCTATTTGCCCAGTTTTTCCAGACAACATATTCTGTTTCATCCCGTCCATACCCAAGTCGAACTTGATTTTTTGTCCCAGATTAAGCGAAAGCTCCCTTCTTTTGGATCTCCATAAAGTTAAGCCAGTCTATTCACCGGGTCCGGACGGAGTTCCAGGCTGCGTGCTTAAATACTGTGCTGAAACTCTGTGTAGACCTGTGTTTACACTCATAGCAAAATTAACCCTAAAAACAAGAAATTCGCCTTATTTTTGTCTTCAAAGGCATCGCACCTTAAATTTTAGGGTAAATTTTTCTAAAATTAAGGGCGTTCCTTTCTAAAATCTAAGGCAAAGGGCCCTAAAAACATGAAAAAATTTTCTAAAAAATAGAAAAATATTTCTTAAAATTAGGGCATCTAACCATAAATTTTAGGGTATTTTTTCTAAAAATTAAAAAAAAATGCACCTACATTCATCATGATGTAATTTTTCATTCAGGATTTATGTATGTATGTGTATACATATGTACGTATATGATTTAAGCACTTCGCTTTTCATTTAGAAAAGTCACAAAGTTTGTATTAGTAATGCGCACTAATGAATTGCCAATATCGATTTCAACTGTAATTCTGTGGGGAAAGAGAGGGAGAATTATTACAATTATGATTTATTTCAGTTCTTACAAGTAAAATCCGATAAGTTTCTTATCCGAAAAAACTTATAATTTTATTCGTCCGCCGGTGAGATTCGAACCCAGGTCTCCCGCGCGTGAGTCCAAAGACATTAAATGGAGCCACGGTCGCGCACGAAGAACGCACGGCAAACCAAAGACTATATGATGGGGCGTTTGCGAAGAATATTAGTTTAAAAAGTTTTTAGAACTCGTTAAGTCGCAACTGTGAAAGACGAAATATTTAAAATAAATTTTCTAAGATGATATTTCATATTTCAAAAAATATTCAAATTACTTTTCAATAAAGGGTAAAACCTTTAGTCGTTCTAAGCATTACTTCTCATCTGTGTTTATACACAAGTAAAAAAAAAGAAAACAAGAAAGGAAAGCTAACTTCGGGCGGAGCCGAAGTTGATATACCCTTGCAGAATATTCTATAAATTATATTCTCCAAAATTATTCATATGATGCATTCTTAATACTCATAAAAAGTCCCAACTTCCTAACTTTAAAAACACCAAAATTATGTCATTTCCAATCGTTCAGTTATATGGCAGCTATAAGATATAGTCGGCCGATCCTTATGAAATTTGGTAGGTCGGATTGATTGGCCAAAAATAAAACCCATAGAAAATCCCAATTTCCTAACTTTACAAACACCAAAGCTATTGCATTTCCGATCAATCAGTTATATGGCGGCTATAGGATATAGTCGTCCGATCCTTATGAAATTTGGTAGGTCGGATTGATTAGCCAAAAATAAGACCCATAGAAAATCCCAACTTCCTTACTTTAAAAACACCAAAGTTATGGCATTTCCGATCGTTCAGTTATATGGCAGCTATATGATATAGTGGCCCGATCCGGCTCGTTCCGACTTATATACTACCTGCAATAGAAAGACAACTTTTGGGAAAGTTTCAAGCAGATAGCTTTAAAACTGAGGGACTAGTTTGCGTAGAAACGGACGGACAGACGGACAGACGGACAGACGGACAGACGGACATGGCTAGATCGACTCTCCTGGAGATGCTGATCAAGAATATATATACTTTATAGGGTCGGAAATGTCTCCTTCACTGCGTTGCAAACTTTTGACTGAAATTATAATACCCTCTGCAAGGGTATAAAAAGAAAGATGTCGGCAGCTGAAATTGAACTTGCGGTGCTTAGATTTCTGGTCAGACATTCTAACCCCTAGGCTACTCGGACAGGGTTAGAACAATTTTATGGTCATTTTAGAAAATAATTCCTATGTTATAGAAAATATTTCTATATTTTGGGATTAATTTTTATTTTTAGAAAATATTTCTATATTTAAGAAAATATTTCTATATTTAAGAAAGCGTTTCTAGTTTTTAGGGTTATCAAATTTTTAGGGTTAATTTGAGAAAATTTTTCTATATTTTAAGATAAATCATTTTTTTGGGCAGAATTTCTAATTTTAAGAAAAAAATTTCGAAAAACAAGTGCCATTAAATTTATGGCGACAATTTCTACATTTGAGAAACAATTTCTTGATACAAGAAAAGTTTTCTTGTTTTGAGAAAAAAATTCCTTGAAAGTAGAAATCTTTTCTTGGATTTAGAAAAAATAAAGTTTTAAGGCGAATTTCTAAAATTTAGGGTTAATTTTGCTATGAGTGTAGAAAATGTGCATTGTGGCTCGAAACATTGGGATCGATCATGTATTTATGTATACATGGCACACCCATATATTGGCACATTCAAAATTGTAACACTTTTATTCTGCCCATATGCTTTCGAATCGAACCTGGTGAATCAGGGCTTTCCTAGTGCAGGAACATATGTACATACGTCTGCCATTGGAGCACTCACCAAAGCCAACATTGGCTTTCAATCGGATTTGAAGTATTTGCTTTGCGAGTGGTGAAGTGTCTGTGTATCCCTGAAATATGTCTGCAACTAGTTGCGCTGCCTGCCCAAATATTGTATAACAGGTGTTTAACAGCGAACAATAAAAACGCTTCCAAGCAGCGTGGCAGCTGCGAATGGCAGGCCATAAAAATGCTAGCCCAAGGCGCAGATGAACAGGATGTGTGGTGGTGTCGGGTGGGAGGGGCTGAAGCCCGGAAAAAGGCCAGAGCCGTGGGCCAGGGAAACACGGAGGAGGGAGGATGGAGGAGGAGGAGAGGCAGCCGTGCCAGGAAAACATATTTAAATAAATTCCAATTCGCTCACACAAGCACACACGCGGGGCGAAAGGTGTGCCAGCGAGTCGGGTCTAACACCCATAAGCGGGGCCAATAAATAATGTTTGCTGCTTGCAAAAAGCGGAGAAACGAGCAGCAAAACTTGCAGATACAATTCCCTTCAATCCCGCCAGTGCTGAACCACCTGGCCCCACCTGTCCCTCTGCATTTGTATACATTTTTATTGCCAACAATTTTGTTTTGATAGTGGCAGGAGCCAAGCAGCAGCAGCAGCAACGGCAGCGCAAGGATCCCACAGAAAACTCAAACAAAATGGCGTTGAAAAAACAAATGGCGTCATTTACAGTCGTCTGAGTGTAGCAGCCACAAAAGCAACCGGATATAGGGGGAGGGTTCGACTGTGTGGAGCGTTAAAACTGCAAGAGCTGCGCGCTTGTTTGCTCATAATTCGGTTATGTGGGAGAGCGCGGCATCACCAGCCAACACACAACACCCACCAGCCAACGCCCACTGCCACGCCCCCCAGCAAGGAGCTGCCGCGCATATTGAGTTCTGGGAAATAACGAATGCAATTTATTTGATTGACTGTTTGATTGAATGAGGCGGCAGCAGCAGCGAGTCCGACAGAACAAACGGTATGCGCCAACTGCAGTGCGAAGTGCGATGCACGCAGGACATTCAGCAGACCACTGAAAAAATGGAGGGGTGATGTGTCAAAGGTCAGCCCCATTGTCTGTCAACCTCAATGGTGTTTACGCCTATCGTACATATTGCACAATTATTATTATTGTTTTAATCAGCACGTTTTTATGGCATAAAAAGACAACAAAATACATTTGAATAACAGAAAATTAAAAGTCCAAACTTTATTAATTTTCACTACAAACAGACAAACAATTTGTGCAAATCAAAAGGGCTTATTTCATTTTTCGTGTGCACGATGTTGTCTTTCTTCATTCTTGTTTTAAAAAAGATGGCTATAACTTCGCAAAAAAATCAAAAGTGACAGGCCCTGAGATTTTTAGTTTAAAGTCTCTCCTATTTAAGTTTTTATAAATGAAATGTGCCAATAATAATCCGAACTAAACGGACTCACCCCCTTTTAAACTAATACAAATTTAAATCAGCCATTTTAAATTTCTATACATTAGAAATTGCTGTTTTTAAATTAAAATTAAATTAAATTTAAAATTAATTTAAATTAAAAGTTTCCTTTTAAAATTGTTTTCAGCGTATCTTGCTTGTGTGTGAAACTGACATCAATTCTGTGATTGCAGCCTTTTGTTTTTGTTTGGTTTATGGGTGGCTCTCAAGAAGCAAGGAATTAAAAAAAGTAGAAACATGAAAGCAAAGTGCTCCACTAATTCAAGGGAAGACTTTCGACTGCATTGGTGCCCGGGGCAAATCGAACTCGGAAGCTGGTACAAACTGTTATCAAAAGTGGGGCCAAAGGCGACCCAACTCTCGGGATCCGGCGCTCCGGCCGTCAAAAATCAATTTCTATAAGCGCAGTCTTTCCCCCGAAATCCACAAAAAGCCTTAGGCCGTGGAAAAGTTTGCGCAGATCACTCATTTGATTACCGAACTAGTTCGCTTAAAGTTTCTAATTGAGGTATTTTTCCTTGCAGTTATTTATCTTCATTATCGCTTAATACCCGACCGAACTTTACTGGCGCTGCACGGCGAAGCATTTGCGGCCAGTAATTAGAATTGGGGAACAAGGATGCCGGGAAATGTGTTTGGCCAAGTTCTGAGTGCTGCCAAGTCCACTTCTAGCTTTTGTTCCTGCACCTCCTCCTCCTCTTCTCCTTTTGGGCGAGCAAGTTTTGCCCAGTTTTTTATGGCGCCCGCGGGTGCACACAAATCACGGCCAGCAGACAACCAACGGCCATCAACGTCACGGGCGACAATCAGGAAACACACGCCGCTTAAGGGGGGGGTTTCTGAGAATTTGGAGGAGAGGGAAAGTGGGGTGGCGGGAAAATGAGACAGATGGGGAGGGGCACCCCTTCCCCCTTCTGCGTGGCTAGAACGGACAAGGGAAATCCGAAAAAAGTTTAAAAGTTATTAAAGCTCAAACAAAACACGAGTGGAATGTCAACTAGAAAGCCAGTCAGTCGGACGCTGGACATTCGATAAACTTTCAACTTTCAGCCGGCCCAACATTGATGAATTGCCGTTTAAGTTAATAGTCCGGTCAGTGCTCGGGAATTTAAAAGACGAATTATAAGGTAAGGGGCTGGAACTACCTGAGCTCGCCTTTGGGATGGGGCAAGAGATCGGGCTGCCTAATGAACTGAGTGGCGGGCTGAATTTTAAAGTGCTCCGCAGCACATTTCCCCAACTAAAGCCAAAGTTAACTCAAATATGTCGAAGACATTGGGCTTCCCAAGGACAGTGAAATACCCCATTATTTGACAGACCCATCAAGACATTAATTGGCTGAGCATTTAGGAGAACCTTTCTGGGGCTCCATTTCGTTTTATTGCATTACGTATGTGCCATATTAATTTCGGATCATGAAATCAACAACAGTCTCAGTTTCGGCAGAGCCAGTGGCAGAACTTTCTGCAAAGCCTGAGCAACGAAAACAAGTCCGAAACACAAAAATAAAGCACAAAACTTTTCATATTTTCCATGGCAAAACTCACTCAGACTACGGTCTTATTGAAAACTTTTCACATATACAAATCCTCAGACGAATGTGTTCCTGCCTGCGCTCTGCTGTAGAATTTAATTAACAAATGCCACAAATTTATTTGCCCGGCCTAAAAAGCCTCGCCGCCAAGAGCAAGCAGCCAGCTCTTTATCCTGGAGATTATTTATGGCTGGCACACTTGTTGAAACCCGAAAGTGGATCCCCTCGGGGCCTGGGGAATGCAAATGCAACACTTCAAAGGGTGCGGCTGTCATCGCCGCTGACGAAAATAATCCCACAGTCGTTTTGGCATGCGGCCACAGGAAATTAAATGAGAAATGACGTAGATAATCTCGGCAGCATCAGATAGCCAACAAGCTATATTAAATGCCGAAAAGATGCCGGTTGGTTTCAAAGACATAGGAGTGAGTGTATTAGGTTCACTATTAAACCTTTTCGCCGGAGAATTCTTGGGGCAAAGATTCTCGGTTAGCCCAATTATTCCCTCGGAATTATTTCCACTCAATGGCAATTTTCTCGATTTTCCCTAAGAGAGCCTATCTAACTATCTTAACCTATGTGTGCGGATTGCCATATATTAAAAACAATTTTATTATACCCTTGCAGAGGGTATTATAATTTTGGTCAAAAGTGTGCCACGCAATGAATGAGACATCTCCGACCCTATAAAGTATATATATTCTTGATCAGGATCACCTCCTGAGTTGATCCGTCTGTCCGTCTGTCTGTTTCTACGCCAACTTGTCTCTCAGTTTTAAAGATATCGAATTGCACACACCCTTCTTTCCTTTCCGCGCAGTATATAAGTCGGAACGGACAGGATCGGCCGACTATATCCTATAGCTGCCATACAACTGAACGATTGGAATTGTAATAACTTTGGTGTTTTTAAAGTTAGGAAGTTGGGATTTTTATGAGTGTTAAGAATGCATCATATGAATAATTTTGGAGAATATAATTTACAGAATATTCTGCAAGGGTATTTCAACTTCGGCTCCGCCCGAAGTTGGCTTTCCTTTCTTGTTTTTTAATAGAATCATTTTAAAATGTTTCTTGTTCTCAAATATTTACTAGTGAAGGTATCGCTTCTCCTTCCCCGCCTCATGAATCTGGTATTCCTTTTTCTCTGGAAATGTCGAACAAAATGGGAATTAAATAGCTGTCAGTATTTCTGTGTGCATCAGGATAGCAGTTGGGTTGGTCAGAGGAGGGTTTTGGTGTGAACCAGTGCCTGGACAAATGTGGCAAGCAGTGTGGCATGCCAACGAATGATTTTTGTTTTGCTATTCCAGGTTTGTTGTTTTTTCTGGTCCCGATTCAGTTGGCATTTTTGCCGCTGCTCCTGCACTTGTTCTTGCTGTCAGAATTTGTTGCAATTCGAGCAGCGGACAAAGTTGCCATCCGCAGTTATGTTGCCCCGCCATCGAACCACCCAGCAAGCTTACCCACTTCAACAAGACTCTGAGGTCAACAAATGTAATATTGTCTAGGGCTTAGTCTGACATGCTTGTGTCTCAGTTGTTGCCGTTGCTTACAATTTTTGTTGACGTTGCGCTAAGCAGCGGAAAAAAGTTACTTTTCGACTTTGGCGCCTGGAGTTGAAAGTTTTCCCTCATCTTCCGCCGCACTGCATTCGCATTTGGCGCCCACAGAAGTATGCCACAGATATTAACAGCGCCAAAGGGAGCGGGAGAGGGAGGTCGGTTTTGGGTCTGGGTGTGGGCGTGGGTGTGGGCGTGGGTGTGGGCGTGGGTGTGGGCGTGGGCGTGGCCAAAACGGTTTGGGTTGCTGCGACTGATGGCTGCTGGCATTGAATTGACGCTCATGATTATTTACGCAAAGTGGATTAGAAAATTTTTATGGTTTCGATAAGCCGCAAATTAATTTTCCGCACAGACAGCTTCCGACAGAGACACTGAAAAGAGGGCTGGCGAAGGCAATAGTGTGGGTGTGGGCGGGGGGCGGAGGGCGGAGGGCGTGGCTCCCATTCACAGTTATATACAGTGACATTTACAGCTACATCCACATCCACATCCACATCCATAGCCCGCTATTCTAAGGGCGAAGCCAACTAAGGCAGGGCCAACTGTCTGTCTCCAAAGGCAAAGGCGGTAGTGGAGTGTACAGAAAAGGGACCTAATAGAATTTACTTTTGATTAATTCCCACTTAATGTTAAAGATCGAGCTATCGGAAAGGGGAAAAAAAGATCAGAAGGATATATAACCAACTATTATTGCCCAGTCAATGGACATTGCTATCATGGTTAATTATAATTGAATCGCGGCTTCGAGGTTTTCAAAGAACTGATAATAACACAAATTTTTCGCAAATAGTTTGTGAAAATCTAAGACTAGCTAAAAATTAAAGGGCACTACTGATTTGAGTAGCTCCAAGTTTCATATGTGCAAGTGCATTTTTATACTTTTACTATTTAATATTCTGTTAGCCCTGATATGAAATTGCATGTGTTTTCCCCGTCCCCAGCTCAATTCGTATCTCTCTGTTGGACAAACCGACAAATGTGAAAATACCCGGCTCGATTCAAGCTCAGATGTATCCGAGCGAACAATCGAAACTTTGCAGCTGCAGGGAAAGTTAAGCCCTTGGAACTCACATGCCGAACCGGCAAATAAACAACAAGCCATGTTACCACACTTTTCCAGTAACAACAGGCAACAACGGCAGCAACAACCTCGACGCTTCCTTACAACACCTAAACGTTCCATTAAATTTACGTTTTACAGTTTTAAAACACACAAATTACCTGCTACATAAAACCAAAGAGTTACAAGCCATCGACCCAGGTGTGCTACACCTTTTCGTGGGGAGGGGCGTTGCTACAGGGCGGGGGGAACGGGGCTTGGGGTTTGGGGCGCTCCACGCTCAAACAACTTTATTGCTGGGAACTTGCCAAAGTTTCGTATTTGAAAATGATTTGCGCGCCTGTCGGTGGGCGAAGATTGTGGGGTGGAGCTTGTGGTGCAGGGGTTGCAGGGGTTGCACCAAGGAGGGGGGTGGGCGGTGAGCGGTGAGCGGTGCCCAGTGGGTGGCGGTGCGTGCGACATGCCGTAAAACTTTGTTGCCAAAGAGCACACAACAACTACCGACGAGAAGACCAACAACAACGCAGGCAACGAATTAAACAAATCGAAACTTTTTCAGTGAAGTCAACGGGTGCTGTGGATTCCAAAAATCCAGGAAAACTACAAGATCAAAATGGCTGGAAATCGATGGTGCAGTGTATCCGACGGTCATTCGCCGATGTTTGTTTAATTATTACCCAATTAAACTTTAATTGTTCTACATACCTCGATTTGTATGTGTATATGCTTAAAAACGAACGATTTTCCGGTACATTTTCTCATGGCAGCTATGTTATATAATCGTCCGATATCTCGAAGTATATCCGCATATGTATAAAAACCACGAACTTATAATTGTTTCAATTTATTATTTTAAATGTTCCTTTGGGAGCTTTTTGCTTTAGTTGGAGTTATTTGTCTATTTTTAGCCAAAAAGTTTTGACTCGAAATGGAGAAAAATCGATTTGACAACGTTCTTTGAAATTTGTTAATTTGTTTTCTTAGCTGTTTTAGGTTCTTCTTAATTAAATACAAATTGTGTGAAAATTATTCCACGCTGAGAGGTCTATTTTTGTGGCATTTAATATTTGTTCTTTTAAATTAAGTTTAATTTATAATTAAAAATTTCGTCTTATGATATACTTCTCAGATCCTCATAGACCGCGTAATTTACGAAACCATATTTGCCCCACATGTATGAGTTTCAAAGTTATTTCAAAAGCAAATAAAAAAGTAAGAAAACTTCGACAAGTCGAAGTTTATATACCCTTGCAGCTGTTATTGTACAAAAATTGAACACTGCGTTCGGCAAGAAAAGAGACTTCCGATTGTTTATTTATTATTAATTTAATTGGGAACTTTTTCAAGAGCCTTTGTGGCTTGAGGAAAATTTAAAATAAAAGCAGAGAGAACCGCTATAGTCGAGTGCCTCGACTATAAGACACCCGTTACTCTACTAAAAAATTTTAAAATAAATATGCCCCTGCTTTATGAAAATTTTAAATAGCGCCATCTGCAAGTGTACAGTGATAAAAAACTTCTAAAATTATATAGCGATTTTCAATATTACCCGAGTAAAGTTTTACCCAATAACTGGCCTCCTCCACGACAATACAGAGTTTCGCGTTGAGTGGGCTTAAGTAGCCAAATTTTAATTTTTCTTAAACTAAAATCTGCATGCTAAATTCATAATCTCTTGTTATTTCTGAGAATATAGTCGGACATGGCTAGATCGACTCTGCTTTTGTTCCTGATCAAGAATATATAAACTTTATACTTTTCAAGAAATACAATTTACACTTGTACTGTATGAGAAACGGGTAGAAAAATTCCGCTTCATTAACTAGCTACTTAGGCATTAAATATTCATATTCCTAACTATCCTCTTCTTTCCTAAGTTGGGTCCAAAATGTAGTTAAACAATTAAAATTTAAGAATTGTCATTTTATACTTGGTCACTTGTTCAGCATTTGTTTTTCAATTCATTTGACAACCTCGTTAAATGTCATAAGCCGAAGGGCCAGTAAGCCAAGTGGGATAAATAGAGTCAAGGTGAGCACCTCCAACAATCAGACCCACGCGATCGTCGTCGGAGTCCATTGCATTGCCGACCCGCATTATTCACATATGTAAGACGACCCAAAACCCAAAAATCCGAAGCCCCGAAAACCCGACGCTAACCAAAATGGCCCCCGAGTCACCCCCGCAAACACACACACACACACACGCACACACACACTTTCGCACAGATCCTGCGAGCTCAGATGTCGGACCATTACGTCCAATAACAAATCGCATCGAATCGAATTTAAAAGCGAATTACAATCAAATGTATTTAAGCATTGAGCCTACCCGAAAGTGAAAAAGAATCAAGAGCGGCAAAAACTTTAACCTTTCGCCACCCACCCACGCAGCCCACTTGCCAGCACCAGCACCACCCCAACCCACCCACTGAGCCACCCAATTGACTTTGACAACAGCCAGACACACATGTATCTGTATCTGTGTATCTGTATCTCAGTGTATTTTTCTCTGTGCCAATTGTTGACTGACTCGATTGAACTTTATAGCGCTGGCTGAAAGGGTGAATTGCCGGGGGCTTGGGGCTGTGGGTGGTGGTTTTATATTGTCCGATGTCAACGCCACCCCCTCCACCCTCGACCCCCCCTTTTGCCCAATCGGCGCCTCCAACAACACCGGAAGCCGTAAAATCGCACACGAGAGCTCCGGCATAGGCCGTAGATGGAAATTGCCGCACAAAAAGGGAAAAGGAGCGAAGAGGACGAAAACGCGGCCGCAAATCCGACATTGCATTGCCACCAATACACCAGAGTGTGAGTGCGTATTTGTGTGTTTATTTTCCGTTCCCACTAATCCGCGGCGATTGGCGGGGTGATGTCCTTTAATCACAGCATCCCTCACAGAAGAATTCGCAGCCACAAAAAGAGAATACGGACGAGCATAAATAGTGGAATTATCCTCAAGCTGAGCGCAAGCCAAGAAATCTTAAAAAATTCGACATATTTTAAAGTTATAAATTAAGCTTAGTAGTATGATTTCTAAAGTATAACTACCGTCTGGAAGATTACCTAAAAATCAGCATGTTCACTTTCTCCAAATATTGCGTTGACAAATACATGTAATACCCCCTAGAAGGCCATATGTGCCAGAGAAGACATCAGAGATTGTCAGAGGAAGGAAACATCTCTCACCTCGGGAGAATCTAATTTCATATTTCCCACAGACTGGCTAACAAAGCGTTTGCCTTTGGCGGAATATCCGATGGCGGGCTCCGATCCGTGGGATCTAATGGCCGTCGGGGCGCTGACCAGTTCGGTTCAGTTCACCTCTGACTGGGCCCGTGCAGCCCCCACCCACCGGAAGTTCGGACTTGGCCAGCACACACCCACTATCACACTCACACCCACTTACACACTGATAGCAACTTCCACTGACAGAGGCGACCCACATGGAAACCAATAAATATTGTTCATCCACTCGAATGCTTTTTAACTGAAAATCGTTGAACCCTTTGCCGCAGCCTACAAAACAGAGCAACAAAAAATAGGGAACGAGGGGGGGCGTGGTGGTTCTAGGCCCAGTCGGAACCCAGATCGATGGATGGCAGCAACGACAGCATTTGCCTGTGAGCCCAGTAACGCCCTATACTGCCAGTCCGGCAGAAATGCATGAATGAACATTTCAATTTGATGCATTTCTCGCCATGAACGATAATTGATACTCGCCGCACAAGCTGGAGCTGTAGCCGAAGCTGTTGCCGGGGCATGCCCCTCGGGGTGGGGAGAGTCTGGGGGCGGAAAAGTCGGACAGAACTTCAAACCGCGAAACGCTCGAAGGGGAAATGGAAACGCCTATCGCTGGTTAACGGATGGAACCTTGACACAAATTAAGGCCCTACTGCCCGCCCTTCATTCTCGTTTTATGCTCAATGGAAATGCGTACCCTCAGAAGTGTGGCTTGTGGCGAACGCAAAAAGTACCAAGGACAATTGCCAATATTAAATTGGTTATTCGAAAAGCAATGGCCTATTTATATGTGAGGTCATTTCAAACATAATTTCATAAAGACAAGCCTGAGCTATGTTTAAAACCAAAAAAACATCCTCCCCAGCTCCATATATACATATATCCTGTATATAATTTCTTATGCATAAATATATAATATTTAGGAAAATCGGTCAGCCTTAGCACACATATATGTAGGTGCCATAATGCTGAAGTAAGAGTAAACAAATGGAAAAACATATGCTATTTCTTATCCATTAATAAACTATATTTGCTCTTACTATAAAAATATCCTTTTACATCTTTATTATCTAAGAAGTGTCAAAGTATATACAAACTTCATTTCTCAATTTCTTTGATAGAGCTGAAGAGCTTAGGACCGAAATGTATTTAATTGAAAAGATAAGGCAAAAGCGAAGAGAAAAATTTCATTGAAAAAAATGAACCATCTGCGTTAGTCATTCAATTTTGTTCTTTATCAAAGAATAAAGAAATTCCCCAGAAGTCGTGAACGTCCAACGTTCAGGAGCACCGATGATAACCTGATTTAAAATGAGGGAAAACATTTTCGGGTCCCCGCTGGATGGTCAAGCAAATCTGGTTCCCTTTCCGGCGGCCCAGGCTGACACGTTTCTCACATTAGTTGTGTTGTCCCCAGCTCGGGCGGCACCTGCACCACTCCTGCCCGCAAAGGACCCTCTTGGGAACATAATTAATCACGTGACTCGGACGTCGAAATATTTTCAACTAACATGAAAAAGTCGCTGCTGAAAGTGAGCGGGGAAAAATGATTCTAAAATGCCCTTGATGACAATTTAGCTCGACGCTGACAGGAGACAGGAGTTCGGGCGCTGTCCCAAGTCCTGATTTCAGCGGAGATGAGATGGAGTCCGAGTCCGAGTCAGAGTCCGAGTCCAACTCACCACTCCCCCACTGGGAGCGGATCGGGAGTGCAGTGGCAATCGCATAATAAATGAGGCACTTCAAAGGGTTTCCCCTGGCAGCAAGTAGTTGTGAAATTTATAACCTTATTGTGCATTCCCGCCGACCAGGGGCGTAGGAGCCAGAAGGGGGCGGGGGACGGAGGGTGGCGCTGTAGGATTCAAGGGGATTCCAGATCAGAAGAAGGTGAGTCAGCAGCGGCAATAATAAATTTAAAAAAACTCATTAATCTTGTTGCAGTTGACTGTTTTGCTCGTCTTGCCCTTCCTTTGATCCCGGTCTTCAAAATGGCAATAAAACAACGTAATAAGATGTACCACCCCCCCAAACCCCCCACCCGCCCCAAGCCACGATTGTGTAGAGGGCAAATCTTTGCCATTGCAGTTTGATATATGTTTGCATGCATCTGGATCTAGATTTCCGCACTTGCAGTCGCAACGTTTTTAATATGGCTTGTTAGTCGGGGATTTCCAGGCATGTGGGTGGCAATGCGGCGGAACGGGGGGTGGCAGGGGAGCAGGGTGGCAGGGCTGGGAAGGTCCTCAAGGGATTGTGCCAGGATATAGGATACAAGTGAGCCGTCAACATGTTTTTGCCTTCCATAAAGTGCAGACGATTCATCAACGTTCAACTCGAGTTGCTGCATGGCGCGTGTGGAACAGAGGAGGGGGTTAGGGGGCAGAGAGTGGGGTATGGCAAGGCAACTTCGAAGGGTTAATAAAGCTTGGGGGCATAAACAGGAGACGAACGGAGCAGTCGGTTCCCAATCTTTTGGGCGATTATTCAGCGAGAATTGCCTTAAATTGAATAATCTATATAATATCTTAATTTAATATCAATCGATCGTATTAAAGAATACATATGGGTGTTTCCCAACCCAGCCAAGAAAATTGAAACCAAAAGGTCGAGTGCCTCGCCAATCAGATACTTGTTACCCTGTTAACCAATATCAAATAAATATGTCGCGGTAAAATAAATCATTTTGCTAACGCTGACATTATACACCAAGTTGGAGCTTTTAAACTTAGTTTCTTAATCACATTTAAAATAATTGTTTGATTTGAAATATAAGTGTGTGACAAAAATATAAATGAATGAATTTGAACAAATTGTCACGACCATGTCTCTACAGAAATTTGAGATATGCAACTATTAAGAATAAACAAGAAAGGAAAGCTAACTTCGGGTGGAGCCGAAGTTGATATACCCTTGCAGAATATTCTGTAAATAATATTCTCCAAAATTATTCATATAATGCATTCTAAATACTCATAAAAATCCCAACTTCCTAACTTTAAAAACAGTAAAGTTATGGCATTTTCAATCGTTCAGTTATATGGCAGCTATAGGATATAGTCGGCCGATCCCTATAAAATTTGGTGATCGGGTTGATTGGCCTAATATAAAACTCATAGAAAATCCCAACTTCCTAACTTTAAAAACAACAACGTTATGGTATTTCCTATCGTTATATGGGAGCTATAGGATATAGTCGGCCGATCCTTATGAAATTTGGTAGGGCGAATTGATTGGCCAAATAAAAAAGCCATAGAAAATCCCACTTCCTAACTTTATAAACACCAGAGTTATGGCATTTCCTATCGTTCAGTTATATGGCAGATATAGGATATAGTCGTCCGATCCCGGCCGTTCCGACTTATATACTGCGTGCAAAGGAAAGAAGGGTGTGTGCAAAGTTTCAATTCGATATCTTAAAAACTGAGAGACAAGTTCGCGTTGAAACAGACAGACGGACAGACGGACATGCTTATATCAACTCAGGAGGTAATCCTGATCAAGAATATATATACTTTATAGGGTCGGAGATGTCTCCTTCACTGCGTTGCACACTTTTGACCAAAATTATAATACCCTCTGCAAGAGTATAAAAAGTCCCCTTCATACACGCAATATATGTATACACCTAATTTTTATGAGGAACTAAAATAATAATTGTAATAAATAGAAGTTTGAAACGCATTAATGAAGACATTTACCACACTGAAGAGTATACATATTTTTAATCAGCATAATTAGGCAAAATAGCCATAAATGAGTCGAACGATCAAGAAAACGCCGCTAAGCGGACTAAATATTCCAGAGCTGCCACAGGAAAGGTTAAATTTAATATATAAAAGCTATTTTTAAAGAAATTCAGGCAGGCTTCACTTTAAATGTTTTTATAAAATTTTCGAACCTCGAGTTTTATAAAAATATGATAACTATATCCTACAGCTGCCATCCATCTGACATACTGGCCGTTCCATTCTATGCAGATCATTGGGAAATTAAATTTTTTTAATGTCATTTAATTTCTCTAATTTTGTATTTTAAGGAATTTTTTTTTTAGCCATTTTTGATTTTGTCAGTTTTTTTTTTTACTTTGATAAAATGTGTTGGCACTTTTTATAACGTCTGATTTTAATATTATTCTACCTAATTAAATAATAGCATTCAAAACCAAATGTATTAAAAAACAAGAAAGGAAAGCTAACTTCGGGCGGAGCCGAAGTTGATATACCCTTGCAGAATATTCTGTAAATAATATTCTCCAAAATTATTCATATGATGCATTCTTAATACTCATAAAAATCCCAACTACCTAACTTTAAAAACACCAAAGTTATGGCATTTTCAATCGTTCAGTTATGTGGCAGCTATAGGATATAGTGGGCCGATCCCTATAAAATTTGGTAGGTCGGATTGATTGGCCAAATATAAAACCCATAGAAAATCCCAACTTCCTAACTTTACAAACACCAGAGTTATGGCGTTTCCTATCGTTCAGTTATATGGCAGCTATAGGATATAGTCGGCCGATCCTTATGAAATTCGGCAGGTCGAATTGATTGGCCAAATAAAAAAGCCATAGAAAATCCCAACTTCCTAACTTTACAAACACCAGAGTTATGGCGTTTCCTATCGTTCAGTTATATGGCAGCTATAGGATATAGTCGGCCGATCCCGGCCGTTCCGACTTATATACTGCGTGCAAAGGAAAGAAGGGTGTGTGCAAAGTTTCAATTCGATATCTTAAAAACTGAGAGACAAGTTCGCGTTGAAACAGACAGACGGACAGACGGACATGCTTATATCAACTCAGGAGGTAATCCTGATCAAGAATATATATACTTTATAGGGTCGGAGATGTCTCCTTCACTGCGTTGCACACTTTTGACCAAAATTATAATACCCTCTGCAAGAGTATAAAAAGTCCCCTTCATACACGCAATATATGTATACACCTAATTTTTATGAGGAACTAAAATAATAATTGTAATAAATAGAAGTTTGAAACGCATTAATGAAGACATTTACCACACTGAAGAGTATACATATTTTTAATCAGCATAATTAGGCAAAATAGCCATAAATGAGTCGAACGATCAAGAAAACGCCGCTAAGCGGACTAAATATTCCAGAGCTGCCACAGGAAAGGTTAAATTTAATATATAAAAGCTATTTTTAAAGAAATTCAGGCAGGCTTCACTTTAAATGTTTTTATAAAATTTTCGAACCTCGAGTTTTATAAAAATATGATAACTATATCCTACAGCTGCCATCCATCTGACATACTGGCCGTTCCATTCTATGCAGATCATTGGGAAATTAAATTTTTTAATGTCATTTAATTTCTCTAATTTTGTATTTTAAGGAATTTTTTTTTAGCCATTTTTGATTTTGTCAGTTTTTTTTTTTACTTTGATAAAATGTGTTGGCACTTTTTATAACGTCTGATTTTAATATTATTCTACCTAATTAAATAATAGCATTCAAAACCAAATGTATTAAAAAACAAGAAAGGAAAGCTAACTTCGGGCGGAGCCGAAGTTGATATACCCTTGCAGAATATTCTGTAAATAATATTCTCCAAAATTATTCATATGATGCATTCTTAATACTCATAAAAATCCCAACTACCTAACTTTAAAAACACCAAAGTTATGGCATTTTCAATCGTTCAGTTATGTGGCAGCTATAGGATATAGTGGGCCGATCCCTATAAAATTTGGTAGGTCGGATTGATTGGCCAAATATAAAACCCATAGAAAATCCCAACTTCCTAACTTTACAAACACCAGAGTTATGGCGTTTCCTATCGTTCAGTTATATGGCAGCTATAGGATATAGTCGGCCGATCCTTATGAAATTCGGCAGGTCGAATTGATTGGCCAAATAAAAAAGCCATAGAAAATCCCAACTTCCTAACTTTACAAACACCAGAGTTATGGCGTTTCCTATCGTTCAGTTATATGGCAGCTATAGGATATAGTCGGCCGATCCCGGCCGTTCCGACTTATATACTGCGTGCAAAGGAAAGAAGAGTGTGTGCAAAGTTTCAATTCGATATCTTTAAAACTGAGAGACTAGTTCGCGTAGAAACAGACAGACGGACAGACAGACGGACAGACGGACATGCTTATATCAACTCAGGAGGTGATCCTGATCAAGAATATATATACTTTATAGGGTCGGAGATGTCTCCTTCACTGCGTTGCACACTTTTGACCAAAATTATAATACCCTCTGCAAGGGTATAAAAACAAAATATATTTGAGTTAAAATTTCAAACACTTGCGTTTTAAAACCTCTTGACCTTGAATATAGACACAAATAATAATTCAAGTTCTCCAAAAAGTGGACGTTCAATAATGTACTAAGCCTTTTAAAGATGAGTCATGTTTATTTCGAGCCTGTACATTTTTAGGATTAATTCTCCAGTGTCTTAGTTCAAACAAGAAGCAATCATTGAATTAAGAAATTTAATCGCTAAACTCGGAGCCTTCAGAGCCAAATCAAAGAAGTGATTGTGTTTCAGTTCGAGCGAAGAGGTCTTGGCCACTGGCCAATGGCCACTCACGCAATCATCGGCAATACATAATATTATATATGGATGGGGCTGCTCAGATTACAGCCAATTGATTGAGAAAGCCGCTTTTCTGATCGGAAATGCATTGCATTCAGTGACAGCTAAGCCATCATAGAGAGAAAATTAAAATGTTGTGTTCTGCAGTTCGGCCGACGATTGAAATGCATTGAATGCAGTGGCCGGGTGAAAGGTGAAAGGTGGTGAAAGGCGGCGAAAGGCGGAGAAGAACCAGGTGCCGGACAGTCGCATAGCCAGAAGCCAAACAAGACCGAGGAAATACATGCTCCAGCAGCTTAGGCTTGACTTGGCTGTCTCCGGCTTTCCCAGCTTACCCGTTTCCCAGCCTTCCCAGCTTTCCCAGCTCCAGCTCCTTGGGTGGGCGACCGAGTCCTTCGCTTGTTTTGAATTGTACAACGTTTTAGTTGGGCGCACAACTAACTCATAATGCAGCAGGCAATGAAGTGACTTCCAAATGGCCCCGTGGGCAGCCAAAGGAGCAGCCTTTTAAGTGAGTGGGGGCATGGGGCTTAGACAAAGGCGGGCCAGCAGGAAAATCAGCTTACAAAAGCTCCTTTCAGCCGGCCTGCCACCCGGGCTCCTTTCAAGCCGTAATCTCCGTAAATCACTTGAAGCTGTTGGCCAAATATTAAGTGAGCCAACCTATCTGCGCTCGGTTTCCATTCGGATCCAGTCTATTTGAGCAGTTGGAATTTCAATTTTAATCTGATTGATGGACTGTCAGAAGGCCAAGCATCTCCTTAGGTTCTGCGGGGATTTACGGGTTTCCCAGGAATCGGTTAACGAAAAGGTAGTCCTATCTCCTTATATTGTGGGTACTCGCAAATCCTGCCCACAGCGCTGGGCTAAATTAATCTAATGAGGCAAAACAAGAATATTGGATTCCATCTTTCAGGCCATAGCTTAGAATGTACGCCTGAAAAAAGACCATATATGTATGTATGTATGACATTACGGCTAATCCAAGAAGTTATCCAAGTTTGGCCCGATCGTTGGTATGGCAGCTATTGGATTTCAAACAAAAAAGTCGTGACCACCAAAGTTTCTTATATCAAATGCTACAAAATTATTTATATAATTGAAATATTGTAATACTATTTAGCAACTTTTATGTGTTAGAATGTAAGAAAAACCTCATAATGTGAAATATCGATCAAGAATGGAGAGTTGCTCGACGGACTAATCACTTCTTGTTTAGTTACAAGATGTGCAGTTTAGTTTTTTAGTCGTGTTGGCTTGTCGAAATCGAAGGGCCAGTTGTCTTAGTTTAATACGCTTCGTCGTTACATTTTTGCGTGTGATAATCAAAAAAGCGACTGACAAAATTTTAAATAATTCCTTAAAGCTCTGTGATTTTAATGGTTAAATTACCTCTTTCTTCCATTTTTAACTTAGTTTTTTTGCACCTGGCACTTCTCCGAAAATACCATTAAATTTGTTCCATAAACCAAGTATCAGTACAACCAAGGACTGTTTCTTATCTACCACCGCAATCATCAGAGGCTGTCGCCGTGTCTTCAGACCCTCATTGGTGGAACATAATAAACCTTTCACGCTATAACTATATCCTGTGTCCAACATTAGCCACTTAAAACCATTTGCCGCCTGACGTGATAGTGTCTTCGATTTGGTAGGCTGCTCATTAACTTTGGCCGTACATAACATAAGACATTCCAAGACGTTTTGTTTTGATGTGTACACTAACGACTACATCCTATAGCTACCGCAGAATAATCGGGTAACCACTGCCACATTTTATTATATTCAATTAAAATTGATGAGAGTGTTATACAATTACGGTCCCATCCTTTGTGTTGACTAGCTAAACCCAAAAGTTTATGAAAGCCCGCTTTGCTTCGGATGATATATTGCAGAGTACATTGACTGCAAGGACTAAATCTTACTTTTCTCCTCCATTTATGATGAATTGTTAAATAGACAGGATATCCGTAAAGAACCAAATTGGCTTTCTGAACGTTATCTTAATTAACATTAATAATAATGTATATGTTTTGCTTATTTTGACTAAGCGATAAAAATAGGTGTTTCAATCTGAGGGTCATACGGCAAGTCTGGCATTAACTAAATACTACTGATACTACTGCTGCAGGACCAAAGGCAAGATTAGCTTAGTACTTAGAAATAATACTTAAGTTCCTTGGTGTTTTTTCGGCTTGTGGATTAACAGCAACATTCCATTGCCACATTCCACGCTTTCACACTTACAAGTATTTCTATTCCCCGAGGACTCCAGCAAGTCCGCCCTCCCTTCGTTTTGCTTTATTGCATTTAAATATGTTTTGTATTTTATACTCCTTGCCAGCCGATGTTTGCATAATGACAAAATTTGCGAGACCTTTTATGCGGTTTTTTGTTCATTTTTTGCTATGGCTTCATCTTCTGAAGCCTGGCAGCTTGACAGCTTGGGTGCCTGGTGCGTTTCCTTTTTTACGACTGTCGAATGGTTTGTTTATAATAATTTTACGTTTCTGTCGCTCCCGGCAGCTTGGAAATTACTTAGTTATGTAAAGTAACTCATTTTTGGGGGAGTGGCTTGGTGGGGGCGGTCGAGATGGGGTGCAAACTTGATGGATTCCCTGCCCTGCCAATTGCCGGCCTGCTGGCTGCTTGGCTGCTCGTTCTTGGAGCTCTGTGTTCTCGCCTTTTAAATTATTCACTGGGCGCGTGAAAGTATTTTACATACGCTTTCACTTTACTTTCCCCCACACATCCTTACTCCCACTCTGCAACAGGAACAGCAACTGTCTGTGGGTGTGTTTAAGTGTTGAGTGCACATCGCTTGATGTCACACCAAAAAGTCATTCAATATTTATGCATATTACGCATACGCCCTGATGGTCGCCCACCCATCGTTTTCGCATTTTCCACGCCGCTGTTTTTATATAGAGCAAAGTGCAAAAGTATGTAGCTTTAGGAAAGGATTGCCTAGCTTGTAGGGAACTTAATTGAAATGGCCCAAAGCCTCTACAGCCCCCATTTTCCTGCCCTAGATATCACTTGGCACTTGTAGGCCCGAACAGTGGCAACACAATTTGTACATTTGTTGATGCAATAAATATTTGAATTTATTACTCAATTATGGCTTGGGTGCCTCGGCCGCCCCCACCATCTCTTGCGGCTACTTTCGAAAAACAATTTTATAGGCAATTTACTTCAATTAAACGATTAAATTTATTTTATTAGTTAGATCCAGCGCATGCCCGGCAACTTTTCCATTGCAAAGCGATGCCTGCAAGTGCGCCCAAGTCTCCCAGGAAAACCCAGTTTTGGGTGAGGGATGAACGGGGGCATCCTTTTTGCCCTTTTCGGATACCCTAGCCCACAATTATCAGCCATACTTTGGTTATGGTATAATGACAATTGCTTAAAATTCCATATTTAAAAAATTTCACATGACCCCGGGCAACTTTTTTATGTTCATTAAAAACGAACATTACTACTTAAAATGTTCGAAACAACACTAAAAACATTATAGTACATACATATTTTGATGAACTACCACTATTTTGCCCAATATTTGTTTGCGAAATTGGTACCATGTAAATTTATGATATCTATTTCGTTGTTACATTCTTTACTGAATTGCTTTATACGTTGAAAATCCTACACTAGTAATAGCAATAGTAGGAGTGCATTTAAAATTCCCAACTGGTTCTAGCGAGCCATGCATTATCAAATGCACAAATTAGGCGCTGAAAAGTTAAGACTTGACAGGATGAATGCCGTGAAATTCCACATGTTTCCTCTTTAAACCAAATACACCTACTCCTTCTAAAAATTTGGGATGGCTGGAACAGCACAAATTTCACTGCAACAGTATTTTTTACATTTTTTGCGTTACGAATATTCGCATTCTTTATTCATTGTTAAGAAAATGGACTTTTTAACAACTTTGTGTCGGATTGATCATTTTAACTGCAAGATTTGTGGAAATTTTCTGTTAGTTAGTAATCATAACGTATCAACATTTACTTTTTATTACAGTAACTTTTAGGTAAATTAAGCCAAAAAATATAGAAAAAAATAAAAACCCACTAAAACCTAACTATATTTTTTTATATTTAATTATTACAACTAGCAAGCTTATGCCTTAGCCTCTAGCAGCTAACAAATAATTTTGTTAGCTCTTTGTTTAAACTATAAGTTTGCATTGTTTTAATAAATTAACATGAAATCAGTTCTGTTTAATGACATTTCCTTATATCTTATATGTCTAATTATTTTCCTACAACATATAACCCCATTAAGCCAAATTAAAATAAAAAAAAAATCATAACATCCTTAGGCAAGCAATTTTCAACGTTCATGCAAATCGAAATGTTATTTTTTACGGGCTCCGGTTGTCGCAAATTTTGTATTAGCAAATGTACAAACTTATCCTCTGGATGAGATAAGCTGTCTGTTTTTGGTATTTTTTTTTCTGATGTCTTAAATGTTATATTTATACCCGTTACTCGTAGAGTAAAAGGGTATATTGTATTCGTGCAAAAGTATGTAACAGGTAGAAGGAAGCGTTTCCGACCCTATAAAGTATATATATTCTTGTTCAGGATCACTAGCCGAGTCGATCTAGCCATGTCCGTCTGTCCGTCTGTCTGTCCGTCTGTCCGTCTGTCTGTCCGTCCGTATGAACGCTGAGAACGCTATAAAAGCTAGAAGATTTGCATTTTGCATGTAGATTTTAGGAGTTCCTACGCAGCGCAAGTTTGTTTCAAAATGGTGCCACGCCCCCTCTGACGCCCACAAGTCACAAGCTGTGGCCACAGTTTTAATGCTATTATGAAAATTTTAATTGATATGTATTTGTTTCGTCAATACCTATCGATTGGCCTAATAAAAGTTTGCCACGCCCACTCTAACGCCCAAAAACCCATTAAGCGCTTAAGCCTGCCTAGCGCCTACATTTCCGCCTTTCATAGCGCCATCTAACGGATGACTTTGGAACAGCTGGCGGCGAAAAACATACAAGAAAGCATATTTATATTAAGTTGTTTAGCTGAGTAACGGGTATCTAATAGTCGAGGCACTCGACTATAGCGTTCTCTCTTGTTTTTAATTCCACTTAGGCCCATTATTAACCTTTACCACGGAAATCCTAGTGTTCGATTTTGTGTTGTTGTAGGGTATTTTATATTACGGTGGTAGACTGAAACTTGTTCTTTCTTTGCTTCGCCAATATTTGCCAGCGGCACACGACTCCCCGGTTCACCACCTCCAACGGGACCACCCCTTCCCCCTCCCTTCAAGGCCATCCCCACCTTCCAGCGGAAAACGCGGCTTGCGCTGATTGTTATTTTATTGCCCGCATAGAAAACATCACATTGCGAGCCGAAAGCCAAAATTGTGTTCGCTTTTGTTTTGTGGTTGAAAATCTCATTTCACAGTGCCAGTCTCGACCATTCCCCCTAAGCCCCTGACAGCCATTAGGCGAGAAATTTTGGCAATTAATGTCCGCACAGAAACTTGCGTTAAATACAACTTCGATGAGAGAAAAATAATAATTCGCATAAAAACGCAAAGAAATCGAATGGAAGTTGGCCAAAACCACGGCCACTCCACGTTCATGTATTCAAAATTGGAGCATGAAGCACTTGTTAGACCCAATTTCGGGTGGGTCAATCTATCTTGTTGCTTCACTTATAAAAAAAGCCTTATATTTTAAATTTGTATCTATATATCTAACCAATAATGTAAATTGTGGTTTTTCTATTTTCCATTTCCCAGTTAATGTGTACAAAATTTGCGAAATTTAAATTTAGAAATTCTTGGAAAAGGAAAATTAGTGTTAGCACATATCTAATGAATAAATATATGATATATAGCTATTTGCAAAATTGTTATATTTTGAAGTTATATAAGATCACTTAATTAGAACTGTGGCAAAACACTTTCCCAATAAGTTTAAGTTTTTATCTTAGAAATAATTTTTTTCGTTTATACATATAACTTAATATTATTATTTAATAATATTCTGTTCCTATACAAGCAAACATTTGTCTAAGCTAAGCCCTTAAAATTCTTGCAATTTTTCCAAAAATGTTGTGCAACTTTTGGCCCTTTTAGCCCTTATTTTTCTCTGTGTGTATTCTTGCAGCCGTAGGCCTGATTTCAGGGCAAGAGTTAATCCTCGGGCTTGGCATACATATATTATCCTGGCGACTGCGCCCTTCCGACGGCGTGTCATCTAGTTATTAGCCAGAATGCCACCCACTGCCAAACACTTAGCCTTGGCTTTGCGGCAATTCATTTAAATATGCAAATTAAGGGGCAAGTAATTAAATAAATTAAATGTTTTCGAGCCACGCCGCAAATTCACAAAACTTATCTCCGCCTACACCCACTCATCATTCGCTCCCATTTCCACATCCTCTTTGTGTCATGTGCTAATTTTTGCATGTTGATTTAAATTAACATAAATAAACAAACGAGCAAATGAATGCCTGAGTGAGTGCAGAGGGGGGCTTTATGGACATGTCCACACCAAACATATGCATATTTACGCAGTCACCCTTACGCAAAACCCTCACACAGCCGCAGCCATAACTTGCATAATAAACAACAAATAATAATAACAATATTAATTGCAATTACACTCAACTGAAGGCTGAGAACTTGTTCTTTGGCCAAGCCTTAAAATTGTTTTGTTTTCATTGCCCATTAATCATGTTAATCGCCAAGAAATGAGCACTTTCGAAAACAATTTAAGTCTCATGCCCCAGCTCGAAATGGTCCCTTTAACAAGTGAACAAAATAACTCAAAGACGAATGGTCCATGTCGAAATTCTAACATTTCCAAATAATTTCTGCTTATGAATTGGTTGGCCACCACTCAATTAAATAGTTCCCAACATTTTGTTAGTAAAGAAGAATTTGGTTTCAATTTTTGAAAACAAAATAATTGAGAAACAATAACACAGAATACGATCTAAAAATGAGTTTGCGTTATGTTGAAACTATGCTTGATTTTAGGGAAGCAAACTAAAGTTTACGTGATAAATGTCAAAATTAGTTCATTACAATTAAAATAGAAAACGGTCTTTAATTTTTTGACATAGGTCAATACCCGTCGTTTCAACAAACTTTTTATAACTTTTTATAAATATAGCTTTTATCCCGTTAAAATATAAAAAAAATTAAACCTCGGACCGAGTAGTTGCGTGCTTCGAGGACTCTTAGGATAAGTGGAGCCGAAGTTGAAATACCCTTGCAGAATATTCTGCAAATTATATTCTCCAAAATTATTCATATGATGCATTCTTAACACTCATAAAAATCCCAATTTCCTAACTTTAAAAACACCAAAGTTATTGCAATTTCAATTGTTCAGTTATATGGCAGCTTTCGAATATAGTTGGCCGATCTCTCTGAAATTTGGTATGTCGAATTGATTGGCCAAAAATAAGACCGATAGAAAATCCCAACTTCCTAACTTAACAAACACCAAAGTTATGGCATTTCCGATAGTTCAACTATCGGCCGATCCCGGCCGTTCCGACTTATATACTGCGTGCAAAGGAAAGAAGGGTGTGTGCAAAGTTTAAATTCGATATCTTTAAAACTGAGAGACTAGTTCGCGTAGAAACAGACAGACGGACAAGAATATACATACTTTATAGGGTCGGAAATGTCTCCTTCACTGCGTTGCATACTTTTGACCAAAATTATAATAATTATAAGGGTATAACAATAGTTTAGTTTCTAAGGCTTTTTTTGGGTATATTATAAATATGTATTCTTCTTCCCAGTAAACCTTTTGCTCTACGAGTAATGCTTATTATAAAACATTGCATAAGGGTTCAACCCGAAAGGTGATTAATTTCACCACTGGAAGCCCCGAACTTAGTCGGTTGTCCACCATTTGGGGCTTCCCACCGTGCGATGGTTTTATTCAGACCTGGGCTGCATTAATTAGCCCCAGACATCCTGATGACATCACTCAGAGGCGAACAACAACATCAACGGCTAAAGGAAGCTGTCAGTAAGTGCGGCTGCCTAATTGCCATTTAAGCAGCCCATCTCGATCTGACCCCTCTCCTCCTTCGATCCCGAGTCCCGAGTCCCGACTCCCATGTCCCGAGTCCAGAGTCCTTGCTGGCGGGCGGTTCGATTGGGGTGATGCGATAAGACAGCAGGTCGAGGACATCCACATCCACATCCATGGCTGCGGCAATGCCAGAGGCAGGATTTATGGGTCGACATCGCTCCCACTAAGCAGCTTGGATGCTCTTGCGCACAGGCAGGCTGCCAGGCAACCGGGATAAGCCGCAATGATAAAAATAGGCAAATCCGACGAAGGACTCTGGCAAACTCTGTGCCACCTTGCCCCACCTTTGGCGCCACCGGGCCACCAGCAAACGGCCGCATCCCTGCCCCACCTGTGTGTCGATTCTCTGGGCGCGCAGAAATGTCTGGCTAAAACTTGCGCATGACATGCGAACAAACAAGTGCCATAAATAAATTTAAATTGCGCTAAAAATCGCACGCTATTATTATTATTTATTATGTAAGCAATTTGCTGGCATTTCTGGCATATCCACAAACGGGTGTCAGTGTGCGGGTTTTTGTGTGAGTGCGCAACAACACCAAAAGTTTATTAGAACTTTGTCATAAAGTCAAAGTTCGAACGCTTTAAGAGTTCGGAGAGTTGCGAGTTTTCTGTAATTTTTGTTCGTCATAATAAATAGGAGTAAAGTTAAGAGAAAGGGAACCCTTGAGCGAAGAATTTGGGTAAACTAGTGTTAAGTACTTCGTACGCGCAGTATTTAAGGACTTGGCAAAACTATTTACATACAGTAAGTCCAATGTACATCAAATTAATTAGCACATCACTTCTAAAGCTCGGAATTCCATCTAGTATAATAATAGGAAACGTTGGTATTAAATGAAAATAGCTTTTAATAATAGCTCTTAATACAAATAAACTCCAACAACGTGCCAAAACCAGTTAAGCTACAGTATTTTCTTTAAATTTTTGTGTGAAGGAAAAAAAATGTACTTTTCTAAAATTATAATTTTTAATTTGTATGCAAACTTAAACAAATTATTATCCTATTAATTACAATTGTGTAATGTCTGTCCGTTTTCGCAACTAGTCTCTGAGTTTTTAAAATATCTGTATGAAACTTTGCCAAAAGTCTTTTTTATGGTGCAGGTACTTCATAAGTCGTAGCTTAAAACTATATTTTTAATTTTATAAATATTTTCATCATATCGCTGCCACTGGCTTAAAAAATGTATGGGAAAATCGAAATGGCTTCATATACGGAAAATGAAAACATCTACATAAATGTATATCGTCTGACCAAAGTTTGCACTATATCTTTTTTGAAGTTATTTACCTAAGTACAAAAATCACGTACTCCGATCAAAAGTCATTTAACGTATAATGTTTTTGGGTAATTTTTAAATTGGTTGGTTGTCAAAGTATGTTTCTTGTATTAAACAGCTAAGGCTTTGAGCTCTTGGCTATTTCCCCTGTTTTAAACGACTTAAGATACAAATACCTAAACATTTGACAAAAAACAAGAAAGGAAAGCTAACTTCTCGCGGAGCCGAAATTGATATACCCTTGCAGAATATTCTGTAAATTATATTGGTTGGGGAAAAATAAAACAAACTTCCTAACTTTACAAATCCTAAGGTTATGTCATTTCTGCTCTTTCAGTTATATGGCAGCCATACGATATAGTCGGCTGATCCCGGCCGTTCCGACTTATATACTGCGTTTTTTATGAACTAGTTAAAACAAAGGATTGATGCTGGTTTCCGTGGTATTTATTATGAATCCTCACATACTCAGCCCCCTCACCACGACAAGGTCTCAATCCACGAGAGGGAAATATTATCACTTTATAAATACAAAATTTATCACAATCCTGAAACAATATAATAATCTATTGCTATTTTACCTAAATATATACAATTCAAATAAATAAATTAATTAATAAATTAATAAATAAATACTAATATCTATATTTAAGAAAAATTCCATCATGATGACTATAGCTCGTTTTGTATGTAAGAGCCATAGCATTCCTCAGCTCATTTTCAGCAAATATCCAATCAATTTGCGTCAAATGTTTCTTAGTTGCAGAATTATTGATTGGAATTTGATTAAATTCATTTAAAGCTTCCTCAAGTCGATCAGTGGTTGTGGATCTGCAAATATTAAAATCTCCTATCATAACCAATTTGCTATTATTTTCTAAGCTGCCTATCCTTTCTACGTCCGACATAACTTCATTACGAAATTGTGCTATAGGAAACGTTGGATTCCTATAAACAACAATGAAGGATGTATTAAGATATTTTAAGGCAATTGATTGGTATATAGTTCTTGAGCTCAAAGACTTATTTGTCTCAAAAAAGAAAACTACATTTTCGGAAATATTTTGCTTGGCATAAATCATAATTCCATTTTTGCCAATACCATTCAATGGATTGCTATCAATTCTTCTTATTATGTCGAAACCTTGTGAAGAAAAGTCTTCGCTGGGAAGGGTCCAAGTTTCGACAAAACAAAGAAAATTTGCACAACAAATAATAGGGTCGTTAAAAATATCTTCGCGATGGCTTCGAAGAGACTCAACATTATGGTAATACAGGGAGATGTCTTCGTTTCTGTTAACCACAAACTCATAATGCGTAGTCAAAAACTTTTCCTCTCTTAACTTTTGAAGTTCGTCTTGGACATTTGGAGCTCCAAATCTTGTTGGAGGAACAAAGTCGCCTAGAAGGAAAAGTCCTGATGCGCTAGTGGCTGTGCTGCATCCAACATATAACGAAGCTTGCTTGATGCCTCTTTTAAGATGCACGGCGACTTTTCTATATGTTGCTCCTTGGCTTTTGTGGATGGTAATAGCCTCAGCAGGAACAATTGGAAATTGTTTTCGGTCAACAGAAGCATGCTCCGATCTTCCACATTGAAAAACTCGAGATGCTTTTACTATTGTAGTCCATTCGGGATCGGGACTGTTCTGAACTTTTGATCTGGCTATTGCGCCAACCGTGGGTTCAAGAAATTAAAACCAAAGTCGCGTTACTAAATTTGAGCCATTCACTAAGCAATGGTCAATTAGCATTAGCTGACCAGTTGCTCCATTTACAAGTCCGTCACTTGTGTCTATATTGACGGTCACCATATATTTAGCAGTTGTTTTGAGATGAAGAACATATGGCAAACCCTGTGTTTCAGAGGTTTTCATATTTTGAGCATATCTTAACGTGTTTTCCCTGTTTCGTGTAGATATGTTCGCAGTTTTCACTGTACCAACAGCAGTGGAAACCAATTCTTCCGTCCCAATTTGCGCTAGTTTTAGGGAATTGTAATTGTTAACCTCTTCGTTAGAAGAAAATAAATGAATGGCATCATCAGGAACCTCGCTGGGTGAAACAACTCTTTGTTTAAGGAGCTCTATATCTGCTATTGTCATGCAAGCCTCAGATAAATGATTTAGGGCTTGAGCAAATGCATGGTCGCCTCTTTGGCGCATTATTTCTGTGAGCTCAAAATACTTAAAGTTGCTCCATAAGCTATTTCCTGCTAAAACGCTATATGGATTAATTGTCCTCTCCGAAAATATCCAACTGTCTCCAACTGGGGAAAGCTGCTTTAGATCCCCGAAAATTATAATTGATTTTCCACCAAAACTTAAGTCAGGGCTTCGGAATATTTGACGAAGCCGTTGATCCAAAAATGAATGCATTTTAGAACCAACCAGAGAAATTTCATAATTTATAATCAGTTGGAGATCAATCAACTTGCAATGAATTGTATTTAAACTATCATTGCTTAAAGGTCTTAAGGGACCTGAATCCTGATTAATTGGAAGAGAAAACACTGAATTCCAAAAGCAGCTTTTCCAGTCGCAGCACATAATGAAACCTTTGCTGAATCCGTCGCACCAGGAAGCTTATTTGCTCGCCAAGTCACAGACTGATAGATGGTAGAAATCAGTCTGCTTTCTCCTACACCGGCCCCTCCACCAACATATTCGTAAAAAATATTTTTACGAACAACATTATGCATCACATGTGCATATTATAGTCTTTGTTTGTAGTTGAGGGACCTAGTTAGCGAGCAAAGGTCATCATTAAAAACTAACGGGGGGACTCTAATTAATTGAAGTTCGCCGTCTTCTTCAGGGTTGTTTATCGCATTGTCCTCCTGAAGAATATTTACGTTCCGCTCTATATTTGGTACTGCCAAAGCTCTAAATTCTTCGTCTACAAATTGGAAGGCAGGTTCTTCTGAATCAGGAGCATTATCACCCCTATCCTCTTGCAAATCTTCCAGAACTCCTTCTAACTCCATATCATGAAACACATCATAGTTCCTTTTCATTATCTTAATGGCTTCATGGTTTACTCGGAATGTGTTTTCAATGTCGTTGGAAGGAAGTTCAGCTTCTTCATTTCGCCAAGGATAGAAGAGCATTAAATGCTCTCGGAAATAATCGGAAGGTGAAGAGTTTATGCTAAAGCAACCCACCTTAGAATCAGGGGATGCCTACGTTTCTTAACGCAACCAGACCCATCCATCAGTGGATAACTTTGCTCAGCAACTTCATCTTCGTCATCTACCTCCACATCATTTCCTTCATCATAGTCTTCCCTATGATTAGCGGCAGATCGTGCAATCCGCTTGACAAATCTGTACCAAGCTGCGAAATCTGCTAAACAAATTCCTTCCAACTGCTCATGCCTTTGCACATATCGGTCAAGAATATTACGCCAAAAATATCCACCGAGTTGTTTGGAAGTCGCTCTAATTCTTCATTTGAGCGAGCCAATCTAACTCGTTTGTCTGGATGGCAAGTGATTACAAAAATAGTACCTTCACTTGCCTCCGACATATGCAGACCCAAAATATTGTAAGCTGCTTCTTGGGCCGATATTTCTGTAGCGTTAATAAACTTAGGTGCTGTAATTTCCTTTTATAGTAATAGAAATATTCCCATGGCTTATTTCTGCCATGGCTTCACGGAGCAACTGCGATACGCCTCTGCTTGATTTCTTTATGTGGTTAATGATATAACTACAACAGGCGTACGCATCTAGGATAAATTGAATATCCATATTAGCTCTGTGCAAGCCTAGAATATCTCTATTATAAGCATTGAGCAGTCGGTCGGAAAATTGTCTGCGAAGAAAAATTTGTGGCTTTTTTAAGCTGGAACGTAAGGCTAGCTTGCAGGCTTCAAAATTAGTTTCAAGGTGGGACAGAAAATGATCAAAATTGTTAAACAAAGCTGCGTCTTCATTTGAAATAGTCCTAAAAGCTTCCTTAATTTTTTTTGAACAACGTTTTATGATCTTCAATATTGACTTCGTTTTCTTCGATTGGATGCAAAATAAGCGTTTCGGGCATAGGAGGATATGGCTTATTGAAGCGGCAGAACTCCTGTTCGCGTAACTCTCTTAGGCAAGAAGCACTATGCTTGTGGCGTTCATACTGAATTACTTTTTGTAGTTCAGTATTGTCTCCATTTGTAGTAATAAACCTATCAATAAAGTTTATTACTTGCTCGGTATTTTCGTTGTCTTCGAGCTTAGGAGCACCAGCAAGCCAGTACATGCCATGAGAATGCGGAGATCCTCTGTGCTGGAATTCGATTCTCCAATAAAAATGAGAAAGATTGAATTCCCCAATAATATCTGTCTTGAACAATTTCATTAATTGGCGCAACCTGTAATCGAAGTATCGAGAGCACGTCACTGGATCGGATCGAATTAACCGAGCCTTTTCGGAGCTAGACAGAGCTGCCGCTTCTTCCTCGCTTAAAGCCCTATTATCCAATAGAAGAGACGGGATAACTAAAAGTTCATTCCACTTAGTTTCAGCAGCGGAAAGAGTTATGAAAATCGTTGGCAGCCCAAGTTGTCGAATCATGGCTATAACTTTCTTTTTCTCAGCATCCCAATGAGCTGGTGCAGACCGTAAGCCTTTTAGGATGTGGTAGCCATCATCATGTTGCACAAGACGGTCAACAAATGATTCATCCCGCAGATTACCAGCGATAACCGCTCCAGACTTTTTGCGTAAAGCAATTGAAATGGAATTTCGTATGCACTGCATTTCGTAAAATTTATACATGTATAAAACTTTTGGAACTACAGCGCAACGACGATCGTAAAAACGGATTTGGGATCTGAAGAAGATTCGTCAGCAATAAAAGGAATTTCATTAATTCCTTGAAGTTCTGTTAGCCAGGATTCGTTTAGTGAAATGTTGTGCATTCTGTCACTAACCATACAACATATAGACTGGTCATTTCATACAACGAATTTGGTCACAAAATTTTTCAATCGGGGGGCCCCAATGCTGGAATCGGCAGGCCCCGACACTTCGTGTGCCTTTGGGTTTTTTCGCTCTCGTTCTAATTCTTATTTTGACGCTCGCGCTCGAGTTCGGTCGTTCAGTCGCAGAGACGCGCATTTTGAAGAAGGTTGCGCCTGCGCTTGAATTAGTCTTTATATGTATGCGTGTTCATGCATTCTCATACAGGGGTGCATGTGTAAGTTTATTTCAATTCGATGCGGCAAGAATATTTTGTCTTTTGCTACTTTTCAGACTTGGTACCCTAACAATATGGGCGTATTCACTATTTGGTTAATGATCAAAATAATAATATTATATGTTATAGTATATTTTTTAATATTTCAGCATACATTTCATTTTGGCTTACAAATTCATATCAGTGGTAGCAGTAAAATGTTTTTCTTATATGCATGTATTCCGATAAATAGAAATCAATCTACTGAGATACGAACAGGTCATATCGCAGTCGGAGTCACAAAAAACACCGACTGCTTTTAAGTGGTTCAGAAAACTTCAAACCAAATCAGCTTTGGTTGTTGTTCTGCGAGCGGATGGTGCCTGCATACCCTACCGACGATTGAATTTTAGGGGTAGGGACAGAAACAAGAACGGCTGTTTGGCTTTTGTTTTGTTTACATTTTTTAGGACACTTGTTTTGAATGTTATGTTTAATGACCAAAATATTCTTGCCGGATCGAATTGAAATAAACTTACACATGCACCCCTGTATGAGAATGCATGAACACGCATACATATAAAGACTAATTCAAGCGCAGGCGCAACCTTCTTCAAAATGCGCGTCTCTGCGACTGAACGACCGAACTCGAGCGCGAGCGTCAAAATAAGAATTAGAACGAGAGCGAAAAAACCCGAAGGCACACGAAGTGTCGGGGCCTGCCGATTCCAGCATTGGGGCCCCCCGATTGAAAAATTTTGTGACCAAATTCGTTGTATGAAATGACCAGTCTATATGTTGTATGGTTAGTGATTCTGTAGAGCTCGGTATTCACTAAGTACCGTACAGCTTCAAGAACCCGAGCGGGTCTAATAGTTTCAGTCATGAAATTGTGAGCGTACTGTAGTCCCCTTTTTAAATGGACTTGGATAACATGGGTAGCGTCGAAAGAGCGCGGAAGCGCAGTCACAATATCGGGAACTGAAATTGGAGCATTCACCACTGCCCCTCTGATTCCACATTGCCTTTCATAGCCGAGGGAAATAATCCTCATAAAAAGGATTCTCGGTGAAATAAGGCGTTCTTCGAGGCGAGGTGAGTCCATTTAAGCACTCAGGGATTTCTGGGAAATCGAACCCATTAGAAAGGCAGAGTGATGGGAGTTTGCCAAGAGAAATGGCACGAAGACAAGTGTGGCAAAAGTTATATTTGCCGGACGGACTGGGAAATTTTCTTGACAAATAAAAGGCGTTGCCAAAGTTTAGGAGAGGAAATTTAGAGGAGATAGCCAGGATGGATAATCCACTTACCTGCGAACGGTACGATTTTGTGAGTCCATCCTAATGTTTAATAATCGATCCTCTGCCATTTGCCGAATTAGTTCTCCCCGAATCCTCCGCTGTTGTCGTGTTTCTCGGCGTTGTGATGTGTTTATCCGTTGCTCCTGTGATCTTGAGATGGGATTTCTTAGTTAGCTTTCCTTTCTTGTTTTTATGTATAATTACAGAAAACTTAATTTTTGTACACATTTGTTATTCTATTCGCTACTTTTTCAATTTGAGCAATTTCGGCTAAGTCTGCAAGGGTATTAAAACTTCGGCTTGCCGAAGTAAGCTTCCATCCTCGTTATTCTGCTGAGTTTGGCATGGCTATCATCACCCTTTTCATGCTCCATATTACCACTAACCATACAACATATAGACTGGTCATTTCATACAACGAATTTGGTCACAAAATTTTTCAATCGGGGGGCCCCAATGCTAGAATCGGCAGGCCCCGACACTTCGTGTGCCTTCGGGTTTTTTCGCTCTCGTTCTAATTCTTATTTTGACGCTCGCGCTCGAGTTCGGTCGTTCAGTCGCAGAGACGCGCATTTTGAAGAAGGTTGCGCCTGCGCTTGAATTAGTCTTTATATGTATGCGTGTTCATGCATTCTCATACAGGGGTGCATGTGTAAGTTTATTTCAATTCGATGCGGCAAGAATATTTTGTCTTTTGCTACTTTTCAGACTTGGTACCCTAACAATATGGGCGTATTCACTATTTGGTTAATGATCAAAATAAGAATATTATATGTTATAGTATATTTTTTAATATTTCAGCATACATTTCATTTTGGCTTACAAATTCATATCAGTGGTAGCAGTAAAATGTTTTTCTTATATGCATGTATTCCGATATATAGAAATCAATCTACTGAGATACGAACAGGGCATATCGCAGTCGGAGTCACAAAAAACACCGACTGCTTTTAAGTGGTTCAGAAAACTTCAAACCAAATCAGCTTTGGTTGTTGTTCTGCGAGCGGATGGTGCCTGCATACCCTACCGAAGATTGAATTTTAGGGGAGGGGACAGAAACAAGAACGGCAGTTTGGCTTTTGTTTTGTTTACATTTTTTAGGACACTTGTTTTGAATGTTATGTTTAATGACCTTTGGTTGATTTATTTTTTTAAGGTTCGCAGTGTAATTTTGTTTAATGTTGTTATTTAATGATTTATTTTTTTGTATGTTTGTTCTTAAAAGTCGCCGCTCGAATTATTTACCGATAAATATACCTGCGTTAAATAGTAGTTTTTAAACTTTTTCACAACTTAAAAAAAAATGAATTTAAGTTAAACTTCTAAAATACTTTTTATTTTTTGCAAAAGGTAAATGGAGCAAATATACAAATCTGAATTTTTTATTTAAATAATATTTAAATTTTCAATTGAATAATTTTATTTATTTTTTTTTTCTTGTTTCTGTCCCTACCCCTAAAATTCAATCGTCGGTAGGGTATGCAGGCACCATCCGCTCGCAGAACAACAACCAAAGCTGATTTGGTTTGAAGTTTTCTGAACCACTTAAAAGCAGTCGTGTGTTTTTGTGACTCCGACTGCGATATGCCCTGTTCGTATCTCAGTAGATTGATTTCTATTTATCGCAATACATATATATATGCAAAACATTTTACAGCTACTACTGATATGAATTTGCAAACCAAAATTAAATTTATGCTGAAATATTAAAAAATATACTATAACATATAATATTCTTATTTTGATCATTAACCAAATAGTGAATACGCCCATATTGTTAGGGTACCAAGTCTGAAAAGTAGCAAAAGACAAAATATTCTTGCCGCATCGAATTGAAATAAACTTACACATGCACCCCTGTATGAGAATGCATGAACACGCATACATATAAAGACTAATTCAAGCGCAGGCGCAACCTTCTTCAAAATGCGCGTCTCTGCGACTGAACGACCGAACTCGAGCGCGAGCGTCAAAATAAGAATTAGAACGAGAGCGAAAAAACCCAAAGGCACACGAAGTGTCGGGGCCTGCCGATTCCAGCATTGGGGCCCCCCGATTGAAAAATTTTGTGACCAAATTCGTTGTATGAAATGACCAGTCTATATGTTGTATGGTTAGTGATATTACTTAAAATTTCGAATAATTTCCTGGTTTCTCTTAAATGCTTCCGCTTCTTCTTTCTTCAATTGCTCAATCTGCTGCTCAATAGTTTTCAAGCGAATTGGATCCTTTTCATCCTTCAATAACTTCTCGAGGTGCGTGATTTTCTCTTTAGTCTAGTAATGACTGGTATGAATCCTTTTTGATTTTCCTGATTTTTGTTTTAATTGATAGTCCAGATACGTACTGAATTCTTATACGCGCATTTGCCTGCATTTTATAGTTATCACAGCAGGTGACCGCGTTGAAAACGACATAAAAATACCATTCGGCCTACAAATTAACACCATTATATACCATTTCAGTTTGAGGAAATACCCTTCACTTACCACCAATTTAAAAATGTAATCTTGTTTTTAATCTTTGCTTGCATACATTAAAAATTAAATGGAATATTACATATTTTTTATTGCTTTCTTTATTTACATTACTTTAAAATGTAACAATAATAAGAACAAAAGTTTTTTAGTTTCATAAGAAAATTTCATTATAATAATATAAATGTAATATTATCCAAATTTTAGTTCATTCATTAGTAAGAAAAAGTGGTCTAAGTAATTTTAATTTAGATTATTGTAGATTTTAAAAGTTTATTTCAACTTACTGTTTATATACCTTTACTTCTGAATTTTTAAATTACATTAAAAAAGTATTATATTGTGTATTGGTAAGTTTCATTATATTATTAACTAGTCCAATTCAAGACTTAAAACCGTTAAATCAATATCTGGTTACTTGTGAATTTAAGTATTAAGCCACGTCCTTTATTATCATTTTGAATTATTTTTATTGATAAAATAAATAAATTATTGAAAACCTCACATCTTTCAATTCATATGATTAATATTCATTTTGAAACCTAATCCATCAAAATTGGGCGACTTTTTTGCCATGACAGTAACGTTATTATTGGGGATGTTAAAATATTTTGGAATTTTTGATCCACAGAGGGTTTTTTCAAGTCTGCGGCCGTCAATATTGTTGGCATAAAATCGTATATTGTCCAGATCACAGTTGGATTCCGAACCCATGTTGAATTCTGAAAGGTATTCAGTTAGTACTTTAAGGATCGTTGCCGAAAAAGTATTGGCCTACCTTGGAAACTAAATCGCAGGTTACCGCCTGCGGGTACAGTTATAGACCAACTACACAATGAACTATTGCGGCCTTCGTAGGAGGGATTCTCCAAGTAACTTTCCATCGAACCATGCACCGCTAGCTCACCACCACAGCCGCTGGGAAATTGGTTGCTAGTGGAAAAGTAGAAGAACTTGAGGGACTTTACTCCACGGCTATCAAGACGCAACTCGTTGGTAGTCGTTATCCTGGCTACGGTTTCCCATTGTTCGTGCAAAGTGGTAAAAATAGTCTTGTTTGAATTAAGATCCGTCACCTGTATGGGTGTAAACAGTACAATACATGACGTCCAAAGAACCCAAAATGCTTAACTTACGTTAAAGTAATTATTATTCAAACTGTCAAAAACCAAAGACAAAACGTATAACGTAACGCTGTAGCCTTTTGGCACACGAATATATTCTGTACAGTTGTTTAGATCTTTGGTATCAATAATTTGGCTCAGATCCGTGTAATTTCGATTGCAATCTGTAAAAAATCAGATACGTAAAAAAGGCTTTATGGGTCATCAGATATTTAAAAAATGTGTGCGTACTTGGCATTCTTCGGATGATAACTTCAAACCCTTGGGATTCCTCGAGCTCGTCGCTGTGGAAGGTGAGTTGCATGCCAGATTCATCGACTTCTTCAATCAGCTTGAAGCTCGTGTTGTCCGCAAAAGGATCTGGTGAACTGAAAAGCAGTGTATTAATACACGTTTGTCAGGTGAGGAAAAAAATTTGTATGTTACATAAGGCTTGGACAGTTTCAAATAGTCCTCGCATTTCCCAGTCCGCTGTGATATATCCTTAACTCGTAGCTTTTGGAAATCAAATTCCAAATCTCCTTCATTTTTAATTATCCAAGTACATTGGATACTTCCCTCGTAGCTACTTGTGCTATTGTCGTACTGTATCCCTAGTGTAATGGTCTGTTGGAAGAGGTAATCAAAGCATGGGTTAGAGAAATATCTACTTAGCATACATATGTATGTTTAAACATGTATGAACACAAATGGATTTTATTATCATTAGTATGTCATAAAACTAACAATTTACAATTTAAAACAACTTTTACTGATAATTCTAGGGGATTCACCTCATTTAACCGCATGTCGTACTCCGTTTGTCCGCATAAAGAACGTTCCAGTTGCAAGATCAACTCGAAGCTGATGTTCATATCCTGCCTGGCTGTGGCGCTCAGCTTGATCCCTATGCCCAAGTAGGAACTGAACACCTTGGTCCTGTTCGCGCCCGCTCCATAGTATCTCCCCAGGTTTTGGCCTTCGACTTTTGGGCCATCATAGATCTCTAGGTAGCTGCAGGCCAAGCAGGTAGGATCGTTCAGTTGCAGCTTGCGCACCTCCAAGGAGAGTCGGTAATCCGGAGGGACAATAGCTCGGAAGTAGCATAAGAGCGAGTCGGTGACATTGATTCTGTACGACCTCATCAAATTCATACGTGCCACTTCCGAGTCCAGGATCAAGCGCTCACTACAGTTGGGCGTGAAGCGCACGCTGGCCAGGAAGCCCCGACTATTGGTGGAACTGTCTGTGGATAGGGCAATCAGTGCCTCGTTGGTGTCCACCATGATGGTTGGAGGATTTGTCTGATTGCCGCATAGTTGCACTATCCTCTGCTCCAAGCCGGCAACTTTGCCCCGATAAATGGTCAGACTGTCGAAATGGCAGTTCATGCTTTTTTCCATATCAAAGTACTTAAACTCTATGACAATGGCGTGCTGTGAAGGAGCGACGACCCTCCATTCGCACATCATGTTGTGGGCGTATACACCGTTCTCGTCATCCTGCGGCGGTCGAAGCGTAAAGGATGCGTTGTGATCGCCGCCGCATCAAATTAAATGGTATTGCCGCTCAAACATACACGTCACTGAGGTAAGATACTGCAGACGAAGTTTTCCATAACCATTCACCTCGAACTCGGGACAGAGCTTGCCCAAACTTATCTCCTCATTTCCAGTGCCAAGACGATAACCCTCGAAGTAGGATATGCTGCAGTCAAGTGACGTCAATGGGTTTCCTCGGTTTTTTACACTGACCACTAGTAGGTGTTCGTTGCTTGCGAGGAATACGTAGCTGCAGTTAAACTGCTCCCAGCGGTAGGCCCTCCATTTGGGAGTGTCCAGGGTCCGGACATCTGTTGTGGCCTGCAGTACGGCGCCGCAGGTGGGGAAGACTTGGAAACTGAAACCGTCTCCCGTCACATTCGAATTCGTGCGGAATATCACTCGCATCCGGGAAGATGGCACAAGAATTTCGACCGGTGCATCCCTGCCACAGAGGCTGGTCACCTCAATAAACGCTCCAGCCGATTAATCGTAACGCTCTATGGTCAACCGATCGTTTGTACAGTTGGGGGACATCACGATGAAGAAACGATCCTGAAAATGTAACTTCAAGGAAAGCCCATTTTTGGTGACAAACTCCCATATGCGCTCCGTATTCTTTAAGTAATCCTTGCTCTTTATCGTCACCGGAGGCGATGGTTCCTGGCCAAGGCGCACCACATTGCCGACGGACATGGACCGCCGGATTTGCAGTGTGAACTGACTACGTTCGAGAAGTCGGGTTTCCGAATGATAGAGAATATTGAAGGTCGGTCCCTGTAAAATGGTGCTATTTACCGTCATGCCCCGACAAATACGACTCACTTCCATTTGCCCGCTAAAGATCACAATGTATTCCCGATCGCAACGGTCGGTAAGGATTACATTTCCCTCCAGCACATAGCCATCACTGTTGCTTAGCGTCCATAGGCACTCCAGTTCACCATACTCTTCACCAAGGGCATTCAGGAGTCCAGGAGACTGAATGATAAGTCGTTTATAGGCCTGCAGTCGTCCGCCGCAGCTGTGACGTCGATAAGTGGCCCGGAAGCGGTGCAACTTAACGCTTGCGCTATTCAGAAGCGTCACATGCCCAGAAGTGGTGGCCAAAGATACAAAGCTGTTGGTGACATTGGCGCGCATCGACTTGAACGGACGACGCTGGACCTCATCGAAAAACACAACTGGTGGGCCGCCAACGTTCTGGATCAGGTACTCCTCGACCTTAAAGGTGAGCGTTGTACTTGCAGCACCCGAAAACTTTATGCTGCAATGGTAGCTGGGCAGCTGGAGGAGCGTCTGGATGGAAATCGATCCCGCTGCCTGGTCTCCAATTTCAGGCGGACAGACTGTTGGTTCACTGGAGCTGTAGTGGAATTTTAGCGCAGTGCTGCTCAAATCCAACTGATGTGTCATTATAACGACGAGCATAAAATTGTCCGTTGACTCGATTATTCCACTGCCGTTGTAGTTATTGATCCGGAATTCAGTGATCTTGGATAGTGAGTTTGCGTCATTGTAGAAGGCGAAGTGCTTTAAATTTGTTGAATGTGGGCGAATTAAAAATCTGTAAATAGTTAATTTAATTAATACAACCTTACAAGGAAATTAAAAATGTAATATATTTATGACTATTTGACTAGAGAGAAATCAGATACTGACATCTTTTAAAAATGATCAAATTATTCATTTTAAATTAATAAATTAATTAATTCTAATTCATGTATTACATGGTACAAAGATTTAGTAATTCAAAAGACTACAACACTCACCGGCTATCACTACTTGGAGGGACAACGCGAATATCAGCTAGATTAAGAAGATTCAGCCGCACCCTCTGTCCCTTGGGCACATTGATGGTCAAGCGACAGAATCTCAGCCAGGTTGTCGGTGACAAGGGCGGTATCACGATGTCCCCTGCAGCACCATTTATATTCAGCGAGCACGTTCCAGGGACGCTCTTATACTCTAACTTGAAGCCCCGATAGTTGTTAACAATTGTGTTTGCGACAAATCGAATGGCGGCAGCGTTTGTGCTCAGGGTGACGAGATTGGGCGTGATTGTACTTCCGTCCAGGACGAATAGTACCTTAGTTGGGTCCGCCAAGTCAGCGATTTCCAGGCGATCGCTGGTGTCAGTTGAGGATGTTCCATTTAGATCAAACGGCAGGTGCAGATCCGTGATGTTTAGCTGGATGAACGTGTCCTTGCGAAACCGAATGCTGTACACGCACAACGATGGCTTGGTATATCCACCCAATCTCGGATAGTTCTCTGAGGTGAGGAACCCATTTGACCCGGTGAACTGGCCACCGCATGTGCTTAGTGACAAGTTGAACCGAAAACCTCCACTGGGTTCATTGAGCTGCGATTGGTAGTGGACCAGAAGCAGGTTTCCAGTACTGCGCACCGTGGCCTGTGGCTTCCGGCAGGTGTGAATCAAGCTGGGGGCCAGCTTGGTGGAGCCGTCAAACAACTTCACATTCTCCTTGTCGCAGTGCCGAGCACTTATTTCGAATGGCTCATCAAAGTGGGCCGCGATGGTCTCTCCCGCCGGCGCCATAACTAACCACGTGCAGTCCGAATGCGGTTGGGGTAAATTGGGATATCCTGGTGACACGACCACAAAGTTGGGGGCCTTCTGGTTCAACATAATCTCTCCATTACATTCATTAAACTCCCAGTATATGAGAGTCCAAGGCACTTCAACAACCCCAATATTACTGCCGAGATGGTATTTGATGTAGGCATGCGAGCTGCTCGTCCGAAATGATGATTTGCCATAGCCATCCATGTAACAGAATTTTCCATGCTCCAGCAAAGGTGCATGATCATCTAATCCATCGTATATAAGGCCATACACCTGACAGTCACCGCCGTAGTCATACATAATTCTGATGTCTATTTTTCGACCTGGCCGCACATCGATGTGCCAAGCGCATTCACCTTTATCCTCAAAGGTACCCTCTAAAATGGTAACCTCAATATCTGTCATATTGGAGCCACAGGCAGTTCGGAGGCTTGCTTTAAAACCGGTACCATTAATGGATACTGTGGAATTGTAAACGCAGATTTGGCGTGCCGTGAACTGGAGTAATCGCTTCTTTAGATTCAGGTTTTTTGCAAACGCGCACCTCATCAGTCCAGTGGTTGAGGTCGGGCGAACTCTGAATTTTAAGATAATCGGCGAAGCATTCGTTAAAGACCTCCAGATCGGCTTCTTAAGAATAGGCGAGGATGTGACGTGAAGGGTCCTCTGGCCGTATGGTCCATTCTCATTTCAGATTGGGTGCGTACCCATGTGGATATCCCGGCGAAAATAACTCAATCTGTTTAGAGGATGCTATCAGCTCCTGCGCACACTCCTTGGAGGTCAGGGAGAGGTTACGTTTTACTAGATGGGAACCGAGCACGTGCCACTTTAAACGAAACTCGCTAATTTCCGCATTAATCGTCTTCAAGTATACCACATTGTTGCTGGAGGTGAATGTCCAAGGACAGGCTGCAATGTTGACCTCTAAGGCACTGTCATCATAGCCATCGAAGAGTTGGAGAACGTTTATACAAATATACATTTTCGTTATTATACTCCCTTTTTTTATAGCTGGAAGTAACTCACCAAAAGACCGGAAATGTATTCCTCAAACAACAAGACCAACACCTTGTTGCGCTCCGTGAAAATGCGCCAAGTGAAGGGCTGATCCTCGCCTTTAACCAAAAGCGGTGGAGGAGGTTCAATTGTTCCATTGGTGCTCATTGTAACTTCGATGTTGTGCACTGGAAATGTTATTGGGTAAAATATAAATTTAAAAAAAAATTGAAGATCACATACCGTAACTTCAGCGTAAACGAAAACCTCCAGCAGTGTTGCCCGGCCTGCTGCGGAATTTAATCCAAAGATCGGTATTTACCACCAAGGGACTCTCCGGCAATGTCCTATCGCAGTACAAGCCAGTACAAGCTGACCCTGCACGCCAGAGCGCAGCTCCTGCACGCCAGAGCGCAGCTCCAGGAAGTCCTCGTTGCAGTGCTCGGAGCGGACAATTTCCATGGCTTCGATGTTGATTTCCAGAGAATTTCCCGGTCGCGCCTCGATGGACCAAACGCACTCTATGTTGGACGGATAACTATCCGGGTAGTTTGGCGAACTGAGGCTTCCGCGGGCGGATGCGATGTTCCCGCCGCACGAATTCTCAAAAGTGCTGTACTGCGCCTGCAGCCTAATTCCTTTAGTCACGATGCGCACATTGTTGTCGGGCACAATTAAATTGGCAGGGTGATCGCGGCACAATTGGTAGAGCACGACCTGATCATCGTCGTTGATCAGTTGAAGAACCGGGCATTGGTTCGAGGCTACGGCACATTTCGGGCATTCCAGTTGATTGATACTTAGGCTAAGTTTGCTGCCCTCGACACGACAATCTGCCAGTCGCAGCTCAAAACACCATGATTTCCCTCCAACGAATGCGGCGAATGGATGCTCCCTGTGAATGAGCTTAGTTTGCCGCCACATCCTGCTCCAGTTTGCTGCCAGCTTAGAAGGAATCCCTTGGTCACAAATGTTGCATCGGAATGGAATTTCAGATACATTGCATTTCCAAACGAGGGTATCCGACTAGGAATATCAGTACCACAATATCGTCCAATTAGCGGAGACCATTCAGAGCCCCATTTCTGAAGAAATAATTGAAAATTATATATTGAAGACTTTTTATACAATGGCTGAGGTAGATTACCTGATCTCCAGCCAGTCGGTCCAGCATCCATGATCATACTCTAGCGTAAAGTTTTGCACCACCAATTCTAGGCGGTGGCCTAGAGGTGCTCGTAAGATCCACTCACAATCCTCGAAATGTTCATAATATTTTGGCCAATTCGGTGATTTTATGTAGCCATTGCGTCCTGTGAACGTTTCTCCACACCCTGATTTTAAATGATATATAGAGTGTTAAATTTATAATCAATACATACAAAGTACAACCGCTAGATTGCGTTTTAAACACTAATTGTAAATGTTATTAAAAGCTGTTTTTATAATTGTTAAAATATAACTTTTTATATTTCTTTGAATCAGAGGCTAGTCGTTAAAATATTAAAATATATTATTTTATATTTTTTTACCTCGCTCAGCCAATATAAATTCACTCAAGACAAATGCGCTATTTTCTTCATTTTCATTAAAAAAGTTTATTGTCAAAAGATCTCCATCGAACACATCATCCACGATATTCGAATAACTAAAATAAATAAATATTAATACTTATTGATTTCTGAATTAGTAAATACCTACGTCGCTAACAATGTTCCTGGGGTTGTGCTATTGCAATATATGAATATGTTTAATTCGTATTCATTCGAAGACTCATCAGTGATTCGTTTTTTTCCTGGAACTTCAATAATCCACTGACAAAATGTGGTTACGAGTTTGAACCTTGTCTTTTTATGTTCGAGAATCCCACCACAATAACTATCCAGATAGTGGTATTCCATTCGCATTCCACGACCACTACTTGATCCGTGGAAGACCAGACCAGCCCGATTTGAATGTGCGATTAGGGTAAGGTTCTGCGCTGACTTTATAATATGACGCTTTTCATTACCCGATAAATATACCTAAGAGATTTCACCGCAATAAATCGAAAAGTTAAAATTTCAATAATTCCACTTACATCCAAATAAGTTGTTTCATTTTCATTATTGACAGTGCCCAAAGATAGGTCTGTAATTGTGATAAGAGCCAACATATCAAGTGGCCCAGTCAAGTTGTACGTGCAGGTCATATCGTCGAGATACGAGTGCGGATAATTTGGGGTACTGATGATGCCAGACATGCCTCCAAAGCTGCCAGTGCACACTGTTAAATAATGAGCATTTATTAAATTATGGCACCTTCAGTAACGATATAAAATAATAACTTTATGATTTGAAACCAATTTCGATAAATACATTTTATACGAAATTACTTTTACCTTCACTTTTATGACTTACCTCTAGAATAACTCAAATCGAAGCTTTTCCCCAGCTTTAAGCCATTAAGTGGGTGTTCATAGCGCAATAGGATCACATTACTTGAGGAAATCAGCGGATTCAGTTCACTGACCTCCGGACGACCACAAAAGCGTTGTATAAATGGCAAATCAGCAGTTCTTCCGTCAAAGATCTCAATCTTCTGCATGCTACAATTCTCGGACTGCATTAGATTTACCTGATCGAACACCAACTTTACTTGAGACTCCTGGGGCTGTTCTATCAGATAGAGACAGACCTCGGCGTCCATGTAGCCACTTATACGTCCTCGCGACTCCGTGTAGACGCCTCCACATCCCGGGTGGCCCGGCACCACCTCGTAGTGCATCTGGAAGGAGCTATCCGCTCTTAGTGCATCCGTGCGAAAGTCCAGGCGCAGGCTATTTGAAGAGCTATACAACGGAGGCGGCTGGAGGGATTGGCAGGCCCGGAGCAGCTGGCGATCTGAGTCATAGACAATGAGGGAAGCCTGGCTGCAGTTCACGGAGGCTGTTTCGGTGCTACCCAGGGATATCTCGTAGAAGCGAAGGAGCAACCGTCTGCCAAAGGGCGCCGTCAGTTGCCAGCGACAGTCGAGTCCCGGTCGGGCCTGACCAGGATAGCCCGGAGATCGCAGAACGCCAGTCTGCGTCAGTGTCAGGTTAATGGTTTCGCCGCAGGCGAACGGCAAAGAGTTCCATGTCAGCTCGAATCCTTCTCCCTGCGTCTCGTTGTCGGATCGGAACCAGAAAAAGACCTGCTCCTGGCTAGAAATAACACTACCGTTCTTTAGGGGCAAGCTTGAGCCACAGAACCGGCCAATTAAACGCGATGCTAGGGATTGGCCATCGTTGAGCTGCAAGAAGTCGTCGCTGCAGTCGGTGCTGTCCTGCAGATTAAACTTGGCGAAGGTCAGATTTAGCACCATATTCTGTAATGTGCGTATGATAAATGGACAGCGCTGATTCGGCTGATAGTGTTCATCGGCCGCGTTGGGTGGGTAACGCAGTTGGCCTGAAGACTCGCGGATTGTTGCTGCACAAAAGAATCGCCGATGAGAGCAGAAGGTGCCGGTGTAGCCTCGCCCGCAAGCACACTGGTACCTATTATTCGGCAACAGCCGACAGGTTCCGCCATTTAGGCAGGGACTTGGATGACAGGCATCCGACGAGTTGCACACAGCGCCCAGATAACCAGGCTGACATATGCAGGTGGTTCCCCTACCGCTCTGCACGCAGGTTCCATTGTTCTGGCAGGGATGCCGTTCGCAGGGCAGCCGGTTGGAGTCCGTGGTGCAACCATCGGCGCCGTAGCCATGTCCAAAGCTGCCTAGCGGGCAGGTGCACACCACCGTGTCGGAGACGTACTCGCACTTGGCCAGTGGATGGCAGATACTCTCGTCGTTGCAGGAATTGGAGTCGGCGGCCTTGCATGTGTGTCCGTCGCCAGTCCAACCCGGTGGACAGCGGCCACAGTGGTGCGATCCCTCCGTGTTGGTGCAGGCCACCCTCGGCTGCAGGCTACAGCCGCCGTTGTCCCCGCCGGCACATTCGTCTATGTCCCGACAGAAGCGGCCATTGCCAGTGTATCCCGGAGGACAGGGTCCGCAGCGAAAGCTGCCCGACAGATTGATGCACACATCGTGGCAGGGATTCACGCGCGGCTCGCACTCGTCCACATCCCGGGTGCAGGCACTGGGACTGGCGGAGGTCACGTTGGCATCTGCCCACGTCCATCCCTGATCGCAGATGCACACATACCCGACGGAATTGCCCGCTTGGATGCAGGTGCCGTGCTCGCCGCAGAGTTCCCGGGATCCACTGCCAAAGGAGGAATTGCTCCGGAGGCGGCAGTGACTGCCAGAGAAACCATTTCGACAAACGCAACTGGAATGGAGAGCCGGAGCAATTGGTTTAATTCTGCCGGATAGACTATTGTACTTAGCGATAGCTGCCGGGAGTGTTTATACACTGGCCATTGTTTAGACAGCCGGCCAGATCCATTCCAGCCAAGGTGGCGCACTCATTAACATCCTTCGTGCAATTACCCCCCTAAAATAAACACAATTAATTTCTATTTAAATCAGCACTACCAAAAAGGCGCGACAAGAAAATATCTTACCTCACAATATCTAGCCAAATTTTTTTTTTTTCTTATTTTAACAAAATTAAATCAAGTATATGTACAATACTAAATCTAATGAATTTTTATAAGTACTAGCTAACGGGGCCTTCGACTCGAAACGTGTGTATTTTTACCTTATATGATTAATTTAGCTTGTTTGACAAATTTGTTAAGGTTTAATATATTCTCAAGAGAGGGGGTTTTTAAAAGCTCTGATATTCGCTGTGTGCCAAATATGGAAAATCTAATGCTCTGTAATCGATCTCTGTAAGATCATTACAGCACAGTTGACATGTTGTCCGCGATGTTCCCATCAGTATGTGTTGGTGAGTGGATTGAGTGTGTCCGATGCGTAGGATGAATGTCCCGCAAGACCTTCTTCCAGTATTGGGCGGAGGGTTGAACTTGTTACAAGTTGGGTTTATTGTTTGATATCTGTGCACAAAGAGTGCCCATTCGGAAATTTTCTTTTCTTCAAGGTGTAGCCTAATTTGGTTTTGTATGTCCTTGGCATTAAACGGGGTAAAGAGAAAGGAATTTGTTAAAAAAATTTATTTTTATTTTTTTATTTTCACTTATTCGCTATTACAACATTTTTTGGTTCGTAATTTATTTTTCAATGCTCACAACTCTTTCTTTTGTTCTGTCTTATTCGGACTGCAAAATCGGACTGCCTACTTTGGGTCAATCATCAATAATCAAACCTCGGCTTAAGAGTTTTATCACAAAAAACTGATTAAGAGAGTCATCCAAGAGAATCGGAAAAAGATGATGAAATTTGTCAATTAAATTTGAAATTGAAATTTTGCAGAACTGAAGTTCTACCGGAAGTTAATGCTTACGTTAGCGGACTTGGGGCTCCCTTTTTGGGGCTCTGATGTTTACAATATCGGCTTGGATGTTTACAGAATCCGTTTGAAGCGGATTGCTCGAAACTGATCTGGGTGGGAATCGATTGGAAGCTTTGTTTACAGTAATAGCTGACCACGGGTTAATCTCGGAGTCAGTCAGAGTTAATTGGAAAGAGCTCTTGGCTCAAAGTTGTTTATAAATTGGGCAAGGGCCCCTAAGTAATGTGTCACATAACTCCCCCCATTCTAAATTGAATCGTCCCGATTCATTGGAACTGATGGGAATAATGAATGTAATTGATTAGTCAACTCGACAATGATATTTTCTTCTACGGTATTTTCATTGTCGGGGATATTAGTTTCTGGTTGTATTTCAATATTAATTTGCCGTGGTTTGAATATTAAGAATTTTCTGTATTTAATTAAAAGCATGGTAATTAAATATATAAATGCGATTATGGTCAATATTAATGTAATTAGTATATGAGTTTGATTAATTTGAATAAAAGGATTTAATACGTTAATATTATCGAATGAGAGTTCCGAATCATTTGATATAATATATTCGGATATTAAGAAGTCAGTGTATTTTCGTGCAGTGATGTATTCCAATATCTTATTGTCTACATTAGTGTAGTATATATTATTAATTTTAGTGGTGCCATTAAAGGTTATTAAATATGACCCATCTAAATGAGTGTCATTAACTGTATTATCTCCGTTTACAAAAATGGCTTACATGGATTACATCTATGTTTTTATTTTTTTCTCTTATTTTATTACATAAGGATATTTCTCCATTGAGTAATCTGGTAAAACATGAACCTTCTGGGTTTAATGTGCAATAGTTGTTAAATAATTCCGTCTTAAAATTAGACATGACATAAAACTTATTTTTACATTTTGCGACATGATTATTGATTAACAATTTTCCATCACTGTGTGAAATGGATCTTGAGTTATAAACTTCACAACGATCGATAATTATGGGGTATTTAATATATATAATGATAAGATTTTGGTGCAAAGCGATTTTAAATTCAGATATATCCAATAGATCAGTAATAATTACAGGTTTTTGTTCATGTTTATAAATTTCCTGTATGTCATCATTGTTTAAAATTGTAGTGTTAAATACATCAATTTTAGCAAGTGTAATGGTATCCATTAAGTTCATAAGATCGTAAGTAAGCAAGAGGAGGCGGTATTTTCTCAATGGAATCTCTTGATCTTTAAAAGCGGTTTTAAAATTGTCAGATAGAGTTTTAATTTCTTTAAATATTCTAGAATTAATAACGAATTGGTCATTATTGTTTTTCATCAAATCATCAATTTTATTTTGAACTGTTATAAAATCATCGTGATTTGGTGTTCCTGCTATCCATTTCCAAATTGTGCCTAATTCATTAATACCTCTTTTTAATCTAGTGGGTACTATTTGAGAAATAAATAGTTTAATAATTTTTAAATCTTTATCTTTACCTGTTATTAATAATAACTTTATTAGGATGATTTTCCTTAACTACCTGTTTTTTATATCTAGACTTAAGCTTAACTACACAAGAGAAAAGTTTAGAGGGACATAACAAAGGCTGAAAAATAAAGGACTATCATGTAGGAGAAGTAATTTACGAAAAGAAACACGGGGAAAGAAATAATTTATTATATTCTTGCGCGGCTCGTATTACAATTTCGGTATAGTCTGTTAAATTAAATTGTTCTTTGATACAGCGGGCTAATTCTGTTAATGTCGAATGTGCCCTTTCAACTTGACCGTTTGAGGTACTGTGCCTCGGGTCTGCGTAATGTAAAGTTAACCCACTTCTTTGTGCAAAAGATTTAAATTGAGCAGAAGTAAAGCTCGGTTCGTTATCGGTCATTATTATTTTGGCTTGAGGAAATTGTTGAAGTAGTTCCATTACTTTATTTTCAATATTTAATTTATTTTGGATTTCTTTAACTACTAGAAATTTGGAATAGGCGTCAATACAAGTTATAAAAATGAGACCTTGCGCATAATATATATCAATATGTAAATTTTCGCCCTCTTTAGATGGAATCGGGGCTTCACCAATCGGAATTTTAATTGGGTGTCTGTTATATTTGTTTTCATTGCAAATACTACAGTTTTTAATATATTCTTTTAATTTTAAATATAACTTGGGCCAGTAATACAATCTACAGATTTGTTTATAGTTTTCATCTAGTCCTCGGTGAGCTCTACTGTGTGTTTCTTCTATTATGATAGCCTTGTCTTCATTGTTTTCTACATCTTGAAGGAATGTCCTTGTGTAAAGGAATTTGTTAACGAAGTTTTCTTTTAAAGGTTTTTGAATTATATAAGAATCTTCAAGTGTACAATGTATTCCAATTGTTATACTAGGTGGAATGTATTCCCTTAAGACAGTTACTAAATTTTCCGGAGTATCATACTCTATTATATGTCTAGTATTTCCGAATACATTAATCGACTCATGTATTGTATACCTCCCCGTTGCTATTAGCAATTGTTGCTTAAACTGGTTTAAGGGTTTTCGGGTTTCTTGTATTACATTCTCAAAACTACTCTCTGCTGAATGCTGAGTGTTTTGATCTGAGACCGATTCGATACTTTCTGTTAAGTTATTGATTTGTATCCTAGATAATGCATCTGCAACAACATTTGTTGCTCCTGGCTTATAAATAATTTTTGGAGAATAACTCTCAATGAAAGAATACCATCTTTTCATTTCGATATTTGGGTTCTTTTGAGAAATTGAAAACGAAAGAGGTTGATGATCTTTGTAGATCTCAATGTTGTTAACTCCATATAAGTAATTACGTAAATTTTTGAAAGCCCATACTATAGCTAAAAGTTCCTTCTTATTAGTAGCATATAATTGTTCAGTTTTTGATAGGGTTTTAGAAATAAAAGTAATAGGTTTTCCTTCCTGAGAAAGAACAGCACCAATAGCTAAATCTCAAGCATCGGTGGTTAAAGTAAATTTTTTATTATAATCGGGTTGAACTAACTCTATTTGTGCAATTAAATTATTTTTGAGCTCGTTGAAAGCTCTTACAGCTGATTCATCCAACTGTATGAAAGTTTTACGGGATGCCTTTTTTGGAACTTTGCCATTATGGCCTTCTAAATATTTTTTTAAAGGTTTTGCAATCTTAGCGTAATTTTGCACAAATTTTCTGTAATATCCTGTAAGGCCTAGGAAGCTTCTAAGTTCTCGGATATTTTTAGGGATTGGATATTTTAAAATTGTTGAAATTTTTTCGGGATCGCTTTTGATCACATTGTGAGAAACAACGTAACCGAGAAAGTTTGTTTCCAATTTAAAGAACTTTGATTTTTCAATCGAAATTTTTATACCCTTGCAGAGGGTATTATAATTTCAGTCAAAAGTTTGCAACGCAGAGAAGGAGACATTTCCGACCCTATAAAGTATATATATTCTTGATCAGCATCACCAGGAGAGTCGATCTAGCCATGTCCGTCTGTCCGTCCGTCTGTCCGTCCGTTTCTACGCAAACTAGTCCCTCAGTTTTAAAGCTATCTGCTTGAAACTTTCGCAAAACTTGTCTTTCTATTGCAGGTAGTATATAAATCGGAACGAGCCGGATCGGCCGACTATATCTTATAGCTGCCATATAACTGATTGATCGGTAATGCCATAACTTTGGGATTTGTAAAGTTAGGAAGTTGGGATTTTCTATGGCTTTTATATTTGGCCAATCAATCTGACCTACCAAATTTCATAAGGATCGGCCGACTATATCCTATAGCCGCCACTTAACTGAACGATTGGAAATGCCATAACTCTGGTGTTTGTAAAGTTAGGAAGTTGGGATTTTCTATGGGTTATATATTTGGCCAATCAATCCGACCTACCAAATTTTATAGGGATCGGCCGACTATATCCTATAGCTGCCATATAACTGAATATAATTTACAGAATATTCTGCAAGGGTATATCAACTTCGGCTCCGCCCGAAGTTAGCTTTCCTTTCTTGTTATGTTTGCGTTCAGCAAAATTTTTATTATTACAATTAAATCTTTGTAATGTTTTTCAATTGTTTTTGAAAAAATAATAATGTCATCCATATAGACATGACAAGTCTTTCCAACTTGTTCTCTCAAAATATCATCCATTGCTCTTTGGAATATTCTAGGGGCGTTTGTTAACCCAAATGGCATTCTGAGGAATACGTATTTTCCATTGTTTATTGAGAATGAGGTTTTTTGAATATCTGTTTCATTCATGAGAATTTGGTGGAATCCTGATTCCAAATCAATTGTAGAAAAGTATTTAGCCTTTCCAAGGTTTGACAAAATTACCGAAGGGTCCTGCATTGGATATCTATCTGGTATGGTGTTATCGTTAAGTTTCTTATAATCTATTACTAGTCTAAGTTTCGGAGTTCCATCCTCGTTGAAACCCTTTTTTGGTACAACCAACACCGGTGAATTATAAGGACTTCTGCTTGGCCTTATAATTTCTTCTTATAGCATTCTGCTAATTTCAGAGTTTACAAAATCTGAAGCTAATAGAGCATAGGGGTATTGTTTACTATAAATAGCTCTATCATTTTCGGTGTTTATTTCACCGCGTATGTCAGTCCTAAACGGAATCTGCATATTTATTTTCGAATGTTTTTTATGAATAATATTCAATATATTGTCCTCCAAACCTTTTCTTTGATTTGAGGATGAATTTTGTATATTGTTAATTTTTTGGTTGTCGGATACTTCTACGACGGCGTGTTCAGGATATTTATTTCCCAAACTTTTATTTTTGTCGGATATTTCAACGACGGCGTGTTCAGGATTTTTATTTCCCAAACTTTTATTTTTGTCGGATATTTCAACGACGGCGTGTTCAGGATTTTTATTTCCAAAACTTTTATTTTTGTCGGATATTTCAACGACGGCGTGTTCAGGATTTTTATATCCCAAACTAAATTCACTTTGATATTCTTCTTCAGATTCGGACCTGATTTGAGGCTTCTGATCAAAGTATTTATTTATTATGAATTCTTTTAACGGAAGAATGGTGTTTTCTTCTGTCAAAGAGAGTTGGTTTAAAATATTACCGTTATCGTAATTTAATTTTTCCTCCTTTCCGTTATACTTAATTATCCCTTTTGCTGTATCAATTACAGCTCCTATTTTTATACCCTTGGAGAGGGTATTATAATTTGGTCAGAAGTTTGTAACGCAGTGAAGGAGACGTTTCCGACCCCATAAAGTATATATATTCTTGATCAGGATCAATAGGGGAGTCGATATAGCCATGTCCGTCTGTCCGTTTGTTTCAATACCGTTTGCGAGCTCAGTTTAAAAGCTAGCGATCTGAAACTTTCACAATCGTCCTAAAACATGTGTACGCAGATCAAGTTTGAAAATCGCCCCGATCGGACGTCTATATCCTATAGCTCCCATAGGAACAATTGGATATATCTTGCAAGAATTTATGATATTTCGCGCAGTGTAAAAGCTATTGACATTAATCTTTCCAAATCGTATTTTTTTATGCATACCTTGATCAGGGTAAAAGCGCGTGGCGATCGGACGTCTATATCCTATAGCTCCCATAGGAACAATAGGGTAAAATCGGTTAATATTTAATGATTTTTAGGATATTTCGCACAGTGTAAAAGCTATTGACATAAATCTTTCCAAATCTTATTTTTTTATGCGTACCTTGAACAGGGTAAAAGCGCGTGACGATCGGACGTCTATATCCTATAGCTCCCATAGGAACAATAGGGTAAAATCGGTTAAAATTTAATGATTTTTAGGAAATTTCGCGCAGTGTAAAAGCTATTGACATAAATCTTTCCAAATCTTATTTTTTTATGCGTACCTTGATCAGGGTGAAAGCGCGTGACGATCGGACGTCTATATCCTATAGCTCCCATAGGAACAATAGGGTAAAATCGGTTAAAATTTAATGATTTTTAGGATATTTCGCGCAGTGTAAAAGCTATTGACATAAATCTTTCCAAATCTTATTTTTTTATGCGTACCTTGATCAGGGTAAAAGCGCGTGACGAGCGGACGTCTATATCCTATAGCTCCCATAGGAACAATAGGGTAAAATCGGTTAAAATTTAATGATTTTTAGGATATTTCGCGCAGTGTAAAAGCTATTGACATAAATCTTTCCAAATCTTATTTTTTTATGCGTACCTTGATCAGGGTAAAAGCGCGTGACGATCGGACGTCTATATCCTATAGCTCCCATAGGAACAATAGGGTAAAATCGGTCCAAATTTGATGTTTTTCTGAATATTTTAGACATTTCTTATTCTTTTCGCTACTTTTTCAATTTTAGCAATTTCGGCTAAGTCTGCAAGGGTATTAAAACTTCGGCTTGCCGAAGTTAGCTTCCGTCCTCGTTTTCAATAAATTGTAGCCAACCAATAAATCTGAGTCTAGCCCATCTATTTCATAAAAAGTATATCGCGTATCGAAGATAGTTATCATATGATAAAACTTAATTATTGAATATTCATTGACTGTGGATACTCTCTTATATATAGGTAGTTCATTTTTATTTTCATAGATTCCTGTTTTAATATAACAAGAAGTTGCCCCGGTATCAATTAATATTTTTAGCTTTTTATTTATTTTGTTATCATATCTAATCAAGTAGGGTAAGCCTACTCCTGAGTTTGCCCTAAAAAATGGTCTTCTTCAATGTTGTTCAACCTTATAGTTTTGTTAGCCGGTTGGTTAACAGTTCCTGTTGGCACTCTTTTGTTTTGTGTTTCAATTTTTTTAGTTTGGTTCCATTTATTGTAGTTGTTATTTTCATAATTATTATATCCCTGATTATTATTATTATGGGGCCTATTTTGCATCTGAATAGATTCATCGACATCCATAGGCTCTAGCTTATTTTGTTGTGGTCTATAAGAGTTCCACTGATTTTGTTGGTTATTATTAAACCTTCCCTGATTCCAGGTATTGTTTCTATACTGATTAAAATTGTTATTATTATTTCTGTTTTGATTAATAGCCTGATTATAATTATGTTTATTCTGATTATCGGTTTGATTAAACCGCAAATTGTTTGTATTCCTATAATTACTGTTATAGTTATTATATGTAGTTATTATAGTTAGTTTGCCTGGGTTTATTATTTGAGTTTTATTGCCCATATAAGTATGACTCATTAGTCTTGCGTTGTGAAGATATAAAATTGTTCGCGAATTGGGCCCTCAAATTGATGCTTTCAAGTTCTTGTACTATTAACATCGCGTTCGGTAAATCTGGTGGATTCATTGAAAATATTACATCTGAAATATGGCCGTTGAGGCCAGTTATGAACACTCGTAGTGCTGTCTTTCTATTTTTTTCGTTAAGCTCAGATGTAATTGGCTTATTCCTCCCATGTGTCATAATGGTTTTGTTAATTAAGAGAGGTCATTTTTTATTTACCAAATTATAAAATTCCGTAATTGATAATTTCCCCTGACTTATTACACTTAAGTCCTGCTCTAAAATATGTATTGGTCGCTTGTCACTAAACACAAAATCTAGTCTTGCCATTATGGCATCAAAATTTAATACGGTTCTATTGTGAGTTAAAGCATCATTGGCAATGCCTGTAATTTTATTTCGAAGAATAGATAGTGCCGAAAAGTATTTTTCACTTCCCCTTTTGTATTGTCCCATTGCTATTTCCGCCGATTCTCTCCAGCTAACATAACTATCTTCTTCGCCTTTATTTTCTCGAACCGACTTAATGATTTCATAAGAAGTTTCGCACCTTACGTTTGGATCAATATCTTCCACCTTGAAGTCCTCAATCTTCTTTATATTGTGATTTAATTGAGTTTTTAAACTAGCGATTTCATTCCTCAATGGATTCAATTCATTAGTTACTATTTGAGCTATTAAATCGCTTACATTAACATTCTGGCTGCTAGAAGCCACTACAGGTAAGGGTGGAGTCATGGTTAAAATTTTTTTCAAAATCGTTGATTAATTCTTCCACCTTGTTTATTTTTATTTTAACAAATTTTTGAAGTAAATTCTTCTTAAAATACAATACTATAATTAAACAGCTCACTAATTTTCTCCTTAGTTTCTTTTTGCTTGATGATCCTGTTTGGGGTCTTCGTATAGCGAGGCCCTCAGTTCTTCCTTCAAATTATTTTCTTTGTAGCGAGGGATGGCCCTCAGCTCTTCCTTCAAATTATTTTCTTTGTAGCGAGGGATGGCCCTCAGCTCTTCCTTCAATTTATTTCTCTTTGTTGTTGGTTTTTTTATTTAGTTGATTCTGTTTTTAATTAATTTTTTTTTTTTTATTTTTACTTTTGATTATTTTAATTTTTTAAACTTTTTGGAGCAATGAAATTTTTTGTTGCGAACACTTTTTGTAATTTTGTGAGTTAAGGGGATTATATCATTTATAAATTTCCACCTTTAGATTTTTTCACGATGCGAACACTTTTTTTCATGCCATCGGTTAGGTTTTTGAGCGGCGCGAATTCCTTTTTTGTTTTGGAAAACTATTTTGTTTTAAAACTTATTTCAGGAATTATTTTTGAACAGCACCGCCCCACGTTGGGCGCCAATTAAATTTCTCACTCGCGAATTTGTTAAAAAATTTTTTTTTTTTTTAATTTTCACTTATTCGCTATTACAACATTTTTTGGTTCGTAATTTATTTTTCACTGCTCACAACTCTTTCTTTTGTTCTGTCTTATTCGGACTGCAAAATCGGACTGCCTACTTTGGGTCAATCATCAATAATCAAACCTCGGCTTAAGAGTTTTATCACAAAAAACTGATTAAGAGAGTCATCCAAGAGAATCGGAAAAAGATGATGAAATTTGTCAATTAAATTTGAAATTGAAATTTTGCAGAACTGAAGTTCTACCGGAAGTTAATGCTTACGTTAGCGGACTTGGGGCTCCCTTTTTGGGGCTCTGATGTTTACAATATCGGCTTGGATGTTTACAGAATCCGTTTGAAGCGGATTGCTCGAAACTGATCTGGGTGGGAATCGATTGGAAGCTTTGTTTACAGAAATAGCTGACCACGGGTTAATCTCGGAGTCAGTCAGAGTTAATTGGAAAGAGCTCTTGGCTCAAAGTTGTTTATAAATTGGGCAAGGGCCCCTAAGTAATGTGTCACATAACTTGCATGTCTTATTTCTTGGGCGGCCTTGTCGGCTAGTTCGTTTCCACTGATTCCTTGGTGACTGGGAACCAAAAGTGTAGTGATTTTTGTTGGATGTGAACTTAGAATGTGCCTTATTTCCTGTATTGTGGGATCGTTGTGTTCCACTTTGCGTAGGGCTGATATAGATGAGAGGCTATCTGTGTAGATAACAAATTGTCCAGGGTTTTTAGAGGCGAACTGGCATGCTTTTAATACGGCAAAAGCTTCGGTGGTAAAAATGGAGTTGTAGGACGGAAGCATTCCTCCTGCAATAATTTTTTCGTTGCAGACAACCACAGCAAAGGTGGTCGAGTCGGAGACTCTAGAACCATCGGTAAAATTGTGCGTGTTTATACTAACATTTTGTCATTTTATAAATGCACCTTCAGCTGAATTTTGAGGAACAAATTTCAACATTGGGAAGAGTTATGAAATAGAAGTTTGCATTAGTTTTGAATGCGTCTAAGTGTATGTTGTAGCCAGTGCTGCCAATTTGGATTTTTTCCCGTCAAATATGGCTTTTTTTGAAGACTAACTGAGGAAAAAATTTGTGAAATGCGGGAATTGTGAAAAGCGGGAATTCTGGCTTTTTTAGAAATTAAGTTGGCTTTTTCCCGACTTTTTTTTTTTTGTTAAAGCCTAGTATCCTGATCGACGAAAACCGTACGCCAGTCATGAGAGAGAGCGAGAGGCAAACAGCTGGCGTTCACTTTTCGTCGGGCCTTTTCTTCACGTCGGTCTCCTGTTCGACGAAAAAAATACCAGAAAATTCCATAGCGTTGCCAGTCTGCGGAAATAAACTTTGGGTGAACCCTAGCGCAAAGATTACAAAATTTAAGCCTAGTATCCAGATCGGCAAACGATTACGCTAGCGTAAAAACCTTAATCTTTGCAGTGTGACCAAAAGTTTGAGAGTTCATCAGATTTAAGCGTGCTACGGTCGTACTGTCTATCAGCTGGGTTTGTTGACAAGCAGTTAAAATTTAAATATCGTATTTGCGGGAAAGAGCCTTTAAAAGATATTATCAAATACCTTGGCAAGACAAGTCTGCCGCTATACACAGAAATTAAAAAACAATTCAATTTAAATTTAACAGTTTCTTATTTTAATTGACTGATAATTATTTGCTAATTTAAAGTTCATAGCTGCACTTTTATTGTGTTTTTCGTAAATTTTTGACATATGAAACATTTTGCTCTGACAAGACGCACCCCAGAAGTATTAATGTTATTTTGTCCTCACATGTAAACTCCTGCAATCGACTTTTGCGGGTTTTTTGATTTTTTCCCTCCATTTTGTAATATGTTCAGTGAGAAGCGCACGCCGAAAGATTAAATTTTTTAATCTTTGCGCTAGGGTTCACCCAAAGTTCATTTCCGCAGACTGGCAACGCTATGGAATTTTCTGGTATTTTTTTCGTCGAACAGGAGACCGACGTGAAAAAAAGGCCCGACGAAAAGTGAACGCCAGCTGTTTGCCTCTCGCTCTCTCTCATGACTGGCGTACGGTTTTCGTCGATCAGGATACTAGGCTTAAATCGTAGCAAGTTGTGAAATGCCGAAGAAATATAAACAAAAATGCCGCGATGTCTTGCTGATGAGTGATGAAGTGATGAGTTCAAGTCATGGATTCGCAGGGATGCCATAGACCTGCAGAGGGTTTATTGCAACTATTGCAAGACCACTATTACAGCTAAACTAAGTGATCTACGAGCTCACGCTGTGTGTCCGTGTGTATTTCGGTTACTAACTTTATTGTGCCAATTATGTACTATTTGTTTTGTGTGAATTGTCCTGCATGTTGTTTTTAACAAAGTGAATTATTTTTTCAATAACATTTTTATTGTATACATTATAATTATATAACTACTATAATTATGTAAATTTTTTCTAAAAGGTTCCATTGAAAATACATAGAGTCAGTGACACAAGATGGTTGTCGATTAAATTGGCAGTATCGAGAATATTGGATCAGTGGGAAGAGCTGAAATTGCACATTGGCTTAGCTGCAGCTAAGGAAAAATGCTTTAAAGCGCAAATGCTGCACCAGCAATTCAGCGATGACGTTAATTATCTCTACTTGATATTTTTAAAGCCAATTCTTTGCGACTTACAAAGGGTGAACAAATCATTTCAAAGCAAAAACGCCAACACAACAGAATTGCTAAACGATTTGGATTTTGCCATAAATTCTCTAAAGAAAGGAGTTACACCGCCAGGAGTTGAATTTGATATTTTTATACCCGTTACTCGTAGAGTAAAAGGGTATATTGTATTCGTGCAAAAGTATGTAACAGCTAGAAGGAAGCGTTTCCGACCCTATAAAGTATATATATTCTTGTTCAGGATCACTAGCCGAGTCGATCTAGCCATGTCCGTCTGTCCGTCTGTCCGTCTGTCCGTCCGTATGAACGCTGAGATCTCGGAAACTATAAAAGCTAGAAGATTGGCATTTTGCATGCAGATTTTAGGAGTTCCTACGCAGCGCAAGTTTGTTTCAAAAAGGTGCCACGCCCCCTTTAACGCCCACAATCGCTTATATACGATTTTATTTAAATATAAATTTAAATATTTCGGAAAAGTAAAAATGCAGTTTTATTGTGTTTATCAATACCTATCGAAATGTAGAAGAAATTTTTCAAATCGGACCATTCGTTAAAAAGTTATGCGTGATCAAAGTTTCTATCTCCATCCCCCTCGCACTCCTTTTACCTGAGTAACGGGTATCTGATAGTCGGGGCACCCGACTATAGCGTTCTCTCTTGTTGAAACTGACGATATTGAGAGGAATGCGGATACAACTTGGCAGAAGGGCTACGATTTCGATAATAAAGAAAACGAAATTCGGGACCGCTGCACATATTTTACAATTGAATTGATTAAACAATTGAGACAGAGGTAATCATTTTTTGTTATTTTTTATAAACTGCTAAATAATTTAATTTTTTTTAGGCTACCGGCTAACTTTAAAATTCTTAAGCAGATTGATGTTTTTTCCGTCACCAAGATATTGTGCGCGGTAAAAAGAAGCATCACAGAAATTTTAGAGTTCCTGGAATGTAAGAATATTGCAGAAATTGAACGCCAATACAATAACATTAATAAAGTGGGAAAACATCAGCGACACAAACAAATTTTGGTTTGAGGTGCTCCAATTTAAAGATTCTGGTGGCCATCCAAATATTATGTTTGCCCTGGTCAAACGCGGAAATAGAACGGGTTTTTAGCCAGGTTAACCTCATTAAATCCAAATTAAGGAATTCGATAGGCCTCAGCACGACTAACAGCATTCTAAGCATAAGGTAAAGTGTTATTTGCAAGCAAAAGATATACTGTATTCATTTTCTATTTTAATATACAGATACGGATTGCGAAGGATTGGAAAATGCTGCGTCGACTATGAAGTGCCTGTCAAATATCTGCGCATGATAGGCACTAATATGTCATATGCAAATGAGGACGACCAAGAAGACATAGATAAAATTATGGAAATATTTTAAGCAAAAATTACATTAATAAATTGTTATTTATTTGATATTTTTTCGTTTTTTTTAATACATTTTTTTTTAGCTTTTTATTGTATTTTTTGGATCATTTTTTTAGCTTTTTTTCTGAATTCTTTCCGTCAAAAACAGCTTTTTTTGCTGTGCAAAAGTTGGCAGCACTGGTTGTAGCGTTGTCAATTCTGAGCAAAAAGCTATTAGTCTTATTGTGCACTTTTCCGCACTATTGGTGCAATTTGAATTTTTCTTAGGTAACCTCACTTTCTCCAACGCCGACTTGGTTGCTGTTTGAAAAGGAATTTAATAATATTAAATCTAGTTTCAAGCTGTTGTCTAAGAATTTTACAGTGTTGATGAGAAAGAAGTTTCCAGTCAAAGGTTATACCCAAAATTTTTATGAAGTTGACATTTTTATACCCGTTACTCGTAGAGTAAAAGGGTGTATTGTATTCGTGCAAAAGTATGTAACAGGTAGAAGGAAGCGTTTCCGACCCTATAAAGTATGTATATATATTCTTGTTCAGGATCACTAGCCGAGTCGATCTAGCCATGTCCGTCTGTCCGTCTGTCTGTCCGTATGAACGCTGAGATCTCGGAAACTATAAAAGCTAGAAGATTGGCATGTAGATTTTAGGAGTTCCTACGCAGCGCAAGTTTGTTTCTAAATGGTGCCACGCCCCCTCTGACGCCCACAAGCCACAAGCTGTGGCCACAGTTTTGATTCTATTATGAAAATTTTAATTGCTATGCATTTGTTTCGTCAATACCTATCGATTGGCCTAATAAAAGTTTGCCACGTCCACTCTAACGCCCAAAAACCCATTGAACGCTTAAGCCTGGCTAGCGCCTACATTTCCGCCTTTCATGGCCCGTGTACTGTATTGCGCCATCTAACAGATGACTTTGGAACAGCTGGCCAAGGTGCTCAAGAGAGTCAACGTTAATTCTCGATAAGGATTTCTATTAAAGGAAATTGTGATGGTTTTGTCAATACCGAACTATATCCCAAGAACTATGCAAATCAAATCAAGTTAGCCAAATTGGAGGTCTGAGTCAAACAATGAGTCAAAACATAAACATAAACATAAACACAGCTGTTGGTGCAGGACAAAAGCTGCCTGCGCTAAAGCAGCGCTGGTGCTGATGCTCGTGCTGTAAAGCTGCCAGCTCTAAGAGATCGCCGAATTCAAATTGATAATTTGAACTGAGTAACGGGTATCTAATAGTAGAGGCACTCGGCTATAGCGTTCTCACTTGTTTATTATTTATAACGGAATAAGATTTTCCTTAACAGTATTTTCGATCCAGTTTATAGAGTGTGTTACATTTGTGTACACACCAACTCCAAGGCAGGTTGCCTGTCCAAAGCTGGTAATACCGAACTGAAAGACCCGAGGAATTTTTCCATAGACCAGCTGTGCAGTCAACGGACCCCCCGCATCCCCTTTACATGTGTTGCTGTCCTCACTGCCGGCACAAATTTGGGATTCATGAAAGAAGACCATCAAATCAAGCTCACAAATATCACGATTTAAAATGTTTAAAGTTGCTGTTTGAAGTCTTTCGCTGGTCTCATTAGTTTTAGTTTTACCCCAGCCTGTGACATCAAATGATGTAAAAGTTCGTACTAAAGTCTGATTGACGAGCAGACAGATCGGCCTGATATGGTCTAAAGAAAATATTTCAGTTTAGAAAGTATTTGATGGTTATTAGATTCCTTCATTACCTGAAAAAATAACATTTTGAGCCAGCTTGACCAGACCTATGTCGTTCTGAAATGCTTCTATGTCATACGATGGGTGGGGAATCAACCGTTCGATATCAATCTCAAAGCTAGATGGCTTACAACCCATCGATGAACAATCTGGGTTGGATGACATGTCGTATTCGCCGAGGCGCACCTTACTGCAAACAACAAGAAATTAATTTCAATTAAAAAATACAACTCATGCATATACTTAGGCGAAACTGTGAAGCATTGCGCTGCCGACAGAACGAAACCTGCAATAGATTATTAAAGTTCATAACTAAGTTATACTGAAAAGATGGTGCTCATTTAAAGCCTATTGATAAACAAAAAAAAAGATTACAAAGGTGTTACATTTTTTAGAAACTTACGGGAGGTGATGAGCGTACCGCCACATTTAAATTCAAGGTCTTTGAAGAGCATTACCATCCAAGGATTGGCGAACATTCCAGCATCTTTTCCTCCAACCACCCGTTTAACCCTCTGCGAAGTCCTTGTTGTTCCGCAATCGGGTTCCAGCAAATAGGCGGAACCTTCCTTACAAAGGAACAGACAGGCTAATGCCGCAACTCCTAGTACAAAGCCCTTCATGCTTAATATAATTATTTTCGAACACTGAATAAATGCCTCTGGCGCGATCCATTTATATAGGACTGTTGTCGTATAAAAAAACACGATAAGAAAACTGGGTTTTTCTTAAAATAATTTTTGTAGTCTAGAGTTCAAAACGTTAAGGTCACGCGATTTTAGAAAAGTTGTGAAAAAAAGACACAGTACGTAAAAGTTTTTTATCTACCAATAAACATAAGGTAAGAGATTTTCAAAATATTTTAAAAATTTTGAACAGTCATTTAAACGACGTTGACTCTGTTGAGCACCTTGGCCAGCTGTTCAAAAATCATCCGTTAGATGGCGCCATGAAAGCCGGAAATGTAGGCGCTAGCCAGGCTTAAGCGCTTATTGGGTTTTTGGGCGTTAGAGTGGGCGTGGCAAACTTTTATTAGGCCAATCGATAGGTATTGACGAAACAAATACATATCAATTACAATTTTCATAATAGCATCAAAACTGTGGCCACAGCTTGTGGCTTGTGGGCGTCAGAGGGGGCGTGGCACCATTTTGAAACAAACTTGCGCTGCGTAGGAACTCCTAAAATCTACATGCAAAATGCCATGCTTTTATAGTTTCCGAGATCTCAGCGTTCATACGGACAGACAGACGGACAGACGGACATGGCTAGATCGACTCGGCTAGTGATCCTGAACAGACTATATATACAGAATATATATACTTTATAGGGTCGGAAACGCTTCCTTCTACCTGTTTAATACTTTTCCACGAATACAATATACCCTTTCACTCTACGAGTAACGGGTATAATAAAATGTACTTGTAGCTTTCGATTCTTTCAAAAAACGTATAAAGTTTGTGATTGACATCGGCGAGTCCATCTTATTGCAGTCTTTGCGTGTTTTTATACCCTTGCAGAGGGTATTATAACTTTGGTCAAAAGTGTGCAACGCAGTGAAGGAGACATCTCCGACCCTATAAAGTATATATATTCTTGATCAGGATCACCTCCTGAGTTGATATAAGCATGTCCGTCTGTCTGTCTGTCTGTTTCTACGCGAACTAGTCTCTCAGTTTTAAAGATATCGAATTGAAACTTTGCACACACTCTTTTTTCCTTTACACGCAGTATATAAGTCGGAACGGTCGGGATCGGCCGACTATATCCTACAGCAGCCATATAACTGGTTGATCGGAAATGCCATAACTTTGGTGTTTGTAAAGTTAGGAAGTTTGGATGTTCTATTGGTTTTATTTTTGGTCAATCAATCCGACATACCAAAGCTCGTAGGCGCCTCCAAGAAAAATGGTTTTGCGGTGGACAGCATACCACGTTACTGGATCATCAGAAAACAAGAAAGGAAAGTTAATTTCTGCGGAGCCGAAGTTGATATACCCTTGCAGAATATTCTGTAAATAATATTCTCCAAAATTATTCATATAATGCATTCTAAATACTCATAAAAATTCCAACTTCCTAAATTTAAAAACACCAAAGTTATGGCATTTTCAATCGTTCAGTTATATGGCAGCTATAGGATATAGTCGGCCGATCCCTATAAAATTTAATAGGTCGGATTGATTGGCCAAATATAAAATTCATAGAAAATACCAAATTCCTAACTTTAAAAACACCAAAGTTTTGGTATTTCCTATCGTTATATGGGAGCTATAGGATATAGTCGGCCGATCCTTATGAAATTTGGTAGGTCGAATTGATTGGCTAAATAAAAAAGCCATAGAAAATCCCAACTTCCTAACTTTACAAACACCAGAGTTATGGCATTTCCTATCGTTCAGTTATATAGCAGCTATAGGATATAGTCGACCGATCCCGGCCGTTCCGACTTATATACTGCGTGCAAAGGAAAGAAGGGTGTGTGCAAAGTTTCAATTCGATATCTTTAAAACTGAGAGACTAGTTCGCGTAGAAACAGACAGACGGACAGACAGACGGACAGACGGACAGACGGACATGCTTATATCAACTCAGGAGGTGATCCTGATCAAGAATATATATACTTTATAGGGTCGGAGATGTCTCCTTCACTGCGTTGCACACTTTTGACCAAAATTATAATACCCTCTGCAAGGGTATAACAAGAAAGGAAAGCTAACTTCGGGTGGAGCCGAAGTTGATATACCCTTGCAGAATATTCTGTAAATAATATTCTCCAAATTATTCGTATGATGCATTCTTAGTACTCATAAAAATCCCAACTACCTAACTTTAAAAACACCAAAGTTATGGCATTGTCAATCGTTCAGTTATATGGCAGCTATAGGATATAGTCGGCCGATCCCTATAAAATTTAATAGGTCGGATTGATTGGTCAAATATAAAACCCATAGAAAATCCCAACTTCCTAACTTTACAAACACCAGAGTTATGGCGTTTCCTATCGTTCAGTTATATGGCAGCTGGCGATAAGAAAGCTGGGTTTTTCTTAAAATAATTTTTGTAGCCTAGAGTTCAAAACGTTAAGGTCACGCGATTTTAGAAAAGTTGTGAAAAAAAGACACAGTACGTAAAAGTTTCTTATCTACCAATAAACATAAGGTAAGAGACTGATTCATCGGAAATGCCATAACTTTAGTGTTTGTAAAGTTAGGAGATGGGATTTCCTATCGGTTTTATTTTTGGTCAATCAATCCGACATACCAAATTTCATAAGGATCTGCCGACTATATTCTATAGCTGCCATATAACTGAACGATTGGAATTGCCATAACTTTGGTGTTTTTAAAGTTAGGAAGTTTGAATTTTTATAAGTGTTAAAAATGCATCCATATGAATAATTTTGGAGAATATAATTTACAGTATATTCTGCAAGGGTATTTCAACTTCGGCTCTGCCCGAAGTATATGCATAGCTTTCCTGTCTTGTTAATTAATGAGTTCGAAATTAGGTCATGTTCTTATCGGAGACCGTTATAATTTCCCTTTTTATTAATTCTTAATATAATTTTAAATGCTTCTAATATAGTATTGCATTATTATGTATATATATTCCGTCCGTCCGTCCGTCCGTCCGTCTGTCCGTCCGCCCGTTGCTACGCAAGCTAGCCCCTCAGTTTTTATACCCTTGCAGAGGGTATTATAATTTCAGTCAAAAGTTTACAACGCAGTGAAGGAGACATTTTCGACCATATAAAGCATATCAGCATCACCAGGAGAGTCGATCTAGCCTGTCCGTCTCTCTGCCCCTATGTCCGTCCGTCCGTCCGTTTCTACGCAAACGTCTAATCCCTCAGTTTTAAAGCTATCAAAATTTACTTTCCCAAAAGTTGTCTTTCTATTGTAGGTAGTATATAAGTCGGAACGAGCCGGATCGGGAGTCCATATCATATAGCTCCCATAGGAACAATCGAAAAAAAAAATCAAAAAACTATAACTTTGTTATTTTTTCATTTTTTTTTCTTATTTGGGTTTTGGTAATATTTAAATATTATGGAATTACGGTTTTAATTAAATTAAAATCGGACAACAATATCATATAGCTACCATAGAAACGATGGCCAAATGCAGCGCAAAATCGTCATAGCTTCATTGATTTTTATACCCGTTACTCGTAGAGTAAAAGGGTATATTATATTCGTGCAAAAGTATGTAACAGGTAGAAGGAAGCGTTTCCGACCCTATAAAGTATATATATTCTTGTTCAGGATCACTAGCCGAGTCGATGTAGCCATGTCCGTCTGTCCGTCTGTCTGTCCGTATAAACGCTGAGATCTCGGAAACTATAAAAGCTAGAAGATTGGCATTTTGCATGTAGATTTTAGGAGTTCCTACGCAGCGCAAGTTTGTTTCAAAATGGTGCCACGCCCCCTCTGACGCCCACAAGCCACAAGCTGTGGCCACAGTTTTGATGCTATTATGAAAATTTTTTTGATATGTATTTGTTTCGTCAATACCTATCGATTGGCCTAATAAAAGTTTGCCACGCCCACTCTAACGCCCAAAAACCCATTAAACACTTAAGCCTGGCTAGCGCCTACATTTCCGCCTTTCATGGCGTATACAATAGCGCCATCTAACGGATGACTAGAACAGCTGGCCAAGGTGCTCAACAGAGTCAACGTTAATTCTCGATAAGGATGTCAATACCGAACTATATCCCAAGAACTATGCAAATCAAATCAAGTTAGCCAAATTGGAGGTGTTCCCTGGGTACCGATTTTAACATAAAAATCGGGAGCTAATTCGAGCGGCGAAAAACATACAAGAAGGCATATTTATGTTAAGTTGTTTAGCTGAGTAATGGGTATCTAATAGTCGAGGCACTCGACTATAGCGTTTTCTCTTGTTTTTAGTAATGTAAGCATACAAATCGAAATGTAGTCGTTTTGTAATAACTTCAACGGTATATAAACGTCGGCTTGCCGGAGTTAGCTTCCTTTCTTGTTTATTTTTATAACGAGAAGTATATATTTGTTTGGGTTTTTTTCGGTATAAACGCAATCTGACCTGTAACTATCAGCTATTTCCAAGAATGTTATCGCCGTGGGCGGAAGACAGTGCACGGAGCAGTTTATTAGTTAAGGGAGTGCAAACTAAGACCTTAAGGGGGGTATGGTATTTAATATTTTTTTTAATTTTTTTCCGGATCCACAACATTTGCACAATATCGCGTTAAAATTTTTGATTTGACTTAAACTTTGACTTAAACTTATGAAGTTATGGGCAGTTGAACGTAGGTGAGTCATCTTAATTTGTATGCGATTTTTCGGTGTCCAAAAGTCTAATACGCTCTCCTGAAAAGTTGCAATTTCAAAGTCGGTGTACACGGTCCTGCAAAATCTACTGATCGAATCGTTTTGAAATTTTGCACACTATTTCTGTACCTAAATCCTCAGATACTGACGTCGTACAGTTAATTTTTCATTTTATAATAATTCATATATCGAATTTGTATGCTAAAATCACGTTTTTGACTTTAAAGCGTTACCAAAAATCCAAATATTGAATAAACAAGAAAGGAAAGCTAACTTCGGGCGGAGCCGAAGTTGATATACCCTTGCAGAATATTCTGTAAATAATATTCTCCAAAATTATTCATATAATGCATTCTAAATACTCATAAAAATCCCAACTTCCTAACTTTAAAAACACCAAATCATTCAGTTATATGGCAGCTATAGGATATAGTCGGCCGATCCTTATGAAATTTGGTAGGTCGAATTGATTGGCCAAATAAAAAAGCCATAGAAAATCCCAACTTCCTAACTTTACAAACACCAGAGTTATGGCATTTCCTATCGTTCAGTTATATAGCAGCTATAGGATATAGTCGGCCGATCCCGGCCGTTCCGACTTATATACTGCGAGCAAAGGAAAGAAGGGTGTGTGCAAAGTTTCAATTCGATATCTTTAAAACTGAGAGACTAGTTCGCGTAGAAACAGACAGACAGACAGACAGACGGACATGCTTATATCAACTCAGGAGGTGATCCTGATCAAGAATATATATACTTTATAGGGTCGGAGATGTCTCCTTCACTGCGTTGCACACTTTTGACCAAAATTATAATACCCTCTGCAAGGGTATAAAAAGTTGGGATTTTTATGAGTGTTAAGAATGTATGATATGACTTATTTTTATACCCTTGCAGAGGGTATTATAATTTCAGTCAAAAGTTTGCAACGCAGAGAAGGAGACATTTCCGACCCTATAAAGTATATATATTCTTGATCAGCATCACCAGGAGAGTCGATCTAGCCATGTCCGTCTGTCCGTCCGTTTGTCCGTCCGTTTCTACGCAAACTAGTCCCTCAGTTTTAAAGCTATCTGCTTGAAACTTTCGCAAAACTTGTCTTTCTATTGCAGGTAGTATATAAGTCGGAACGAGCCGGATCGGGCGACTATATCATATAGCTGCCATATAACTGAACGATCGGAAAAGCCATAACTTTGGTGTTTGTAAAGTTAAGAAGTTGGGATTTTCTATGGATTTTATTTTTGGCCAATCAATCCGACATACCGAATTTCATAAGGATCGGCCGACTATTACTTATAGCTGCCATATAACTGATTGATCGGAAGTGCCATAACTTTGGTGTTTGTAAAGTTAAGAAGTTGGGATTTTCTATGGGTTTTATTTTTGGCCAATCAATCCGACATACCAAATTTCATAAGGATCGGCCGACTATATCCTATAGCTGCCATATAACTGATTAATCGGAAATGCCATAACTTTGATGTTTTTAAAGTTAGGAAGTTGGGATTTTTTATGAGTATTAAGAATGCATCATATGAATAATATTGGAGAATATTATTTACAGAATATTCTGCAAGGGTATATCAACTTCGGCTCCGCCCGAAGTTAGCTTTCCTTTCTTGTGGAGAATATAATTTACAGAATATTCTGCAAGGGTATTTCAACTTCGGCTCCGCCCGAAGTTAGCTTTCCATTCTTGTTTATTTTGTGGTTGTTAAAGTCTAAGTCGGGAAGGTTACATCGGTGTCTGCGGCAAATATGTAGTAACTGGCATTTATGAATAGCAAGAGAGGCACCAGAGGTTGCTCCCCACAAGTTAATTTCGCACAGTATTTCCAAAAATGTTGTTTTAACAGTATTGATATTTTTATACCCTTGCAGAGGGTATTATAATTTTGGTCAAAAGTGTGCAACGCAGTGAAGGAGACATCTCCGACCCTATAAAGTATATATATTCTTGATCAGGATCACCTCCTGAGTTGATGTCTCCTTCACTGCGTTGCACACTTTTGACCAAAGTTATAATACCCTCTGCAAGGGTATAAAAACACGCAAAGACTGCAATAAGATGGACTCGCCGATGTCAATCACAAACTTTATACGTTTTTTGAAAGAATCGAAAGCTACAAGTACATTTTATTATACCCGTTACTCGTAGAGTAAAAGGGTGTATTGTATTCGTGCAAAAGTATTAAACAGGTAGAAGGAAGCGTTTCCGACCCTATAAAGTATATATATTCTTGTTCAGGATCACTAGCCGAGTCGATCTAGCCATGTCCGTCTGTCCGTCTGTCTGTCCGTCTGTCTGTCCGTATGAACGCTGAGATCTCGGAAACTATAAAAGCTAGAAGATTGGCATGTAGATTTTAGGAGTTCCTACGCAGCGCAAGTTTGTTTCTAAATGGTGCCACGCCCCCTCTGACGCCCACAAGCCACAAGCTGTGGCCACAGTTTTGATTCTATTATGAAAATTTTAATTGCTTTGCATTTGTTTCGTCAATACCTATCGATTGGCCTAATAAAAGTTTGCCACGCCCACTCTAACGCCCAAAAACCCATTAAACGCTTAAGCCTGGCTAGCGCCAACATTTCCGCCTTTCATGGTCCGTGTACTGTATTGCGCCATCTAACAGATGACTTTGGAACAGCTGGCCAAGGTGCTCAAGAGAGTCAACGTTAATTCTCGATAAGGATTTCTATTAAAGGAAATTGCGATGGTTTTGTCAATACCGAACTATATCCCAAGAACTATGCAAATCAAATCAAGTTAGCCAAATTGGAGGTCTGAGTCAAACAATGAGTCAAAACATAAACATAAACATAAACACAGCTGTTGGTGCAGGACAAAAGCTGCCTGCGCTAAAGCAGCGCTGGTGCTGATGCTCGTGCTGTAAAGCTGCCAGCTCTAAGAGATCGCCGAATTCAAATTGATAATTTGAACTGAGTAACGGGTATCTAATAGTAGAGGCACTCGGCTATAGCGTTCTCACTTGTTTATTATTTATAACGGAATAAGATTTTCCTTAACAGTATTTTCGATCCAGTTTATATAGTGTGTTACATTTGTGTACACACCAACTCCAAGGCAGGTTGCCTGTCCAAAGCTGGTAATACCGAACTGAAAGACCCGAGGAATTTTTCCATAGACCAGCTGTGCAGTCAACGGACCCCCCGCATCCCCTTTACATGTGTTGCTGTCCTCACTGCCGGCACAAATTTGGGATTCATGAAAGAAGACCATCAAATCAAGCTCACAAATATCACGATTTAAAATGTTTAAAGTTGCTGTTTGAAGTCTTTCGCTGGTCTCATTAGTTTTAGTTTTACCCCAGCCTGTGACATCAAATGATGTAAAAGTTCGTACTAAAGTCTGATTGACGAGCAGACAGATCGGCCTGATATGGTCTAAAGAAAATATTTCAGTTTAGAAAGTATTTGATGGTTATTAGATTCCTTCATTACCTGAAAAAATAACATTTTGAGCCAGCTTGACCAGACCTATGTCGTTCTGAAATGCTTCTATGTCATACGATGGGTGGGGAATCAACCGTTCGATATCAATCTCAAAGCTAGATGGCTTACAACCCATCGATGAACAATCTGGGTTGGTTGACATGTCGTATTCGCCGAGGCGCACCTTACTGCAAACAACAAGAAATTAATTTCAATTAAAAAATACAACTCATGCACATACTTAGGCGAAACTGTGAAGCATTGCGCTGCCGACAGAACGAAACCTGCAATAGATTATTAAAGTTCATAACTAAGTTATACTGAAAAGATGGTGCTCATTTAAAGCCTATTGATAAACAAAAAAAAGATTACAAAGGTGTTACATTTTTTAGAAACTTACGGGAGGTGATGAGCGTACCGCCACATTTAAATTCAAGGTCTTTGAAGAGCATTACCATCCAAGGATTGGCGAACATTCCAGCATCTTTTCCTCCAACCACCCGTTTAACCCTCTGCGAAGTCCTTGTTGTTCCGCAATCGGGTTCCAGCAAATAGGCGGAACCTTCCTTACAAAGGAACAGACAGGCTAATGCCGCAACTCCTAGTACAAAGCCCTTCATGCTTAATATAATTATTTTCGAACACTGAATAAATGCCTCTGGCGCGATCCATTTATATAGGACTGTTGTCGTATAAAAAAACACGATAAGAAAACTGGGTTTTTCTTAAAATAATTTTTGTAGTCTAGAGTTCAAAACGTTAAGGTCACGCGATTTTAGAAAAGTTGTGAAAAAAAGACACAGTACGTAAAAGTTTCTTATCTACCAATAAACATAAGGTAAGAGATTTTCAAAATATTTTAAAAATTTTGAACAGTCATTTAAACGACGTTGACTCTGTTGAGCACCTTGGCCAGCTGTTCAAAAATCATCCGTTAGATGGCGCCATGAAAGCCGGAAATGTAGGCGCTAGCCAGGCTTAAGCGCTTATTGGGTTTTTGGGCGTTAGAGTGGGCGTGGCAAACTTTTATTAGGCCAATCGATAGGTATTGACGAAACAAATACATATCAATTACAATTTTCATAATAGCATCAAAACTGTGGCCACAGCTTGTGGCTTGTGGGCGTCAGAGGGGGCGTGGCACCATTTTGAAACAAACTTGCGCTGCGTAGGAACTCCTAAAATCTACATGCAAAATGCCATGCTTTTATAGTTTCCGAGATCTCAGCGTTCATACGGACAGACAGACGGACAGACGGACATGGCTAGATCGACTCGGCTAGTGATCCTGAACAGACTATATATACAGAATATATATACTTTATAGGGTCGGAAACGCTTCCTTCTACCTGTTTAATACTTTTCCACGAATACAATATACCCTTTCACTCTACGAGTAACGGGTATAATAAAATGTACTTGTAGCTTTCGATTCTTTCAAAAAACGTATAAAGTTTGTGATTGACATCGGCGAGTCCATCTTATTGCAGTCTTTGCGTGTTTTTATACCCTTGCAGAGGGTATTATAACTTTGGTCAAAAGTGTGCAACGCAGTGAAGGAGACATCTCCGACCCTATAAAGTATATATATTCTTGATCAGGATCACCTCCTGAGTTGATATAAGCATGTCCGTCTGTCTGTCTGTCTGTCTGTTTCTACGCGAACTAGTCTCTCAGTTTTAAAGATATCGAATTGAAACTTTGCACACACTCTTTTTTCCTTTACACGCAGTATATAAGTCGGAACGGTCGGGATCGGCCGACTATATCCTACAGCAGCCATATAACTGGTTGATCGGAAATGCCATAACTTTGGTGTTTGTAAAGTTAGGAAGTTTGGATGTTCTATTGGTTTTATTTTTGGTCAATCAATCCGACATACCAAAGCTCGTAGGCGCCTCCAAGAAAAATGGTTTTGCGGTGGACAGCATACCACGTTACTGGATCATCAGAAAACAAGAAAGGAAAGCTAACTTCGGGCGGAGCCGAAGTTGATATACCCTTGCAGAATATTCTGTAAATAATATTCTCCAAATTATTCGTATGATGCATTCTTAATACTCATAAAAATCCCAACTACCTAACTTTAAAAACACCAAAGTTATGGCATTGTCAATCGTTCAGTTATATGGCAGCTATAGGATATAGTCGGCCGATCCCTATAAAATTTAATAGGTCGGATTGATTGGTCAAATATAAAACCCATAGAAAATCCCAACTTCCTAACTTTACAAACACCAGAGTTATGGCGTTTCCTATCGTTCAGTTATATGGCAGCTGGCGATAAGAAAGCTGGGTTTTTCTCAAAATAATTTTTGTAGCCTAGAGTTCAAAACGTTAAGGTCACGCGATTTTAGAAAAGTTGTGAAAAAAAGACACAGTACGTAGAAGTTTCTTATCTACCAATAAACATAAGGTAAGAGACTGATTCATCGGAAATGCCATAACTTTAGTGTTTGTAAAGTTAGGAGATGGGATTTCCTATCGGTTTTATTTTTGGTCAATCAATCCGACATACCAAATTTCATAAGGATCTGCCGACTATATTCTATAGCTGCCATATAACTGAACGATTGGAATTGCCATAACTTTGGTGTTTTTAAAGTTAGGAAGTTTGAATTTTTATAAGTGTTAAAAATGCATCCATATGAATAATTTTGGAGAATATAATTTACAGTATATTCTGCAAGGGTATTTCAACTTCGGCTCTGCCCGAAGTATATGCATAGCTTTCCTGTCTTGTTAATTAATGAGTTCGAAATTAGGTCATGTTCTTATCGGAGACCGTTATAATTTCCCTTTTTTATTAATTCTTAATATAATTTTAAATGCTTCTAATATAGTATTGCATTATTATGTATATATATTCCGTCCGTCCGTCCGTCTGTCCGTCCGCCCGTTGCTACGCAAGCTAGCCCCTCAGTTTTTATACCCTTGCAGAGGGTATTATAATTTCAGTCAAAAGTTTACAACGCAGTGAAGGAGACATTTTCGACCATATAAAGCATATCAGCATCACCAGGAGAGTCGATCTAGCCTGTCCGTCTCTCTGCCCCTATGTCCGTCCGTCCGTCCGTTTCTACGCAAACGTCTAATCCCTCAGTTTTAAAGCTATCAAAATTTACTTTCCCAAAAGTTGTCTTTCTATTGTAGGTAGTATATAAGTCGGAACGAGCCGGATCGGGAGTCCATATCATATAGCTCCCATAGGAACAATCGAAAAAAAAATCAAAAAACAAGAGAGAACGCTATAGTCGGGTGCCCCGACTATCAGATACCCGTTACTCAGGTAAAGGGAGTGCGAGGGAGATGGAGATAGAAACTTTGATCACGCATAACTTTTTAACGAATGGTCCGATTTGAAAAATTTCTTCTACATTTCGATAGGTATTGATAAACACAATAAAACTGCATTTTTACTTTTCCGAAATATTTAAATTTTTAAAATCGTATATAAGCGATTGTGGGCGTTAAAGGGGGCGTGGCACCCTTTTGAAACAAACTTGCGCTGCGTAGGAACTCCTAGAATCTGCATGCAAAATGCCAATCTTCTAGCTTTTATAGTTTCCGAGATCTCAGCGTTCATACGGACAGACAGACGGACAGACGGACAGACGGACAGACGGACAGACGGACAGACGGACAGACGGACATGGCTATATCGACTCGGCTAGTGACCCTGATCAAGAATATATATACTTTATAGGGTCGGAAACGCTTCCTTCTACCTGTTACATACTTTTGCACGAATACAATATACCCTTTTACTCTACGAGTAACGGGTATAACTATAACTTTGTTATTTTTTCATTTTTTTTTCTTATTTGGGTTTTGGTAATATTTAAATATTATGGAATTACGGTTTTAATTAAATTAAAATCGGACAACAATATCATATAGCTACCATAGAAACGATGGCCAAATGCAGCGCAAAATCGTCATAGCTTCATTGATTTTTATACCCGTTACTCGTAGAGTAAAAGGGTATATTATATTCGTGCAAAAGTATGTAACAGGTAGAAGGAAGCGTTTCCGACCCTATAAAGTATATATATTCTTGTTCAGGATCACTAGCCGAGTCGATCTAGCCATGTCCGTCTGTCCGTCTGTCTGTCCGTATAAACGCTGAGATCTCGGAAACTATAAAAGCTAGAAGATTGGCATTTTGCATGTAGATTTTAGGAGTTCCTACGCAGCGCAAGTTTGTTTCAAAATGGTGCCACGCCCCCTCTGACGCCCACAAGCCACAAGCTGTGGCCACAGTTTTGATGCTATTATGAAAATTTTTTTGATATGTATTTGTTTCGTCAATACCTATCGATTGGCCTAATAAAAGTTTGCCACGCCCACTCTAACGCCCAAAAACCCATTAAACACTTAAGCCTGGCTAGCGCCTACATTTCCGCCTTTCATGGCGTATACAATAGCGCCATCTAACGGATGACTAGAACAGCTGGCCAAGGTGCTCAACAGAGTCAACGTTAATTCTCGATAAGGATGTCAATACCGAACTATATCCCAAGGACTATGCAAATCAAATCAAGTTAGCCAAATTGGAGGTGTTCCCTGGGTACCGATTTTAACATAAAAATCGGGAGCTAATTCGAGCGGCGAAAAACATACAAGAAGGCATATTTATGTTAAGTTGTTTAGCTGAGTAATGGGTATCTAATAGTCGAGGCACTCGACTATAGCGTTCTCTCTTGTTTTTAGTAATGTAAGCATACAAATCGAAATGTAGTCGTTTTGTAATAACTTCAACGGTATATAAACGTCGGCTTGCCGGAGTTAGCTTCCTTTCTTGTTTATTTTTATAACGAGAAGTATATATTTGTTTGGGTTTTTTTCGGTATAAACGCAATCTGACCTGTAACTATCAGCTATTTCCAAGAATGTTATCGCCGTGGGCGGAAGACAGTGCACGGAGCAGTTTATTAGTTAAGGGAGTGCAAACTAAGACCTTAAGGGGGGTATGGTATTTAATATTTTTTTAATTTTTTTCCGGATCCACAACATTTGCACAATATCGCGTTAAAATTTTTGATTTGACTTAAACTTTGACTTAAACTTATGAAGTTATGGGCAGTTGAACGTTGGTGAGTCATCTTAATTTGTATGCGATTTTTCGGTGTCCAAAAGTCTAATACGCTCTCCTGAAAAGTTGCAATTTCAAAGTCGATCTACTGATCGAATCGTTTTGAAATTTTGCACACTATTTCTGTACCTAAATCCTCAGATACTGACGTCGTACAGTTAATTTTTCATTTTATAATAATTCATATATCGAATTTGTATGCTAAAATCACGTTTTTGACTTTAAAGCGTTACCAAAAATCCAAATATTGAATAAACAAGAAAGGAAAGCTAACTTCGGGCGGAGCCGAAGTTGATATACCCTTGCAGAATATTCTGTAAATAATATTCTCCAAAATTATTCATATAATGCATTCTAAATACTCATAAAAATCCCAACTTCCTAACTTTAAAAACACCAAATCATTCAGTTATATGGCAGCTATAGGATATAGTCGGCCTTATGAAATTTGGTAGGTCGAATTGATTGGCCAAATAAAAAAGCCATAGAAAATCCCAACTTCCTAACTTTACAAACACCAGAGTTATGGCATTTCCTATCGTTCAGTTATATAGCAGCTATAGGATAAAGTCGGCCGATCCCGGCCGTTCCGACTTATATACTGCGAGCAAAGGAAAGAAGGGTGTGTGCAAAGTTTCAATTCGATATCTTTAAAACTGAGAGACTAGTTTGCGTAGAAACAGACTATATCTTATAGCTGCTATATAACTGATTGATCGGAATTGCCATAACTTTGGTGTTTTTAAAGTTAGGAAGTTGGGATTTTTATGAGTGGCAGGAGATCGGCCTAGCAACAGCGGAGGAGGCGAGAAAGCCGGAGAAATGGACCTTGGACCCTCATATGGCAAGGGCAACGAGGTCATGCGGTGAATTGGCGGACTTCGGACCCGCCCAAAGAGGACACACCGTGAATTAACGGTACCTCGATGGACCTTGTACCCGTGCCCGGCAAGGGCAACGGGGTCATACGGTAAATTTTCGGACTTCGGACCCGCCCAAAGAGGACACCGTGAATTAACGGTTCCTCAGTGGACCTTGGACCCGAGGGAAATAACGGCACCTACAGCGCCTATAAAAAGGACGACGCAAGCGCAGCTCGAGACAGTACGAGTGCGAGAATCAGAGCGAGTGCGTGAACGCGGAATGAGTACAAATCGATACCGAAGTGCCCAAGGATCAAGATCGCAAAGTTGAGACGCCGAACGACGACAAGTCTACAAGGCTGAGGCTACAACGCTGAGATCCAACGGTGCCAGGTCGTGGTAAAATCAAACTTAGGGAGTCCTTGCACGATAAAGGTGGCTAGGCGATAAGGGAGAACTTTGTTCTACCTGCTAGGCGATACACCTTGCCGACAAAGTCCAGGCTGAACTCCGGAAGCCAGGCGATAAAGGTGGCTGGGCGATAAGGCGTAACTTCGGTTCACCTGCTAGGCGATACACCTTGCCGGCCCCGGTAGGGAAGCTCGCATAACATCCAGGGTTTTGGTGGAGCCGTCCCGATCTTAGTCACCCGGAGCAGCAAGCCGACGCAGCGCAGTAGCAGGCCAAGAGCGACGCAGAGGTAAGCCAGGAGCGACGCAGCAGCACGCCAGGAGCGACGCAGCGGTAAGCCAGGAGCGACGCGCCAGTACGCGAGAAGCAGCGCAGCAGCGAGCCAGGAGCAACGCAGCAGGATAATAGCAATAAGGCAATGTTTTAGAGAAACAATAAACCAGCACCAACCTAATCATTTCTGGCGTTACTTAATATAAATTTGGTGGAACGAACTCACAACCTCTCCGAGCTAGCCGCACGTTTACGTAGCGAGCAGAAACTAAAGAATCAGGTCGTTAAAATCATATGAATAATTTTGGAGAATATAATTTACAGAATATTCTGCAAGGGTATTTCAACTTCCGCTCCGCCCGAAGTTAGCTTTCCTTTCTTGTTATACCCTTGCAGAGGGTATTATAATTTTGGTTAAAAGTGTGTAACGCAGTGAAGGAGTCATCTCCGACCCTATAATGTATATATATTCTTAATCAGGATCACCTCCTGAGTTGATATAAGCATGTCCGTCTGTCCTGTCTGTTTCTACGCGAACTAGTCTCTCAGTTTTAAAGATATCGATTTGCACGCAGTATATAAGTCGGAACGGCCGGGATCGGCCGACTATATCCTATAGCTGCCATATAACTGATTGATCGGAAATTCCATAACTTTGATGTTTTTAAGTTGCGATTTTCTATGGGTTTTATATATGTCTAACTAATCTGACCTGCCAAATTTCATAAGGATCTGCCGACTATATTATATAGCTGCCATATAACTGAACGATTGGAATTTCCATAACTTTGGTGTTTTTAAAGTTAGAAAGTTGGGATTTTTATGAGTGTTAAGAATGCATCATATGAATAATTTTGGAGAATATAATTTACAGAATATTCTGCAAGGGTGTTTCAACTTCGGCTTCGCCCGAAGTTAGCTTTCCTTTCTTGTTTTTAAATAATATAGGCATAGAAATCGAAATATAATCGTTTTGTAATAACTGCAAGTGTATTTAAACTTCGACTTGCCGATGTAAGCATCCTTTCATGTATACAATTATTGTATTTGCAAATATTAGAGAATGTATTTGTTTAAATCTAAAAATATTTTCCGTTAAAAAATTTGATTCTACAAGAAAGGAAAGCTAACTTCGGGCGGAGCCGAAGTTGATATACCCTTGCAGAATATTTTGTAAATTATATTGGTTAGCCAAAAATAAAACCCATACAAAATTCAAACTTCCTAACTTTAAAAACACCAAAGTTATGGCATTGCCAATCGTTTAGATATATGACAGCTATAGGATATAGTCGGCCGATCCATATTTAATTTGGTAGGTCGGATTGATTGTCCAAAAATATAACCCGTAGAAAATCCCAACTTCTTACATAAATACAGACATGCTTATTTCAACTCAGGACACGATCCTGATCAAGAATATATATACTTTATTGGGTCGGAGATCTCTCCTTCACTAAAAATCACAAAATTATAATATCCTCTGCAAGGGTATAAAAAATGTGTATGTTGACTGGTACCTTCAGATTTGATTAAACAAATACATTTTCTAATATTTTTTATTCCGCACACTGCAAAAAAATGCGTGTAGACCCAAAACATTTTCCGACAGCGTACTAAAAGTGGAAATGGTAACGAAACAAGGAAGGAAGGATTGTTCCCAATAAGTTATTAGTTTTTAATTTTTGACCGAACAGCACATAAATAGTAGTAAAATCGGTGTTATTATTTACTTTCAGGCGGTATTTTAAAACTTCATTTTAAACTTTGAATGCTTGGCTTACTTTTAAAATATTTAATGCTGAATTCAAATATGATATGCGTGTTATTGATATAGATGAATGATAGATAGATGATATAGATTATGAGGTTCATCGTTGATCACCTATTTCGATAGTAGGATTGGCCCCCGCGCTTTTAAAACGATCAGCTCACTGGTGGAATTGGATTTTACCATGGGTTTTTAAGGTTGGCATCATATTTTGTAACAGTGCAGAGAGTAGTGGATATCCCATAGTCGGGACGCGACTATAGCGTTATTTATTATTTTTGTTTTCAATGTATACATGCACATATACACTTTATTAATAGACAATAAAAATAATTTGCATTTAAACATTCAGTTAATGTATATGTAGTTTGTATAATAATAATATTTTAATACATGTATTATAGTTATCGTTTCTTCGTCTATCATATAGTACATATACAGAATACAAAAATCATCTGCTTGATATCTCCACAGCAGTGGCGGATACGAGGGGGGTTTTGATAGTATACCCCTTACCCACCCCCCACTTCCCTACCCACGAAATGATTGGGGAAACTTATAAATGCTTTAATAATACAACAACAAAACCTCTTTCAAGACCCCCGAAACGCAGAGATCCCAGAAAGTGACAAAAAACCAAAAGCTAAATGCATTATTCGTATGTACGTGTATATGTAAATATACCAAGTGGATAACAACCGAACCCGGAAAAGAATCACCCTGGAGAGTCGAGTTAATAAACCGGAAAACATATAGGCCGTATTGTCTACTTAGTATGGAAATTTGTGCTTTGACTGATTCGGCTTGGAAGTGTTCTTATCTTAAACCTAATCTCTTGGATTGATTTCGATTTGGTGCCTAGTTAAGTTCCATAGATTTACTTGGTTGGTGTTGGCTCTTGTTACATCATCTTAATCTGATATGTTTTTCTTTCATATAAAAGAAAACTCGTCCAATTCGGTTGGCTATATAGTCTCAATATCTGAGCAATTAGTGATTAATTGTTGTTTATAAGTGTTCTTTCCATTCCAGCCTCTGACTATTGTGCTCTGCTTCATAAGATAGTAAACTAAAGGTAAATCAACATTCAGTAAACCTAAACACCCGTTGAGAAAAACATGTGTATAAAATAGGTGTGTACATAAATTGCAATACAAGTTTTCGCAACTTTTAACTTATTCAAAGGTTTAACTTAAACACCCAGCTATTTTCGCTTCAATTTGGCAACTCAAAAGTTTAAAAACGCTTCGCCTCTCACTCTATATCTCTATCTCCTTCACTTTCACAATCACTAGCTATTTTTTGCTACATTTCAAAGTCCAATTCCTATCCTTTGCTCAGGAACGTCGGTTAAAAAGTATTTTGAGAAAAAGGTTGAGATTTCAAAAACTCTTTAGAATGACTTCAACATGTATTTTAGACATACAAAAAATCGTAGCTCAGACTGAACCCGTGAAGTTATTTTCCGTTGGGTCACGAGCCTCGAACTTCGTATTTTTCTAATACAGTACGCATTGGTAGTTCTACAAATAGCTAAGTTACAGTTATCGTTTATCGTTATCATATCTATATATATCAGCCCTTTGGGTGTGTGCCCACTTCCGTATTCCACATCTCACACACCCACCCATATAGTTGATAGCTCGTGCTGTCACATTCAAATGTAGTTAAAGGTCCCCTTAATCCTGCCCCAGGATATGGAATCCCCAGCTCCAGACCCCTTGGAGCACAAACGTGAATTTATCGTCAGCTTCTATCATTTTCATAGGCACAATGACTGACGGTCTTTCGACAAAATACAAATGGCAAAAAATGGCACAACTGAAACAATAAAATCCCGGATACGGAATCAGCACTTCGAGGCTGTATCCCCCAGTCTGCGTCCTAGTTGCTCGGCTTTGGCTTTGGCTTTATCCTTATCTCTATCTTTGGCTCGTTCTGAGATCGGGTTGGCGCAGTTCCTTTACCACACCTCGCACTTTTCGGTGGGGTTCATTCGCTTGCCGGCCTTGCACTGGAAGACCTCGGCGAACTCCTTCATGTTCGACAGTGTTCCGATCACTCGGAACTGCGACGGCGAGTGCGGATCCTTCTCCATCTGCAGCAGGTTCGTCTCATCCGTAGTGCTGGAGCACCAGACCTGGACCGGAATATGTTCATTATGGGACACACTCAAAGTTACTTATTCATCCAGCACTTACCTGGGCAAAGGACACAAAGAAGAGCTGCGAGTGCGTGAGATTCAGGCCGGGCAGCTTCAGGACATCTACCTCCCTGTCGCTCTTGGTCCGCTGGTAGGCGTGGTAGGCCGCCTTCAAACCGCCATTGTCGGCTATGTTCTCGCCTGGTGGGATGGAATAGTAATTTCTGGGTTATTTCTGGGAGTTTTATTGTATATAAATGGAGTAGCTTTAAGAATGCTATATGCTATATAGCAAACGAGGTTTAATCACGGATCGATTTAAAGCAAAAAGAAAGACTGCCACGACTATCAAAAATTTGATGACTTTTGTGTATTATAGATATTGATCGAATAACAATTACTTAAAAGAATTTAACGACATGCGTATGCATCACTAGAATCTGCATGCCCAAACCATTCTGAATCAATCTAGCTTTTAAAGTTCCCGAAGTCTTGACGTTTATACGTACATGCGGATACGACTAGATCTACTCTTCTGATTAAGAATATATATAATTTATAGGGCTGAAACGCCTGCTAAACACTTTCCAATGATATACTTTCCCTTTACTTATGTTACATCCCTATTTATGCCTTTTAAGAGACGGTCGGCCTCGCCCCACCATCTCCCATTTATGGTTCTAGGCATCTTACTTACCCAGCGTCTGCTTGCCGTTAAGGGTGCGTCCGTTCATCTTGTATCCACTGTACTGACGGGCGATGCACTCCGACTTTTCGTTGAAGCGCTCGATGCTCTTGGAGTCCCACCACCGGTTTATGTTGCCGAACTTGTCGTACTCACGCCCCTGGTCGTCGAAGGCGTGGGTCAGCTCGTGGCCCATTACCACTCCCATGGCCCCGAAGTTCAGGCTCTTGGGGTTGTTGATGTCGAAGAAGGGCGTCTGCAGGATGCCCGCGGGGAAGACGATCTGGTTCTTGGTGGGCGTGTAGTAGGCGTTGACCGTCTGCGGGGTCATGCCCCAATTGGTCTTGTTCACCGGCTGATCGAGGCGCTTCAGGTTGCTCTTTAGGTTGTAGATGGCCACCTGGATGTTGTTCTCGAAGTAGGCGTTCGGCGTGATGTTCAGCTCCGCGTACTTCTTGTCCAGTTCCACGGGATCCAAGATGTAGTCGGGGAATCCGATCATGTCAGAGATCTCGTTGGCCTTCTCGATGGCCTTCTCGCGCGTCTGTTTGTCCACCCAGGTCAGGTTCTGCAGGTTCATCTTGAAGGCCTCGCGGATCTCGCCGATCATCTGCTCGGCCGCCGGCTTCGACTCCCCGTGAAAGGCCTGGCGCACGAAGATGGCGCCCACGGCGAACCCAACCACGTTGTTGGTGTCCGACACGCAATACCGCCAGATCTCCTCGCCGCCATCCGATCCCATGAGGGCCTTCCTCACGCCTTTGTAGGCATCCCGGAAGGGCTTCGATAAACAACTGGTCAGGGTGCGCACCGCCTGCCAGACGAGATAGTTGTTCAGGGTGCTGCAAGGAGTGCAGAGTGAGGGTTACTGCCATTAACAACATTTCAATCTGGTTGAAGTTTAGTTTCGGTTCAAGCTGGTTGGAGTTTAAGTTATTTTCAGTTCAAGCGACTCGTGGCGTACCTATATAGGTAATTTAAGTTTACCATCTGTAACTAAGGATTCATTATGACGATTATAAAAAAACCATTTGGTCTTCCCTATTGGCTATTTTGACAAAATTGGTTTTTCCCGAAATGTGTATTCAAGTGTCGGACGAACTTTGGTTTCCAGCGCCCGCTCCTCTATTTGTTAATGGATTAAAACTAAAAACAGGAAGGAACATTATAGTCGAGACTATAAGACACCCGATACTCTCTTATCCAATTTCAAAATAAATATGCCTCCGGCAGATGGTCCCATAAATTCTATTGTCGCGCCAAAACCAAAAGTCTAGTGCGTCGTTGTTGTAGAAAACAAATATATGATGTCACCAAAAATGTTCAACTTTAATTTCAGGAGTAATTGATTGGTTTGGAACATTTTTAGTATGTCGATAGATATATACCGATTAAGTATACACTGCCTAATAACTGTCTTTTACATTGATCTGCGTATGCACTACAAAAATGTGTATGTTGAATTCTAAACCATATGGAAATAAAGTTTGTGATATATCGACAGACAGACGGACAAACACACAGATATGTCTGTGACTAGGCTAATGACCCTGATCAAGAATAAGTGCATTTTATACACTGTTGCATACTTTCAAAGAATTAATTATTACCTTTTAGAGGTATGATGGTTTTAAGTCTTTTTGAGTTTTTCATAAACGAAATTCGCCAATATTTATTAGGAATTATTTTATGTTTCTTTTACGTTAAACTTTGTGGGATGCAAAGACCGAAATAATATAATATTATATAAATTCTGACGGCTGTCGACATGATAGTAATGCCCTGTGGTCAGAGTCGCAGAACTGTTCTTTTGGAACTGTCCCCAAAGGTGTGGTATTTTGGAGAAATAGAAATATCGCTGAACTTCTCATTCAAAAATGTGCCTAAGACGAATGGCATAAATTTCAATACCCAACAGAATAATCGAAGGAATAACCGACAGAATAATGGAAAGAATAACCGACAGAGTAAACGAAAAAATAACCGACAGAATAACCGACAAAATAACCGACAGAATAATCGACAGAATAACCGACAGAATAACCGACAGAATAATCGACAGAATAACCGACAGAATAACCGACACAATAACCGACAGAATAACCGACAGAATAATCGACAGAATAACCGAACTGAATATGATCACCTTCAAAGACAGTTGCACTCACATTTTGCCCTCTTCGGTCTGCTCCATCTTGAGGATGATGTCCGACAGGTTCTTGAGGAAGTCGGGGGCGTAGACGACCACCACCTCGTCGTCGGTGACCCGCCGGCCCACCGTCTGCATGGCGTTGTCGAAGTGGTCCGTCCAGTTGAGGAACGGGGCCAGCTTGGCAAGCTGGCGCAGCTGCATCGGATGGTACATGGCCTCCTCGTTGCGCCGGTCCTCCAACGGAATGGTGATGTTGGCCAGCTTCTTCTCGAAGTTGATTACGCCGATCATCTGGGCCCGCGCATCCGACTCGTTCGCGCCGAGCAGGACGCACACCTTGGTCATGTACTCGATGTACTCGTTGAGCACCTTGCGGTGGTTGTCCGTCTTGTTGTTGTAATAGTCGGCGGTGGGCAGCGTCAGGCCGCCCTGGTCGATCTGGATGACGTGGCGCGAGGAGTTCTTGTCGTCCTCCCCGATCGCCCAGCCAAACAGGCAGTTGAAGTTGTACCTGGGGCAAATGAATGGGCTTAGGAACCACAAGCTCTGGCACCGTCTGCTACGACCCACCTGTTGTGCAGCACCTTGAGGGTGCGGCCCATCGTCCAGTTGGCCACGTTGAAGCCGCTCCTGGTCACGTTCCAGCCACCGATCTGCAGCAGCAGGTCGTTCATGGGCTTGGCCCCCAGCTTCTCCATGTGCTCATCCGCGTCCAGGCAGGACTCGTAGTAAATCTTGGCCTTCCGCTCGGCCTCCGACTTGAAGCTCTTGGCCGGCTTCTCCAGCACGTTGCGGATGATCAGCTGGTTCATCTGCTCCAGCTTCCCAAACGTGCCCCACGTGGACTTGCCCTCGGGGATGGGGTTGTTTTTGATCCACTGATTGCTGTGGGACAGAGTGGACTTGTTACAATACCATACTGTATTAAGAGCATTTAGAAAGCATCTTCCGACTTTAGTGAGCTAAGAACCCTTTACCGTCCGATTACTCACCAGGAATATCCGTAGAAGTCATCGCAGGGATCAACGGTCACGTCGATGGACTTGAGGATCTCGCTGGAGGCGAAGATGCAGTGCTTGTTCAAGCAGGGAAGCTCATTGCCCGAGGGACACTCTGTAGCGGAGGAAAGATTGAGTACATGAACATCCGTGGGTTAAGACCATGCCAGCTTTACCTTTCTGGTGCGGCTGGACGTGCAGGACGTGCTTGGTTCCATCGCTGCCCCCTCCGTCTGCGAAAAGGACGATCAATAGCGTGAAGATCGTGATGGCCATGACAAAGGTGGTGATGAGCAGCCATTTCTCCGTCTTGTTCCTCGAACGCCAATTCCACGTAGCCTGTGCAATGAATGTGCAATTCCCCATTATAAAGCAATCATTCTGGCCTCCACAGAGGCACAAAAGCTCCCTCCTTATAAATCTCCCTCAATGGTGTGTTTGTTGTAAACAACCCGAAAGCAAGACGGCGGCGGTTCAAATGAGTTCAAACTTGTGTGCATATGGCTTCTACATGAGATCAGTCTCACAGACTTAAGTCACTTGTGTCTAAATTTTTCCACACATTAGTGTGTGAATGAGTTTTCCAAACCTGCATCGACTCAAAAATACCCTCTCCCAAAGCAGGTTTGGGCCTATTCAAAAGTAGGTTTCCAGGTTACATTTTTTCGGGGAATAGTTCTCAAACTTATGTAGTGAAGACAAAGGAACCAAAGGAACATAATCTTCGAATGCATATGAAGTTTTTGGTAATAAGGGTATTCGATCTGATATCTACTCTATCCGGAGTGCTAATCCCTGCCAATCAAATTGCTATTGAATTTCGCTGGGAAATCGGCTGAAACAGTTTTCTTTAGCGCCCCTTTATAATACAGAATTAAATCTTGTGCAGATTTCGGTTGGAGCCCACAGAAGCTGCTCGCAGTTATTGATAACCCAGCACATGATAGGGTATACATTTATGTGGGTCCCGCAAAGGGAAAAGCTCGCACCGGCATACTCGCATATATAAAAGCAGACTTTTCACTGTCAACTGGTAACCTTCAACGCAATGAGAAAAGCGCTTACGTTGGCCTTATTTGCCGCTCGTTTTGGGTCATTGCCGCGAAGATAAAGATAGAGCCGAGCGACTTAGTGCCTGTCTGTTTGACTTGCGGCGTGGGTGGTGCTAGACGGTGTTACATGGGGGTTTTATGGGGGTCTTATGGAGGTTTTATGGGCAGAGACTCCCGCCTCCGTTTCACTCACCCGCGCGGTGTGGTAGCGTATCTGCATGCCAGTGTGGCCGGTGGCCTCGTTCAATTGAATGCCGCCGATGGAACTCGAGTCGTCTTCTGTGAATTCGGTCTGCTTGTAGCGCGTCATCTGGAACGAGATTCGAAAGGTGGTAATCTAGCCATTATCCAAGATCTGGGGAACACCGAGGGCCTGGTATGTGTGGCTTTGTTGTATCACGTGGCTGCCCTAGGGCGTCAGATAAGGCGCCAAGTGTATCTGCGGATGCGGATACATGGGTGTACACAGAGTGGCGCTGACAAAGCTTTTTCGTGTGGCATGTGTGTGCGATTTGTGTGGATTCCGTGAGTTCTTTAGCGCTCACTCAGCGCCTTGTGCTTTATATTTATCTCACCTCACCGCATGCTCCCCATTTTCATGGGTGCCTTCTAAGTATTCAAAAGTGTTGCCCTTACCCTTGTGTCAGCAGATACAGATCATCCCGGGTGTTCGCATTGTTCAACGTCCGGACACAATTTTCATTTACATTTAACATTTACATTTAACGAAAGAAATGTGCTTTTCAAAACAAAGCTGTTGGTTGAGGGGTAAGTGTGTGGGCCAAAATGATCTGTGGGCTTAAACAACAAAATCTTAAATACAAATTTTCAAATGTTTTTGTATCGGAATCCTATTATATTACTGTTTTTAGCTAGCATTAAACTTCGGGTTACAGACTTGAGCAATTTTTTGCGTTCTTACGTATTTATTTGTGCACTCATGTATACACTGACTGCGATATAAACAAGTTGGATTTCAAGAAAAGCACGCTGCATTTGTTTCTATGGTTTATGTGCAATGCGGACTAATTTCTACTCTTTCACAGAAGGGAATACATATAATCCGGAATTCAAAAATGCCTTGGTCCAACAACATCTTCGGTATCACCTGTCCTCCTAAGGGTTAATCCCACTACGACCAAACCATTCCCAACCACTTGTCAGCACTCAATGGCCGCCACAAACTCCGCCATCGCATATGGTATATGGACCAAAGCAGCCCGTATAGATGTGTAGGTCTGTTTCACTAGCTAAAAGTCAGACCTACCGAGCGGCAGTCGGAGATCCACATATTTGGCAATCTGTAAGGCACCAGATGGACACACCAGAGGAAATGGTATTCGGGCCGGTTCGGTTCGGTTCGGTTGGGTGTTTGTTTTCTTTGGGCTTTTCAATGGGATAACGGAACGCGGCGGCGATAATGTTCGTGTTCAGCCCATGACCGTTGGATAGGCACTGAGAAGCTTCCAAACAGGAACGTCGTGGCGAGAGCTCGCAAGCCCCCAATTCGACAATACCCCGATTCCCCAATGCCTCCATGCCCCAATCCCCAAAGCCGGCAAACATCTCCGACCTCCCGCCACGGCACATCGAATAGTTTTGCATTGTACACAAATTAATTGACTCGCCGGCGGCTGTGTGTGCGGGGGATATGGCCGGGAATGGAAATATTTTGGGGAAAAGGAGAGGCAATACCAACGAAAATATGTATTCAATTAACGCAATGCAATCCCCATTCATTCGTTATTGTTTATGTGCATTTCTATTTTACTTGTTTGCGCCCATCTACGGAATACGGAATATTTGAACATATATATATATATATATATATACTTATGTATATGGGACCGTGGGCTGGGAGGGCGCCATATGAAAGCAATTATCGCACTCGATTTGTGTACCCATAAATGTGGCCCAGGCTGTGATCTGCCTGCTTATTAATATCTTTCATATCTATCGGCTTTTGACACATATTTACGAACGTGTTTGCTATCAGAGTGTCGCTATGTGAATCGAATGATAGATGCGAAAACAGCGCACTCGACTAAAACATATAAGCAGGCTGGCATAAGCTTGGCGGTATGATGACATCTTTTATATACCATACTTAAATAGGGACTCAAAAAGCTTAGGTCCCGAAAAAGAGATGGTGACCCCAAAAATCGCAACAGGGCAGAGGGAAGTGTGTTCTGAATTCCTTTTGCTCTGAATCTTGCCAAATGCGATCCCAGCGAAATGTAAACACAAGCACTGACATTTAGCAGATTGTTGAACGTAAACAGGCATTATATGGCAAAATGTCTGACGAGCTCTCCTTTGGGCCAGGCCACCAATAAAACCGGCAATGTATTGTTAAAGAAAAGAGAGACGCTAAGTGTAAATCAAAGGGACTGGTATTAACACCTTTAAATTATACCCTTGAAGAGGGTTTATTAAAGTTGTTCTTATCGGCCTCATAGCAACTTTAGCATATAGTTTTCAGAATATTCCAAATTGATATGCGTACATAAAAGAAAGATGCTTCAATAACATCCATGTTGATAGCCTTTAATGTTTCAACTAAGCGGAAAATGTATCCAGAATCAGAGAAATTTCTTAGTGATGCAAATTTTTGAGCATTAGAGTGAATTTGTATTGATTTTCCTTTATAATTCATTAGGAGCATGGCATATAAAAAATAAAACAATTTACAGTAGAGTGTCCGTACCGAAAGATTCAGTCCGTAAGAAGCGTTGCACACTTTGAAGAGTCTGTCTCGAATAAATAAGCTAACAGTTATACTTTTTGATTTAGAAGTTTTTAGGTAGGTTGAAAATACAAAATAAAGTATTTCAAAACAGCAAACTTTGAAGCTGCAAAATTTTGTTATTCCTTTGACAAACTTTATCTAACATACTAACAAATGTCAAACTTCTAGGTCGAACGTCTTATAAGAAGAAGTAATACCCTTCAAGAATATAATTGTCCTATTAAATTATAAACATTTAAAAGAGAGACATACCAAAAGAGTTGCAATCAACCGGAGCATAAAGTAAATAGTGGATACTAGTTAAAAACGCGTTTTATGGCCTCTTTAGCAAGTCAACAGATGGGAACCCTCAGGATTCCGAATCACCACAAGGGGCATTTACTTAAATTGCATTGAGTGGAGATGTGGTAAGACGAGTCCTCTCAGTCCGCCATCTCCCTCCTCGGCCTTCGCTCGAGTATCCTGGCTTCATTGGCTGCTATACCATATGGTGCAAATCAATCTGGAGGGGCCGGACTTAGTGTTTGGTGCAGTTTCTGCAATTTGTGTATACCAAGGCAGGGTGTTAGAAAGCAGGAGGGGTGTGGGGGTGTGGCTGCAATGCATTTATTCAATTGCAAACGCAATTACAGCTTGGTGTCGGTGGGAAAGGGAGGGGAGGTGACTTGGAGGCAATATTTTTGATACACACGCACATACACCACTTTATAGCAAGCACATACACATACAAATACGCACACACATACAGAGAGAAAAGCGCTCTTGGCCTACCTTTGCGCTCATTTTCTTTGTGCGCCCGAAAGAAGGCAATGCAATTTGTCCAGCACCCTACGCTCGCTTTTCACCACCCTTTTCCTCGATTTGTTGCTCTTTTCGTTGCACTTTCGCCAACTGTTTGATGGATTTTGGCGGCCTCGATAGGTAATGCTCTTGGCCGATCAGTATTTCATTTAAAACTCGGCCTTCTGCATTTTGCTCGCGGGCAAACAAACCGCTCTGAGCCAGAAAATCGGCAAAGTATCCACCAACAGGCCAACTGACAGCCAGCACCAGCAGCAGCGGCAATCGCACTCGAACTAGCTTTTCCTCTCCGTTTCCACTCGGAGCAGGGAGGCGGGTGGTTGGACTCCCCCAAAAGGAAAAACCATAACACAAACGTAGTAAATGGAAAAGCACACACAAACAGAGAGAGAACCAGGCCGCAGGAAGGGGCAGATCCGAACCCTTGGCCGGAGAGGTTGGTCCAGTGCGCAGGATCCGTTCGCCTGGTGGCAGCACTGTCCGCCCAGGGTTGCCAGCTGGTCCCAGTTGGGTTCGATTACCTATCGCTTCTACGCAGGGTATCGAGTACCCACAGCCATCCAAGATACTCGATTTTATCACTGAATGATATGGGACATATTATAATTGTGCTTGAGAAGATCGAAATATATATTATTCTTTAAGAATTGGTTTTTTTATATAATATTTTTAGCAATATTGTTCTGAAACCTACATTATACATACACTATTGTTGTGCTTACAAAGGCAGATGAACAAATACAAATATGCATATTTAATGGAATGTTTTTTGAATTAATGGTTTAAAAAAGAAGGAAGCCGCCTCCTTAAAATATAACAAACTCATATAGATACAAAGATTTTTAAAAATTAAATGTTTTTTTTTTTAAATAGTATTTTACGATTTTACCTATATACCTACAATTAAAATAGTCTTTTATGAACGTTAGCCCATGGCAAATGTCACCATTCAGTTTCACTCTCTTCTCTTCTCCAGGCCAAAAGATAAAAATACAAACTATTCCATAGTTGCGGACCGCGCTGCTTAGATTCCACAAGTATTACCATATCGCCCGACCTAAATTTGCTTTACGTCACAAGCGAGAAAGCAAATAATTTGCACTGCCCCAGCAATTGTGTTGGGGCTTTTCGTTTTCTATCAGCCAGCCGACTGCCAGCCACAACGTGCCTGCATTGTTTAGCTTCTGGGACACCCCTCCTCTTACCTGAAAGGTGTGAAACGGATAGAAAACAACCCATGAATGTACATACATTTGTAAAGTATGACCAAGAGAGAAGTCCGACGAGCCAGCTGAATGCAATTCGGGCGAACATCAAAGCGGACTGACCCTGTCTCCAGATCCTCGTGGAGATGTCCCAGCTTATTGGGCAAGCCAACAATAACAGCCCCCTTTAACCCGTGATTGCCCTGGACAGTGTCATGCATATCATTAATGACCCAACAAATTAACGTGTTCCATACAGCAAAAAAAACAGCAACAAATGCATGCGATTCTCACGTCGACCGAAAATGTTAACCGCATTCGCATTATATTGCGAGTTCCGAATCGGAAGATAAGCTAAACCCTGGCTTTGATGCCCTGCACAAAAAGAGTGAACGTCTATACCCACTACCCTAAAATACCCTTTACCAAAATATGTTGTTCCTGTGGTATTAATTAAAGTCTGAAATAAAAGTACGAAATATTATTTTAAAAAAATCACCCTTTTTTCAAAAATTTCACTTGCAATTTTGAATTATTCTAATATTTACTAAACTTACACTAACACGAACGAATAGTAATAGCTGCTAGAGCCTTCCACTATCTACAAGATTAAATAATGGAGGACTTAAATTTAAAAAAAAAACTTTTCTTTAATATAGAATTTTTACTTTAGCTAAATATTAAAAATACAAGTTATGGACGTTATAAATTTGTACGCTTTAGTTTTTTAGGTATGCAAGGCATTCTACATTTTAATAAAATCGAAACAATTGCAGCGCTTAAGTTCTTAACTCAACAACGTTGATCAGCCGAATGAACAACCTTTAAATTGAGTGGAAAACAATTAAAATCAACAACAACAAATGATGATGACTGGCAACAGCACACAGCGACTGTTGTTGCGGTTGGCTGAGAGCTGGGCTTGGGAAACGAGTTTAAAACCGTCGCCGGCACTTTGTCAGCGGTTTAGTTGGAGTGAAGCGCGCAATCGGTAAACATGTCGAATTTCAATCGGATCTTGAGTGGCAGCATTGTGATCTGCTTGGCACTCGCCAAATTCAGTTCGGGTGAGTGGGAGGGTCGAAGAGAATCGTTGGCCAGAGGCTGGGCAATCCCACAAACACGAAATAGAAGGCCCAAGAAGTTAACAAGAGGCTTACAAATCAAATAGAAAACTTACTAGAAATTCAATGGAAAGAAAGTAACTCACACTTAAGGAAACAAATCACAACACAATGGATAACAGTGGACTGGAAAGTAATTTCAATTCAAATATTTTTTTTAAAGTGAAAAGTGCTTTTAAAGGATTGGATTGAAAGCGAAGTTTAATACCAACGCAATAGATAATCACGCAACAGGCAAATGTTGTGGTGTTTAGGAAAACCTTAATTTTTGCTGAGATCCAGGGATCTCATAAAAGATTGAGAGATCGGTACAAGCTTCTAAAAGTACGGAAATATAAGAAATGCAATAAATGCTTATCAATAATGTTAGCAATTTTAAGCGGGATGTGCTAATCAGCAAAAAAGACTTGCGAATTCTTAACGCACTAAAGTGGTTGTACGCGATGCCTCAGCTATCCATCCAGATAGCTTTCTTATGAAGAAGCCAATGACTTAGCGAAAGGCACACATCATTTTGAATTGCTTTTACAACCAATCAGATACAAATATATTTCTTATTTTAGTTATTTTGAAGCCGTACTAATTCTTCTTGCATTTATCTAGTGGACGCCCAGGCCGGAACGGTGCACTGGAACAACGGGAATGCGGCCGGCGTGGGCGCCTGGTCGAACGCCCAGTCGGGCGGAATGCATCCGCCGGGCAGTCTGAGCGGCCAGGATCCGCAGTACAGCTACGGGTACGCCGGAATCGATTCGCGGGGCTCCTACGGCGGGGCGGGCGGCAACGGAGCGTACTACGTCGGCGGCACGGATGAGCACGGCCGACCCTTCTCCTACGGCAGCCAGGCCGGACAGCCCGGGCAGCCCGGCTACATGGGCGGTCGGCCGGATCCCAACTATCCCGGGACCTACGGCTATCAGAACGCGGCGGCGGTCATTGGCACCTCGGTGGGCGCGACCTTGGCCATAGCACTGGCCTTAACGGTGGCCACCACGCGACTATAATGCGGTTGGCAGCGCGGGAAATGTTTATTGTGTGTAGCGTTTTTTTTACTTTATTTCTAAGCTTAGATTATGTCAAATGTTAAAATATGTAAATTTTTTTTAATTAAAAAATCTGAATATCAAGTCAATTGTTTATTTTTTGCTGTTATTCAGATCTCATTATTGTCAAAGTGGGGAAGCTATCGGTAATGATTTTTAATACTTCTGGTAATGAAGATCTACGAATAATGAGGCCAATTAAAATTTAACTGAATTTCAGTTAAACGACAGAGTAAGGTAATCGAGTGTCTCGACCACCAGATACCTTGTTCTCTGCTAACCAAATCCAAAAAAATATGCTTTGAGCAGATGACAGTGCGTGCCGGTAAGCGTATTTAATAACACGGTTAACAAGGCCTGAGTGTTATTTCCCTTAACTCAGTACCTTAATAACATATAAAATAATGGTTTGATTGGGAAAATTGCTGTGCCGAAAAGTATTGCCCCAGTATGTAAATATATATCGACCATGTCTCGCCAGAACTTGGTGACTTGTGGACGTTCGAGTAATCTTAGCATTCTGTTGAAATAAACTGCGTCGCCATCACTAAAATCAACATGTTGATCCAATTAATGTGTACCTTTTTGGGAAATCACAGGTCTTAAGAGCGCTAGCTCATAATTTTAAGCGAAATTTAAGTATTTTACGAATTACGATGGAAAATAATGTTAATCGCGAAGGATAGATAGGAAACAAGTAAATAATAAAATTGTAGAAACTTAAATTAAAAATTAATGGAATATGATTTAAGAGTTAGTTTTAAGGAACATACATAGCTAATAATGAGCTCGCGAATAATACGACAGCCGGATTCTCATATATGAAAATATCTTTTTTTGGCAGTACTCTCAATATTCGCTAATTAAGTTCATCCGAACTCGTGAAATACACAAATTATTGTTTCGCACGCAGCTGCGCAGTTTTGCTGACTAAGATGTTAAATTAGCAGATCGGGAACGTCATCTCCTCGAGGCACGCCCACACAATTAATATATTTAGACGAGCAACGCCCATGTAATTGCCTCCCCCGGAAGGCAAACAAAAATACACAAGAAACGCAATCTAAACGAAAACAAAGACAATAAGCAAGTAAACAAACATCGAACGGGTCGACACCTGTTGATAAAGCTTTGGGCCAAGCTAACTGAGTCACACGGCCCCATGAGCTCATAGGATCCCCAAGATACGAAAACACCCAAAATACATATGTTTTGCATGTAAATACGGTCGGATAATTGGGACATGCACATGTAGGCACTAATTAGCACATAGATAAGTATATATGCTGGATCTGGATCTGACTTTCTTTAACCATATCCGAGGGAACAATTTAACCGGCGATTAATTTAATTGCCCAAGCAAAAGATTTTGTGTTCGCCGGTTTGTCGGTTACTTAGCGACGCGATGTCAATGTCAAAAGTGTGATCACTTTGTGATTTCAGTTCTCAGTCTTACGTGCCGGCGATAATTGTCATTGCCGCCACTTTTCGGGGCGTGATGTGTCAGGAGAGAGAGCTGGCAGACGCGAGTCGTCGAGGCAGGGAATACCCTACACATAGATGGCATACCTTTCGAACGTACTCTCCTGTAAAACCAATAAAAATGTCAGAGCTATATGTTAAAAGTTGAACATTTTATGAAGCAGGACATACATACTTACATATGTTCACCAAAACTATACGTATGTATTTTTAAAATATAAAAATATTTTGATGTATTTAAACTCAACCCACTCCAAAACTGGTTTGTTGCGAAAAAGGCTTTCAAGTTGCTGTGATAAGGCGAGGATACTATATTTAATAATTAAATTGAAAAAAGACCTTTACGAAGCCCAACGGAATTATTTGGCAAGCTTCGAAGTCTTAGAACTGTTTTAATATCGGTGCCTTTTTAATACTCTGTTTCTGGAAATAATGTTGATGGATCTACTTTAATCTGTTTAGTTAAAATAGCGAAAGGCCCATGAAACTTAAGCATGTAGTTCCAATTCGATTGTAGTGACCATCCTCATGTCGATGCCATCGAATCCATGTTATGCACTTGTTTATTTGCTTTTATTGCCGCGTCGTGAGAACTTGATTTGGTCTTGACCGAAGGTTGCATTAAGGTAATTCTCCAGTCTTTAATATCCCCCTGAATGTAGCCGAGCTGAATCGCCGATATACCCAACAGTGAATAATGAGAATTCGTGTAATCTGCCAAAAAATACATTTATTAGTCTAGTAATAAACAATAATTATGTTGGATTTGTTTTATTGATCTTGTTTTGTTCTTGTTCTTCCTGGTTTTATTTTATTTATTTTGTTCTTGCTCTGGTTAATGTTCGTTTTGCATTTGTTGTGTTGTGGATTTTCAGTTGTACGTTATAATTATCTGAAAATGCATTTCTTAAAGCAAACATTCAAGAAAAACATCAGACCGAGGACTTACAGACGTATAACTATAACTAATAACTATATGGAAATTATCATGCAGAAAGACTCTGACAAGATCGGAATGAAACGATTTTCAAATGGGATTCATGGGGCTTAGATTTCTCTACAAAATACAATTGGGAATCCACATTTCCCTAATCCAACAGAATCCAGCGAGAAAACATGTTTGTCAGTGAACTTGGGTTCTGAAGCATTAGTGTGTGTGTGTTTCTGTTAGTGTGGATTGACTGTACTCTGCTGTGAAGAACGCCAAAACCTTGGCGTCTCCCATCTATAATACAAACTGTTTTGAATTGCTTTCTGTTGTGGTTGCTTCCTGTGGTTCCTTCAATTTGCCTATAGAAATATATATGTGTCCTTGTATTGGCCCAGCAGGAACAAGGCTCCAGTATATATAGATATCTATATATATGTATATGTGTATGTATATGTATTGTGTATATATAATATATATATGGCATACAAATATATTGTTTGTTTGTTTGTTTTGGTAATTTAGGCTACAATTTGTGGTTGCTTGTTGATTTTCACTAATTGAATTCTTTCGTCGTCCTGCTTCTCTAGGTATACATATGTAATAATGGATCGATCCTTGTGTGCGTGAGTGTGTGTGTGAGTTCCTGTTGTTGTATACTTGTATCATATGTCTGGCTATGCTCCCTATATATGTGTGTATTTATATACGATTTCTATCTTTTGCACATTCTATTCCAAAGCGTCGACAGCATTTCCTGTTGTCCTACGTTGCTTTATCCATAGCTCTACACAATGCCACGCCTACTAGCCTACACCTAACCGCCCACGCATCCGGCAGATCTGGAAAATATTTCCTTTGTCAGCCCGAAAGTAGGCCCCAAAAAGAATTCCGATCTTCACCTTACAATAAAAAACCAAAAGCCAAAAAGGAAAACAGGAAATAGGTTACAAAAATTGTACATTCAATCATATTCATATATATTTATAAAACTATACACTTGTGCATAGATGTATGTGTGTTTGGGTGTGCATAAATAGGTTTTTAGAATCGCAATATGTTTTTTGTGTATTTGGTATAAAACAAACTATTAAAATATAAACTTATTAATTAAAAACGCTAAAACTAAATTAAATTAAGATTTAAAAAAAAATATTTATATGGATAAGGATATTTGTTTATATAAAACTACGTGTAAATATATATATATTTGTATAATATAATAATGTGACTTGTTGTTGTTTCTGTTGTTATTTCTGTTTGCAGCTGAATTATATGGTAAACAGAAAATTATATCTCTGAAATCAAATTTCCAAATTAAAACGAAAACAAAAATAATTGTCAAAATAAGAGTACAAAATGTTTTTCCTTCGCTTACAAAAACTAACAACAACTAAAAAAATATACAAACAGCGCCTAGCAAAAATCGATGTCAAGTCTTCCAGTTTTCCGCCTTTGGAGCCTGAAATCTCATTTCGAAGAATTAATAGTTAAGTTGGTCTGTCTGTGCGCAAAGTATTTGCCTGAGCATCAATAGGTTAAGCATGATTTTACATACTTATGTATATCTGAATTTACTGACTAAATGGGGTAGAAAATTTTTAATTTTGAGTATAAATGAAACGAGAGTGGGAAACCGTTCCTCAAGATAGCGTCGCTAATTATTGATGTTTTACTTGTTAAACAAATAAGTGCCCGATATAATTTCCCCATTTACATTTTAAGTATGAATTCAAAGTGTTGCAATGACGAGAAATTTCGTAAAAGGAATACGAAAGCATTACATTTTAAAGTCGGTAGACTGGCGTCACATAAGTTTTTAAGTTTTTGATACGTTTAAAGAACTACTTATAGTTTCTACGTAAAAAAATCATTTCCTTGTCTTTCCGGGACACCTCTAATTTAAAGTTAGCAAAGGCTTCGCAAATTAATCCAGATCCAAGGTTCTCTACAGAATAAGGGAACTTTCTTGCCTTGTTTTTTTTTTTAATTTTGTTGCTCATTAAATTTTGATTGGATGTCGGCTTAAAGAGATTTGGCGCTTTAAATAGTTATGTAGCATCGGTTCATTTAAATGACTTCTCAGAAACAGTCTTCAAGAAAAACTAATGTATTATCTGTTAATAGAATTTCTCGAGCAACAAGAGCAAAAGTGAACGGAAAACTGTACGCAGAATGTTGACTATCTCAATATTAATTATAATAAATACATACAACTTAATAACAAAAATATCCGTGCGTGTGGGTTGGTGGGGGGTGTAGTCAGAATAAATAAATTATGTAATACAATGTAAAATATTTAATGCTTTCTCCTAGCAGTTGCTTTTCCACGTTATGCTTTTCCATTCTAACCTCTTTCTAAATTCTCACATCTAAGAGAAAATCTCTTGCCTACATTTTGGTCTGGTGTATGTCTGGGTGTTAGCCGTGTGTTTGTGTGTATCTGTGTGTCTCTTATCCTGCCCCGACAGAGGTAGTGTACGCGTCCATTTATTTGGGTCAGGAAACATCGAACGGAGAGGCGCAACGAGACCAATCGAAATTTGGTTAGGAACAACGAATGCAGCTGCACAGCCCGGGCCCTTCCTAACAAGATCTCTCTTAACAACAAAGACAAACAATATCTTTAACAATACTGTAGACTGATCAAAACAATGTAACTTTCTTTCTCCGATTTCCTTGTCCTCTGCCAGGGCTTTCTCCACTTCACTTCTCTTCGCTCCTCCGATTTAAGCTAATGTTCCTACACTCCAAAGTTCAACTATCCCATTGTTCAATGGGAGTTGTTCGATCGCCGATGGCTCATGCCTTGCGCTAGCTGGAGCTACACACAAGTCCATTCTTCTGGGGCAGCTTGAGCAGGCGTCGCGTCCGGAACTCATAGGCTCTACGGCAGAACATGACCAGCTCCGGATTGGTGTGCTCCGGAACCGTGCGCACCGGATACCAGGGAGCGGTGGCACTGATTGGACGACGGGGCACGATGCTCACGTCTTCCACGTCTTCCTCGGCGGCACGCAGGCGGCGCCGATACCTGCGGGTGGAAAAAAATGTCGTTATAATGGACTCAATAAACTCCCATGCTCTTCCCATACCTGCAGTACTCGCTGAAGGTGAGGACATAGCACTTGTCCTCGACGCAGGCCACCGAGTTGTGGTCACGATGACGGGAGGCATACACCTCGTCTGGACAATCGTTGCGCTGTCGTCCCTGATCTGTGTGCTCCGGCCGATAGTACCACAACAGCGACATCATCATCTCGCCTGTAAGCATAAATTTAAAAATTAAAAATAAATAAAATAATAATTGGTAGCAGTGCTTTTACAGTTCGATGCACTCCGTTTAGTGTGTTATCTTCTGTATTTATGGATTCCTTTGACATTTGTAAACCGATTGGATTGACTGATGCAACCAACCAATAACCATTAAATTTTAAAAATAATTCTTATTTTCAGATCGAAAATAGTTTGTAACAAGAGAGAACGCTATAGTCGGGTGCCCCGACTATCAGATACCCGTTACTCAGGTAAAAGGAGTGCGAGGGAGATGGAGATAGAAACTTTGATCACGCATAACTTTTAAACGAATGGTCCGATTTGAAAAATTTCTTCTACATTTCGATAGGTATTGATAAACACAATAAAACTGCATTTTTACTTTTCCGAAATATTTAAATTTATATTTAAATCAAATCGTATATAAGCGATTGTGGGCGTTAAAGGGGGCGTGGCACCTTTTTGAAACAAACTTGCGCTGCGTAGGAACTCCTAAAGTCTACATGCAAAATTCCAATCTTCTAGCTTTTATAGTTTCCGAGATCTCAGCGTTCATACGGACAGACAGACAGACGGACAGACAGACGGACAGACGGACATGGCTAGATCGACTCGGCTAGTGATCCTGAACAAGAATATATATACTTTATAGGGTCGGAAACGCTTCCTTCTACCTGTTACATACTTTTGCACGAATATAATATACCCTTTTACTCTACTAGTAACGGGTATAAAAATAGTTTGCACCAAAATAGTTTTTGCAGTACAACGGTTTATATATAACTCTGCGAAATTTATTTTTGTGAAAGTTTCCTATTAATTTTCCTATTATCTTTTCTATAGTGGATATACGATATAGTCGTCCGATCTATTTAATTGTTAACAAGAAAGGAAAGCTAACTTCTGGCGGAGCCGAAGTTGATATACCCTTGCAGAATATTCTGTACATTATATTGGTTGGCCAAAAATAAAATCAATAAAAAATCCAAACCTCCTAACTTTACAAACACCAAAGTTATGGCATTTGATCTGGCCATTATGCCTTCTGGTACTGCAGAATGTAAATTCTTGACTGTCGTTAATTCATTAATACGAAAGCCGATAACAATGCTATTTTTGCCGTTCCATTTTGCTTGAAAAATGTTCCCAAGTTGTAATAACCGTTAGTAACCACTCTTATTTTAGTGATAAGTAAACAAACTTTATAATAAGATAATCAAAATAATGTGAAAACTGTAAATTGTGTAGCACTACGGATTATCTTCATAATAGTTATTTTTTGTACTTGGATAAAAATAAACCAAATTCAAATTCCGTTTTTGAAAGGGAATTATTAACAGATTTAAACCTAATTATAGGAGTGACATTTTTTTAAAGTGCCTTATAGCTTGCTGCTCCTAATTGCAGGACACTCACCGTCTTCGGGGTTCTGCCACAGGTGCGCCACCTTGGCCACGTAGGGCAGCTCGTTGTCCTCGTTGGCCTTGAGTAGCACACAGTCCCTTATGCGGATGATGTCGCCCTCCACATGTCGCATGGCTGGGTAGCACGTGCGCAGCACTAACGGATCATCGCTCTATTGAATACAAAACAGGTTAAATGAGCATTCCCCAATACACTGACAGCGCACACTTACATTGAGGAAGACGGCGCCCTGGAAGGCCTTGCCCGCCCACATCCACCCATTGTTCCACTTGGGCACCACATTGGCCTTGGTTGCCGGCGGCTGGGTCTCATCCAGCTCGTAGCTCACACCTCCAGGTCGCTGCTTTTGGCGCTTGCGATTTCCGAACTTGCAGCGCGATCTGGCCCGCTTCGTGTGCGTCGTCTGGCCTTGACGGTTGGGCGGAGGGGTGGTCGTTTGGGCAACGGAAGCGGCTGCTACCGCCGGCTGATTGGGCACCAGGAACTGGTGTTGCTCATCGGAATGTTGCTGCTGCTGCTGCTGAGAGGTCACCGTTCCAGTTGCCGTTGCCGTTGCATCGGTGGCAGCTGGAAGGTCACCGAACTTCTGGGCCTGGAGATCTGCCGTCTGATATTCGTTGTTGTTGGTCTCTTGGGTAGCTGCAGTGCCCGATGTCACCGATGGCGCTTGTGTTTCTGCCGTGGATGCAACTGTGGCCGCTCCTGCTGCCGACGACTTCTTGCCCTTGCTCTTGGTCTTGCCTCCGGTCTGCTTGCGTGGCTTCTTGCTCGGAAGGGCAGTCTCAGAGAGCCCTCCCGCCGTAGCCTTCTTGGTCTCCGACTTGGAGCGCTTCTCGGCAGCGGGCTGTTTGCCTCTGGGATCAGTCGCTAGGGTCAGCGGCGAGGACGCGGCATAAAGGCCGCCCACTGCAGTGGGTGCCTGCTTACGACTGCTATGATTGAGCTCCGGATCACTGAAGTAACCGCGACTCATCGTCGTATCCAAGCCCTCGAGCAGATGCAGAGCGGCAATCTCCTGTTTCCGAGGCCGCGCCCTCTTAGGCGATGCACTGGGCGTGGCCGAGCTGGTGACCTGCGTCATGGTTGCCTGCTCCTGCACGCTGAGCGCTTCTGCTCCTGCCTCCGTCGGCATGGCTCCCAAAGAGGAGGACGCTGCTGCTGCAGCTGCTGCCGCCTCGCGTAGCTGGCGTCGCTGTTGCTGCTGCTCGCGGCGCTGCAGTCGCATTCGCTGCTGCTGTCGCTGCGTCAGGATCATCTGACGCCGCTTGGCATATTTGGCCGGGGCACGTCCGTGGCGGCGGACGAACCTGCGGCCGGGACAGAGGTAATTCTTGGGCTCGGCCTGCTTGATCAGGCTCTTGTAGCTGTGGTTCGTCTTGGTCTTCTTGTTTCCACCGGAGGAGGCCAGCAGGTTAATTCGCTGCTTGCTGCCACTGGGCTGCTGCTCCTCGCTATCCGGCAGCTCCTTCTCCTTCTCCGTCTCCTGATTCTGCTCCGGCTCCGTTTTCGCCACAGGAGGAACTGAGCCCGCTTCCGGCTCCTGCTCCAGCTCTGGTTCCGTTTTGATGGTGGGCTTCAGGTCCGGCAGTTGGCTGATATGTGTGCTGGCCTGCGCCTCGCCGTCGTGCTCGATTTTGATTTTGGTTTCGGCTTTGATTTCCGCTTTAAGTACGAAAGGCATCTCTGGTTCCGCTTCCTTTTTTGCTGCAGCTTCCTTCGGCTGCTTCAACTGCATCTCCGGCAGCGGCTGCTGCTGGGCGGCATAGACCATCTCCCTGGCCATGCTCTTGCCGATCCTCGCCTTGCGCGGCACTGCTGTCGCCTGAGGGGCGGTTACTGGGGGCGGGGTGCTGCTGGTGAGATCGTACGCCTCGATGTGCTGTTGCCCACCGTGACTCTTCTCCAGCCGCAGTCCCAGATGCAGTCGCAGCTCCAGCTCAGCCTCCTGCTCCTGGTCATCGAGCAGCTTCTCGTCGCTGGCACAGTAGCTCTCCGGCGGAGTGGGCGGCGGCATTACGTGGGCCTCGTACTGCATCTTGGTCACTTGGGGATTCTCGCCCTTGAGCTCCGTCTTCACGAGCATCTGGCACTGGGTGCCCGTGGTGGCGGTGGTTGCCGTCGTGTTCGTGTTTGTTGCTGCTGTTGCCCGCGTTGTCATCTCACTTGTCTGGCTGCTGCTGTTGCTGCTGCTGATGTTGCTGATGTTGCTGGAGCTGCTGTGGTTGGTGTTGCTACTGTCGCTGGTGTTGCTGCTACTGTCGCTAGTGTTGGGGGTCACATTTTTCACTGGGCCTCTACTGGTAGTCAACGCTGACGCTGTAGTTGTTGTCGTAGCGCTGCTGCAGGCAGTTAAAGTGCTGCTGCTGCTGATATTGCTGTTGCTCGAGGCACTCAGCAACATATTGCTGCTGCTGTTCTTGCTGCTGCTCTGGTCGATGTTGCTGATGATGTTGCTACCAGTATGAGGCCCAGTATGGACGTTTTTTGGACACGATTGAGGCATTGGGCAGGGACACTGCGGTGGATACTCTGCAAAGATCAGAAGTTGATTGGTGTTAAAAACATATGAATGTTATAAGAAGTGTTGCCAACCATCAGTAATAGTATTATATTACTCCAATATAAAAATATAAATAATAAATACGACATTTCCAATTTCCATACAGACGTTGGTAGGTCGTGGCTATCTAAGTTGGCAACTCCTCGCAGTGGCTTAATTGCATCCGGGACTGGACCATACTTTTCCTTACCCATATACGGTCCTTGCAATCCGCGCGTGTAGCACTGGCCGGAGGACGCCCCTCCGCCGGGACTGTATCCGGCGTAGTAGCTGGGCGGTCCCGGGTAGTGCTCCAAGTGCTGCTGCTGGTGCTGCTGCTGGTGGGCAGGGACCAGCTGGCTGCCGGCGGGTGCGCCCGCTGCGCCTGCTGCTCCGGCCGCTCCGGCTGCGCCTGAACTGCTGGTGGGAGGCTGCTGCTGCGGCGGACCGGCCACCGAGCCGGATGAGACGGGCGGCGGGGGCGGCTGCTGTTCGTAGAGCTCGTGCGGCGGCGGCGGACCTGCGTGCTGGTAGTAGGGATAGCGGCGGTAGGCGCCTGGCGGCGGCGGACCCTGTGGATGGGCGGCAGGATGCGCGGCGTGCGACGGCTGGTAGACCTTGCTCGAGAAGTAGGGCTGGTAGGTGGGCGGCGAGTAGCACATGACCTCGCCCGGGTATGGCGCGTAGTAGTTGGGCGGATAGGCGGTCGAGTAGTGCATCTGGGCCGCGTGCATCGAGCGCGAGTAGGGCACGCCCTGGTGGGCGGCGGCTGCCGCGGCTGCGGCCGCCACGGCGCTGGCCGGATAGGGCTGTGGCTGCGGCGGATGGTGCGCCTGCTGCGGATTGTGGGCGTGGGCATGCGATGGGGCTTGCGACTGGGACTGGGCTGCAGCCTGGTCGGCTGCCTCGGCGGCCGCCTGGTGCTGCAGCTGCGTAGGCGATCCGGCGGCGGGGGCGGCGCCGTCCTCCTCCTGCAGCTTCTTCACTTGCGCTGGCGGCGGTGGGGCGGCGATCACATGCGGTGAGATCAGCGGTCCAGCCGGCTGATAGTAGCCTGCAATGGGAAGAAACAACAGTGTACTGTTAGTCAATGAACCCTTGTCAATAATTATATATTTTATTCTATGCAATCGTGGTATAATCAATTAGTTTAATTGCCAAAGGCTTATGTTAAGGTTTTCATGTTTACAGGTGTACAAAAACGACCATGCCTATGCTACAAGAATTTCCGCAGTAACAGGATTTTAAGAGAAGGTTAAACTGGGGTGAATAATACTTTTATGCCCTCTAATATTTTTATTGAACTGATTGAAATAAATGCAATACAAACAAAGACATGTACATCCACTGAAAGTAAGTCTTGTAAGTAATTATTGTGTACATATAATATTATATATGTCATTGCTGATTATATTGGGTCAATCTCTCAAATACCTATACAATGCATTTTGAGTAAAAAGTCCCACATTTTGGAAAAAAAAGGTTATGACAAGTATTTAACATTGAATAATATCTGAATAATAGCTCTTTTAAGGTGTATTCTAACAAATATTACTTTCACATAGGTGTTGTTTTAAAGAAATTATTATAGTCAAATGGTAGTATTGTTTTTTGCCTTAAAAAAACAGTTATTACAATGCTGCTTGCGGTTTCAAACAATCAAAACTATTAAAAGTAGACGCATTTCTCTTTGTCTGAAGATCAAACTATTGCAGTTTAAAAAAAATGTGAACGAATATAAATAGGGATACAAAAACCATATATGTACATGCATAAATGTATGATCGCTGAAGATTAATATCTAAAATTTTAAAAGTACGCCATTAACGAATATTAGATTCGTGGTTCAAGTGATAACATTTTGTTTCATAAACTCTACTTTAGTCTAGGTCCTGCTTAATTTTTTGAATAAATGCCAACATTATTGACATTTAACCAATAGTCCAATGAATATAGCGACAATCCTGGCGAAACTTTGACCTTTGCTTTGTTTGAGTTTTTTTTTGCTTAAGGACTGATCCAATTTTGTTCTGGAATAGTTCTTCATTTGTATTACATTGACAGACAAAAATGAAAACAATATGGTGTTTAATAGATCGATTTTGTGAACTTTTAACAAAGGTGTTGCAGCTAGAGCAAACAAGATTGGGTTTAGGTTTCGAGTTAATTTTTAAAATAAAATATACATTTTTAATTGAGGAAAGCGAGGTTTTCCAAAAATATTATTTGCACGTTTATGTTTTTTGGACAATGAGAATTTGAACATTTTCGAATTGGCTCTAAGCCATATAACATTTGGGGTCCAAATGAAAAGGGCTAGGATTGGGAACGCCACTCAGGGTGCCAGCTAAGGGAGCTTTTACTGAGCGGGGCAAGTGCAAGGCGAGGCAATGCAAAGTGAAGTGCGGCAACAATGCATAAAGTGAAAGTTGGCCTGGCCGAAAAAAAGCTAGCGAAACCAGTTGAGCGGCTCCAGTTTGCTGCCCACAGCAGCAGGTCGTGCAACAATACCCCTCGACAATTCCTCCCCTGTCCCACCCACTGGTGACTCCTTTACCTCTTCCCAGCATGTGGGCCGCATACAAAATGTCGCGAAAATGATGCGCCGCATGCTGTTGCAGGAACGTGAACGACTCGGCGATATTGGCCGCAAGCACAGCGGCAGCGGAGGCCGCATCGCCGGCCGTCGGCGCTCCCGCTCCCGCTCCCGCCACCGCGCCCGGCATCGCTCCAGGACCCAATCCTTCTCCCGCCCCCAGACCGGGCATCATGCCAGCGGCGGGGGAAAGTGCTGACGAGCAGCAGCCGACGGAGTGGGAGGAGCGGTCCGTTTCGCAGGTGCCGCTGCTGCTGGTGCTGCCCACGCTGGAGCAGCGTTGCTGGTGTTGCTGATGTTGATGTTGCTGGTGCTGCTGGTGTTGCAGCTGCACGGAAAGCGGCAACTGATGGTGTGGCGGCGAGATGTGGAGCGCACTGAGCAGATCCCCGGACAGCGGTACGGACTTGTTGTGGGAGGCTGATGTTGTTGCTGGTGGCGCCGACTTTTTTGTGGTCTCTTTTAGGCGCATTTTCGATTTACAATTTGAAGTATTCCTTAGCTTTGCTCTTGTATAAAAAATATACTTTTGTCTTATGCTTGTAGTTTTCGTGATATTTGTTGATGTTTTTTTTTTTAAATTTTTGTATATAATATTCTTGTATATATGTACACTGTATATGTATTTGTATATATATGTATATGTAAGTCAACAAGGAAGTTCTATTGTTAAGGCAACTCTTGTTTAAAACATTTCTCTCGCTTGGTTCTTCGGTTTTTACCCGATTTTTCTAGGCGTTTTCCATCATTTTCCGTTGAATTATTTCATAAATTTTTCATTTGACGGGCTGCAATCACAGAGATAAGTTAGGAAAAACGATTGAGTATTCACACACATTGGCCGCGTTCACCGTTTCACTTGGATCACTTTATCACATATTTTCTGTCCATCGGAAACCAGGATCTTTATGATTTTTCATAAGTGATAACTGAAGAACGCGGCCTTTGGCACTATAACACAGTTGTGAGGGATAACGACGCGCGATTTCGGCAGGTTACGCTAGATATTCTATGGCCACTTTAAATTCCAAATTTGTTCTATTTTTTAATTCGTTTATTAAATAGTTGTTATCGATTTTCAGGCGTGTTACTAGCAAATTTGGTTCGTTTTTGTTTTTGGTATTATTGTTTCTCTATTTTTCATCTTTAAGCCGTAATAACTTTATTATGCGTTTCGTTTTTTGTATTTTTTTTACATTTTCCATTAAAAGTTTTATTTTTCTATTTGTTTGATTTGTTTCGGAATTTCGATCTACAGATTTTCAATGTATTTTTCACTTATTTCGAAGAGAATTTTGTTTTTATTTTTATTGGTTGATACATTGTGTTCATTTAGAATGCTTCACAGGAGTTCGGGGGAGGTGTTGGGGAAAGACCTTAGGTAATATCGTGGAGTTTTGAGATATCAGGTGACCTAACTAAAAACTCACCTAAGCGTGTTTTTCGTTTGAAGAACAACTTACTCCCAATACCAATATAACCCTATTCACAACTTTTGAACACTATTTCTCGCACCTTCTGTTCTTATAAGCCAAACGACCAGTGACGAACAAAACCGAGTATATACATTTGAATAAAATTTCCGAAGTTGCAGCATGTGAAAACCGACGTTGGCAGAGGAGCAGGCAGAGAAAGAGAGACAGGGGCTTCGGCACGTAGCACGCAGTACGTAGAACGCTGACGTCACGCAAAAAAGTGCCAGCAGTAGTGCTGCGGATCTTGTTTTTTTTTTCTAGAAGCCACCTAGTCTTCATATCTAAACGATGATTATAATCAACACTAATGAATTAATTTAAAACATCGGACTTTCGTTTTCTTAGCTATACAGTGGAACCTCTGGGTGATGGAACTAAAGTCTGTAAGGGGTTTTTACCCAGAAGCACGCAAATATCACAGAAAAGTGCAAATGCTTCGTGAAAATTGAAAAGGTTCGATTTCGTGTTCCTGTGTCATGGAATATAGAAGTACAACAAAAACCACAATATAGTTGATGAGTTTTTAAATTTGACAGTTTGAACCATATAAGTAAATTTGTATGTATAGTATTCTTAATTGTCAAATCGATTTGTATCGAGGAAAAAGTTAAAAAAAAAAGTAATATAGTAAAAAAAAAGAAAAAATGTAATTAATTAATTTTCTGAATCTGAATATAGTTGGAAGAGTTTTTCTATTGTCATTTTATACATTTTCAATAATACGTTAAGATCTTAGTTGTTTTTTAACACATGCATACATATGCACTTATTCGGAAATCATGACCAATCCATATTACAGAACGATTTCTTATGTATGTAGATGGATGCAGGATATACTTATACTAAATAACTTCGGCTTGTGAATGACTTCGAGAATTTAAGTTTAAAAGTACATAAATGAGTTTGAAAGCTAGGACTTCGAATCTAAAATTGTGTCACCACTGGCCGGCGTGTGACGTCCATTGTCAGGGGCAGGTGGCGCTGCTAGTCGTTAGAATGGGGGCAGACTGTAGGGAGTGGGGGAAACAGGATAGATGGCTCTCGAGTGCAAGCCAGGTGCTGTCATCATTATTGTTATTTTATGCCATCGCCTGTCAAATGCAAACAGGATTGTGCAAGACAGCACGCAAACACCGACGACAATTTGTCAACGCCTGCACTTGACCTACACACACACACAACCGCAAAGAGACCACGGTGAGTGGGCGGGGTCAAACCCCTTCGTTGCTATATTTGTATGTACCTACAGCTATTGACAACTAATTAGCAATTCCAACCATTTGGAGCAGTGATGAAAAATAAGAAAGGTTTAGGAAATAAACATAAACTGCCAAATTCCAGGAGAAAACGGTTAGTCAAAGCCCAATTAAAAACAGATTTTCATAGGTCCCTGTTTTTACGAAGCTTTTTAACAATACTAATCAGTGTACCTTCGGTTTTCAACAGAAAAGCTGAAAACTAGTCAAAACAATAGTTAATCAGTGCTAGCACAACTAGTGCTAATTTTGCATCCTTTATCATTTTTTTTGAAAAGGTTCGACATTTTGTAACTTGAACTTTAAATTGATTATTTTTAGGACGGTGAATGTGGCAATTGGGACCAATTAGGACTGCCATGACAGACTAACGATAAAAAACCTCAAATAAGCCAGATTTCAAATTAAACAGAATTCCCGCCGCATGAAAATTATACCCTCAAATCATATTAGATGATATAATTTTCGGTACAAAAATCAAAATAATTATTTTTACCAGATACAGCCGTTATTTTTTTTTATTTTTTACAAAACGACGAGTATTTTTCGACACCCCAATTAGCCGTCAATAGCTGTATATAAAGCCGTCACCTGCTCTTGTCGTTCCACGAGAATAGAAAAGGTGCTTGGAAATGGGTGGGCGAGTTTGTGGTCTGCAGTGAAAAGCGGAAAGTTAAGCCCAATACAAAATATGTACCTTTACAAATATTTTGCCATAACCTTTCAGTTGGCAAATGTAATCGAATTGAGTACGGCCGCTAATACAAAAATTGGTTTTACTTTGAGTTCACAAAAATAAATGTGCTAAGTTAAGGTTCGTATTTACATGTATGTACATATACTCTGTAACAGTTTTACCGTATACCCATTTATCTAAGAACTGAAGTGCAATTAAAAATTCAAGAAATAAAAATTCTAGAAGTTACTTCGGTTTCAAATGATTTCTAATGTCAATTCTTCTTGTTGGCATTAGCGATAAGCCAATAAGCCAAAGAAAGTCGATGGCTTCGATTTAAGCGTCTTCTGGATTAGCGGAGTTTAGTGAATGTCTAGATTCCATGTCAAAAAATGCGGGTCAAAAGAGAATGGTTATCGCATATGAAAAAGAACAACTGCATTTCAGATCCTATTCCACATTACGTTGCAGCGAAATCTCTTTTTACGTGGTTGGAGCTTTGAGTGGAAAAATCTTTCCATTTGCGAGTACAAGTACTATAAGGTATTAGGATGTACCTATTTCCTGAGTTAAACATCAGTTCCCCTCTATTTTTTAACGCTTTACCACCCTTCACATTGTAAACGCTAATCGCCCCGCCTATGAATCACGTGGGAATTACAAGAAAATGCGATAAAACTTTGCGCGGCAAACACATGTAAGACACCTTTTTACAGCTTGCAACCCAAAATTCGTGGGTCCGACGCGCCATCCCAGATTTCCACCAGCATTTTCCCGACGCCCCTTGCCTTCCATTGGGATCGTGGTCCGGGCAATTAGCGGAAAACGCTTGCAATTAAGGGCCACGAACGTCGTCATCGTCATATTTGTTGCTGTTTCTTTTGCTGCTGCTGTTGGCATAACAGACTAAGTGAATAATTACGCGTAATTAAATGCACGCAACATGTGCCACGCCCCAAAAACAATGCACAACGCAACAACACTTGCCGATCGGATTGAAAGACTTCAAATCGATTCAATCCTTTACCATTCTACAAAATCATCCATTTTCTCTATTTACAATTGAAAAGATGTTTTGGTGAAGGGAATCTGACGACAATACCGAGATAGTGAAAAAAAATGTGTCATTCATATTTAAATTCAAAATAAATAACTACTTCTTTATAATATTTTTATGAAAAAATATTTAATTCGAAAAACAGTTATATAAATAGGTAGGTATTTCTCATTGTGTATTTCAGACATTAACAAATTGAATAAAAACTTCTTGGTTCCGATTGGTCTTAAAATAATTGTTAAATAAGTTAACAAAAATGTTGCAATTCAAACTTTAACGGTTTAATAGTACATTTTGTTAATAATCGACTTAGTGATGGCTCATGTGGCAATGTCAAAAAGCACCAAAAAAAAAGGTGAATAAGGACCAAAATCGATTAAGACCTTAAGCCAGAAACTTAAACATTAATAAGAAGAATGCACACAGTAACTTAAATTTGCATTTCTTTCTTTTCTTCTGGGACCGATGCGTCGGGATTAAGAGTAAAAAGTCAAAGGAAAAGCGTCCCGAACAGCAACCACCAGTGACAGGCTGGCCAGCAGACAAATTAAAAAGGAAAACAGGTAAATAAACGGAAGAAGGAAGAGCCCTCCAGCTGAAGACAGGGCCCAGTTTCTTCTGCACTTTTTTAGTTTCTTGCTCCTGCTGCTTTTGCAGCTGATATTCCCTTTGAGCGGCGTGCAGTCAAGAGTAAAGTCAAATATTGTAATTATGCTAAATACATAATTTACTTTGAATTAACAGCTGAAAACGGAGGAGAAACAGCAGGTGAGAAGGAAGGAGGCCCCAGCGAAAATATTGAAATTGCTGGCGAGAGATAAGGAAACACACACAGAACCACAGAACAACAGAACAAAACCAGGCGGAAAGGGGCGTTACCCTAATGCCGCTCGAAAAACTGAAATAAAATTCAATTAAATTGCGCTCAACTGCTGGCCAACAGGTAAAGCCAGGTAAAAGGTACCCAACCGCCACCAGCCAGACGAGCAGAAAAGAAACAATATTTTGCGGTTTGTTTTGGCACCTGCCACAAACCACAGACAGGTGAGGTAAGGGGCTAAGAAGAGTCAGCTGTTTGCCACCAGCAGCATCGATATGCAGGAGTTACCTCTTCTGAGGGCACTCGAAGGAGTCCGAAAAGGGAAAACGCCCTGCTCTGCAGGTCTGCCAATTGACTTCCTACCCCATCCCTTCCAAACTGACGGACAGAGCCAAGTGGGCGTGCTACCATTCATTTCACTACTTTACGAAATATATGAATGGATGCGTGATTAAGGAAATTACAGCTAAGAAAGTTAGGGGACTGACAGGTCGTGTAAGTTCTTATATATATTTATTTCCCTATCGACCATCCGAAGTTTTCATTCCATTGCAGATATCACAAAAATGAAACGTACTATAAAACATATGAATGTAGATTTTTTTATTCCCTTGCAGAGGGTATGATAATTTCAGTCAAAAGTCTGCAACGCCAGTGAAGGAGACATTTCCGACCCTATAAAGTATATATATTCTTGATCAGCATCACCAGGAGAGTCGATATAGCCATGTCCGTCTGTCCGTCCGTCCGTTTCTACGCAAACTAAGGTCTCAGTTTTAAAGCTATCTGCTTGAAACTTTCCCAATAGTTGTATTTCTATTGCAGGTAGTAGTGTATAAGTCGGAACGAGCCAGATCGGGCGACAATATCAAATAGCTCTCATAAAAACAATCGGAAAAAATTCAAAAATATAGCTTTGATGTTTTAAATTTTCTTTGTTCTTTGGGATTTTGTAATATTTAAATATTATGGAATTACGGTTTTAATTAATTTAAAATCGGACAACAATTTAATATAGCTGCCGTAGAATCGATGGCAAAATGCAGCGCAAAATCGACATAACTTAACTGTTTTTAGTAATATAGGCATAGAAATCGAAATGTAGTCGATTTGTAATAACTTCAAGGATATATATAATTCGGCTTGCCGAAGTTTCCTTCCTTTCTTGTTTTCCTTTATTTTTATTTTTTCAATTGGTCCAATAAGAACAATTTGATATACTGTGTATACTACGTGCATTTGGGAAATTTCCAGCCAGATAGCTGAAAACGAAAACTGAGAGACTAGTTTGCTTAGAAATGGAAAGACGAACGGACGTACAGATCAGTCATCACTGAATCGATTTTCCTGGTAATGCTTATCGGATTTTTCATGGGGTTGGAAATGTCTCTTGGCTAAATGACAATACCCTCAAATATGATATAAAAATTGCTATTTGTATTCCATTTTCAAATCTGGTAATAATTAGCTGCTACTTGTTGGCAATTTCTAGGTTTTTTTCTGAGCGCTTAGAAAAGAAAATATTAACAAACATTTTCGATAACGAAAAAATTGGTTTTACTGAAATACAATTTCCAAAATCTAAAAAAAGAATCGATGGCTAGACAACATTGAGAACAGTTTTATTATAATCATGGTAAGCTTAAAGTGGGGTTTAAACTGCAAAATTTCATACGTTTATTCAGTTCACAACCTACTTTAAGCTTCTCATAAAGACGAGGAAACGGGTTTAATTGTGTTACCGAAAGTGCGATCGGTAAAATTTGTTTAATCTATAGTGACTTTTAGACATTTATTATAAGTAAATTAATAAACACATAGTAGTTAGAAAAGGTATGAACACAAAATATATGAGTGCATTTGCATGAATGAATTATGAAGTGTAAGTCCAAAAATCATGTAGAGTAACAGCAATAATAAACAACAAGAATATAAATTTGTTTAACAATGACAACAATAGGAACAACAGTCATAGCAACCAATAACACACAGAAACGGAGAAGACGAAGATCATTGAGATCAAAATACTCACACAACTGTCTTCTCGCCTAAAAATTCTTCTTCTTTTTCGGCGTTCCTAAAAACGCAATAGCGTTTTTCAAATTGTTTTTCAGTTTGTTTTTTATTTGTTTGCTTCAAATGTTCATTTAGTTAACGTTTGTTTTCTTTACAAATTTGGCAATTTTATGGTAAGTGTGTATGCAAAAAAAAAAAATTTAAAACACTACAGCTCGAAATCAAGAGCTCGCGTTTTTATCGCAACTTATGTGTGCGTGTTTTATTATCTCGTTTATTTTGTTGTTGTTGCTTTTTGTTTTATGACTTTATATTTATTCATTAGCTCGGTTGCCTAGTTTTTACGATTAACTTTTGAAAACTACACAGATACAAAAACAAGGGGAGAATAAAAACCACAACATCGAAAAAAACACTCAAAAAACGCGGAGCCGAGCGAAAATTCGCGTCGTCAGCTGTCGGACCTCTGCCAATCAAATTAACACATTTAAATTAGCATTTTTGCATAATGCCCGGACATACAGACAGACATTCAAATACACAGATATGCACAGACAGACGGATGAAATCTGATTTGCAAATTTTTGTGAATCGAGACCGAATTGGAAATGTTTCTGCCACACAATCCGGATATAATGAGATCTCCTCGACTTTGCTCCAAATTGTTAATTTGAAATCTCTTCGGGTTTTTGGGTTGAGAAATAGGCCCTCAAAACTCCGACTTATTTACAATTTCTTCCAATACCCTACCTAACTGACCACAAAATAAAAACGTTTAGCTAAACTAAAAAACATTAGAATTTAAGGGACAGAAATTCAAAATAAATTCACATTTCAAAGTGCCTCAACAATACATGTCTGAGTATTTGGAAAATTGAATATTCCTAATCCATTTATTTCGTTTTGTTACATTTTTCACTGTTTGTATGTGAAATGAATGATATTTTTGACGTGTTGTTGTATTATTATTTTCTTAGCTGCTATTGTTTTGATACTAAGTGACATTTTTAAAATCATTAAGTGGGGATTGCAACGAAACGTCACAAAATAAAAACAAAAGAATAGTTATATGCCTATAAATTTCAACGTATCAAGGACGTCTATTATTTTTTTTATAAATAAATATTTAGTTTTACAAATTATATTTAATACAGAGGATAATATCATTTAGGCATTTATTAGTTTCTAAAAAATTATAATTACAGTGTTCAAAGATTTTTCAACAGACGTCATATTTTTCATTAAAAAAATTCTAAGGAATTCACTGCATGAAAGCTCTGATTGATCAATTCTTCTGAAATTTCTTCTGATAAGAAACGGCAAAAGTGTGCACATAAAAATCGTTGACATAAAGCAGTTCAGTTAACTGATCAAATCAAGATTTCCTGCAAATGTAAGTTAAATTTTTCCATGAAAACTGAACTGGCGCTTCCCTTACATTAAATACTTTACTTTAAGAAACACAAGACGTTTTCTTTGCATGAATTAATTCTTCTATTAATTCTGATCATTTTAATCCAAAGCGCGTTACTTTTTACCAAGAATCCAAATACAGATAAGCGAAAAAAAACATGAAGTAGGCGAGAGAAGCAGAAAAATGTTTCGGGGACTTCCGGTTTCGGAGTTTTGGTGCCCGACTGAGCGAGTGAGTTCATTATTTCCGTGCCGCCTGTGTTCATAGTTGAACTAACATCACTTAAAGGCGGCTACCGGGTCCGGAAGGGCTGGGCGTGGAAGCGAATTAACATATACGAAACTGTGCGATAAAGCGTGGACTTGGATAGCCCGCGAAATAAGCGGAATGAATGCTCGCAGTACTTTTATAATAAGTGAAGCTGTTGACTGACGACGACTGCGATGGCGATGGCGACGGCGACGCTTTGCTATGCGAAGGTCACACAACCAGCCGCGGCAACAAATAACACACAACTGCTCCGCCAAGTGACGATAACGAAAGCCAGACCAAAAAGGGGGAAATAGTTAATGTAGGCGTATAAAAAACGAGTAGGCGCTACTAGAAGACGAGGCACAAGAAGAGGGAAAAGAATGGAAGACTATAGCCAGAAATGATCGGAAGAAATTTCCATAGAACTTATGTATTTATCAAAGTGATCCGCAAAGTAAAAAACATAAGATGGAAGAAGCATACAAACTGTTTACTATAGATAGACTTGGAAACTAGTTTTAATCTTTTAGTCACATTGTGCAGAGTCAGTTATTTATACAATAGATTCACAGCTAAACAAATAGTTGTTGTCTGATTATTAAATTTTTTTTAGGGAAAAAATTTGATGAGTCTTTGTTCCAATAATTGTTATACTGTTTATACATGTGGGCCACCAAAATATATTAAATATAAATCTAAACAAATAGATCGCATAAATAACACAATTTGAAAACATTTTAAGATTGAGTTAGAGTATCGAAACAACCAAATTAAATTTATTCTACAAATAAACCAGTTTCGCAGTTTAAGCTCATTCATACTATAAAGAAAATTATAAATCTATGAGCATAAAGCCATATACAAATATTTTAATTATTAAACCTTCAATTTGAATTAAATTGAACCCGAATCGGTAAATAATTATATATGAAATTCATTAAATTTACCAATTTATTGGTTGAGATTAAATGGATTTTTCCAGGGGACAAGTAATCAGATGTTTACTGATCATTTAACGGAATGCTTTGATAAATTTGAATCGTATTCATTGAATGTCATTGGGCACAGCTCTAAGCTCTCAAATTCCCGCAAAAAGGAAAACCAAAATATAGCTCTAGTGATCTAAAAGGACGAAACATGTTGACACCTTTGGGCTCCTATCCTCTTTGAATATGAAACCAATGCGCTTCCCGCGAATCGCAATAGCGTAAACGGGTCCCAAGTGGAACAGAAACGCAAAGCTCTGCCTTATATGGGGTTGACGCGTGCCAACTGCCCCTAAGTTGCCGCCCACCAATCCCCCCGTTATCCAATGTCCGATATTCAATTGCGCAGCAGCGGCAGAGAACAACAGTTAATTGCATTTACAATATTGCCACAGTTATGACGATTCTTTATGGTGTATGGATCGGGATTGAGCGGCGTAGAGAACGGAGGAGAGGCGGTGCAGAAAGCATGTTCGCCTAACGATCTCCTCGACTCATGTTTATTTATGAGTTGCCAATGGAATCAATTCCATTCGACTCAACTTGACTTGGACTTGACTTGTTGTGCGGCTGCAAAATGCTAATTTTGGACAAAATCTAAAGCATATGTACACCTCTGTGCAAGATAATAGAAAAACCGCATCCCTTTAACATTAAAGATCAGTTGTTTTGATTTTAAAATTTATATTTCGTAAGGTAAGACTTTGGACGCCATAAAGCCATTCATTTTGCTGTTTATATATGCCCTATTCTCGCTTTTAACAATGGATAGAGAACGAGTATAAGGGAATATTGCGATGTTCAACCGAAAGTATTTAAAAATATAATATATATGGTGCTTTTATCTTTAACTTGATAGACTTATATACGTTTTCATCGGAAGAATCTGCAAGTCTAATCCGCCTCCCAAGTTCCTATACATTCTTTCAGATATATTTGTTTTCTCACGCATTTCGACTCAGCTCTTGATGCTGATCAAGGATATATGGACATATCAACATTGGAATACACGCATCCCTATACCTGTTACCTACATTAGCGCGAAAGCAATAACCCTTTCGAGTAACTGGTATAAAAGCCGCAAAGGACCCTTATTTCGGCAACATCTTTATATGTCGTGCATATATTGTATACAATATATATTGGGTTCCCATAGATGGCATGCAGGTCTAGGGCAGTGCCAAAACGGACACAGAAAGCAACTATCAAATGCCGTTCCGTTCAAGGCCATTTCAAATGGCGTGGCAAGCAGAACAAGTTTCACAAGTCAGTGTGTGTGAATTTAAACCAGCTGATGTGCGCCCCAACGTATAAGTGAGCCTTAAAAAGAGGGTGCGCTCATCCCCTAAAGCTTTTGAATAAAGAAAAAATACGAGCTGTAATTACTGTCATTTAGGTAGAAGAATTTTATTATGATAACACTACAAAATAATAAGTTAAACTATTAGGTATCTTTAAATTGATTTGAGTTTTATTAAATGGACCATTGTTTACTGATCCCCCGATTAATTTAAATTTTATTTGATTTTAAATATCATTCAAATATTTTAAAGATATTACATTTTGAAAGCTTTTGTAACGTCCTTACCATTTGCCTAGTATTACTTTGATGTGTAATCTCTTTTATGTTAGAAATGATTTTCAATGAACTGTATTTACAAAAAATAGATTAGCCATTGCAATGAGATAAGAAATTTATCTTTTTAGTTATATGAAGCTTTATTTATATTTACCTACAATAATAACAGTGATATCAGAAAGCTGCGCAAGTCATTTCATTATCATCGAGATGATTCAGGAATCATCTACGATATCCTTTTATCATATCCTTTCTATCCTTTACTCATATCCTTATCCTAACATTTATCATAACGACTACAAGCCAGAAATGGAAGAGCGAAGAACACAAAAGAAAATTTGATATAGTATTTTCTTATTTAAGACAATACATCGGATACAATAAAATATGAAATTAAACAAGAAAGGAAGGCTATCTTCGGACGGAGCCGGAGTTGATATACCCTTGCAGAATATTCTGTAAATTATATTCTCCAAAATTATTCATATGATGCACTCTTAATACTCATAAAAAATCCCAACTTCCTAACTTTTAAAACACAAAAGTTACGGCATTTCCAATTGTTCAGTTATATGGCAGCTATAGGATATAGTCGGCTGATCCTTATAAAACTTGGTAGGTCAGATTGATTGGCCAAAAATAAAACCCATAAAAAATCCCAACTTCCTAACTTAAAAAAGTTACGACCTTTCCGATCGTTCAGTTATATGACAGCTATAGGATATAGTAGGCCGATCAAGCTCGTTCCGACTTATATACTACCTGCAATATAAAGATAACTTTTGGGAAAGTTTCCAGCAGATAGCTTTAAATCTGAGGGACTAGTTTGCGTAGAAACGGACAGACTGTCCGTCTGTCCGTCCGTCAACTCTCCTGGTGATGGTGATCAAGAATATATATTCTTTATAGGGTCGTAAATGTCTCCTTCACTGAGTTGCAAACTTTTGACTGAAATTATAATACCCTCTGCAAGGGTATAAAAACATGTCATACTTAAACGGGAAGTTTGAGTTTTAATGATAGCGTGCATTGCGCGAATATGCATATGACAGCTTTAGAGTTATACGCATTTTTCTTTGACAGTCAAAATTTGGAAACATAACCATAGGTTTTTTAACGTGATCAGTGTACATATAAAAAGTACGATTAGAAAAGTTCTAAGTTGATGGCTTCTACACACATTAAACGATATGGCCAGTATGGCAGATATATATACAAATTGACATTAAGGAAGAAGGAATGCTATCGAGTGTCCCAACTATTAGATACTGGTTATTCATTTCAGATGGCAACTGCAATTCAAATGATAAAGTCGAAAGCGTAATCTATTTCGAAGAGACGTCACTGGTTATGTTCGAATTTGTTTCTTAATAGCTTAAAAAAAATGTTTGATTTGTATTTTTGGTGGTGTGTTGATGGATATGGACCGAATAAACTAGCACCCAATAATTGGTATTTACCAGTGTTTACAGATTTTCGCGATTTCTGGTCGTTCAAATGGGAGTCGTCAAACTTAAAAATAAACTTTCGCTATGAAAATAATCCTAATCTGCAAGACCAAACGCTTTAAAGTTACACCTTCGCGAGTTTCCTATCGTTATCGAAGTTAACGTAAGCAGAACTACCGGTTACATATAGCAAGCTTAGAAAACAGAGGTCCTTTCATAATTAAATACGTCTATTTAGGCCAAATGTGTGCACAGTGCAATGGGTACTTAAAATGGGTGCTTTAAAGATTTTGTACATCTTTAGGAGTACATGATTTGATCATTATTTATTATGATCAATATTAATCATATTTCAGTTATTTGTAATGGAAATCTAATAAAGTGATTCTGCTTGCAAATGAGAAATTTAAAATGCATATCCTGGCGTCTTAATTCGCCACCTGTTCTAATTTTTTTGTAACCCCCAAATATTTATGTCTGATGATTCGCTAACAATAAATTGATAAAAATGTTTTTAAAAGTATCGTTTAAATGTGCTTTAATGATATCAACATTTTATTAAGCTTAAGCACATTTTATTGTTTTCAGAGTGGCTTTAAACCGTTTGTCAGGGTATAAACGCCACTGGAGCTTAAATTTCTAGAGGAATTACTGAGAAACCCGAAGGTCCAACTATTAATTAATTCATTCGGTATCAGTGTCTGATTTCACGGAATGTTAGGTTGAATGTTTTCTTTGTCCAGGACATTTATTTATATTGCTAAGCATTCATTTAAAGTGATTTATTTAATCGGGTTTCCTTATAAAGTTACCAATCTTTAAGAAATGCACAATTTGTGTCAGTACGGATCGTATTTATACTTTCTTACCCACTGTAATCAAACAAGTTGCTGTTTTTCTCTGTGTAGGGGAGCGGGTTAGAAGCAGAGAGACAGTAACAAAGAGAGGCAGAGCGAGCGGCCGGTTTAAGTGGAGGCAAGTGGGAAACGAGCATGAAATCGAGAGAAAACAAGGATAAACAAGCCGAAGGATATGGGACGGCTGTTGCTTCGTTGAGGTGTGAGTGTGTGTGCATGTCCTGGCCGCGTGCACACGCCATGTGTGAGTGTGCCAGAGCGAGAGGGCCGCACGAGTGAGTGAGCGAGTGAGTGAGTGAGTGACTGGCAACAGCCGTCGCTGCTTATTGACATTAAAACCGCTGCCGCCACTAGTCGATTCGATTCCCCTGCTTCCGCTCCTGCTTGTCCATGTAGAACCGCTCTCTCGTGTCCTTCCCCATCCCTTCCAGCTATTTCTTCTTCTTTTTTTTAAGTAACACCCGGCGCAGATGCTAAATAAGACGGCAGGAATTAAAGTGCAAAGGTGTGTGCTGCAACAACAACAACATAATCAACAGGAGGACGATTCTTTGCTCTTGTACTTATTAACGCTACACAAAAAAAGAAAGACAAGGACCGCGAACGATCTGGGGAAGGATCTAAGCAGATATACCAACTGTTCCGAACGTCCACATGGTGCGGAATTAATCACCCATATTCGAATATGTCCCTGAAAGGACACTGGCACACAGAGGATGACGCTATTGTCAAACTAAGCCAAGGAGTATGTCAACAAATTTAAAAGTCTTGCATTGATGTTAGTCAGCAGAGGCTTGGGTAATTAACGAATTTTAGATAGACCGCAAAACGCAATTTGTAGAATGTTAAACATAGGCAATGAGCGAATTATAAACATATAGCTACATACATATTTGCAAATATACGTTTTGGTAAGTAAAAAAATGTAAGAACTGAAGCTTGAACCCATTACCGAATCGTCGTTTATTTTATTGCATGTACCACATCCAATGAAACCACTGACCCGTTTACCAAAGCCGAATTAATTCCCGTTCTCTAGCCTCAAAAATAAATATATTTTATAATCACGCATTTGCAAAAAATATGTCGACCTAAGCCCCCCGAAAAGGAATCCTAGTTCAAAAAAGGTGACCTGCTACAGACCTAAAAAAAATTTGCTTAACTCCAAAATAAAAAAAAAACAAGAAAGGAAAGCTAACTTCGGGCGGAGCCGAAGTTGATATACCCTTGCAGAATATTCTATAAATTATATTCTCCAAAATTATTCATATGATGCATTCTTAATACTCATAAAAAGTCCCAACTTCCTAACTTTAAAAACACCAAAGTTATGTCATTTCCAATCGTTCAGTTATATGGCAGCTATAAGATATAGTCGGCCGATCCTTATGAAATTTGGTAGGTCGGATTGATTGGCCAAAAATAAAACCCATAGAAAATCCCAATTTCCTAACTTTACAAACACCAAAGCTATTGCATTTCCGATCAATCAGTTATATGGCGGCTATAGGATATAGTCGTCCGATCCTTATGAAATTTGGTAGGTCGGATTGATTAGCCAAAAATAAGACCCATAGAAAATCCCAACTTCCTAACTTTAAAAACACCAAAGTTATGGCATTTCCGATCGTTCAGTTATATGGCAGCTATATGATATAGTGGCCCGATCCGGCTCGTTCCGACTTATATACTACCTGCAATAGAAAGACAACTTTTGGGAAAGTTTCAAGCAGATAGCTTTAAAACTGAGGGACTAGTTTGCGTAGAAACGGACGGACAGACGGACAGACGGACGGACAGACGGACATGGCTAGATCGACTCTCCTGGTGATGCTGATCAAGAATATATATACTTTATAGGGTCGGAAATGTCTCCTTCACTGCGTTGCAAACTTTTGACTGAAATTATAATACCCTCTGCAAGGGTATAATAACAAATAAATGTTTGTATTATGTATTTGTTTGTATTTAACGCAGGGAAAATCCTAGCTCTAATATCATAGAAGCTAAACATTTAGTAAGGCGCGTTCTAAAAGCAATTTCCAGAAAAACTTATTTTATGTAGTAGTGGAAATATCAAGCAGATTGTGTTGTGTACCAAATACAGATACATATATATGAACAATAAGATTTCATAGGAAAATGTAGTAATTTATCAATATCGAAATCTGAGAAATTATTAACCAATTCTGACTTATAAATTGTCGGGGCTAACATTAAAATTCGAATTCCTAATGCTTTAAGAACCTGAAGGATGTTTTGAAACTGGACTATACTCCAAAATATTTAATTCAATTCGTAATGGAACAAAATTCGCGGGAAAGCCGACAATTGAAAACGAACCAATAAAAACGTTGTTTAGCCTATAGGCTAAAATAAAATTTTGTTAAGCTACTATTCTTCGCTAACGCCCCATCATATAGTCCTTGGTTTTGCCGTGCGATCATCGCGCTCGACCGTGGCTCCATTTGATATCTTTGAATTCACGCGCGGGAGACCTGGGTTCGAATCCCACCGACGGACGAATAAAATAATTATACGTTTTTTTCGGATAGAGTTTACTTGTAAGAACTACAAAAAATCATACTTGTACACAATTTGTCTCTCTCTTCCCCCACAGGATTCTACTTGAAATCGATCTTGACAATTCATTAGTGCAATACTTATACAAACTTTGTAACTTTTCTGAATGAAAAGCAAAGTGCTTAAATCATTTACACATATACACACATACATTCTATATTTATGTATGTGCGTATATGTAAATCCATAAATCCTGAATAAAAAATTACATTATGATGAGAAAGTAGGCACATTTTTATAAATTTTTTGGAATTATTAGAAAGAATACCCTAAAATTTATGATAAGATCCCCTTCTTTTAAGAAATGGGCCCTTTACCTTAGATTTTAGAAAGGAACGGCCTTAATTTTAGAAAAATGTACCCTACAATTTATGGTGCGATGCCATTGAAGACAAAAATATGGCGAATTTCTTGTTTTTAGGGTTAATTTTGGTAGGAGTGTAGGCGCTATTTCAATACTTATATTATTTCCGAGAAAAAATCAACCAGATAAAGCTAGGTTGTTGTCAACAACTAATGTCTAAAAAAAATGAAAATAAAAACAAACAGAAACGCAAAAAAATTGCCGAATGGAAATTTTGTGGCACGCAAACTTGTTGCTCTATATGTGTGAGTATGTGTGCGTTGGTGTATTGGTGTGCCTCTGTGTGAGCCGTCTATGTGTGCACGTGTGTGTTTTGTGGAGAAGCTTACTTTGCGATGCATTAATAATAAATGATTTATTTATTTTTCGGTTTGTTTTTGTTTTGATTTCGATTCGCAGTCAACTGGTGCACTTTTGTTGCCCACTTTGGCGAAAAAACCGAACTAATCGCTTTCGTTGTATTTATTATTATTATTTTTTTAGTTTCTGCATGTCACCACCAGCAAAAAAAAAAATAACAACAACAAAAAGCACAAATCGCGCGCGTACACTTTAATGTAGATATATGCCTGTATGCGCGCGTGTGTGTGTGTGTGTTCGAATTTGCAAGAGACGGGGCGTATGAGCAATTCCGTGGCGAAAACTTTGCCACTTTTGTTGTCTGCGACGAAAGCAAAAAACAGCGAAACACCGTAAAAAAAAAGAAATAAAAACACAGCTTTACATGCACAGTTGTTGTTTGTATTCGTCTGCTGTGGCGTTGCAGTGCGTAATACTTTTTTCTTTATTTTTTTCAAGCGTCCGCGTCGCGTCGACGCGTTGTAAGCGGTTCGAAAGGTAGCGCAGCACTGGCGCTCGGCCGCCGATTCGAACAGCTGGGCGCCGTTCCGAAGAGAGAGCCGAACCGCTCACGAACACTCCACCGCTCACCAATATCACCGCCATACCCTATCGCTGTGTGTTCGTGTGAGTTGTAAACGCTCTTACATTCTGCGCCCGAATTTTTTCGGGCTTTTCCCTTGTTTTTCTTTTTGGCCAGTTTTTGCTGTTGTTTGGGGCCAACACTTGTCGTTGTCCGTCGTCTCTTTTGGTCATTATGCAACGACAGCGAGACGAAGGGGCTCTCGAAGCGGCGAAGCTGCTCTCTGATTGGTCGGCGAAATAAGCCACGAGGCGACCCGAAGTGCATTCTCTCTTTCTCGCGTTTCGCTTCGCTCTTTACTCTCTCAGGAGAGGGTAAAAAAAAAGATTTAAAAAAAAATAGAAAAGCCAAATCACTGGAACAATCTGGAAACCGAGTTTTCCGACTAACACATACCTCGGTAATACGCAATTTGGATATTTTTTTAAATGTTCTTTTACTTGATGAGTAAAGGATTTTTATCCTCTATGGCATTAGTAATGCCAGCTAAAATCACTTCTATGTAAATGGAATTTTAATACATGATAATACATTTGATGATTTTACTAGAATAAAACGATTGGCAAAGTATTATGTTCAACATATGAAATAACTATATGGGAAAGAGATTTCAAGATAAGATGTATTATTTTAAAAACAATTAATTCAAATGATTTCATTGGTTTTAATTATAAGCAATTGGCATGTCACATATCTCCCGGGATAACAATATACCCTTGCCAATTACTAATAACAGGAGTAAGCTCAGAGTCCAGTTAAACTTTTTGGGAATGGAGAAGCAGCAGCGCCGGACCGATAAGAATGTTGAGCGGTAATGTAAAGCGCGGGGTGGCGGTGGAAAGGAGGTGGGCAAAGTAACCACAATGTGTTGGAGAGGAAGCCATCAGTATCCACATCATCATCGGTTTCGAGGGCTCTTTTGATCGGAATAAATTTGAATTGGCCTATTGGCACCAGAAACAGCTTAATCTGTCCTAAAAAATGTGCGACATTTTTAAAGTGAGCAATTTTTTAAAAATTGTTTTTAAAATTTGTACTCTGAGGTCAAGACGTTTCTTTTTTTTTTCGGTTGAAATTTGGTAGCAAGAAATTTCTGGGGCAAATCATTTTACTGATCATTAAGATCACACTTATAATTTTTTCTGAAATAATCACGATTAATAATCATTTTAACGAATTCGTGTGATCAAGCACAAGACTGATATTCAAACCACTGTAATTGCTGATAAGAATTGTGAATTTAATCTCGATGTACGTTAGGAGCATTTTGCAAAGCGAAAATTGTTTTACTGCGTTTCGTTTCGAGGTTTTCGAGTGGGCTTTCTATTTTCTCTAGCTAGATAAATGATAGATAAATGCAGTTTTAATTCGAATTGCTTTATGCCCTGTACATTGAATTCGTGTTTAGTATAGAAACACAGAAAATAGATTGTTTATGCCTGGAGCATATGCATGCTGCTCAAATCGGTTCGATTAAGATTTCCTTTTGAATTGGTATTCTCCCTCAGGTTAATTTATCTAAAACTTCTTAGTTGAATTACGTTTCCTTAAATCAACATTTATGAAACCGGTGGACACTCAAACTCACAAACTTTTGACACGATTTTAATCGTGTTTTAACACTTTTCATTGATAAATTATTTTTAATTAATTTTAAAATCGTTGTTTTTTTTTAGTTAAAGGTTTGCTAAAAAATATTATTTTGTTTTAAATTTGACTCCACAAGCACTTATGCTAATAGTGAAATAATGACATTTTTCTCCCAAACACACAGAAATTTCGCACATCGAACCCTAATCGAAAAAGTTACTATACAATGGTTTTTTATAACAAAACCCATGTGAACGTTAAAGGTTTTTTTTAGCGAGGGCAACTTATGATCGAGACTCTATACAGTAATGTTCTTTTTCGTGTATAAAGAAATCAGTTTGCCATTGTTTTTTGCACAAGCACTTGCAGAGCCAACTGATAAGATAGTCAAGAGTCCGTAGAAATGAAAAACCGAAAACTATGGGAAAGTACGGGGCAGTGGGTGCGGAGTAAATAGAAACAGCTCGTGCCCAAATGTTCCGTTAAAAATTGTGTTTTGTGGTTTCCGTTTGTGGGCTCTGGGTTTAAAAGTTCCCAAAATGAGTCATAAAATGAATCAATCACAGAAAAGACCCGCTTAAAAGAGTTCAAAAACTGGAGCTTCGGTTGGCAGCGAAAAATCGAATCGGAATTCTCAGTTGGCCCCTAGGGACGATCCTTCCACCAAACCCATAAACAGTTTAAAATTATTCAAAAAAGCAGTTTGTACTTGTAGGCCTCGATATATAAATTTCAGATTGTTTTCGCATACATTTATAAATTGAAAGTTTAAGTTTATTTAAAGGAAGTATTGTATTTTAATTATATAAAAATTGTCGATTTAATTCTCGCAGGGTATCATATTTTTCCTATACTGGCATTTTTAAGTAGTTTGCCATTTATGAAAGTGAAACAGAAATCCTTTTAAAATTTTTCGACGGGTATAGCTGATCTGCAGATTGATGTTATTCATGCTCATTTATACTTTAACCCATTGAGGGCAGGCAGGCCAAGCCGGACGCAGCGGAGAAAGTTTTTCGGGAAGAAAATGCTCGCTCGCCTTGATTTTGGAGAATGGAGAGTAGAGAGTGGCTAAAGCGGCGCTACAGAGATGGCCAGAGATGGAGTGAAAGGGATGGCCTGTGTTGAGTGATGTCCAATTTATTTTCTATTTTCCAATGCGTTTTATTTGTATTTGTTGATGCGCCAAATTTATCAAGCTCTTGACCATCCATCGTTGGCAAACTTGTTTGTCGTCCCCCTCTCCTTTACTTTCTCCTGACACTCTTTCTCTGCCGATAATATGGCTCTTCCACCGAACGAAAGAGCCGGCAAATGAGAGTGGGTATGCGATACCTTTCGACTTTTACAGAGCGCCAGATTTTTTTTTGGCACTCCACAAAGACGGACGGACTTACGGAACGGAAATGGAAACGGACACACAACTGAGAGATAAGATAGAATGGCGGAGAGCGGTTCGATCGTACACTAGAGAAATATATGTAACCATCCCAAAGATTTGAAGAAATCTGTGTCCAAGAAAAGGTCTATATTGTACTTGGTAGGTCTGAGTTTTTGTTTTAATTCTGAGGGATTTTATGAACCCAAAATTCGATTACGTATGGGAAGAAATAGTGGGAATAAATCAACATTTTAAGGTTTCTTTTTTATACCACTATATCGATAAGCACAATGTCAACGTGAACCCGAAATTAGCACTTGAGAGCTAAAGGGATTGAAGCAAAAAAAAACTGGTTATAAAGAGTATATCTTTAAGAGATTGACTTAGACGGGGGTTTACACCGTCTTAAAAAAAAATAATAAAAGCCCCAATTGTGTGAAATGGACTGATGATCCATAAAATTGATTTTAAATTATGAAATTCGAAACAAATGCCAGGTAATCCTTTAGGCGTTTACTCTCAGTTTTTCCCATTTTCTGGCATTTTTTCTGAGTGTCAAGGTGGGAAGTGAACAGCGGGGGAATAATGAAGTCAAAACGGTCACGCTTACCCGCACATTGATGGAAAATTATAATGAGCAGCGAGGAAGAAGCAGCAGTTGGGGAAAACGAAGAAACAGCAGCAGATGATGAAGCAACCACGACGGACGTGAGAACGGAACGAACCGCCACGAAACCCCGTCCAAACAGGAACGGAGCGTCCAGCGAGCGACCAAAGAAACTTCAAATCGCCCAACCATGCAAATGAGACCGAAAGCCACGATCGAGGAAGCGGGCGAGAGATATTTCTTTCTCTTTCTGGGGTTCTTGAGGTTGCGAATTGAACGCACCGCTGGAGGAACGCAATAATGCAGCCTACCGACAGCTCCGATCCATTTATCGAGGCTATCGGAATTACCTGATAACCTCTACCATATACATATATTTAAACAAGGAACCATTACAACTGTTAATGGTTGTTAATTTGGGTTTTACAGATTTTGAATTGGTTCCTTCTTCAAGACTCCTAACGTGAAGTCCTAACTCTCTCTCGCTTCAATACGCCTGATTTCCCATTTCTCATACGAACATTAGGACAGAAAATATTTTTGTTGATTAATTCAACAGTAAAGCCAATTTACGGAATCATCCATTTTCAGTAAAATTTACTTAACAAGTTCGATTAATAATCTTTTCTTCTTCCTTCAACGCACTTTCACACTATTACCCGGATCGTTAAAAAGGTAACGTTTATGAATTCAATCTTATACAATTGACAACCTCCGTTTAAAGTATACGACATATGTACTTAAGAGGTTTGTGATAAATCCTTCAATAAGCACTTTTTTTTGGTTTTATGATTGCGCTTTTTTGTTCGCAGTTAACTTTAAAATATTTAAACAAAAACGGCCAGCTATACTTGAGTAATTCGTGACTTTCTCGGAGTCAAAGTTTGTTTCTTTCTATTTTAACAACGTCATTTATTGAGACCCTATTAAGCTTCGATTCAATAACGTGCCGATTTTGGGAAATGTAGATGTTTCGACCAGCGCAAACAACGCCTTTCTAGAACAGGCTCAGAGACCTCATTCCTCACCAAAACCATAATTTGCATGTTTATGTTTTGCACTGCACTTGTGCTTGCCACCAGCACTTGCATCATCATCATCATCATCATAATAATAATATGCGTTATTAATACCACACTACAGCTCATCAACTTCAGACACGCATATATGTATGTTGATATACACATACATATTCCAATTGAGGCCCAACTGAATCCGAAGGGTTTTTCGCCCGATGACAGACAGCTGCTTCTGACCAGTTGACCAGTTGACCAGTTGACCACTCGACAACCTTGACACAAATGAATGCGAAAATCGAAGGGCGACGGACGGGCGGACGGGCCCCAACTGCAACTGGTCCGCAGGAGGCGTGGCCGCCATAACAACAACATTGCCAGCAGTTCGGGATGAGAGCCTGGCTACCTGAGCGGAGCTCATTTGCCTAATAGAACGATTATCGACGCCTACGGCCTGTGGGTCTGCTGCGGAATAGTCTGGCATTATGGTCCTCTGGTTCGGAGAGCAGGAGGACGAGGCGGCTGGCACTCTTCTAACTGGGTGTTGCATAGCTATTACGATGATTGTGTCCATGATAGTGACGATATGACGATAATTACTCTAATGACGGCCACAATAATAGCCACAAGTGCCCTGTCGATTAAACGGAAGCCTTCAATTACACTTTCTACGGCAGCCATGGGATATACACATTATCGACAGGCTGCATTCGCAGGATAATGTGAGAATTTGTGAAAACACAATTGATTAGCTTTTTGAAGTGTTTCCAAAAACAAATTACAGTCATGTTAATCATGGTAAAGCAGATGAGATGCTCGATACTCGGTACTAGCTATAGGTACTAACCTCTTCGGGAAAAAATCTGGGCAATTGACTTAGGCCGCTGTCAACACCGATTTAAAAATACAACAAATATTTTTAATTAGTATATAATATCTTATATTCAATTTCCATGAGTTCAAAGATTTCGTATCTAGACCCTCCTTAATTTTAGCTATGACGGTGAGAAGTCCGACAATTTATCTGAACTTAAACTCTAATTAAGCCAAAACAAGATAGCGAGTTCATCTTTTAGAATCCACGTAATTTTGTATATCCAAGTATCAAAAATATTGGCTCAAATTCAGCGTTTACTTGCAATACACAAAAAGCCGCCCACTTCTTCGCCCAACTGCTCCATGTTCCATTCACATGTGTTTTCTGCTCCTTGACCTTCTCCATCCGCCTGCAAATCAACTTTGGCGCAGAACAAGACAATGAACGCCGTAATGAATAAACAGAGGCGGCGCGAAAGGGGTGAAAATGGGGTGGGGTGGGGTGGGGTGGGCGGAGCGGTGCAGGCAAAGTGCAAAAGCGCATTTAACGGCTTTTGCTGGCAAAGGAAACGCAAATAAGCGACAAGGACGCGAACAAAGAAAGGGAGGCCACTGCTGAAAAAAAAAAAGAAAAACGGAAGAAGGCCATCCAGTGAACTGTGTTTTAAAAATGTCAAGGCTCCTTTTTTGGGGTGGGAAAGAGGAGGCGGACAGGCAGTCAGCATTTTCTGGCAACCCTTTTGGCCAGCCAGCCAAATCCATAAGCAGTCAGCCCTCAAGGGCAATTCGGTTAACAAAACAATGGCCACGACAGCGACGACAATATTGGCAATATGCAGCTCTTGTGGAAGCTAAAATTGTAAATCGCAGGGGGTGGCTTTACACTTGATTCCACTTTCGAAAATAATTTTAAGACCCATTAGGAATCCATAGAAAATCGAATATTAACTACGCACAAGATGACAGGATGTTTTTCTTTTACCTTCAGTGAAACATACATATAATAATACAACACGTGAATTTATTATATTAAACAGTTTCAAACGTCTTTAGATCAAGTCCACAAAAGATAATGCTACAAAACATTTATAAATATAAAACGTTTTTGGTCTTTTAAAGTAATTATACAAATACAATGACATATTTTAATTATAATCAGACTATTCAATATGGTCAATTTTATGATTTAAACAGTTAATATGGACAACATTTTGCATCTTCAATCGAAAGTAACATCGACAAGTCAAAGTTTATAAGTTCTTGCAATGAAGCAACAATTTATTACTCAATACATATTGTCAAATATTTTTTTCTGTTTTAATTCACTTTACAACCCTTATTTTGGGTTGACCATAATTAGAGACTTATTAATTTTTATACCCTTGCAGAGGGTATTATAATTTTGGTCAAAAGTGTGCAACGCAGTGAAGGAGACATCTCCGACCCTATAAAGTATATATATTCTTCATCAGGATCACCTCCTGAGTTGATATAGCCATGTCCGTCTGTCCGTCTGTCCGTCTGTCTGTCCGTCTGTCCGTCTGTCTGTCCGTCTGTCTGTCCGTCTGTCTGTCCGTCTGTCTGTCCGTCTGTCCGTCTGTCTGTCCGTCTGTCTGTTTCTACGCGAACTACTCTCTCAGTTTTAAAGATATCGAATTGAAACTTTGCACACAGCCTTCGATCCTTTGCACGCAGTATATAAGTCGGAAGGGCCAGGATCGGACAACTATATCCTATAGCTGCCATATTACTGATTGATCGGAAATGCCATAACTTTAGTGTTTGTTAAGTTGGGAAGTTGGGATTTCCTATGGGTATTTTATTTGGCCAGTCAATCCGACCTACCAAATTTCATAAGGATCGGCCGACTATATCCTATAGCTTCTATATAACTGATTGATCGGTAATGCCATAACTTTGGGATTTGTAAAGTTAGGAAGTTGGGATTTTCTATGGCTTTTATATTTGGCCAATCAATCTGACCTACCAAATTTCATAAGGATCGGCCGACTATATCCTATAGCCGCCACTTAACTGAACGATTGGAAATGCAATAACTTTGGTGTTTTTAAAGTTAGTAAGTTGGGATTTTTTATGAGTGTTAAGAATGCATCAAATGAATAAGTTTGGAGAATATAAATCGGAATATTCTGCAAGGGTATTTCAACTTCGGCTCCGCCCGAAGTTAGCTTTCCTTTCTTGTTTTTGCTTGCCGGAGTTTACTTTTATCTTTGTTGTCTCATCACAACAAATTAATTAAGTACTATCCAAAGTAATTTTGCATAGGCTGGGAGCACTGACGTTCATTATACCCTTGCAGAGGGTATTATAATTTTGGTCAAAAGTGTGCAACGCAGTGAAGGAGACATCTCCGAAATGGCATAATTTTGGTGTTTGTAAGGTTACGAAGTTCAGATTTTCTATGGGTTTTATTTTTAGCCAATCAACCCGACCTACCAAATATCATAAGGATCGGCTGACTATATCCTATAGCTGACATATAACTGAACGATTAAAAATGCTATAACATTGGTGTTATTAAAGTTAGGAAGTTGGGATTTTTTATGAGTATTAAGAATTAATTATATGAATAATTATACCCGTTACTCGTAGCCGAGTCGATCTAGCCATGTCCGTCTGTCCTGTCTGTCCGTCTGTCTGTCCGTATGAACGCTGAAATCTCGGAAACTATAAAAGCTAGAAGATTGGCATTTTGCATGTAGATTTTGGGAGTTCCTACGCAGCGCAAGTTTGTTTCAAAATGGTGCCACGCCCCCTCTGACGCCCACAAGCCACAAGCTGTGGCCACAGTTTTGATGCTATTATGAAAATTTTAATTTATATGTATTTGTTTCGTCAATACCTATCGATTGGCCTAATAAAAGTTTGCCACGCCCACTCTAACGCCCAAAAACCCATTAATCGCTTAAGCCTGGCTAGCGCCTACATTTCCGCCTTTCATGGCTGGTGGTACCAATAGCGCCATCTAACGGATGACTTTGGAACAGCTGGCCAAGGTGCTCAACAGAGTCAACGTTGATTCTCGATAAGGATTTCTATTAAAGGAAATTGCGATGGTTTTCATTTGTCAATACCGAACTATATCCCAAGAACTATGCAAATCAAATCAAGTTAGCCAAATTGGAGGTCTGAGTCAAACAATGAGTCAAAACATAAACATAAACACAGCTGTTGGTGCAGGACAAAAGCTGCCTGCGCTAAAGCAGCGCTGGTGCGGATGCTCGTGCTGTATAGCTGCCAGCTCTAAGAGATCGCCGAATTCAAATTGATAATTTGAACTGAGTAACGGGTATCTAATAGTCGAGGCACTCGACTATAGCGTTCTCTCTTGTTTTGGAGAATATAATTAACAGAATATTCTGCAAGGGTATATCAACTTCGGCTCCGCCCGAAGTTAGCTTTCCTTTCTTGTTTTTAATTACCTCCTCACTTAAGGAGAACCCATTAAAAAAACATAAAAAAAACATTGGGGAATACCAAATATCCTTTCGAAAGCTTGCCAAAAATTTGCAGTTGACCATCACAACTGTCCACCTCACAACTTCCCACTTGATGACATTGACTCGTGGTCAAAGCAGCATAGAACATTAGCATAAACGCTAAACGCTTTAGCACGCCAGTCATTTTTGTGACCAACAACATTCCCCTTCTATCCATGGCCACGCCCCCCGTTTTGTTCCGCCCCTCTCCGTTTTGTTTGGCTGCTATTAATGCTATTGTTGATTTTGTTCACTTTGTGGCTTTGCGTGTCAAATCAGATTTGGAATTTCTGTTGCTGTTGCTGGCAGAGCTTCGGGCGCATTTTCCCTTTCCGCTTTTCCATTTTCCTTTTTTTAACTTTTGCTTTACACTTGTAAGGCTCCACCGGAATTCTCTGGCCAAAGAGTTTTTGCGTCGGCAAATGCTTACGCGTGGGAAACGTGCGGATGCTAATCAAGGGAAACGGTGACAATTATGTTGGCGGCACTCGCAAATGGCCTGCTAATTTGCTCACAGCCCAAGAAAATCCAGGCAGGACGGTTTGTGTTTTCTTTCGGTGATACCACAAGTCCTACCTATTCATAGTTCAATGAAGAACTGAAGCACTGTTTATTGTTATACTAATTATACTGTTTCTATAGCGGTGATTAGCAGTAATCTTTACGATTACGTATACATATTTTAGAAAAGTTTTGTGATTGTCGTGCTTTATTTTGTTTAATACCCTTAAATGTTTTAATATTTTGCTAGATTATATACTAGTGCCTGAACCAATATGGGGAAATAGGCCTAATGCATCAGCAGCTTCGTGGATCACTCCATTTCACGAATACAGTCTCAACGATGCACAGTAAAACCAATCCATTTACATATTCCTGTTTCGCATCAAAAAGCTAATGCACGATTTTTAACCAACTTAATTCAAACAGCATATTAGTCTGGCCAAGTTAAACGACAGGTTGTCTGCAGAAAAAGGGAACCCTTTTCGATGAAAAATTAGCGAAATCCGCTAAAGTATCCTGCTGTTCTGAAAGCTTTTTTGCCCGTATTAATGCAATGAACTTGCCCCACCACTGCGAGGCCAAACATTGCAGGACAACAACCATGGAAGCGTAAATTACTGGCACACAGAATCAAACAGGTGGAGGAAATGGGGCGGGAGTGGGCGAGTTGGGTGTGGAAGGGCAAGAGCAGCAAAAGTGGCAGCACGAATCCAGATGTAAACACCGGCAGCGGTGGTCGGCCCGAACATTGGAATGTGCGTGTGCAGTGAAATTGCGTTCGAGCAGCTACCACAAATCTCCGCCCGAAACACCCAATCAACCAAAGGGAACTAATTGGGGCCATGGGGTGGTGGACTCGATGTGGGCGGCAGTGGGTGGTGGTAGGTCAAAGGTCAGTAGCTCTGTTGCCGCATGGCCGAAAAGTTCGGCAGCCAAGCGAGGCCAATATTATCATCAATGTTCCACAGGATCTGACACATTGATGATAGAATCCTGTGGTGGGCGGAAGTTGGATGTTTGTGGGTGGTGGCTTCCCACCGGGCGACGATGCAAATTCGATTTCGTTGCTTGGCCTTGTGCTGGATATTGAATGCCAGCTGATTGCTGCGGTTTGGCGTGGCGAATTGCAATTCAATTCGATTTCCATCGATGCCTGCCTCTACGTGCATTCATCGCATAAGTGGAATAGTGTGCAGTGATTACTTATGCACCCACACCTGATCTAAATCCCACCCGATACAGGGTGGGGGGTTGGTTCACAAACTTCGATGACAAATAGTTAATTTCCCCACAATTCCTACTAGAATGACTTCAGGTGTTGACTCACAATTCTAAATGAGTAACGCCTTTTGTGGTCGAAACTGCAGTTTGTTTTTCGTTTGTAATAAGCAGGCTACCAAACTAGTTCTGATTAAATTTAGTAAATTAACGCCAATATATGTATCTACTGAAAAATATCAAAATACTACAAAAAACTACATTTTTTAAATTATACAAAACATTTTCATCAATTTAGATATACTGAGTTATACAGCTCGAAAAAAATCGTTTTTCTCTATTTTTCTTAAATTATTATATGTAATGAAACCGACAAAGTACTTACAACTAGGGTTTACAAAAATTTTTGAAAACAGCTATCTTTATCTACATATGTACATCTGTACATACATATGAAGTTGAAATCCTTTTTGAAGGGATTGTAAAAAAAATACTTATTGATTCCCAAAAACTTCCTTCCGCTATCAACCCCACTTTTTACTTTACTTGTATTTCTTGTCCCATACATATGTACAGCTGCGGTCAAAAAAATAGTTATAATTTGTTTTATTATTACTTAATGTAAAATTGTTCATATAACAATTTACAAAAAATGTTTCAAAAATAATAAAAGCTATAAAAACGTATTAGTTTTAGTATTAATCTTTGAATTTATTATTGCTCCTGAAAAACTAATTCCGGAATCTTTCTATGTTATTATGTTTATTGGCGAATTAGCTCTAGATAAATGCACATTTAAAAATAAAATACTACATTACCCACTACTATTATTTTTGCCACAACTGTATATGTACATATGTGTCACGTTGAGTTATTTTCAACACAAATTTTCGAATTTATTTTTCGAGCATTGGCCGCGTCTGTTTTTGATGGCCCGAAGGTGCGCAGGGGTATCCTCAATATGCATTCCCATTCGCATTCCTTATCCGCTGCTTTTCTCTTGCACATTTCCCCTCTTCTGTTTCCTTCTGTGTTTGGGCTCTTATTTTTTGCGTTCGTTCGTTTGTGCTTTTTTTTTTGTTTTTTGGACATTGCCAACGATGGCATTTTTGTGGCCTAAATTCATGGCAACACAGTGAGGGGCGCAGGGGTGAAAGCGGGCCGGGGGCTAATCGTACAAAAAGGGAGGCTGGGATGCACTGGTGACTGCATTGTGTCAGCGGCAGTTTGCCTCTGAATGAATCTGTTTACATTTTCCACTTTGATGTCTCTCTCTGCCTCTGACTCCCTCTTTGTTTTTTCTCCTTTCCTCTCACACGATCTTGTTCGCTCCTACTGTAAAGCCACTCCCCCACAGAACCTTCTCAATGCTGTTTGATAGCTGATAACAACCTCAAAAGAAGTGACCAAACTAAAGTGGGACGCAAAAATTGGAGAAAGGAGAATGGCAACCAGGACAGTGGGAGAAAAGGGGAAAAGGTGAAGACAGGCGAATATCTTTTTTTGCAAATATAAAAGCAATACACTAAGAGCTTATTAGCTTCAGCAGCTCTATAATTCTCAACTGATTTAAGCTTCACAAACTCAGTTAAAACAGTTTTGAAGGTCGGGTCTAGCTGTCTTATGAAAAAATTGAACACTGATGTCCCTCTTCTTGATAAGTTATAGATTCTGTTTAAATCAACGGGGCGTTAACAAAACCACTTAGTACAAAGCAAATGTCCATATAATTCATTTCTAGGCATTGATGTTTTCAATTATTTGGGGAAACCATCAGGCTTTAAAAGTTGACAAAAGTACATATTTTCTGAAACAAATAGCATTGTCTTTCAGCATCTATTCCACAGACATCAAGATTTAAATTTGTTGCCCAGTTTAATTAAGACTGCCTTTGTTCTACTAATATTTTTTTAATTATCGAGAAGAGATTCTGCCGAAATGTTGTGATTTATTCGCAGTGCACGCTTTTAGCGACACACACAAACAAAAGGTGACCGTTAAACGATGACGACAAACACAACAGAACAAGAACAAAATAGCAAAAGAATCAGCTAAAGTTAAAAGCAGACTACAACAGCAACTACAAAAATTGCAACAGAACCAACAACAACAGCAACTCAACTGGCTGCCAACGACTTCTTATAAAAAAAACGAGATAGAGCAGCAAGAAAATTGCTCAAGAAAATTCTTATAAGAAATTAGCAAAAAACGATGACGACAGCAGCAGCGGTGCGATTTTGCCGTTAGCTTTTTCCCCCCATTTTTGTATTTTTCTTTTCAGTTTTTAGTTGGATGAAACGCATTGGTTAAGAACAGGCAGAATGAGAGAGACAGGGAGAGAACGGAGAGAGAAAGAGAACTGGACCACTGAGAGAAAAAGAGAGCAGAGCGAGAGAAAAGTCAAGGCGCGACTTGCAGCGCGGCAACAGCAACAACAGCAAAATCAAAAAAACAAGAGCAGAAGCAGCAGCCGAAGGCAAAAGACAATTGCAACAAAACGGATTTTTGATCAGGCGACAAAAGTGACAAAAGCATATTTTGTTTGGGAGAACTCCCGAATATTTTACCCCTGAAAAAAATTGATCGATTCCAAATATTTTTGTGTTGTTAACATTTTTTACCGTTGATTTTCCCAAATCCAAATCCTTAAAGTTTTATCAAAAATATTAATTGACTATAACCTATGGCTGCTTTATATTAGTTATACTGCCATGCGCATTCTGTTTATTATAAATTTTTCGCTGTTTTTGTCTAATATTATAATAATTGGGCGCGAAACCTTGAGTTTTATCAAACACTAATGTTAAATTTGAATATGGTGTTTATGAACGTTATTTTCTTTCTAAATTACTTTTGTTTTCAAATAATTATGCGTATTCTTACTGTTTTTAACTTGGTGTAATATCATTTTTAACCCATTCCATTTTTATAAAATTTCCGACCCTATAAAGTATATTTATTCTTGATCACCATCACCAGGAGAGTCGATCTAGCCATGTCAGTCTGTCCGTCCGTCCGTCCGTTTTAAAGCTACTTGCTTGAAACTTGCCCAAAAGTTGTCTTTCTATTGCAGGTAGTACATAAGTCGGAACATGCCGGATTGGACAACTATATCATATAGCTCCCAAAGGAACAATCGAAAAAAAAAATTTTTTTAATTATAACTTTGTAGTTTTTAATTTTTTTTGTTCTTTGGTAATTTGGTAATTTGGTATTTTTTAAATATTAAGGAATTATGGTTTTTATTTAATTACAATCGGTCAACAATATCATATAGCTACCATTGAAACAATGGCAAAATGCAGCGCAAAATCGACATATTTCATGGTTTTTAGTAATATTATAACAACTACTTGCCGAAGTTTACCTCCTTTATTGTTAGTTTTCATACATGGAGAATCACTGCAGCTGTGAAAATCACGTGCAACACGTAAATAATTTGTTTTCTCCAAAAACTGTACTGTCTTAAATCGCATCTTTGTTAGGCTGTCGCACTGGGTGTGCCCTAAACCAAAATCTTTTTATAGGCCCCCTTTTGTAAAAATCTGAGACTTAAGAATTTGTTATGTACTTAGTTGTCCTTAACCAAATTAATAAAATTAAGGTTATTTTTTAAGCTTCGTTCGATAATTTTTATCGGAGCGGCAGTTCATTGACCGTTTTGTCTCCTGCACCCGTGGACGAAAAGTACTTTTTCAGTGCCCAACCGCCGGATGCTTGGCTTTAGCTTTTTCTCGCTGCCCGACGACGGCAACGAAATATATATGGAGAAAAAAAAACAAAAGGAAAAACCACACACTCACGAAGAAGAGCAAAGGAAATGGCAAAACAAAATACTGCAGACCCAGAAGCGACCAAAAGACCACTAAAAAATGATTTTGTTGTTCATAAATCAGTTGCAATTAAAATTAACTAGGGGAAGAATGCAAGGCATATTAGATTTGTGGTCAGTGGCATTTCAGACGCTCGCAGTCGCAGTCGCAGTTGGCGTCGCAATCGCCAGTTGCCGGCACGCGAGTGCAATTTTTTTTATTTGGGGTGGGGCGCGAAATTCACTTGTGTGGAAATTGCTATTGCGTTCTTGCACATAATTCACACACAACAAAAAAAATGGAAAAAAATAAGTTTCACATCTTGGCTTTTGTTTTTATTTTATTTTTTACACACACGCGGCATTTGTTTAATAACAATCAAAGGGAAGAAGCACAACCATAATTGCCAGTTGTTGTCATTATAATCATTTTATTTGTTGTTCTACAAGTGCCGCATTTATTTATTAACACGAACACGAGAAATTTACGTTACGTATACGCAATGTGGCCGTTGTTTTGTTTTTCCTTCCTGCACATCATGTTGATGACGTACGAACAGCAGCATAAGCAACATCGTTAGTCACGTAATTATCTGCATCATCATCATCGTCGTTTTTATTGTTGTTTCGAGCAGTAGAAACACACTCATTATCACGAACACGCGTAGCCCACGTTACGTATACGTAACGTTGCTTGGCACAGCATCTTCAGCAACGCCGTTGCTTTTTACCCACGAATTCGAGTGATTCTGAGGCATCGCCGTCGCCGTCGCAGTCTCAATCTCTCAATTGCTCAGTTCCCAGTTTCTCGGCTTCTCAGTCTCCGTCTCCGTTGCCGTCGACGTCTAAACGCGAACTAAAAATCCGAGAAACACGGCAGAAAGGCATTCCGGTCCGGTCCGTCCGGGAGGAGGAATAAAAAGGCACAAGCACCGAAAACGGAGAACGGAGAACGAAGAAGCGAGAGCCAGGAGAAGAGCCGGCACAAAGCGGACGAAACGCGGCCAAAAAGGCAAACGCCAAATCCTTTTTAGCTCTCTCGTTGGCTTGTTATCGCCGCGTTGCTAACAGAGACGCAGCATCCAAAGAAAGGCGAGTTTCAAGCGGCTTGAGTTCGAGTTCTCTCTCGGTCTCTCTTTGGCATACACACAAATGCAGTGTCAGTCTGTGGCGAGGGTGAACCTGTAAAAGCTGGTTGTAGACGATGCATCGGCGGTGCACAATTTGAAGTACACAAATGTAATGAATTCAAGGCAGATTAAGGTCGTATATAGTTTTTTAATTACAACCAGACATATTTTGTAAAGCGGAGATCATACACGATTAATGCAGTAAAAAAGCAGAACATTTAATATTCGCAATGTAAAACTAATGTGACTTGCAGTCAAGTGTCAAGTTGATGTATGTACATTTCGAATATTAAATGTTCGGCTTTTTTTACTGCATATATTCTTCTTCTTTAGATGGTTTTTTCTTAGATAATATCCCAAATTATTTATATTAAAGTTAATTAAAGTCTTTTTTTTTACCGATAGCCTGTAAATATTATCAATACGACCAAATCCGCATTGCAAACATCAAAATTATAATTGACATTTAAATTCGTCTCGCAGCCTTTTAACCCAATGGAAAAATATGATTTTTGCGCGATTGAAAAGCCAGAGGAAGCCAGTGACAGGTCCACCCTGGCGTGCACTGCGTTGCGTGTGTATATGTCAGCACGGATGAACGAACGTCAAATAGAACATGTGCTAACTGTCAGCACAGCGCAAAGTACAAACACTCACGCGGACTTGAATGGAGGTGGCTGGAAGGGGTCGATGAGAAATGGAGATGTGAATGAGGATGTGAATGAGGATGGGCATGTGAATGTGAATGAAAACCCACAGTTTTCCCGCTCACCCAGTGCCGTGGAATAGGGGGATAGCCTACTTAAAGGATGCACCCGACAAAGGCGACGACGGCGAACACTGTGGATAATTAATGAGTTCGGATAGAGCCCGTCTACGAAATGAATCAATGGGGTGGAATAAATGAGTTGGCATTGAACGATCCTGCGAATGGGAAAAATGCTAAACGAATCAATCTTCCCCACTTGATTGTTTACTCAATTTGCAATGTAGTACGGAACGATCCAAGTCACTTTCAAAACAGTTTTACAACTATTTCACCCAATAATTGTCTAAAAAAGTATACAATAAATATTAATATCTTGCAGCTTTTTGAGAATCATGTTTTGCCTGTTAACCTGTTTAAAACGATTTTTTTTGGATTTAAAAATCTTAGCAACAATATTCCAACAGAAAATTCTACAAAATTTACAAATAACTGATCTGAGACCAAACATACTTATATATAGTGAAACTAAAGTGTTTTGATGGCCCCGGCAAAATTATAATAATATTGTAATAAATTATTTTTATTTCTGTTTTTAACCTTTCAGTTAAACTTTGTGGAAAAACAACAAAGTGAATTACTCGTTTTTTTTTTGACACAAAGCGATTCATTTCTATCAAATTAATTTAAATCGATATGCGACGTTTTTGGCGCCGAAAGGCAACAGCCAGAGAGCACGCCCCGTTCCCACCGAGTTTCATCACATGTGAGAGAAATGCGAGGTAAAAAACATGCTGCCGGCTTTTAGGCGTTTAAGCGCAAGTTTTGTAATATGCATTTTGCTTCCGCCATGTCTGTGTGTGTATGGGTATGGGTATGGGTATGGGCGTGTGTCTGTGTCTGTGTAAGTCGAAAGGTAAATGACATCAATGGAGGTTGGCTGGCTCCTCTCAGTCGCTGCCTGCAGGCTTGCTTACTTTTTGCTTGCATTTCGTTTCCGTTTGCTGCTTGCCTGCTTACAGTTTCCGACTTTGGCCAGCACCAACACAGGCGCACCCAATACACACACATACATACAAGAGGCTTATTGGGAACGCGCCTAAGTGTATACTGTAAAAAAAATGGGATCGGTGCATAATAATATTCAAATCGCTCGGCTGTCATATTGTTATTCCGTTTTTGTTAATATGACTGCTAATTAGTATTTTTGATCATATTATTTTGACATTATTTAATAAAGTTAATATCTGGTCCAAAATTTATATACCAAAAATCATTATATGAGATACATTTTTTTCTGTGTATGCAATGCTTCTTGCCGACCGCAGAAGGTGAAAGATGCACGAAGGGAATAAAGCGAGGAATAGCAGAAGGAAGGAAGCCAAAAGGACATCGGCAATCTGCACACATCTTTGCGCCTATTTAATAACTAATCCCAGCCACAAGCTGCCACCCCAAAAACCGATCCAAATATCAGGCAAACAATTTTTAGCGCTGCAAACTTTTTTCGGTAAGAACAAAATTTGTTGTCTATTGTTTGATAATAAAAAATCAAAGTCTTCTCTAACAGAACCAAAGCGTATTTATCTTGGGTAGAACAAATTAAGTTAGGCTACGAAAAAGTTACTGCAAGTGCAACATGAATTTGATCGATTTTAAAGTAATAATGGAGCAACTACTACTCGTAAAGTTTCAAGATTATACTTAAAGTAGAAAACTACTTATAAGTAGAAAATTAAAAGCTATAAGTGCATTGCTGCCGTTTATAACAAATTCCAACACAAACAAGAGAGAACGCTATAGTCGGGTGCCCCGACTATCAGATACCCGTTACTCAGGTAAAAGGAGTGCGAGGGAGATGGAGATAGAAACTTTGATCACGCATAACTTTTTAACGAATGGTCCGATTTGAAAAATTCATTCATTTCGATAGGTATTGATAAACACAATAAAACTGCATTTTTACTTTTCCGAAATATTTAAATTTTTAAAATCGTATATAAGCGATTGTGGGCGTTAAAGGGGGCGTGGCACCATTTAGAAACAAACTTGCGCTGCGTAGGAACTCCTAGAATCTACATGCAAAATGCCAATCTTCTAGCTTTTATAGTTTCCGAGATCTCAGCGTTCATACGGACGGACAGACGGACAGACGGACAGACGGACAGACAGACAGACGGACAGACGGACAGACGGACATGGCTAGATCGACTCGGCTAGTGATCCTGAACAAGAATATATATACTTTATAGGGTCGGAAACGCTTCCTTCTACCTGTTACATACTTATACCCTTTTACTCTACGAGTAACGGGTATAAAAACTATACCAAACCATGATATACACATTTATACCATTTATATATGTGTACATAAGCCCTTAAATGTATATATAAACCATTCATATCATGGTTTGGTATAGTTTTACACTTCGAATTTATTATTAAAGGTAACAATGCACCTGTAGATCTCTCTTTCAGATCACAACTATCCTAACTGCAATATTGAAAATTTGTATATCAGGTTAAAATACATTTTATCGATCCCTACAGTTTAGCCGGATTGTTTGATTTGCTGCACAATATTAAAAGTTCGTACTTTTTGAGGAAAGAGGGAGGTTGATAACTGACTAATAATATTTTTTACATAACCGTTGTTCGTAAATAATTTCATATTATAAGGTTTTGTTTATGTTTGGTTGTTTTTCAAAATAAATACACTTGTATTTCAACTCGTACTACATACGTATGTATGTACATAAGGTAAGAATACACATTATCGAGCACTTACCACTGGGATCGTGGTGCGGTGGCCCAACTCCTGGCCCCGGCTGCTGGTGCTGGTGTTGGTGCTGGTGGTGGTGCAGTGGACTCGGGGCACAGAAGGCGCTCGACCCACCCCCCAGAGTTGGCGGAGGCATGCCCACACTCGAAGGCGGCGGATATGCGCTGGCGCGATACGACGGCGGTGGCGATCCCACGTCGCAGCGCTCGGGCACGGTCCCGGGATTGGGAACGGGCACCGGAACCGGTACGGGCACCGGCACCGGAACGGGCGCTCCCGGCGGCGGGCCATAGTGACCTTGGGGCGGTGGGGGCGGACCTCCATAGTGATGTGGTGGCGGAGGCAGCCCACCATGGTACTCGGCCGCCTGCTGGTAGTGATGTGCGTGGGCCGCGTGGGCGGCGTATTGGTGCTGGTGGTGCATGTGCAGCACGCCACCGCCTCCCGGTGCCAGCTGGTGGGCGTGGTAGGCGGCGGCGGCCGCGGCAGCTGCTGCTGCAGCAGCGTACGACGGCGGCGGCGGGCCGTGGTGGTCCGGCAGGGCGTGCTCCGTGTGCAGGCCGAGATCGGGGGCGTGGTACATCCCGGCGCTGAGGTGCTCGCCGGGCAGCAGGACATGCGGCCCCGTCGGTGCTGCATGGACTGGAAGCGGCGGCGAGCTGTGGGCTGGTGGGACAATTATGAAGTTTATTAATTATTGATAAAATTCATCCAGTCAATGAAGGTGTCTTAGTTTTAAAGCTTTAAATTAGTCTTCTTTTTTATTCCAGGAAATAATAGTAGGAATCGGATGGCTATACCATATTTGGAATAGAAACAATTGGACAATTTAAACGGCAATCTGGACATATTATAACCTATAGCTGTTGGAGTCGGTTGTTATACCCGTTACTCGTAGAGTAAAAGGGTATATTGTATTCGTGCAAAAGTATGTAACAGCTAGAAAAAAGCGTTTCCGACCCTATAAAGTATATATATTCTTGTTCAGGATCACTAGCCGAGTCGATCTAGCCATGTCCGTCTGTCCGTCTGTCCGTCTGTCCGTCCGTATGAACGCTGAGATCTCGGAAACTATAAAAGCTAGAAGATTGGCATTTTGCATGCAGATTCTAGGAGTTCCTACGCAGCGCAAGTTTGTTTCAAAAAGGTGCCACGCCCCCTTTAACGCCCACAATCGCTTATATACGATTTTAAAAATTTAAATATTTCGGAAAAGTAAAAATGCAGTTTTATTGTGTTTATCAATACCTATCGAAATGTAGAAATTTTTCAAAACGGACCATTCGTCAAAAAGTTATGCGTGATCAAAGTTTCTATCTCCATCTCCCTCGCACTCCTTTTACCTGAGTAACGGGTATCTGATAGTCGGGGCACCCGACTATAGCGTTCTCTCTTGTTTTATACTATAAAATACACTGGAATTAGGTTTTTTAGTTTAATCAAATTGAAGAAAGAAAGGGAACAACCATTTTACTTTCGATAATATTGCATGGGAACGGAATCAGAAAGAAACTATTCTGAACGATCTGGTATGGAGTTGTACTCTAAGACCGCTTTAGAAGGTCTACAAGAAGTAGTTAAAACATGGCTTTCTAGCTCTCTCGCTGGTTAAATAGTAGATGGCTGCTTTATCTACCCTTCCAAATTAGTTGGTCTAAACATTTTCAAGATTCGACACATATCGTTGTCAATCTGGGTGTACCATTGCTGACATTTGGAAACAGAAAAACCTTTTTATACCCGTTACTCGTAGAGTAAAAGGGTATATTAAAAGGGTATTCGTGCAAAAGTATGTAACAGCTAGAAGGAAGCGTTTCCGACCCTATAAAGTATATATATTCTTGTTCAGGATCACTAGCCGAGTCGATCTAGCCATGTCCGTCTGTCCGTCTGTCTGTCCGTCTGTCTGTCCGTATGAACGCTGAGATCTCGGAAACTATAAAAGCTAGAAGATTGGCATTTTGCATGCAGATTCTAGGAGTTCCTACGCAGCGCAAGTTTGTTTCAAAAAGGTGCCACGCCCCCTTAAACGCCCACAATCGCTTAAATACAATTTTAACAAGAGAGAACGCTATAGTCGGGTGCCCCGACTATCAGATACCCGTTACTCAGGTAAAAGGAGTGCGAGGGAGATGGAGATAGAAACTTTGATCACGCATAACTTTTAAACGAATGGTCCGATTTGAAAAATTTCTTCTACATTTCGATAGGTATTGATAAACACAATAAAACTGAATTTTTACTTTTCCGAAATATTTAAATTTATATTTAAATAAAATCGTATATAAGCGATTGTGGGCGTTAAAGGGGGCGTGGCACCTGTTTGAAACAAACTTGCGCTGCGTAGGAACTCCTAAAATCTGCATGCAAAATGCCAATCTTCTAGCTTTTATAGTTTCCGAGATCTCAGCGTTCATACGGACGGACAGACGGACAGACGAACAGACGGACAGACGGACATGGCTAGATCGACTCGGCTAGTGATCCTGAACAAGAATATATATACTTTATAGGGTCGGAAACGCTTCCTTCTACCTGTTACATACTTTTGCACGAATACAATATACCCTTTTACTCTACGAGTAACGGGTATAAAAACTTAAATATTTCGGAAAAGTAAAAATGCAGTTTTATTGTGTTTATCAATACCTATCGAAATGTTTCAAATCGGACCATTCGTTAAAAAGTTATGCGTGATCAATGTTTCTATCTCCATCTCCCTCGCACTCCTTTTACCTGAGTAACGGGTATCTGATAGTCGGGGCACCCGACTATAGCGTTCTCTCTTGTTTTACTACCAGATCGACTAGAGCCAGTTTCATTTCTTGGGACATACAAACGACCAGATGGCAGCACAATGTAAGGACTGTTAGCCTATCATCGGATAATTGTCAAAAGAATACTTAAAATATTCACAAAATATTAAAAAGCTAGAGTGACTGCTTATTATTATTAGCAGCTGATTATTATTAGCAATATTATTTACTTAAACATATATGTCTCATGAATAAAGGTGGCGAAGTACAAATTTTACTTCCTTTGTAAAAGTTTTTTTGTTTCCAAATGTCACTAGAATGCTATCGGTTGACAACGAAAATATATTTGCAAGGTGTTGCTTGCAAAAAAAACCCTATAAATAATATGATGTCTTAATGAAGCAGACATAAAAAATGTATAGTCCCGGCGAACTGATTTCGGGCAACAAAAAATGACTAATTCTACAAGATGTTGTAACCTGAATTAGGCAAGGATAACATAAATATTCTGCTCACCCTCACTAAGTCCGGAACTGGCTCCCGGGGGCAGCATGCTGGAGAGAGCGCTGAGCGGTGTGTACGACTTGGGCGGCTCCACGGACCCGGGTCGCAGGACGCGCTCCTCCGTGACGCTCGACTGGACGCGGTACTGCATCTTGCAGTACGCCTCCTGGGCGGCCCCATTGCTGGCGTTCACATAGACGCCGGTGATGGTCACGTCCGTGTCCTGGACAATAACCACGGAGGAGGAGGTGGGCCGACTGCAGTCCTTGGCGTCCTTGGTGCTGGCAGTCGAGTCGCGGTAGCCGGTGGTGGTTATGGTGGTGTCCGTGTTGGTCTCCTTGGTCTCCTTCGAGTACTTTGAGTCGTTGCTCTCCTCGATGATCGAATGACTGGACATCTTGCCGACGGTCGAATCCTTCAGTTCGTTCTCCCTCTCCCTCTTGCGCTCGCACTCCCTTTCCCGTTCCCTCTCGCGCACTGATTCCTTGGAGTCCTTGGGCTCCTTCTTGATGTGCATAACCTCGGTTTTGATTGGCGCCGAAGACACTGCCTTGCTGGTGGTGGTGGGCATGGTGTCCAGCTCGTCGTAGCTCTCGAAGCTGCTGCAATCGCTGGCCAGGTTCTTGTCCAAGTGCCGCTCCACCTCGTAGGTGGCCGCCACAATGGCGCTGGCGTTTAGACTGGCCATTCGCTTTCTGGCCAGGATGCCCTTGTAATCCCCGATGAGCTCCTCAGTGAAGGCGGTCTTGCGCTTCTTCGGCAGCTGCTTGGGTGGCTTGGGCTTCTCCTTCTCCTTTTCCCTGGCCTCCTCTTCATCGCTTTCTTCGATCTGGACCTGCTTCTTTTTTCGCTTGGCCTCAGCCTCGCTGGACGCAGTCTTCTTGGGCGGCGCCTTCTTGGGCAGCTTCTTCTTTTTGACTGGCGGCAGGGGCTGCTGGAGCTGCAGTTCCTCGGTCTCGCTGTCGCTGTCGAACTCCCAGTGCTTCCCCACTCCTCTGCCACCGGGCACATAGCGCAGCTCCCTTCGTGGCTCTGCCTCCTTGGGCGGAGCATTCGAAGCGGCCGAAGGAGCAGCCGACTGGTGCGGCGGACTCACTGATCCCTTGTCCCGGTCCGTGTCTCCGTGGCGCGGCGAGTCCTTGTGGTTGTCATCGTCACTTCCGTCCAGCGTCCGGATGCGCGGCGGCTGCTGCGTCGCCTTGGACAAGCCCAGTTCGTGGGCGGTGCGGGATTCGTTCTCGTACAGACACTGCACCTTCGCGAGCGCGTTTAGCGAGGCCATGCGGTGTCGCTTGGGTCCGGTGTAGGCACTCAGTTTCCGTTCGTCCTCGGAGGAGCTGCTTTCCGCGGAACTGCCGCTGGCAGGTGGCTCCTTGGCTGGAGTGTTCTTACCCTTGCCCACCGGTTTCTTCTTGCGAACCGAAGGAGTGGGCGTTGGGGTGGCTAGTTTGCGCTTGGCTTGCTTTTTGCCCGACGTCGCGGAGGCGGTGATGGTGATCTTGGCTACTGGTTCGGACTGCTGTACGTTGATCAAAGGGTCTACTTCCCTTTCCTTTTCCTTTTCCTTTTCCTTGAACTTCACCTTCACCTCCTTCTCAACCGGCGGCTTCTCTTCCTTCTTGACCACGGGCTGCTCCTCCTCATCCCCCTGACTCTTGGCTTTGTCTTGCCGCTCAAACAGCTTCAGTGGCTTGTTATCCTCATCTGAGAACTCGCGCAGCTCCTTGAGCGACGGCAGCACCATCTTGATCGGCTCCTCGTCCTCCGATCCCGACTTAAAGTCGTAAATATCCTTGGCTCCGCTCCAGCAGGCAGCCGGTGCCTTCTGGTGCAGCGCCTGCTGCATGCGACCCTTCGATCCCGCCGAGGTCTTGGTGTACTTCACCTTTGGTCGCTGTTTGGGAGCACCAGCTGGTGGTGGTGGTGGCGGCGTGGGATGTCCTGCCTCCGTGGCAGCGGATGTGGACGTTGGTGTGGGTGTAGGAGTGCGAGTGCGTGCGGCCGTGGGCGTCGGTGTAACCGTAGGCGTGGCTGTAGGAGTTGGTGTAGCCGTAGGAGTGGCTGAGGACGTCGGTGTGGCCGTGGGCGTGGGCGTACTAACGATCTCCTCCAGCTCCATTTGCACGGGTTCTGTATTGGAGTCCGGCAGACGGGAAGCGTTCTTTAGTAAGGTTGCTTCTTGACCCGGCGACGCCTTCTTCGGTTTTCCCATTTTGGCTGGCTTGGGTGCCTCCTTCTTCGACTGCTCTGGCTGCGTTGGTTTCCTTCCGGGATTCTTAGCTGACTGTTTGGAACTGGCGGAGCTTGGACCCGGATTGGCTGCTGATGCTGTCGTTCCAGCGGGCGTTTGTTGTGGCGATGGCTCCACCTTGGTCTTCTTGGCCTGCTGCACCGTCTTTTTGGGCAACTTGGAGGCCAGAGATTCCTCTAGAGCGGGTGAGGTGATCTCCTGCTCTGACTTGGGTTTGTCCTTTTCCGGAACCTTCTCTGCAGGCTTCTCCGCAACCTTGTCCTTAACTGGTTCCGGGGATGGACGCACGCGCTTCACAGTCGGCAGCTTGCCGGGATTCAGGCTGGATATCACCTTGACTGCCGCTGCCCGCGACTTGGTCTTGACGTTCTCCGAAATGGAGGACTTGAGCACCCCCTCATTGAGCCGCTCCTCGCCGCTGGGCAGCAGGTTGTCGAAGCCGTGGATCTTGATGTCCAGACTCTTGAGCATTTTGTTGATGGCTCGCGCCTTGCCATCCTCGTGTCGCTCCTCGGGCGACAGTTTTAAGCTGTTGGAGGGGGAGGCGGTGGCGAGGGCGGAGGTGGATGCAGACGCGGAGGCTGAGGTGGATGATGATGACGTGGAGGCTGTGGGTTTTCCGGCTCCACATCCGCTGCTCTCTGGGGCAGTGAATGATCCCGAAGATCCTGCTGAGGGATCCTTGGCTGGCTTCTTGGCTGCAGACCCCGCTGCGCCTGAATCGGACTTGCTGGTTGATTTTTTGTCCTCTGCTTCATCGCCGGCGCTGGAGGCTTTCGCCTGCTTCCCGGGCCGCTTCTTGCCCTGCGTCGAGGACGCCGATGCTGCTGCGGCCGCTGCTGCCGCCGCCGCTGCCGCAGTCGCCGTCGAGCGCTGGACGCGTTCAGCGGCATTGGAACGCTTCTTCGAGACCATTTTAAAGGGCTGGGCGAGAAAACGAAAGAGAAAAAAGCGAGGTTAATGAAATGTTTGATAGACAGTGACTGAAAGAGAATACCGGGAGCGAAAAGAAGGGGGACGCTCCCTTCACTTCAAGCTCTTCACTTTCGTTTTTCCCCTGCCTGTCTTTTTGTGTGCATTTTTTCCTTATTCGGTTTAAGTGGTCGCACGTGACAAACAATGAAAACGCCATATACAGGATTCAACGAGGAGCAGTGTCTAAGGACTCACCCAACTCGCAACGCTCAGTTGGAACAGTTCTACCTATTGGTAAAACAACAAAGTTATACTTTTTTTAATTTTTTCCCCATTGTTGCTATGGGATCTTTATGATATAGTTAAAGAGAACCGGCGGCGGCGAATATATAACTATTTTTTCTAAATATATATATATATTTTTCTGAAAGATTTCTTCATTTCCTCAATTTTCATTTATTATTCTTATTAAACTTATATTAAACTCCTTATCCAAAAGTAAGGAAACATAACATTTCAAAAAATTAAAAACAAATTAACACTTCTTTTTCTGAGAGATCATTAATTACATTTTCCTTACATTATTTAACAAAAGAAAACTGAATTCTTCTGCGAGATCATTATGTTCATTTTCTACATTTTTAAACTAAAAATATGAAAAAACCAAACCCTAACATAAACTTTCTTTGTATGTTTCGTAATTATCATGTATAAATATGTTTTTAATAACATTATGTGGACTGAGCTGCGATCGTTTTTGAGAAACGGTAAGTCCAGCGATCGAAAAAACTCGCTCCCAAAAATGATCTCAAAACTGCCATACTAGAGAAAAACTGCCATCCCGAGAAATTGGACATGGAAAAATTCATATAAAAAAATTCCAACTTCCTAACTTTAAAAACACACCGAAGTTATGCCATTTTCAATCGTTCAGTTATATGGGAGCTATACGATATAGTCGGCCGATCCTTATGAAATTTGGTAGGTCGAATTGATTGCCCAAAAATAAAACCCACAGAGAATCCCAACTTCCTACCTTTAAAACACCAAAGTTATGGCAATTCCTATCTTTCAGTTATATGGCAGCTATAGGATATAGTCGGCTGATCCCGTTCCGACTTATAAACTGTTTGCAAAGGAAAGAAGTGTGTGCAAAGTTTCAATTCGATATCTTTAAAACTGAGAGACAAGTTCGAGTAGAAACAGACAGACGGACAAACGGACATGCTTACATATATCAACTCAGGAGGTGATCCTGATCAAGAATATACATATGTATATACTTTATAGGGTCGGAGATGTCTCTTTCACTGCGTTGCACACTTTTGACCAATTATTATACGCTCTGCAAGGGTATAATAATACATATGTACGAGGTGTGTTCAAAAAGTAAGGTGACTTTTCAAATTTCGCGGGCAACATATTTTCGATTATCGATTTTTTTGTTTTGTTATATTGGTACACTCTTCCCTAACATCTGTACCAAGTTTTAATGGAACATCCTCTTTTGTTTGGTTGTGAGAGGCAAGTTATTTTGCAAGCTCGGCGATTTTTTGCTATCGAAAAATATGGATCAAAGGATTTGCATCAAATTTTGTGTAAAAAATAAAATTAAGTGCTCTGAAACACTTGAAATGTTGACAGTGGCATACGGTGAAACTGTTCTGAGTAAAAAAAATGTGTACAAGTGGTACAAACTCTTCCAAGATGGCCGGGAAGATGCCAATGACCAGCCTCGCTCTGGACGCCCAAGCACGTCAACAACTGAAAACGTTCAAGCAGTGACGAAAATTGTTTTGGAAAATCGTCGAATCACTATCAGAGAAGTTGCTGAAGATGTCGGTATATCGCTTGGCTCGTGCCATGAAATTTTTTCAAACGTTTTGGGTATGAGTCGTGTGTCAGCGAAGTTTGTTCCGAAATTGCTGAATTTTGACTAAAAGAACCGTCGCATGAGCATCGCTCAAGAGCTGTTGAATGACGTCAACGACGACCCAGATTTACTCAAAAGGGTCATAACTGGTGACGAATCATGGGTATATGGTTATGATATCGAAACCAAAGCCCAATCGTCCCAATGGAAGAGCCCAGGCGAGCCAAGACCGAAAAAAGCACGCCAAGTTCGATCAAATGTCAAAGTTTTGATCACTGTTTTCTTCGATTACCATGGCGTGGTGCATCAGGAGTTCTTACCATATGGTCGTACGGTCAATAAACAGTATTATCTGGAAGTTATGCGCCGTTTGCAAAAAGCAATACGAAAGAAACGTCCAGAATTGTGGAAAAACAATTCATGGCTTTTGCATCACGATAATGCCCCTGCTCACTCATCTTTGCTTGTGAGAGATTTTTTGGCCAAAAACAACACCACAATAATGCCTCAGCCACCATATTCACCGGACTTGGCCCCATGTGACTTTTTCTTGTTCCCAAAACTGAAGAGACCTATGAAAGGACGGAGATTTGCAACGATTGAAGAGATAAAGACTGCATCGCTGCAAGAGCTCAAGGCTATACCGAAAAGTGCTTATGGGAAGTGCTTTGAGGATTGGAAAAACCGTTGGCATAAGTGTATTGTATCTGAGGGGGATTACTTTGAAGGGGACAACATAAATATTGATAAATAAATTAATAGTTTTTCTTGAAAATACAAAGTCACCTTACTTTTTGAACACACCTCGTATAGGCGTTCAAAATTTGTATACCTTAACTTACATATATGTACCTTTCGTGACTTATGTATGTATCTTTGGTGTCGGTATGTAAACGCTGAATAACTTTCACATTTACCGACCGATTTATTGCATATATATATACATATGTATATATTTTGGAAACGTCAATTCAGTGCAATATTTGCAATGGATAGCATCACGCTGAAACAACACGCTAAAATAGTGACACTTCACATCATCACAGTAGTTCCGTTGTATTAAGTCAACGTGCATATCGGAAATATTTTTTCAAAGAAAACGAAACTGTCGATGGAAATCGATATCAATAGATGTTGGATCATTATGTCTGTCCGCAAATGCATGAGAAAGTTCTAGATGGTCACTGGTCTCAACAAGGCGGTACACCATGCCATACTGCAAGCGCAACAATGGCATCTCAGCAACGAAATTGGCGTCAAAAACAGGCGACATTGACTGGCACCCAGATCAACTGATTTAACCCCCCGGACTTCCTTTTGTGGGGTTATATAAAAAGCAAGCTTTACGCCAACCAGCCTTAAACTATCGACGAGCTTAAGGGGAAACCAGTTTAGATGGTTCAAAAAATCGTTTTTTTTATTGCATAAATTGTTAGTACAACTATTCAAGAATATGTTGCTTAAGTTTCAAAAAGAAATTCCAATTGGTTCCGAAGAAATGAGTACTGAGGTAAAGTCTGCGCGATTCAGTGCCGAAGCGCGAGGTTGTTGGACCCAAGCAGTTGCATTTTTCAAATGCGTTTTTCTCAAAAGGACTTTTTTTCAACTTGCGGGAATTATACTGAACATTTGGGTGAATATTCCATATTACTTATTCAAGTCCGAAAAATATGAACCAAACTCTAGAACATGAAAGGAAAGCTAACTTCGGGTGGAGCCGAAGTTGATATACCCTTGCAGAATATTCTGTAAATTATATTCTCCAAGATTATTCATATGATGCATTCTTAATACTCATAAAAATTCCAACTTCCTTATTTTAAAAACACCAAAGTTATGGCATTCCAATCGTTCAGTTATATGGCAGCTAAAGGATATAATAGGCCAATCCCGGACGTTCCGAATTATATACTGCGAGCAAAGGAAAGAAGGTTTGTGTAAAGTTTCAAATTGATATCTTTAAAACTGAGAGAAACAGACAGATGGACATGCTTATATCAACTCAGGACGCGATCGTGATCAATAATATATATACTTTATAGGGTCGGAGCTGTCTCCTTCACAGCGTTGCACACTTTTTACCAAAATTATAATACCCTCTGCATGGGTATACAAATAATATTTAATAAATCTATTTCTCAAAAGTTGGCATTACCATTAATGAAAAGTTCAAAGTCACTTTCAATCACTTGTATGACAGCTATAGGATATAGTCGGCCGATCCCGGCCGTTCCGACTTATATACTGCGTGCAAAGGAAAGAAGGGTGTGTGCAAAGTTTCAATTCGATATCTTTAAAACTGAGAGACTAGTTCGCGTAGAAACAGACAGACGAACAGACAGACGGACATGCTTATATCAACTCAGGACGTGACCCTGATCAAGAATATATATTCTTTATAGGGTCGGAGATGTCTCTTTCACTGCGTTGCACGCTTTTGACCAAAATTATAATACCCTCTGCAAGGGTATAAACATGACATTTTGTTCAATCACCTTCAAAACATTAAATTTTTAACTATTTTGGTCAGAGTTTGGTTCATATTCTTAGAAAATATGTTACTAACAAAGGAAAAAAAATTTTTGATTTCAGATCAAAATTGCGACCCCGCCAGGGGTCAACTCTGATGGCGATCGTCAATTAACACCAGCCTCTTACTCCCCCAATCACAAAAACACTCGAATTTCGGCGTCCTTAACTGGTTTCCCCCTTAAAGCAAACATTCGTGCTGAAATCAACGCTATAACCACCCGAGATGCTCGGAAAGCAAAAGACAAACTCAGAAAAAAGTCATAGTCCACATAAATTGGAAGGAACCAAAAATAAAAACGAGGACGGAAGCTAACTTCGGCAAGCAGAATTTTTATACCCTTGCAGACTTATCCGAAATTTTGTGCAATTATACATAAAAAACGATTAGCTATACATAATCAATTTCATTCTTAAATAGCGGTTGTAGTATGTCATTGTCTGATTGGCAACAACCTTTACCCTGAGCAAGGCATAGATAAAAAAATTAGATAAATTGCATAGTTTCATGTCAATAGCTTTTATAATGCAAAAATGTCATAAGATAAATAAGACTTAAAAAATTTATGTCAATAGCTTATACACTGCGTGAAATATTTTTAAAAACATGCAATTTTGACCGATTTCACCGTATTGTTCCTATGGGAGCTATAGGATATAGACGTCCGATCAGCACGCGCTTTTACCTCGATGAAGGAATGCATAAAAAATACGATTTGAAAAAATTTATAGCAATAGCTTTTACACAGCGCGAAATATTCTGAAAAACATCAAATTTGGACCGATTTTACCCTATTGTTCCTATGGGAGCTATAGAATATAGACGTCCGATCGCCACGGGCTTTTACCTTGATCAAGGTATGCATAACAAATACGATTTGGAAAGATTCATGTCAATAGCTTTTACACTGCGCGAAATATCATCAATTCTTGCAAGATATATCCGATTGTTCCTATGGGAGCTATAGGATATAGACGTCCGATCGGGGCGATTTTCAAACTAGATCTGCGTACACATGTTTTAGGACGAATGTGAAAGTTTCAGATCGCTAGCTTTTAAACTGAGCTCGCAAACGGTATTGAAACAGACGGACAGACGGACAGACGGACATGGCTATATCGACTCCCCTATTGATCTTGATCAAAAGAATATATATACTTTATAGGGTCGGAAACGTCTCCTTCACTGCGTTACAAACTTCTGACCAAAATTATAATACCCTCTACAAGGGTATAATAAAAATACATGACTCATAGAAATCATAACTCATTCAATAATATTCAATGTTTACATACCGAAATAAAGGCACCCTGTACTTTTGCTTACCCATAATTAAGATTTTTAGAAATTTTTTTTCATTTCTAACATATTGAATTTGTTAATGTAAATTAAGAAGTTAAAAAGGGCATCAAGAAAGCGATGGATTTCATTGAACCAAACTTTGACAAGCTAAACATTGCAATGGCAATTTCCCCCATGTTGCTGTTGCTGTTGCTGTCTGTTTATTATTTGACTTAGCAGCAGTAATGACAATATTGGAAAGCATCTATAGTCATCCACTAACCACCCAGTTCATGCCAACGACACAAAGATTCATTTATATTTATAAGTTTATTAAATAAAAATGTCCAAATAAGAAGAAATCGTAAGGTCAAGAATATTTATTTAATTATTTGCAAAGCCAAACATTTGTTTTTTAAAGACTATATCTTTGTTAAAATGAGATATAATTGGCTAATATTTAGCATGCCCGCCATCAGCCTTCACTACTGCTCTGAGGCGACCGGGCATCGACGAAATTAATTTGTTTACATCGTAATAATCAGGAATTCTTTTCCACTCTTCACTAATACACTTTATCAAGGCAGGCTTAGAAGTAGGGCGGCGTTTTGCTACCTTTTTCTTAAGTAATGCCCACAAATTTTCGATAGGATTGAGATCCGGACTCTGGGCGGGCGTGTCAATAACTTTTCTGCAGTTATAAAGTGTCCAGGAGCGGCAGACATGGGATTTGTGGTCCGGATTATTGGTCCAGACCAGCTTGTACTTGAGTTTACTGCTGTTTTCGGGATCAACGAAGCCAAAATGTTGGGCGCTTCTGGTCAATTCATTTTGTAAAATGTCTAAATAGAATTCCTTGGTCATTGTATCGTTAAATATACGCAGCTCTCCAACGCCTTTGGATGATATACAACCCCACACCATAACTGAAAGTATCCCAATTTTGACTTTTGGCACAATATTGTTCGCCTGGTGGGCTGTATTTGCTCCGACGTGATAATATATCATTATTTTGGTCTCGCCACAAAAAATAACGTCCTTCCAGTACTCCGGAGATTTTATAGATTTCAATAATCCAAATCTCAAACGGTTTTCAGTATCGACATCAGTCAGGAAGGGTTTCGTTCTTGCTCCATGTGGCAAATACTTGTGGCGATCTTTTACCTTTCGAACTGTCTCATGGCTTACAGTTTTAATATCACTTGCTATTTTTCGAAGGCTTATTTGCGGTTTATTATACCCTTGCAGAGGGTATTATAATTTTGGTCAAAAGTGTGCAACGCAGTGAAGGAGACATCTCCGACCCTATAAAGTATATATATTCTTGATCAGGATCACCTCCTGAGTTGATATAGCCATGTCCGTCTGTCCGTCTGTCCGTCTGTCCGTCTGTCCGTCTGTCCGTCTGTCCGTCTGTCCGTCTGTCTGTCCGTCTGTCTGTCCGTCTGTCTGTTTCTACGCGAACTAGTCTCTCAGTTTTAAAGCTATCGAATTGAAACTTTGCACACACCCTTCTTTCCTTTGCACGCAGTATATAAGTCGGAACGGCCGGGATCGGCCGACTATATCCTATAGCTGCCATATAACTGAACGATAGGAAATGCCATAACTCTGCTGTTTGTAAAGTTAGGAAGTTGGGATTTTCTATGGCTTTTTTATTTGGCCAATCAATTCGACCTACCAAATTTCATAAGAATCGGCCGACTATATCCTATAGCTCCCATATAACGATAGGAAATAGCATAACTTTGGTGTTTTTAGAGTTAGGAAGTTGGGATTTTCTATGGGTTTTATATTTGGCCAATCAATCCGACCTACCAAATTTTATAGGGATCGGCCGACTATATCCTATAGCTGCCATATAACTGAACGATTGAAAATGCCATAACTTTGGTGTTTTTAAAGTTAGATAGTTGGGATTTTTTATGAGTGTTAAGAATGCATCATATGAATAATTTTGGAGAATATTATTTACAGAATATTCTGCAAGGGTATATCAACTTCGGCTCCGCCCGAAGTTAGCTTTCCTTTCTTGTTTTTAATTGTTTTTAATAATTTTGCACAGTCTCGTCGAGAAAGTTTTTCGGGCCTGCCATCTGAGCTATGTAATTCCAGCCTGCATTCTTTTTTCGCGCGGTTTATAATATTGTAAACGGTTCTGAGTTTAATATTATAAATATTAGACAACTCTTTTGCTGTTTTTCCTTTCGAGAAATTATAATAAACTAACTGAATGAAGTTATCGTCAGTGCGTTTTCCAGGCATTGCCAAAAGTTAAAAAAAATCGACTTGATTGCAAGAAATTTAGACCGCGAATGAGCTTCTTTCGTTTCTTTTCGTTTGTTAGTATGTGGCGTCAACGCGTCAATGCGTCATGTAGATGAGGATCGCGGATAATTTTTTGCTCCCACCTGAGTCGTCACAGAAAGTTCTCTTAGTTGAATTTAGATCCCTCGAACTCACAAATTTGTAATTACTATAAACATTTTTTTTCTCATAACTGACCTAACCTAATACAAATATGAGTGTTTGTTTGGCTAAAATTTACCCGATCGGCAAAGATTTTTGAACATATATATATATCCCTAAAGATTATAAAATGAAAGACCGATTTTTAAGGGGATACGGCCACAGCCCAAACCGTAAGAGCAAGAGCAGCCAAATTTTTTCACAGTATTCCATTGGGGGCGTGGGCGCCCACTAAGATCCGATATGTCCCCCCAGTGGCCCCAAACAGCTCCAACATCCATTATTCTGAGCAAAAAAAAGTTGATGTATTTAAGCTTAACTTCTGAACTGGTTGGAATTTCGATATTTGGTCTTTTCCGAATTTTAGGTTTTGAAAAGGCCTAATTAGAAATCTAAAAGAAATTTTGATATCCCCCATAATTTGGGGGCTACATTTAAAATTAACTTTTCGATTTAAAAAATCTAAACCGCTGCTCCGATCAAGATGATTTTTCGCTCAATAGTTATTCTATGGCCCAAATGCTTAAGTTTAATTTTTCAAGTTTTTAACATTTTTTTAAGTATTTTTAACGAATTTATTTAGATTTTCTAAGTCATTGCGTTGTATTTTGCGGGAGCCTGTCGAGAGAACGAAACCCAGAAGCCAAGAGAGCGACGGCCGAGAGAGCAACAGCCAAGAAAACTGATGAGGGGTGGGGTAGTGCTGCAGGGAAAGGGGAGGGGAAAAAGGCAATTTAAGTTAAATTTGTTTAGGATTTTAAAAACTTAAACTGCTGCTCCGATCAATATGATTTTCGATCAATAGTCAGTCCTGTGGATCAAATGCTTAGGTTTTATTTTTCATTTTGTAGCAGAAGTAAGAGCCTTATTTAATTTCCACCATGGAAGAAAATAGAAAATTACTACAAATTCTGTAAGCAAAGCCAAAATGTTTCCAAGTTAAATATTAATCTTAAGATTCGAACTTTTGACCAAATACGTATGTACATATGTATATTTGGATATGTTTTGATTTGCTTATATGTACAATACATGTACATACATACAATGTGTGTGTATGTTTCTATTCGAAAGTAGATAATGTGCTTAAATACAAATAAAATGATTTATTATACCCGTTTATCGATCAAATGTGGAATCTGAAAATAATACGTTACTTTGCTGTTTTTGTATTGGATGCCAATCTTTTACTGTGTGTACAAAGGTTTTCGTTTCATTCAAAACAAGAAATTTAAAAACAGCAAATTTCAATTTACAAACAAGTATACATATTTGTGCGCAAATTAAAATTGCATTGATAACATTGTAACTGATAAAAAGTATACAAGCTCACGACTTTTATTTCATTTATTATATAGCTCTGCCAGTATCCTTCTGATTCTCTCTCTTGAAGGATCTTCTACAAAGGTTGTTTACACAAAGGTTTTCAAAAAAACGCGCAAATAAGAAATAAGAAAGTCTTGACAACCATACTCAAAACTAATTTTAAGCGAACGAAGTCGCGCCGGGTACAGCTAGTATATATATATATTGCGTATAACCGTGCAGTTAGTACGGTCAAATGGAGTAAAACGATTATATTAATAATGGTTAAAACCATGTTATACGAACAATTTTAAAATAAATATTTTATGGGTAAGCTGGGCACGCTAAGTCGACTAAAATCGCATTTTTTAAATTGGAAAGGCTTAATAGTTTGCCCATCAGGTTTGATCACTTTTGCCCACCAATTAGTTTATTTTGCTCACCTCCAATTTAAAAAATATGGAATCATTTTAAAAATTCAAAAGTATAAAAGTTGACTTTACCCAAACATTTTTTTAATAACAAGATTTGTAGGATTTGTAGATTTTCTTAAAAAATTATATTTTAAAAGGTGGCCAAACGTTTTTTCCCCCTGCAGATAGTATAATAAATTTAGACAAAAGTTTGCAACGCAGTGAAGGAGACTTTTCCGACTCTATAAAGTATATACAAGTATATTCTTGATCAGCAAACTGGTCCCTCATTTTTAAAATATTTTCCCAAAAGATGTCTTTCTGTTGCAGGTAGTATATTATATAAGTCGGAGCGTGCAAAGCTCACATATATAGGAGCAATTAGAAACAAGGTATAACTTTTTTTTAAAATTTTTTTCTTCGGGATTTGGTAATATTAAATATTATAGAATTACGCTTTTAATTAAAGATAAATCGAAAACTTATATCACATAGCTCCCATAGGAAAAATTAAAAGAAATAAAAACAAGAAAGGAAAGCTAACTTCGGGCGGAGCCGAAGTTTATATACCCTTGCAGAATATTTTGAAGGTATATTCTCCAAAATTATTCATATGATGCATTCTTAATACTCCTAAAAATTCCAACTTCCTAACTTTAAAAACACCGAAGTTATGGCATTTCCGATCGTTCAGTTATATGACACTGCTTATATACTGCAAAATGCAGCACAAAATCGACATACCTTCATTTGTTTAGTTATATAGGCATATAAATCCAAGTGTAGTCGTTTTGTAAGAACTGCAAGGGTATATAAACTTCGGCCTGCCGAAAGTGATTTTCTTGTGATTCAAAAAACAACTTTATAGATAAATTGATTTAAAATTGATTGATAGTTTTCCTACATTAAGGACAATTGCGAAACAACCAGGTCAAATATGTTGAATTTTTTATTTTATCTAAAAATACAATTTTAAACCATTTTGCATTTTTGGTCATTCGTAACTTAGGAATTAGTCCACTATTAGCCAGTGGCAGCGTTTTCAAACTTGATCTGCACATATTAAGACTTTTGCAAAAGATTCAAGTCCTAACTTTTAATCTAAGCCCGCAATCGGAAAAAAATAGACGGACAGAAGGACATGGAAGGAATATAGAGCTGTGTTCGCCGAAATAAGAGTGCGACAGAAGAACATCCAAAAAAAGGTTTTTTGGAATATTCATTTTTGTGAGCTGATCTATTGAATATTGTTTTTGTAAAATGGAACACAGAGATAAGAAATAAGCAAAAGTTTTGTTAATTTTGCTCTATTTTTGTATTATCTTTATATTTTTTCACACGTGCAAATCGTTTTGTCTTTTCACCGAAATAGCAGTTTGTGATTTTGTTTCGCGAAAAGTGTAATTTTGTGAAAAGGGAGTTTAAGTTCGTTAATATAGTTAATACAACAAAACACTTCTACGTAAAAAATTTAATTTTAGTGGGTAGAGGACCTCACTGCTCCAAGCGAGAAAGGGAAGAACTTAGAAAGGAGCTCAACACATATAAAGAAATTTAAAGCCTTTTGAAATGTTCTGCCAAGATGGTTTCTAATGTCATAAAATATGAACCGAAGCCCGAAAAACGAGGTAGGATTCGCGAAACCACATTATTAGAGGACCGACGCAAAGTACGCTTCAGCAAAGCTTCATCCTCTGGGGATATAAAAGCGGAGATTGTCTTGATGGGACCACGGAAGGTGCCATTACTTGGTAAAAGGCGTATAAAAACCAGGTTGAAGTTCTCCAAAATCCAATTGAACTGGCTACTATCCAAATGGCGTAATGTCCCTTGAACAGATGAGTCTAGACTGGTTTTATTTAGTGGAAAGGGATAAAGACAAAATGTCCATCGACCTCCAAATACAAAGTACCACCCAAACCATACGCTGAATAGCCAATAAAGGCTTTTCAACAAAATATTAGATCATAGAAAAATTTCAGTAGGAATAGTTAATTTAAAAGTTTGAAATTTATTATATTTTTTTTTATTGCATACATTGACTGCTATTTTAATGAACTGCATAATATATATCTTTTTTTTGTTATTAGCTACACTGACGAGCAAAACTGTAACACGAGTTCAATACTCTGACTTGAAAGGTCTGTAATCTTATGTTTTAATTTATGCATGCTAAAAAGCTTAGTCTTGTTTTGTTGGTATGCTCATACACTACGTACATATTGTGGACGAAAGAAGAACACTTGTTTAGATGTTAATTGTCTTTTATCTTTTCTTTATTTAATGTCCTCTCGTTCACGTTTCGCTTTAGACTGACTCTACTCCGTGATCGCAGCTTTCAAAACCACCCTGTTCTCTTGTTCTCTCTCATCTCCTTTTCCAGAGAGTAAGATAGCTATATGTGTTCTAACAGATTGGTTAACATGTATAAAAGAGACAACTATCTTATGCATTCTAACGGAACTTAAAAGTAAACAACAACAATATTACCGACATGTGTATATTAATGCGTAATTCGTGTATATTAATGCGTAATTCTAATATAGCCTGCTATAATATGTAGAAAATTGCTAAAAAAAAAAAAAAAAAAAAAATGAATTTTTTAGTAGAAAGACCCTATTCCAGATGACTTCTGGAAAATCTTTTTGTAAAATGCTCAAATATTGTTCTTTTCGCATTATTCCATCGATTAATACAACCTGTTTGACGCTGATTACTTGGTGACTGGATTGTGGGATCTCTAATGCGATGGAATAATAACCAGAAGTCATCTGGAATACGGGTCTTCCTATTGAAAAATTCATTTCTTAGCAAGACAACAACCCTTTTGGTAAAAAATTGGACTTTAAAACAAAAATGTCAGTCCATGAAATGGCCACCACAATTTTCGGATATGAATCCTATGAATCAATCGCAATTGGCTAAATATGCAGTTCCTCCAAGTGAAATAAAGGAGCTGTGGCTGATGACAAAGGACATATGGTATGCTATTCCCCTCGAATTGGTGCAACGCCACACCCAAAGTATGCCAAATCGAGTAGGAGAACCTATAAAATTAAAAGGGCTGTGGACACATGATTAAAAAAATTTTAATAAAAATATTTGGCTACAAAATGTTTGCAGTGCAAAACTGTAACATTTGACTTATTTTACAGTTTGCTCCAGCATTATTTACTCTATTATTAAATGGTTAAAAATTCTAGAAACGTAGTGTATGAACATATCTAAAAACGAGAAAAGAAAGCTAACCTCGGGCGGAGCCGAAGTTGATATACCCTTGCAGAATATTTTGTTAATTATATTGGTTAGAAAAAAAAAAATCAATAAAAAATCCCAAGTTCCTAACTTTAAGAAAACCAAAGTTATGGCATTTCCGATCGTTCAGTTATATGGCAGCTATATGATATAGTCGCAATAGAAAGACAACTTTTGGGAAAGTTTCAAGCAGATAGCTTTAAAACTGAGGGACTAGTTTGCGTAGAAACGGACAGACGGTCGGACAGACGGATATGGCTAGATCGACTCTCCTGGTGATGCTGATCAAGAATATATATACTTTATAGGGTCGAAAATGTCTCCTTCACTGCGTTGCAAACTTGTGACTGAAATTATAATACCCTCTACAAGGGTATAACAAGAAAAGAAAGCGAAGCCGAAGTTGAAATACCCTTGCAGAATATTCTGTAAATTATATTCTCCAAGATTATTCATATGATGCATTCTTAACACTCATAAAAAATCCCAACTTCCTAACTTTAAAAACACCAAAGCTATGACATTCCCAATCATTCAATTATATGGCAGCTCTAGGATATAGTCGGCCGATCCTTATGAAATTTGGTAGGTCGGATTAATTGGCCAAATATAAAACCCATAGAAAATCCCAACTTTCTAACTTAACAAACAACAAAGTTATGACATTTCCGATCAATCAGTTATATGGCAGCTATAGGATATAGTCGGCCGATCCCGGCCGTTCCGGCAAAGGAAAGAAGGGTGCGAGCAAAGTTTCAATTCGATATCTTTAAAACTGAGAGACTAGTTCGCGTAGAAACAGACAGATGGACAGACGAACATGCTTATATCAACTCAGGAGGTGATCCTGATCAAGAATATATATACTTTATAGGGTCGGAGATGTCTCCTTCACAGCGTTGCATACTTTTGACCAAAATTATAATACCCTCTGCATGGGTATACAAATAATATTTAATAAATCTATTTCTCAAAAGTTGACATTACCATTAATGAAAAGTTCAAAGTCACTTTCAATCACTTGTATGACAGCTATAGGATATAGTCGGCCGATCCCGGCCGTTCCGACTTATATACTGCGTGCAAAAAAACGAAGGGTGCGTGCAAAGTTTCAATTCGATATCTTTAAAACTGAGAGACTAGTTCGCGTAGAAACAGACAGACGAACAGACAGACGGACATGCTTATATCAACTCAGGACGTGACCCTGATCAAGAATATATATTCTTTATAGGGTCGGAGATGTCTCTTTCACTGCGTTGCACGCTTTTGACCAAAATTATAATACCCTCTGCATGGGTATACAAATAATATTTAATAAATCTATTTCTCAAAAGTTGACATTACCATTAATGAAAAGTTCAAAGTCACTTTTAATCTCTTGTATGACAGCTATAGGATATAGTCGGCCGATCCCGGCCGTTCCGACTTATATACTGCGTGCAAAAAAACGAAGGGTGCGTGCAAAGTTTCAATTCGATATCTTTAAAACTGAGAGACTAGTTCGCGTAGAAACAGACAGACGAACAGACAGACGGACATGCTTATATCAACTCAGGACGTGACCCTGATCAAGAATATATATACTTTATAGGGTCGGAGATGTCTCTTTCACTGCGTTGCACGCTCATAGAAATCAGTGGCTTTTTCAAAGATATTCATTTCTAACATATTGAATTTGTTAATGTAAATTAAGAAGTTAAAAAGGGCTATCAAGAAAGCGAGGGGTTTCATTGAACCAAACTTTGACAAGCTAAACGTTGCAATGGCAATTTCCCCCATGTTGCTGTTGCTGTTGCTGTCTGTTTATTATTTGACTTAGCAGCAGTAATGACAATATTGGAAAGCATCTATAGTCATCCACTAACCACCCAGTTCATGCCAACGACACAAAGATTCATTTATATTTATAAGTTTATTAAATAAAAATGTCCAAATAAGAAGAAATCGTAAGGTCAAGAATATTTATTTAATTATTTGCAAAGCCAAACATTTGTTTTTTAAAGACTATATCTTTGTTAAAATGAGATATAATTGGCTAATATTTAGCATGCCCGCCATCAGCCTTCACTACTGCTCTGAGGCGACCGGGCATCGACGAAATTAATTTGTTTACATCGTAATAATCAGGAATTCTTTTCCACTCTTCACTAATACACTTTATCAAGGCAGGCTTAGAAGTAGGGCGGCGTTTTGTTACCTTTTTCTTAAGTAATGCCCACAAATTTTCGATAGGATTGAGATCCGGACTCTGGGCGGGCGTGTCAATAACTTTTCTGCAGTTATAAAGTGTCCAGGAGCGGCAGACATGGGATTTGTGGTCCGGATTATTGGTCCAGACCAGCTTGTACTTGAGTTTACTGCTGTTTTCGGGATCAACGAAGCCAAAATGTTGGGCGCTTCTGGTCAATTCATTTTGTAAAATGTCTAAATAGAATTCCTTGGTCATTGTATCGTTAAATATACGCAGCTCTCCAACGCCTTTGGATGATATACAACCCCACACCATAACTGAAAGTATCCCAATTTTGACTTTTGGCACAATATTGTTCGCCTGGTGGGCTGTATTTGCTCCGACGTGATAATATATCATTATTTTGGTCTTGCCACAAAAAATAACGTCCTTCCAGTACGCCGGAGATTTTATAGATTTCAATAATCCAAATCTCAAACGGTTTTCAGTATCGACATCAGTCAGGAAGGGTTTCGTTCTTGCTCCATGTGGCAAATACTTGTGGCGATCTTTTACCTTTCGAACTGTCTCATGGCTTACAGTTTTAATATCACTTGCTATTTTTCGAAGGCTTATTTGCGGTTTATTATACCCGTTACTCGTAGAGTAAAAGGGTATATTGTATTCGTGCAAAAGTATGTAACAGGTAGAAGGAAGCGTTTCCGACCCTATAAAGTATATATATTCTTGATCAGGGTCACTAGCCGAGTCGATATAGCCATGTCCGTCTGTCCGTCTGTCCGTCTGTCCGTCTGTCCGTCTGTCTGTCCGTATGAACGCTGAGATCTCGGAAACTATAAAAGCTAGAAGATTGGCATTTTGCATGCAGATTCTAGGAGTTCCTACGCAGCGCAAGTTTGTTTCAAAAAGGTGCCACGCCCCCTTTAACGCCCACAATCGCTTATATACGATTTTAAAAATTTAAATATTTCGGAAAAGTAAAAATGCAGTTTTATTGTGTTTATCAATACCTATCGAAATGTAGAAGAAATTTTTCAAATCGGACCATTCGTTAAAAAGTTATGCGTGATCAAAGTTTCTATCTCCATCTCCCTCGCACTCCCTTTACCTGAGTAACGGGTATCTGATAGTCGGGGCACCCGACTATAGCGTTCTCTCTTGTTTTTAATTGTTTTTAATAATTTTGCACAGTCTCGTCGAGAAAGTTTTTCGGGCCTGCCATCTGAGCTATGTAATTCCAGCCTGCATTCTTTTTTCGCGCGGTTTATAATATTGTAAACGGTTCTGAGTTTAATATTATAAATATTAGACAACTCTTTTGCTGTTTTTCCTTTCGAGAAATTATAATAAACTAACTGAATCAAGTTATCGTCAGTGCGTTTTCCAGGCATTGCCAAAAGTTAAAAAAAATCGACTTGATTGCAAGAAATTTAGACCGCGAATGAGCTTCTTTCGTTTCTTTTCGTTTGTTAGTATGTGGCGTCAACGCGTCAATGCGTCATGTAGATGAGGATCGTGAATAATTTTTTTTTTCCCACCTGACCCATCACAGAAAGTTCTCTTGGTTGAATTTAGATCCCTCGAACTCACAAATTTTTAATTACTATAAACATGTATTAGGATAATTTGTATATTAACCTTTTTTTTCTCATAGCTTTAACTGACCTAACCTAATACAAATGTGAGTGTTTGTTTGGCTAAAATTTACCCGATCGGCAAAGATTTTTGAATATATATATATACACTAGCAGGGTGCCCGCAGCTTCGCTTGCGGTGGATAACAAGAATATCCTACTTTTCTTATGTGATAGGTTTGCAGTAGAACTATGTAATTTTGCATTTTAGATGTTACTTTAAACATATTTTTAGTTTTGGCTGAAACTTTAGTTAACCCTCATTAATAATATTATTGCTCACATACACCATAATACCAAAAAATTTTAATACTCAGTTTAGAAGTGCCATTTTTCGACGTTTGAACAGATTTTAGGATAAATTGTAATTTGAGAAGGGGTCCTAAAACTAGTAAAAAGCTTTAAATCTAAGCGGTCTAATTTTTTGAACATTTATAATGTCTTAAACTATTTTTGGCGATTTGGATTCGATTGGTTAAACGGTTTAGCGTCCAGAATTTTTGAAAGGAAAATTGACATTTTTTCCAATGGGAAGCGATGTGGCCCCAATAAATCTTAGCAAATCATTTTAAAGTTATTAGAAAGTAATAAAAATGCATATTAATATTGTTAACCAGTGGTTTTGGCTGTGCGTTGATTCTCAGTTTTCTTACTGATAGCTTTATATATAGAGATAGATCCCTTGGTTGATCGAATACGTGTGTGTATTTCAGTGTGGGCTTTTGCATATGTATATTTCATTCTTTTGAGTGTATTTGTTTTTGAACATATTCAAGAAATTATTATTTGGTATTGGGTTTGCGAAAATATAGTTATACCAACTTTATTTATTATACCCTTGCAGAGGGAATTATAATTTTGGTCAAAAGTGTGCAACGCAGTGAATGAGACATCTCCGACCCTATAAAGTATATATATTCTTGATCAGGATCACCTCCTGAGTTGATATAAGCAACTGTCTGTTTCTACGCGAACTAGTCTCTCAGTTTTAAAGATATCGAATTGAAACTTTGCACGCACCTTCTTTTCTTTGCCGGATCGGCCGACTATATCCTATAGCTGCTATATAAGTGATTGATCGGAAATGTCATAACTTTGGTGTTTGTTAAGTTAGAAAGTTGGGATTCCATTGCACGCAGTTTATATGTCGGAACTGATTGATCGGAAATGCCATAACTTTGGTGTTTGTTAAGTTAGGAAGTTGGGATTTTCTATGGGTTTTATATTTAGCGAATTTATCCGACCTGACAAACTTCATAAGAATCGGCCGAAGTTAGCTTTACTTTCTGTTTATACCCGTTACTCGTACTTGTATTCGTGAAAAAGTATGTAACAGGTAGAAGGAAGCGTTTCCGACCCTATAAAGTATATATATTCTTGTTAAGGATCACTAGCCGAGTCGATCTAGCCATGTCCGTCTGTCCTGTCTGTCCGTCTGTCTGTCCGTCTGTCTGTCTGTCCGTATGAACGCTGAGATCTCGGAAACTATAAAAGCTAGAAGATTGGCATTTTGCATGTAGATTTTAGGAGTTCCTACGCAGCGCAAGATTGTTTCAAAATGGTGCCACGCCCCTCTGACGCCCACAAGCCACAAGCTGGGCTGCCACAGATTTGATGCTATTATGAAAATTTTAATTGATATGTATTTGTTTCGTCAATACCTATCGATTGACCTAATAAAAGTTTGCCACGCCCACTCTAACGCCCAAAAACCCATTAAACGCTTAAGCCTGGCTAGCGCCTACATTTCCGCAATACAATAGCGCCATCTAACGGATGACTTTGGAACAGCTGGCGGCAAAAAACATATAAGAAGGCATATTTATATTAAGTTGTTTAGCTGAGTAATGGGTATCTAATAGTCGAGGCACTCGACTATAGCGTTCTCTCTTGTTTTTTTTTATTTTGTACTGTTTGTCAACCCACCTGATGGACAGTAAGACCGTAGCTTACTCAGTCCTGACGAAGTTTTAAAAATTAGTTCACACTGGGAAGATTCAAGTTATTTCGCTGGCGAACTTGTTTTTCGTTCTGAGTACTAGGCTTTAACCCGCGTAAGTGCAACTACGCTATTGCTAACCCTAATTTTGTTTACGGGACACCGAAGGAAATATATATTTTTAATAATTTTTTAATAATTTTTCCCCACCAAAACGTTTAGTTCTTCGTAAAAAAATAACCATTTTAACGTTGCCTACTTTTTGTTTGTCTTTTATTTACATTTTTATAGGTGGCTTCAAAATTTTCTAACGATTAAGATGGAAAAAAATTTAGTTTTGGAAAATGAATTAACACAATTTAAATTCCATGAGATCTAGTCTGTATTTAATATTCCCTGCAAATTTAGCGAGTGTGCACAGTATAACCTTCTTCTTTCCCGATCTCTTTTTTTTGAACCGTTAGAAAGCCAAAGTAACTCACCTCTTGCTCGCACCTTTAGTGGCGCTCGCTTGCCGTCCCACTCGCTCTCACTGCGCTGCGAGCGATGGTCCGCTGCAACTGCAACAACAACAACTGCAACTGCAACGGGAACTGCAACTGGGTGGGCAGCAACAGGAACCACGAGAAGAGTGGCCAGCGGAGGGCACGTAATTCCGTTGGCCGCCCATCTGCCGACCTTTAATTACGGGTTTCGGTAATTTTGTTTTTGTTGTTTTTTTGGGCCCCGCTCTTATTTTGTTGTTGCTTCGCCACTTTGTGGTGGGATTTGTTGTTTTTGCCGATCGTTTTCACTCGAAATTTGTGCGGCGCCTAAATTTATGTTTGTTTGAGGGGTAGGGGAAAAACAAAAACATAAACATTTTATACACATTTCGTCACAAATTGAGGGGCGCAGACACGCACACTCCCAAGCACACACGGTGTATCAACAAAAGAAAAGCCTCTCTCTGTATCGCCCAAGCACACACAAAAGCTAATTTCTCTGAATTTTCGTTAATGATTTTTTTGGTTTTTGCCACCGATGTGACTATGTTGAAGTTATGTTACAAGAAAACGAAAAAACAATTACGACCCTCCCCCTCTCACGAACACTCACGCACAGACACACACACACCTTACACTCCGCAGGCACACACACTTGGCGTGCAAAAACATGATGCAAACTTTTCTTATTGGACACCAATTATGATTTCCCTCTGAAATCGATCCCTTCGCGCCAATGTAGACATTGTATTCTGACGCGCGCTGAGCTCTTTCAACAAACAAATCACAAGAAAAAAATAAATAACCCAACACACATTACATTATTAATACATATGTATGTTGGAGGTGGCAAATCAGCGATTGTCGCTTTGTGGCAAAGTTTGCCATTTCTATCGGTTCTCCCTTTATTGTATCGATACTTATCCGCGTCACCCTCCACACTAAGCGAGTTCATGCCCCCTAAGTTATTAAGCTTCCGCACCAGGGCTAGGTTGTTGTCCACGCTTGTTGAACACCTTGGGGCAGGGCTGCCAGACTGTCGCAAATAGTTTAACAGATTTGCAATGTAATGTTATGCTTCACGAATATAATAAACTAAATGAATATATAAGTTTTATGTAATATGTATGCATGTATTATTTTCCATTTATTCTGAACATAATAAAAAAAAGACCTGCAAACAAGTTGTACCATTTCGATATCGATAGCAGACGTGTTTGATATCGGCATTCGTGAGACTCGATAGGCACCGTACCGGTAGCTATCAGCTCTATTCCGATCCCGCCATATCTATTCTATATTTCCGATCCCATCCCGCCCAAGACATGAACGATCTGAGCCTGCGCGTGGCCGCCTTGAAGCTCTGCGCGCATCCCAAGCGATTCGCGGAGCTGCGGGACGCCTTGGTGCCGCTGCCCAACAGGTGGAATAGCGGTGAGTTTGGTGGCTGGGCATCCTCCAGTGCCACATGTTGATGCGCCCAATCGTTTCAGCCTCCCACGAGTGTGTGCGCCAGTTCGCGGCGGCCAAGAGCAGTGCGGAGCAGGTGCAGGCGGTCAAGGAGATCTTCTACAGCGATCAGCAGGAGCACGGGGAACCAGCCCGCTTTCTGGCGGACCTGCTCCTGGCCAGCCCACTGAAGCACGCCGTGCGCAACCAGCTGACCAAGTACGGTGAGCCCTCGGCTACGCCAACGCCGCCCTGCATACATATCCCAATAAACCCCCTTCAGACTATTCTCGGACAATGGCCTGGCCAAACAGGATCCGGCGAGACTGCATGGGCACTCTAAGGACCTGCTGCTGGAGGCACTGCAGCAGTCGCTCGGCGCCATGGCCACCAGTCTTGGGGGGACTGCGTCGCCAGTGAGCCACGACCACGCCAACGACGTCTTCGTGTCCGCCAACGCCTGTCTGCAGAACTTCCCCTTCGGGCGGGAGGCCCTGGGGCGCCAGGTGCTCCTCTTCGCGCCGCTCCTGACCGCCGCCCTGCAGCGCTACTGGGCGGACATCAGGTGGGTTCCTAGTTTGTTGTCATGCGCTTAGAGGCTTACATAGTTTCACATCTCCAGAGATTGTTGGGCAATGACTGAATATTCTCCTATATTTAACCGCAAAGAAGCCTCTCGCACAGGCTTTTTGAGTGATCTTCAAGCCCATGGAAGCCACATGCTGTAAAGAATCCACTGATCACAAGGGTTTTTTAGTGATATCAAAACTCATATATTAAAACGGAATTTCGCCCAACTCCAACTGAACGAATCCCTCTTCTAAACAGTGATCCTTCGCTGGAACTCTCGCCAACACGTCGCAACGAGCTCTACCTGTACGTGCAGAACGCGTTGAGATTCCTGGTCAGCCTGCTGTCCGAGTGGAGCGAGCAGTTGCGCCTGGGCGATGGCCGCCAGTTGCTGGGCTCGGCAGATGCGGTGGCCCGGGAGGTGGCTTGCCACGTGGACACGCCGTGGGACGTACGCTCCATCGCCGGGTTGCTGATCGGCCACCTGGCGCGCTTCTCCGGCGTGTTTGGGGAGTACATCGCAGACTGCTCGAGTGCCCGGACGGAGCAGGATCTTCCTGTCCAGACGGCGGCCCTGCTTGTCCTGCGGCGCTCGGATTACGCGGAGCACGCCCCGCAGGCCCTGGCCGTTCTGAAGATGATCGTTACCGTCGGCGAGCGGGAGAACAGCGTTAGCAACCTGCTCGTCTTCCTGTCCAAGCACCTGTTCATCTACTCCAAGTCGCTGGGCGACATGCAATCCTTCCTGCCCGCCCACCAGGAGCTCGTTTACCAGCAGATCCTCGCGGAGCTGCAAGTGTTCGCCCTGCAGAACATTTCCAGCGGCACGGATTCCGTGCGCCACATGAGCAGCGCGCTCCTCCGCCAGGTGCTGCAGCACGCCAAGGCCACCGGCCGGGAGGAGCTCTTCCAAGTGGTCTACCGCCAATTCGAAGGGCGCTCCGCGTCCCTCAATGCCAGCTGCCTGGCGCTGGAGCAGCTTGTCGCGGTCTCGGGAGTCAGCCAGGCCATCGCCAACTGCCCTTCGCTCTTTGGAGTCGTTTTCCCGCGCTTCCTGGGCTGTGAGGACAGTGTGGATGCCCTGTTCAAAGGCGAGTATTCTATAAATTCAGCAAAAAAAACCCATAGAACATTTTACTAGGAGAGTAGGTCTTCTGGTCTTCTGATTCGGTGGACTTTTTCGCTCATATTTAAAGTAGGGACGCAATTATATTATAATTAAATATTATTGTAAATATTATACAGTAGAATCTCCAAGGTTCTAACAACTTTGGCATGCCCAAGCAAGCTTTTTTCTCTTGTATTCCTATGCTACTGAAAATATGTGAGATGACATTTATTTTGATATTTCAATTTTGTTTTTATTAAATCCGATAAGTATGTGTGTTTTCATAAAGTCTATGTTCACAAATCGGATACGTTTAGGAACCAAAAATAAAGTCTAACCATTTAAAACCTTTTTAAGAATTAAGTTTAGATGAGGTTTTTCTTTTAAAGAAGAGGCTTCCTTGGCGGAGGGCTAGAGTCGCCGCTTTGAATTATTTTTTTTCGATGTTCATTACAAAAAATGGTTAAAAGGTATAATTTTTGAGGTCAGCGAACGGTAATCCTGAACATGAACTTAGCAAATAAAGTGCACTGAAACAAATAGTCTAGTATGTTGAAGATCACATATTCCTATAGGGTAGAAAAGGTTTCTGCTCTGCGTTACAAACAGCTGACACAAAATTGCAGTACCCTCTTTAAGACATAAATGTCATAAAATATGTACATATATGAATTCCTTCAAAATACAATGAATACAACTTCATTATAATAATAATATAATATAATATAATATATATATAATAACATTTTGTATGTCTATATTAAAAGCAGCATACATTTAATAATATTGCTCAGCAAATCATCTCATAATTTGTCAAGTGAACGATTTATGAAGTATGCAGTACTCTAAATTTAAAAGCAAATCTTAAATATTTGAAGTCATTGCAAAGGCTCAATCAAGAGGAACTTAGTGAATACTATCGAAGCCTGTGCGTCCTGAATAAAGGACTAAATTTAATTTAAATTCAATTCCCTGTTCTTTTTGACACAAACATTTGTATTATTCATTACCAACTCTTCCATTTTACCGACGTTCTATCGCATTCTAAACCATCCAATCATCTTTGTAATTCTCATTAGTTATGATGGTGTCAGCCCACCAGACGCAGCCCCTGGATGAGTGGCAGAGCCTGTGGTTCGGGCAACTCCTGGCGGCGACCCAAGTGGCGGACAAGCGGCGGCCGGTCATCGAGCAACTGCTCACGCAGGCGGTGCAACTGGAGCCCCGGACCCTGGCCCACCTGCTCCTGCGGGACGCCCGGCTGCCGCTGAGCAGCAAGCTGTCGGCGATCCTCAGCGTGAGGCAACTCAGCGAGAGGCGGCAGGAGCTGCTCCGGGATCTGAAGCAGGAGGTGGAGCAGGCCCTGCTTGGCCTGGACGACCACACGCGCCTCCTGGCGCTGCGATTCGTGGTGGAGACGCCGCGACCCAGCGATCATTTGACCAAGGCCGAGGCGGAGGCCATCGGCCTCTATCTGCGCCACAACGCCAACAATCCGAGTGCCCATCTTCGCCAGCTGGGCTACGGACTGCTGCAGAAAGCCCTGCGGAGGATCCACCTCGGCCTCGCCGAGCACCAGAAGCGGCCCACGCCGGCGGGCGAGGAGCTGCTCAGCCTACTGACCCGCCTCACCGGCGATCTCTCGCGGAATCTATTTCCGACAGCGAACTATGGACGGCGGTGGCTGTCGCTGCACTTGCTCCGCGACTGCGTGGAGCTGGGCCGGAAGTTGCAGCTGCGGATCAGCGAGGAGCTGCTGCCGTCGGAGGCTCTGCCCAATTTGGAGCACTGCCTGGGCGACAGCTACGAGCAGAACAAGGTGCTGGCAGCCCAGCTGCTGGAGTCCCTCCAGTCCTGCTCCCGTTTCGACGCGGACGAGATGGTCGAGCTGCTGCTCTCGCTGCGACCACCCGACTCCGCCACCGGAGCCTTCCAGTTGCAGGTCTACTGCAGGGCCAAGGCGGTGGACACCGACCTGCCCGTGAAAGTGGAAGCCGAGGCGACCCTCGAGCCAAGGACCTTCAGAGCGCTGCACTGGTGCCTGGACCACCTGAGAGAGGGACTGAGCCTCGCCCAACGAGATCTGGCCGAGGCGGCCAAGCTGAACCCCCTGTACGGCCTGCTCTTTGCCAGCCGGCACCTGCTGCAGCAACTAGATCTGGAGCAACTGGCAAAGGAGTCGGCCTGGAGGCAGTACGTCCAGGAACTGGTCACCACCTGCCTGGCAGTTAGCCGCGTGGTGCTGCCTGTGGTCAGCAGCGCCTCGCCCGAGGGCCACCTGCCCGCCACCCGCGACCAGGAGACAGATCAGCCCCTGACCAACGTGCTCAGCCGTCGGCTGCCCAGCGAGGCGCTGCAGCAGGTGCGCACCACGCCCCAGATGGTGCTCCTCTGCGCCTGGCGCAGCATCAAGGAGGTCTGCCTGATCCTGGGCGAGTTGGTTCAACGGGCGCCACTGGAGGAAGAGCAGCTGCAGCAGCAGCAGCAGCAGGGGGACTTCCTGCTCAGCGGTGGCCAGCTGGAGGCCATTGGGGAGCACTTCCTGCATCTGCTGGCCGAGACCAAGCATCGCGGCGCCTTCGAGCAGGCCTACGTGGGATTCACGATGCTGTGCCGCCGCTTCTGGCACAGCAATGCAGTGCGTCTCAACCAGCTGCCCGGCCAGTGGGTGAGCGAGGCCATGGCAATGGTCAGCGGGCAGGAGGTGCGCCGGGGAGCCCGTCTCTGCTCCACCCGCCGCAGTGCGGGCATGCCCTTCATGCTGCAGGCGCTGATCTGCACGGAACTCAAGCTGGGCACCCATGCCACCCTCCACCGCTGCATGCTGCAGTTGCTCGAGGTGTGCGAGCGGCGGACCGCGGGACCGGCGGGTATCACCGCGCGCAGCCACGCCCTCAACATCTTGCGCGCCCTCTTCCGCTGCAGCGAGCTGGCCGAGCTGGTCACCGAGTTCATGGCCCGCGGCATCCAGTGCGCCCTCGAGGGCCTGCTCCTCGCCGAGGAGTGGGCGGAGCGCAACTGCGCCACCCTGCTGCTCGCCGCGCTGGTCGTCCGCGTGTTCGGTGTGGAGCGGGCTCGCCTGGAGACCGGGGAGCTGCACGTGCGCAACCGGATGACGGGACGCATATTCTTCACGCGGTACCCGCAGCTCTTTGACTACTTCCACGGCGCACTGCAGCGGGAGGCGGCTCAGATGGACTCGAACGAGCGGGGCAGCGGATACGGGAGCGGGAAGCGGAGGCAGGCGGTCCAGCTGGAGGCCATGCTGCTCATGCTCAGCCGTCTGTATCCATCTTCGCTGGAGGGAGCCGAGTCAACGCTGAATGTGAGTGGCTTAGGGGGATTTGACTGGCATTCTAACATCTTGTTTGTATCCCGTACAGCTGAGCGAGTTTGTGCCCTTCCTGATAAAGATCTGCCGCTCGCACGATTTGATGACTCGCGAAAGAGCTGCTTTGGTGGTCGCCAACTTTGTCAGCCAGGAGCAGGCGCTGGCCGAGATCAGGCGCATCGTCGTGGAGCTCAAGGCGCTGCAGCTTAGGTTGGAGGTAAGTTGGTTTTCTGGTGTCTTTCAGGTGCTTCTCCAACAAAGCCTCCCACCATCTTTGCAGAACCTAAAGGAATCCCCCACCCTGGACGCAAATCTCGTGCACGGGCAATTGCTCCTTCTGCTCCACCTGCACCGCTTGGTTCGTTGGACGCGTCCTTCGCTGGCGAGAATGCAGCTGCACACCCTCGCATCTCTCGCAGCTCCGATGCTCCAGTGCGACGTGTGTGCGTTCGGCGCGCTGGTGGATGTGATGGTGGCCATCATGGAGGATGCCGTCGAGCCGGGTCTGGTGGACTTCCAGCTCCTGGATGCGATCGCTGCCGTGTACCGACTGGATCATAAGGAGGTATACAGGCGCTGCCAGGGGCTGGGAATCTCGATGCGGTTCTACCAGATCTTTGGCCTGCATCTGCATCGACTGCACGGAATTACCCAAGGAATGGTGCAGCACATGGTCGAGGATCTGGCCGAACCCTTCTGGGCCCTGGACGAGCTCAAGGTGGAGCTATGGCTGTACATCCTGCTGCAGAGGAGCCTGGGTGAGGAGCACCCGCTGGTCAGCGAGCTGGATGTCGAGCACTTCCAGTTTTCGGGCGACATTCGGCGCTACTACAAGACCCTAAGCTCCGAGGAGCGGCAGGAGATCGGCGAGCAGCTGTATCAATCCCGGGCCATTCGCTCCAGCGTTCAGCAGATGACGAGCACCTCGACCACCCGCCACTGGAGCCTTCAGCTCGTCGGCCGCCTGGTCGCTTTGCAACCCCTGCTGAAGGAGCCAGGACTGGAGCTGGATCAGCTGGTCCGCCGCTGCTCAGAGGCGCATTCCAGTCACCAGGAGCCGGGACTGGTACTGGGCCTGAAGCGACTGATCGGGGAGAGGGAATCTCTGGAGCGGGAGCACTGGCTGCCCCTGCTGAACTACGCCCTGCGCCTGGTCGCTCCCGTCCAGCCAGTCTACCTACGTCACCAGGCGGCGGAACTGTGCGAGTTGCTCGTTCGCAGCCGGCCAAAGGATCAAATGGGCTTGGGCACCGCAGACGTGGACGTCGAGGTGGTCGGGCGCTTCGTAAGACTGGTGCTGCTCCTGCTGCTGGACGAGGCCGAGTGGGTGCGGCATGGGGCTGCTCAGCTGGTGTGCAGCGCCAAATTTAGGAGCGAAATTCAGCAGGAGGAGGCGGCCATGTCAAGAGAGATATTGCCCAGTGCCCTGACTCCGGAGTTCCTAAAAGCGATGCTGGGGAATCTGGAACAGCAGGCCGGCAATTCGACCTTTCTGCTTCGTCTCTTCCACCTCATCGCCGAGCCCTTCCTGGCCTCCGAAGCGAAGGATTCCGAGCAGAGCCTTCACGAGGATGGGGATGTGGAGGTGTTCGACAAGCAGGAAATCAACCTCTACTGCGAGCCGCTGCTGGTTCTCTGCGAGTTGGCCGCTGCCTTTCGGACGCAGTTTGGAAAGAGCCAGGAACTGATGGCTGCCATTGAAGCCCTGGGACTTCCCTCGGACTTAGTATCGGGTTAGCTCTGGAATGGAGGCAGGTGCTGGCACCTGGAGCGTGTAATGCAAGAGCATTTGATGTGTGCAAGCTAGTATGTACGGACCTTCTTGAACCACAACCATTCGGCTTCTCAGAAAGAAAAAGTGTCAGTCAAAAATATGTAGTTTAAGAAAGCATTTAAAAAGATTCATAACAAAAAAATTAAATTAAATTGTACTGCGTACGTATTCCTTCCATTACCGTCATGTTTTATGGTAAGGAAAAACTTTGTTTCAAAATATGTTTTTCTTTTGCTTCACTGACAATCTTTACAAACTTGTTAAAATACATAATGTGACTGGTGAATTAGAATTTGTAATAATAAAGTTAAATAAGTTAAAACTCTTAATAATAAAAAAACAAAACAACTACATTTCGATTTCTATGCTTATATTAATAAAAACAATGAAGTTATGTTGATTTTTCAATCATTTCTATGGCAGCTACGTACATACATATATGTATGATCTTGTTGTTACTTGTCGCGAAGGGATATTTTGATGAAAATAAAATAATTGAAATAGAAAAACAGCAAAATATTTTTTTTTATTATTATTTTTTTAATTGTTCTATTTTCCTATTTAAAGCCATAATTCAATAGTATTGAAATATTACCAAATCTTTAAAACTTAGGCACTAGTTTGCGTAGAAACGGACGGACGGATGGATAAGCGGACTTGCCTAGATCGACTCTCCTGGTTATGCTGATCAAGAATATATATGCTTTATAGAGTCGGAAAAAATATTTCCTAAGACACAGTGAGCAATATACAAAAACTTTGCCGAACGTCTTTTTGGAAAATGAGGTAGTCTCGTCGGCAAACATCTACAATCATAACAATGAGTGCGAGAGAAATGGGCACTGTAAGTTAAGTGCGAGCACAGCGACAATAGAATGTGGATTAACCCTTCGATGGTTCAGGGGTTTTTTTGCCTTTCAAAATGAAAGAAGTTTAATTTGTATACTCTTCCCTCTGCAATTTCAGTCCAAAAGTCTGCAACGCAGTGAAGGAGACCTTTCCGACCGTATATAGTATACATATTCTTGATCAGCATCACCAGGAGAGTCGATATATCCATGTCCGTCTATCCGTCCATCCGTTTCTACGCAAACTTGTCCCTCAGTTTTAAAGCTATCTGTTTGAAACTTTCCCAAAAGTTGTCTTTCTATATCAGGTAGTATTAAAATTAACAAGGGTATATAAACTTCGGCTTGCAGAAGTTTGCTTCCTTTCTTGTTGTTCATAATTTAATTTTTAATAGTTTTGAAATTGAAATAAGGGGCGTTTTTGTTTTTGAATGTCCAGTCTTTTGTTAAGATTCTTAATTCTAAAATATATTATAATCTTAAAATAAAACTTTTATATGTCAAAGAGTCATGTTGCACAAGGGTTAAGTCATTAAAAATTTCGTCCGCGAATAACAACTCTTCCGAAAACCAACACAGTGGCTTGCAGCTTATTTCGTGCAGTTGTAAACTTGAAATGCAAACTCATTTTGCTAGCAATCTATACGGAATATGATAACGATTTAAGTGCAGTTATGGTTGGTAGTATTTTGGCATTTATTAAGGCACTTCGTTATAGTTAAGCTCCATTAGATAACACTTAAACTAAGAATAACTACAAATACTGACTTTTTTTATGTCACCGCTTATTTCGTGCAAGGAACTTTATATAATATATTGACTTTTAATTTAAGTTAATTAAAAGTCAATATATTTAAAATACTTTATTAACTTAAATTAAAAGTCAATATATTAAATAAAGTTCCACGAAATAAGCGGTGACATAAAAGAAGTCAGTATTCTTAGTTCTTAGTTTTAAGTGCTATCTAATGGAGTTTAAAATTAATGAAGTGCTCTTATAAATGCTAAAATACTACCGAACATAACTGAATTTAAATCTTGTTCATATTCAGTATAGTTTGCCAGCTATACGAGTTTGAATTTTATGTTTACTTCTGCACGAAATAAGCAGTGAGCCACTGTGTACGATGTATGGCGCTTCCAATACAACTTTTCAAAAATCTCTTGTATGCTTCATTCGATATTTGAATTTGAAGCAGTAAAGTCTAATTTTTTGAGCTTTTGGCAATGCCTGGAAAACGTACTGACGATAACCTGATTCAGTTAGTTTATTATAAATACTTGGAAGGAAACACAGCAAAAGAGTTGGCTAATATGTTTGACATTAAACTCAGAACCATTTATAATATTTTAAATCGCGCGGAAAAAAAACACAGGCTGGGCTTAAATAGTTCAAATGGCAGTCCCACAAAACTTACGAGGAAAGACCGTGCAAAAATAAAAAAATTGAAAAAAAAGCACAGCCCTCGAAAAATAGCAAGTATTCTTAACGTGAGCCATGAGACAGTGCGAAAGGAAATAAATCGTCAGAACTATTTCCCACATGTGGCAAGAAGGAAACCCTTCCTGACTGATGTCGATACTGAAAACCGTTTGAGATTTGGATTATTGAAATCTATCAAATCTCCGGAGTACTGGAAGGACGTTATTTTTTGTGACGAGACCAAAATAATGATATATTATCACGTCGGAGCAAAAGATGGGTCACCAAATACAGCCCACCAGGCGAACAATATGGTGCCAAAAGTCAAAATTGGGATTCTTTCAGTTATGGTGTGGGGTTGTATATCATCCAAAGGCGTTGGAGAGCTGCGTATATTTAACGATACAATGACCAAGGAATTCTATTTAGATATTTTACAAAATGAATTGACCAGAAGCGCCCAACATTTTGGCTTCGTTGATCCCGAAAACAGCAGTAAACTCAAGTACAAGCTGGTCTGGACCAATAATCCGGACCACAAATCCCATGTCTGCCGCTCCTGGGCACTTTATAACTCCAGAAAAGTTATTGACACGCCCGCCCAGAGTCCGGATCTAAATCCTATCGGAAATTTGTGGGCATTACTTAAGAAAAAGGTAGCAAAACGCCGCCCTACTTCTAAGCCTACCTTGATAAAGTGTATTAGTGAAGAGTGGAAAAGAATTCCTGATTATTACGATGTAAACAAATTGATTTCGTCGATGCCCGGTCGCCTCAGAGCAGTAGTGAAGGCTGATGGCGGACATGCTAAATATTAGCCAATTATATCTCATTTTAACAAAGAAATAGTCTTTAAAAAACAAATGTTTGGCTTTGCAAATAATTAAATAAATATTCTTGAACTTACGATTTCTTCTTATTTGGACATTTTTATTTAATAAACTTATAAATACAACTAAATTTAAGGGGTTTTAAAATGCAAACAATTTTTAAGAGGTAGCAAACGTTTTTTTCGTCTGTTTCGTCGGCTATCATAGAATCGAACACGTATTATTATTAGCTGCAAGGGTATACAAACGTTATCTTCCGAAAGTTTGGTTCCTTTCTTAACGATGGAATTCCTCGCTTTCCTGAAAGCCTATTTTAACTTCTTAATTTAATTTTCGTTTTTTTTTATAACATATATTTTATTTTACGTTAATCACCCCATTAAATCATAACATGAAAATCTAACAGAAGCTATAAATATCAGTATGTTTCAGATTTTTAAATTAACAAAAGTTTTTGGTGACGATCACGATTACATTTAATTTAATGAGGAAGGATTTCTATCAATAGGTCTGCTGGATGCCTTCTCTTCAGCCTTCCTCTGATCCTCGGGGTTGCCTATGAAGCAGCTAGGTTGTTCGAGTGGGCTCGAATCCGTGCATAGTCGGACGCGGTACCCCATATTTGCATGCAACAGGTCATGGAAGGGACTACTATTGCAGATCAGAATTTTATTTCTGGGGCTCAGATGACTCGCTGCTCTAAGCATCCAATAAGCAATTCCTAAGCTTACTACGGCATGTTGCTGCTATTTTGAAGGTGTGTTGCCTCCACGTGAGCCGCTTGTCGAGGATCAATCCAAGATACTGCGCCTGAGGGGATTGAGATGCCTTAGGGAGAAGTTGCAATGTTGCGAATTATTTCTTCTTATGCTTATATTCCACCTGTTCGTCCACCCGCTGTAGCCTTGCAGAATATTCTGCAGAATATTCCGACAGACAGACGGACATGGCTAGATCGACTCGGCTAGTGATCCTGAGCAAGAATATATATACTTTATAGGGTCGGAAAAGCTTCCTTCTACTTGTTACATACTTTTGCACGAATACAATATACCCTTTTACTCTACGAGTAACGGGTATAAAAACACCAAAGTTATGGCATTTTCAATCGTTCAGTTATATGGCAGCTATAGGATATAGTCGGCCGATCCCTAGGGTCGGAGTTCGCGTAGAAACAGACAGACGGACAGACAGACGGACAGACAGACGGACAGACGGACATGCTTATATCAACTCAGGAGGTGATCCTGATCAAGAATATATATACTTTATAGGGTCGGAGATGTCTCCTTCACTGCGTTGCACACTTTTGACCAAAATTATAATACTCTCTGCAAGGGTATAAAAATAGAAAAGCAGCAAAATACAATTTTTTCTCCTATGGGAGCTACATGATATAGATGACTGATTTTAATTTAATTAAAACCGTAATTCCATGGTATTTAAATATTACCAAATCCCAAAGAGCAAAACAGAAAAATTAAAAAAAACAAAGTTTTACTCTTTCAAATTTTTTTACCGATTGTTCCTATGGGAGCTATATGATATAGTCGACCGGCTCGTTTCGACTTATATACTAATTGCAATAGAAAGACAACTTTTGGGAGTTTTAAGTGTTTGTGTAGAAACGGACGGACAGACGGACATGCCTAGATCGACTCTTCTGGTGATGCTGATCAAGAATATCGGGAATATACCCTCACTGCGTTGCAATTTTTTGTCTGAAATTGTAATACCCTCTGCAAGGGTATAATAATTTATTTCGGGGTATTTTACAAAACCAATATAAATTCGATTTTCACATAAAGAAACTGAATCTTTTTAGAAAGAAATGGGGAATTGCACAAAAAACTCTTTACCTACAATTGGTATAAATATACATAGTAGGCAAAAAATATAATAATATATTGTTAATAAATTATGTACCGAGAGTAGAAACTGACTTAAATACTGAAATAGAAAGAGAGAGAATTACCGAGTAAAAGGGAAACAAACGAAGTTTTATAAATTTTAAAACGACCTACATACATATATTTTATAAAATATTCATGTTAAAAAGAAGGAGTTGGAAATTTATATACCCTTGCTATCACTGCTGAAAATTTTATTACTCAAAATGCTAGTCCTGTTCCCATTTATACGAATATTTTTTTGAAAACAACGTAGTTATACGGAATTTTATAGATTTTCATACAATTAGGCCGTTTGTTCTTATCTCCGTTTTGTGATATAGATATTTTGAAAATGAGGTCTTCAACGTTATTTCTAATTTCTTATTTTCCGATTTTTCCTATGTCAGCTTACCATATAGTCGTCCGATTTTATTCAAACGAAGATATAGTTTTTATTCTTGTTACTTATCTTTTGTTTTCGTTGAAAAGCTTATCACTGGTTGTTTTCGATCTTGTAAAATGTATATATATATTCTTGATCACGATCACTAGCCGAATCGATCTAGTTTGTTTGAATAAACAACGAGCTCTCAATAGATTTGGGACTTAACATGTAGATTATAGTTATAACTGCAGTGCAAGTTTCGCACACAAATGTGTAGATATGTATAGAATACATCTATATCTATCGACACACCAACAATATTACGAATCGCACAATTATTTCACAAGCGATTAAGAAATGAAGTTCAACATAGTCAATAACGAAAGAAAACATTAGTATACCCTAACGCCAGATGGCGACAATTTTTGTTGTTTGCCATGCCAATAGAATTCCAGTTTCGCAAATCGGATTTCGCTTAAGAATATCAACACGATTTTATTGAATTATAAAACTAAATATGTCGCTCAGTCGATGGTTTATCAGACACCGATAAGGCAAGATCGCCCTACTGATCTCTGCGCGGCGCGACTCAGCTGCTGCACGAACCGACAGAAGGAGACCAACCCAAAAATGAAAGTGGAATAGGTCCGCGCCTACGAGATGAACGTGGAATTGTCGCCGTTGGCAGAGACCGGGGCGAACTGGACGAGCGCTTTGATCCGACGGAGCAGAGAGGCGTTGAAGCCCTTGCACTTGACCGTGTACTCCTCGCTGGCCGTGATTAGCTGCGTGCAGAAGGTCTCGTTGAAGGTGGAGATGAGCAGCTGCTTGAGCTGCAAAATCTCGTCCTGCGAGGCGTTTAGCACGGACACGTTGTTGCCGTTGTCCAGGATGCTCTCGTTGATGGCGTTTCGGTTCTCGTTGGCGTAGACGACGGCGTTTCGCAGATAGAAGTCCAGATGGATCCACAGCAGGTACAGGTTCTGCTCTGCTATAAAGACCGCCTGCATCAGTTCACTGCGCTTCTCGTTGTGTCGCTGGCTCAAGTCCATGTAGCTTTGCTTGCCTTGAGAGGAAACCGGCATGGTTAGTTTGGAGGTGGACACACATGCGAGTGTGGACTACTCACCGTTGGGGCCAAAGCTGATGTTGGGCAGGGAGGCCCGCTGTTGCAGCAGATTGTCGGCAATGGACTTCTGCGAGAGGTAGTACCCGATGGAGCCCTTCAGCTGGTTGAGGATTGTATGCATGATGGCCGTCAGCTTCTTGCTGTCCATTTTGCCGGTGCTTTGAATAGATAGAAAGACAATTCAATAAGCATTAACTAATTACTTGTTAATAACTGGGAAAGTTAATTCTTTGAAGTAAATATAAAGGAGTTCCGAAGTTTACTAAAGAATTACACCTATGTGCTCTCTCAAAGTCAAGCGATTTCAAACATATGATTGTTTCTTGTAAGATATATTCGAGCTGTCTGGTGTGTGGCACAGAAAGCTACGGATCCGCCACAGACGCTTTTTTCAGAACAATCCTGTACTTAGCTAGTAGGACTTACAGTGGCGTCACGTCGTTGATCATAGTGGTTAGCAAGTACTTGGAAGTCATGCTGTCTTTGACATGGCTGGTGACCGCGTTGCGGCAGTAGAGCGACAGGTTGGCGGCAGTGTCCAGGAAGTACTTGACACGCAGGGTTTTCGAGCTCTCGGCCTGCTCGCTGTGCTCCTTATCCTGCTGCAGCATCCGCCGAATGGTGGCCTCGCTGACGGAGAAGCGCCCAAAGACCACGATCATTAGCTGCTGCAGGCGGCCCAGACGGTTGCGCAGCTCCAGATCGTTCTCCACATCCAGGCTGTCCTCCAGAGCGGTCACCTCGTGCGTAGTGGTGCGGGCGAACAGATTGGTGATGGCGGCCAGCTGCTGCAGATGGCCCAGGTCCATGAACGGGGTGGCCGTCCGCAGCATCGCCTCCACCATGTCGATGTGGGCGAACAGGAAGTTGAGGACCTGCAGGGCGGCAGAGTTGTTGCGCGATCCCAACGAGTTGACGATGGCGTCGCAGAGGGCCAGTGCCGGCAGCAGGATTGCCCGGAAGCGCTCGTCGATGGCCGGCAGGAAGGCCTGCGGCTCGTTCCGCTTCAGCTCGCTGGCCTTGAGGTCGGGCTGCAGGTCGTAGACCCGCATATTCGACAGCACTCCCAGCGCCCGCTCGGCGAGGAGCAGTCGGGCGCCCACTTTCGTGTTCGCCATCCGCGTGAGGAAGGCCATGCGCGACTCGTACACGTAGAGCGCTCGCAGATGGTCCGGCACTGGCTGCAGGATCCCGCCCAGCGCCTCACTGGACTTGCCCAGACTGTCTAGCATGTGCTTGAGGTAGCCGCGCGTCGCCACGAAGTTGCTCAGCGTGCTCACCGCATGCAGTTCGGAGATCATGTCCAGACAGGCCAGCGCCAGCATCCGGCACACGTCGTGACCGGTCACCGCGTCGTGGCAGATGGTGTCGATCAGCTTCTCGCCGAACGTTCCGATCACGTCCGTGGCCATTACCTTCAGCCGCTGGCGGTCGTCCTGCCGAGAAATCACCCTGGGAAAGGATGAGGTAAAAGCTAAATTAGTGGCAAAATACTTAATAACTGGCCTTAAGGATTGTAATTAAGGGATTGGGCAAAACTAAACACATTTAGCAAACGTTCTAATTTTGAAATTTTAATTTAATTGTTTTTAAAACTTGTCAATTTGGGAGTTTGACAAGTGGCAGTTTTCATGTCTCCTAAAAGTATCATAGATATAAATAACAAACAGATTTGATAATGGTTACTATTTTCGTGAAATATTCACACCTTGGGTCAAAATCATTTAGAACACCCGCAAAACTAACCTTCAACGCGAGTTTTATTGTAGTGAAATTAAAATTTCTAATTGAATACTGTGAGTAATAACGCTGAGTTACAGCAGACATTTACATTAATGCCTATGATTTTCAGTATGCTCAATCGGAATATGGCCTCGAAAATGATCATGCAGTCGGCAATTTCAGAAAATGGACCTCAAACTTGGGAAAATTAGGGTTTTGAGTAATAATAGGCTAACGAATTTGTGTTTTTTAAATTGGTATGGCCAAGTGCAACCATTTCTGAAATCGCTGACGTGGTGGACATTCGGAATCTTCACACCGAAATCTATTAAAAAGTATTAGTTCATCAATGTAAAAAATAAAATCACATTTTTCACACAGTGTTAACTATTGAGAACATTAATTTGATAATAAGCAGCGAGATCTTCAGGTCTACAGAGAGTAAATTACGCGGAGTCCAGCTGTAGCTTTGAATAATCCTTTGGGATATTTTCGGAGTAGTTTAGTAAGTATTTGGCAGTACTTACGTTTCCTGGTACTCCAGCTGCTCGTCGGTTCGAAGCCGCTTCGCGATCCGCAGGCAATTTAGCAGGGCGCTGTACAAGTTGATGCGCAGCTTCTGCGACTTCACCTCGCTGATCATGATCCACTCGACGAGGCTCTTGAGGATGAACCGCAGGTTGCTGCTGTTGGCTCCGGCACCGCTCTCCCTGCCACCGCCACCTCCGCCATCCGAGCCATTGGCCAGTCCGTGGCCAAGGCTCTTCTGCCCCAGAATCAGCTTGGTCGCCTGGGAGTCGGCGGCGTTGCCATTGGTCAGGGAGTCGTCGGTGGCCTGGTCCTCGAACCGCTGGTCCTCCACCTGGTAGCAGCAGTAGCGCAGGTTGGCCAGCAGCAGCAGCACCGTCTCGCTGACCTGGATCGAGATCTCGATGATGGGCTGGATGGGCTGCACCTTGATCAGAATCTTCTCGATGATGTCGACGATGTGCTGGCGGCGCAGGGCCACCGGCAGCACTGCCTCGGGCATGCTGCTGAAGAGCACCTGCACCAGCTGGCCCCACGCCTCCATGAAGGCCAGCGTGGCGCAGCGCTGCGTCCGCACTCGGTTGAGGTTGACGGCGTGCTTCAGCAGCAGCGTGATCTCCGTGGAGATGGCCTTCCGCTGTCCGCTGACGATGGTGCTCTGCACCATGCGCAGCTCGTCGTTCAGAATGTCGTGAAGCTTGCGCACGTTGATCAAGCTAGCCGGGGAATTGGCTGCGGCTTCTGCGGAGGACTCGCAGTCCCGGAGCAGTTGTTTGGTCAGCTGCTCGTCGAAGAACTCCAAACGCGGCTGACTGAGCGTGTCAATCTCCAGGACCAGGCAGTCGAGCAGCCTGTTGGCATGCAGTCCCTGCGACGTCTCCTGCAGCAACGGCGGCTTCAGGGCGCTGGCCCCGGTTCCCGGAGCTCCTGCTGGTCCCGAGCCCGATCCAGAGCCCGAGCCGTTTATCGATCCTCCGCCCGGCAACAGGTCCATGGCGAAGAAGGGCGCCGACTGCGTCATCAGGCTGTGGCCGAGCTCCATCGGCAGCCCGTGGGCCGAGCGCTGCGCCTCCGAGCCGTTGCCCATGAGCAGAATGTCGCACAGCAGGTTGTAGCGCGTCGTCTGGCCATGTGTGGCCGCCAGCTTGACGTCGATGGAGACGCAGTTGAGCAGGTGGCTCATGGCGTGCAGCACGTAGTCCTCGCGGTGCTGGCGGAAGGGCAGCGAGTTGAGGTGGCGCAGCAGGAAGTCGTTGCACGTCAGTCGGAAGTAGCGCAGGATCGTCTCCGTGGTGCGGCGGTTGGCGCAGAGTCCGTGGAACAGGTGGTAGATGCGCTCCACGATGTTAGTCGTGTGCTCGCAGTACTCCTCGCTGTGGCGCTGTTGCTGTAAGTTCGAAAGCAAAGGGGTTAGTAGGATGAAGCATATCATGGTCAAAGGGTCGAGCCCACCTCCAAGTACTTCTCCAGGAGCAGCACCAGCGAGTTCACGCACGAGCAGTGCATCTCAATGCCCAAGTGCTGCTTCTCGTTGGCCATGAAGTCGCGCAGCACGTCCACGCCGAGCAGGAAGTACACGAAGTTTGGCAGCTGCTGGCTGAGATTCGTCTCGAACAGCTGAACGATGGCCTCCTTCAGTTGCAGCTCGATGCGCTCCGGCTTGCGATCCAGTGCGGCCTCCTCCAGACTCGAGTCGAGTCGCGACCCCGCCACAACATCCTCCCGCTCCCGGTTGCGCTCCCGCTCCCGATCCTTGTCCTCGTCCGCACCGAAGCCCAGGAATGGGACGTGGTCGTTGAGGGCCAGCTGGTCGAGCAGCTCGTCGCTGTACTTGGCCACGCCCACCTCCATCTCCAGGCACTCGACGAAGCCCTGCCGGATCTCGAGCTTCTCATTGCTGCCCTGGGCGTACATGCTGAGGATCTGGGCGGAGACATTCGGCAGCTGGGTCACCGCACTAAGGATCTTGACGGCGGCCAGCGAGTGGCGCGGCAGCCAGCTGTTGTACGTCACAAACTTGACGATGTTCAGGACGTGGTCGGGCTTGCGGCTGCGAGGGTTCAGGTCCAGGAGCATGCGGTTCAGTCCGGACAGCATGATGGGGCAGTTGGCCGCCGAGTGGGTCTCGAAGAAGGCGTTCTGCTTGGCCAACGCGGCTTCGAGGAGCAGGAGGGCGTACAGGGAGCACTCCTCCAGCAGCTCCTTGCCGTGGAAGCGGTTGTAGTCGTCTAGCCGCTCGCGGGCCTCCTCCACGATGCGCAGCAGCAGGTTCAGCATGTCGGACTTCACCTGCAGCTGCATCATGACGTGGTAGCCGGGGTACGGATGCTCGTCGCGCGCCTCCTGGAAGTCTGAGGCCCGCGGGCAATAGGTGGCCAGCAGGAAGTAGAGCAGTTTGAGGCACTTTGCCCCCACCTGCCACTTCTCGGCGGGATCCTTGTACGCCCGGTTGTAGAACTTGAGCAGCACCGACTCCACCACGAAATTGAGGTAGGCATCATAGCCGGGCTTCCGGGGGCCCACGCCCAGAGACTTGGGCATATAAACGGTCATCAGTGTGTGCAGCAGCTGCAGGATGCCCCGCGTCAGCTTGTACTGCTCCAAGCGACTCTCGTTCTGCTCGATCTCCTCCGCCAGACAGCACTGTCCGTAGCTGCTCGTCACCGGGACGGTGGGTATGATCTGCGAGTCCTCCAGGTGGAACCAGATGGCGCGCGCCGTCTCCTTCGACTTCGCGAGGGCGGCCAGCGTGAACAGGATCTCCGCCTTGAGCAGCAGCGGTGTGGAACAGGCCACCAGCCCGAGCAGCACCTGCGGCGGCTGCCAGTTGGCCTGCTCGCAGATCATGATGCGCGAGATCTCGTCGTACTCGGCCACCGCCTGTATGATGCCCATGACGGCCACCAGATGCTCCGACTCGCGTTGCGTGATGATCCGCGGGGTCGAGCGGCTGCGGTAGATGGTCTCCCCGGCCACGCTGATGTTGGTGTTGAAATCGTTGCGCATCACACTAGGCAGAGGAAACACAGTTGCGTTAGGTGAGTGTAGGAGCCCCCCGAGAAACCGCACTCACTTGTAGTAGTTGGCCAGCGTGGTGAAGAAGTGATCCCAACAGACCGTATAGGTGCCGGTGGTCACTTGGGCCAGCTTTAGCATGTTGAAGGCGCACCGCGCGGAGAACTCGGTGCGCGTGAGCCCGGAAATCATCTTGAGGTAGGACTTGAACAGGGTCTGCGGCAGCAGCTCGCTGGCCAGGCTGATGAACTTGAACAAGGACACCGAGCGCGAGGTGTTCTTGAACGCAGTGGGGAGTATGACGCCGAATGTGGAGCCCGTGGGATCGCTGGGGCCCCAGAACTCGTTGCAGAGCTTCAAGCTCACCCGCGGATCGCCGTATAGCTTGGCCACGCACAGCATGAGCAGCTCGAAGTTGGAGTCCAGGTTGGGCGGCGGCTCGAGGCCCTCGTTCAGGAAGCTGATCACCGTCCGTGCCGACTCGTCCGCCCGACCACGCAGCTCCGACACCTTGGCGTGCATGAAGTCGATGAAGTCTGTGATGAGCAGGTGCACGCGGCGGTATATGAACTCGGTGCTGCAGGATGAGAAGCAGGATAATGGTTATTGCCCGGTCAAGCAGATAAATGTTTGATATCCCCAATGATATTTGCCAGAATCGGTGGTAACACATAAATCTCCCGAGGCTTAAAATAACGCGTCTAAAAGTATTAAGACCTATGGATAAACTCAATAGACCTGGTGCTTTCAATTTATACAAATTATCTCTAAACCCGACCTACAAGCTGTCAGCAAAAACTCTAGTTCTATGAATTAAGTCTTCATATTGCATAGCTGGTTTAGTAAATTTCTAAAACTTTGTTAAAGGTTCCTTCAATTTGAGCAGTGGTTTCTGAGGCCTGTTTTTAGTGCTCATGGAAAGCCGAAACTAGGTTTTTAGCTGCCAAACTGCATCCGTTTCTTTTAGTTTAAACCAATTTTAGCTGATCATTAGGAAGAAAAACGGGCCTTAATATAATTAATTGTAAAGTTAATGTATAACTTTTTCATCAGAACGTATATTTTAGTGGGAATTATAACTAAACATCTACTTTTGCACGGAATTTGACAAGAATTCTCTAAGATTTCCCATGTGATTTTAATAAAATGGCCAGATGCAAAACTCACGTGTAGACCAGGTCCTTCTCGAGCAACATGCGGTAGAAGAAGCCAAATACTTGGGCGGCCAGAGCCTCGTCGATGAGGATCTCATCCCGGTTGATGGTGGACAGGGCGGCGGCCTGCAGTTGCCCGGGGGCGTGGCGCAGACTGGCCAGCGTTAGCCCGAAGCTGTATGTGATGATGGCGTCGAGGCGCGGGGTTTGCCAGCTGCTCTGAGCGTAGAGCGCCTCCAGGAAGCTATTGGCGAACTCCAGGTCGCTGAGGATCGGCAGACGGGCCGTGTGGGGATTGGTGAACTCGGTGACCAGCAGCACGGAGGTGTCGTACGCGTACAGCAGGGCCATCAGCATGATCAGGGTCACGTCGTCGATGTTGCCGTCCGCGTCGGTGGTCTTCCGGCTGGCCAGCTGCTGCAGCAGGCGGATGGCAATGGGTCGCGGCAGGCCGCGCTGGGCTGACCAATGGAACAGGGCCATGGCCAGTGCCCGTTGGATGTCCTCGTACAGGCCCAGCACCTGGTTCTGGTGCTTCTTGGAGCCGAAGGCGCGGTTTTTGGTCAGCAGTATGCACTAAACAACGATCGAAATATGAAATTGATATTTTTGGGCTTGGAAAATGTATTTCACACATTCGCGAAATTTCCAATGAAATTGTGAAAGTTCCACGGAATACTGAGGGTTGATATTATGGGAGCGGAATACTATTCAAACAAAAACTACATTTATGCTGATTAAAATTATAAACATTTCATGTCTACTTAAGTCTAAGTTGACTTTAAAATTGTTGGTTAATTTTTAACTTCGCTGTTGACTTGATCAAACTAGAAAATTATTTTTTACGCAGATAAAAAATATAGTGGTCTGACTTCTATGAATGTAAAGCTTTTAAATAAATGCTAAATTAGGCCGATCCTTCGTCTCCAAATCATGTCGATGCCAATGTGTTTTGATTAATTTGTGTGGAAATAAAAGAATACGTTTTGCAAAGGTTGAAAGGAATATAACACCCCGCTGAAGGTATAATTATTTCACAGTCTTTCAGTTTAGGGGCCACAATGGGGCATAAAACACCCACCTCCTTGTCGAGGTCCATCTCCTCCAGCAGCTCCAGCAGGCGTCCCAGTATGTTGGAGTCCTCCACGAGGCTCTGGGCATAGTTGGTGACCAGGCAGGTGATCTGTTATGGGGCGGAAGCAAGGGTCACTCGATACCGATCTGGACAACGGACCTGGCCTTGGCCCCACGACGCACTCACCTCCCTGGGCAGCTCGGTGCTCCAGGAGACCCCGCTGACCGTCTGGAACATGTCGCGCAGGGCGCAACTGATGGCCTTCCGTCCGTCGTAGTAGAGGAGCACCGCCACGAGGCCTCTGGGCAGACCTGGGTGGTGCAGCTGCTGCCGCTGGGCGGTGCAGAGCAGCTCCACGGCGAACACCTCGTCCAGGTCGAACATGTCCGAAAGGATCAGGGACTCGTCGACCAGGTCTTGCGAGAGTTTGATCTTCCGCGACTGTCCCGGCAGCGGGATGCCCTCGTTGAGGGCGTTCCTCAGGTGGGCGCGGCTCTTCTCGCTCTTGGCCTGCCGGAATCGGAATAGGAATAAGAATCCCAGGGAGGATTAGTACAAATATCCATAATAATAGGACTCTCGGGAGTCTACCCACCGGGTTGCGCAGGAAGTTGGTGAAGCTGTGTTTGTATTTCTTGAGGCACAGCTCCAGGTCCGAGGTGACGCCACTGGGATTGGCCACCGCCGCCTGGAAAACGCTGTACAGATGCTTGTACGGCGTCCACATGTCCTCTATCACACCTGGGGATGGCGGGAATCGGTTAAGGGGGCTCGGTCGACTCGGGCGGCTTGCCAGTGACCAGGTGCGCCTGGCCACCCTACTCACCATCCATTTCACTTGGTTTCGCAGTTCTCGAGCCCGCGGCGCAACAGTATGGCTATAAAACGCGGCAAGTTTGCTTCGGTTGGGACAAGGCGCCGGTTTCCAGGGCTGGAGACGTTGTATACTGAATGGCACTCGGTATTTTTGAGCATGTTCTGCAGTATTTCGATTTTTTCGGGACTGGCAACGCTGCATTGTTTGAAAATCACACGAAAATCACTGTATCAGTAAATTTTTGCTCAGCTGTCAGCCGCTAAAAAACATAAAACATGTTTTAGGTGGCAAACCGTTGACAACTATTGCAGTTTATATGTTTAAACAATTCAGCACCGTTGAGGTAATTTAATATTTCCTTGCTTTTAAATATAATAGGTATAAAAATAAAAATATATGATGAATAATATCCGCTTTGGCATTTATCGCAAATCTTGGAGTTGGATTTGCTCCTTTAAATAATTTCTTTATTTGTCAATAAATAGGTTTATTTTTTAACGATTGTTTGTAACAAAAAAATGTATATATATTTTGTAAGAATCGATTCAAAACGACAGTAAGTGTTAGTAAGGTAAGTATCACGGTAGTTCGAAAACTCTGATATTTGCTAGAAGCCTTCAACAAACAATGCTCACGAAAAACAGGAAGGCAAGAAAAACTGAAATGCATTGCAATTGTTCACTGTAAAGTGATATCCCACAACATTGAAATAAGAGAACCGATTTTGTTCACAGAATTGGAAGATCTAAAATATTTTTAGGAAATTGCTGAAAGTAAAAAAATTAAAATTTCAAAAATCATTTAATAAAAAAAGTAACGGACTTTCGACTACCCTCTGGTAACACTTCCCACATCGAGTTGGCAGCCCATCGGTGCACCGCATTTGCCCCTTAAGCGACTACGGCCACACCACACACAACTTCAGTGCGGCGCGGGCGGGGCGTTTTTCGTGAAAATCTACGCACGGACTTTTCGTAGTTTCCCGATAGTACTATCCGTTTGTTTTGTTCCGATTTTTTTTCTGTTCGATACGACCGCCGATCCCAGTTGGGAATCTAACGAAGTGCCCAGTGTCCAAATCGAGTTATGAGTGAATCACCAAATGGCCGTTAACTGGGGAAACTCCTCCTTTGTGGGATGCTGGCTGCCAATGCAAATGCACTCGGCGAGGCGCAACTACAGCAACAAAGCGGCCCAATAACTATAAGGATTTGTATTCATGTTCAAATCCATTCAAATAGGACTATATATAGCAATTGGAAATCCAGTTCGATTAGGAATCGTTCAAATTGGAATTGAAATTGGAACGGGAGTTGGAGTTGGGAGAGGCAAAGTGCAAGTGTGTGGGGGTAGCAGTCACACAGACACACGCATACAGTGACGCCAGTGCATAAAACTCCAAATTCGGCTCTCTTCGTTTTTATTATTCTCTCTCCCGTTCGTTCGCCCACGCAACGCCAGCAGAGAAAGGGAGAGAGCAAGGGAGCGAGAGCGACCAAGGAAGTGGTTTTTCCACCGAAAATATGGACAAAGGCAAACTGCAGAGTTAGCTGAAAAAACCAGACACAAACAGAAACAGAAATAGTGGTTAGCTGCGAATCGTTGAAATTCAAGACGGATCGCTATCGCATTTCTTCAATTATGTCTGTTTCGCTTTTCATTCCGCTGCAGTAAACTAAGCGATCGCAACACAAAGAGCGAGAGAGAGTACGACTCCCACTCCATACGCCCCCGCACACACACACTCACCCCCCTCTCACCCATAATTACTATGGATTGTGGTGGTATTGCGGCACATCAACAACAGCAACTACAACAGCAACAACTGCACTTACTCCAGCAACAGCTACAACAACAACAACAGCAGCTGCAGCAACAACAACACAACCTCGAGGAAGCAGCAACAATAACAAATGTAAGTATCTCCCAAGTTTCTGTTTCTCCGAATGTGTGTTTGTGTTTCTCAGTTATTTCCTCTGTACTTCATAATTCGTTCCTACACAAAGAAAAAAAATGACGCTCTAGAAAAATCGAATGGAAGAGTACACAGAAACAAAAACAGCAGTCTAATACCTATTTTTTACTCTACGATTAATTTGTAAACTCTTTCAGTTTGTTAGTATTAAAATGTTTGCTGTCAATCCTTTTATATATTAAATGATAACTTTGGTATCTGATTCAAAATCGTCAATATATTTTAAGCACATTTAACTTATGTAGATCCTGATGGAACGTTACCCTTCCTTAAAAATAATTAAGTTTAGGAAGTTGGGTTTCAATGATATCTAAAACATATAATTATTACAAAATTAGTGATAATGGAATAAATTTGTTTTTTGATTAAATATTGGAAAACTTAATTTTCAAAATTCAATTTTTTTAGTTAAATATTGTTTATTTCCAATAATATATATTTATAAAATAATATATTTAGTTATAAAATAATATAATAATTATATTTATAAAATAATATATTTGGTTAAATAAGGGTCAAATCTTTTTCTGGCTTCATTTTTCATCAGGCGAGTGTAGGGAGTGGATTAATTAATCTATAGACCAGCTGCTGGGGCAATAACAACAACTCAACACTTTTTAGGCTCAAAAAAGTGCCGACACATTAATTGGTGTACTAACTTTTTCGCTCTTTCTTTTGCTTCTTTCTCCGTTGTTGCCCCATTACTTTCACCGTGCATAAATTCTGAAAGAGTTCCCGATCGCGGTTCTGAAGTTCTGGGTTTGTTTATACGATAGAGTGGCAACGGAACACAGAAAAACTCGATTCCCGATGAAAGACGACGTGCGATACTGCGTCGAACCCCCTTTGTTTTTGCCGCAGCAGCGGGTGCTGCCCCACCCCCTTCTGCGTCTTTATTTGCCATCAGTTTGTGGCATACCCTCGACAACGAAGGTCGATTGGTTTTTGTGGATTAGAATGGTAATACAAGAGTTAACTAAGGAAGTCAATTGAGGAGTATCCAGTGAAGTAACAGTATTATTCTCACTTTACGACTTAAAAACATCTTCGGATGAACTTTGACTTAAAAGAATAGAGAATTATTTAACATTTTGCGGGCCTTGGAAGTATCTATACTCATAAAACTTAAAAAACATATTAATAAGAATAAAGCCCGAAAAATTCTTTTGGCATAGCTAGATTTAAAATAATTAACCCCTGCAGGCAATAAAAATGTATTACAATTACTTGGGAAACTAAAAAATTAATTAAATAAAAAAGTTTCCAAAATTTGGTTTGCAAAAGACAAACTAGACAGGTTTTCAAACATGATGGGTCGAATGTAATACTTTGTGCGATTAACATAACAACATAACATCAGTGACGTACGCCGGGTATGAAAAACATATTTGTTTATATTTTTAAGTCAATTTGGTTGACCCCTGCTGCAGTGTGAGAATCCCACGACGTGTTTGCGTGCACCTCAAGGATTCGCAACAGGACATTTTCCTTCGGTGCGTGTCAAATTTGCTTAATTGCGCCCATAGGTCAGCAAAATTCGTCTAAACTGCGTTTACCTACCTATTTCTGCTTGGCAAGCACGCACAAAATTTCATTTTCCCAAAAGTATAATTCTTCACATCAGCAAAAAGGTAATGCGTATAGTTGGATAAGCTGTTGTTAAACAGTAATAAAATGTATAATGCTTAAAATAAAGAACTTCAACTTACTAACCAAATAATTTATAAATGACTATTGACGCAAACATTTTTGTCTATATAATCCAATTATCTATAGTCTTTTATGGGTTGCATGGTATTATCTACAATAACACATTTTTTTTTAACAGACGTGCAGGATAACTTATTATGTCGCATTTGCAATTAATATTTCTTTAATTTACTATATCTATGTTATATAGTTTGTATTTTTGTATGTTCCAAACCGGTTGGGGGTGTTTCTTGTCAATTTGTGAAGCTAAAGCTTTAATCATAGTATATTGCATACTCAAACCTGACTCCCAAAACGCATTTAACTTAAATGCACACGTTCAAAACTAAGAGTTTATACTTTCTTTTTCCATTTAAACTTTTTGAAGTTAGTTTTAAAAAATACACTTAAAAGAATACTTCTAAACCAGTAGATAAAACGGCTTTGGACCAACCTAACTTTTTTAAGAAAGCGGGTTTATTTTCAATAGAAGTGGTTGTAGTCACTAACTTAGGAAACATTTATTTTTTGATTTTCCTGCGCCAGATAAATATCTTTGATATTAGTTCCCGATTTCTTGCCGTGTTCGAAGTAGCATCTGCCGTCAAGCCATGCCAACTTGATTGCATACGTAGGCCGGTTGGCAGCCCCGGCAGCTCTCTCACGTTTGTTGTGTTTGTTTTGTGCCGTGCGTTGAGTTTGAGTGCGCCATTTGCGTTTCGACCGACGCGCGCAGGAGACGTGAGACGGAAACGCTGGAACGGCGAACCGAACACGAAAAGTAACGAATAACGAAACTGAACACACGGAACGGCGGATGCGAGAGTGATTGGAAAAAAGAGCGCGCGCGGAATTCGAAGTGCACAATTATTCAATTTTTGTTGTATATTTTTTGTTGACTTTGCGTTCCGTTTCGGTCCAAATACATCTTCTTTTTTTTCTTGTTCGCTGCATTTATTAAGTTCCTTAAAAGTGCCTGATCCATTGTGTTGTGATTGCCGCTGTTATATACACAAACATCGGAAGAAGACGAAAAAGCATTGCGCGGGGTAAATGAAGCAGTAATTAAAATGCCTTTTCTTAATTAAGAGATGGGGACGAAGAAATTAAAAGAAACGGAGAAAGACAAAGGCAGGAGTTCTGTTTGTTTTTTTTTGTTCAGTTAATATCTATGCATTTTCCATTTTACCAGTTTTAAACCAGAGGCACAAGGTAAACATGAATTCTGCAGGTGGCAAACGAGTGATTCAAGTGTCGATATTAGGTGCTCAAAATGAAGCTTTTTTCTAACTGTCTTTTCTGTCATTATTACATTACGTATAACCTCATTCCACACTGGCATTAGATTACCAACATTAACCAGTGTAGATAAACTTCAACAATAAAGTACATTTAAGATGATTTTTTTATTATTATCATTTTTAACCTTGTTTTACTGGCACATGTTCCTAAAAACCCAACATCATTACAAATTCTACAAACATTTTAAATTGTCATTTCTAACTAAATAAAACTGTTTCTGATTTTGGTAAATAAAAAATGTAACCAATATATTTTTGTAACGCAGGCCAAATATTTAGATATAGGGTAGCTCTCAATCGATTTTAATAATGTTTGCTTGGTCTTTAATTTGTTGCGTCCTCCTCTGTCCTCTGTCTTTGGGCTTTTAACTTTTAACGGGAACCGGCGGGGGAAGTGGCAACCCTGTCACTATTTCGCTCCCTTGTGTTTTTGCCGGGTTTTCTCTCAGTCATACATATGTGCGTCACAACACCCCCTCCCACCCGCAAGGAGTCACCCGCATTGTGGACTCCTTGGCCACTCTCTATTCGTCCACTCCTTACTCTCCTCCTTCGCTAAATTGCTTCTGCACGTTCGTCAAATATTTGTTCAACTCTTTTTAATTACATTACACACACTCACGCACACGCACCACTTTTACCCCTTCACACGAACGCACCAAAACAGATTGTAATTGCAGATCTCTCGCCGATTTAGCGAGAGTATGAGGAACGGGACCAGACCAGACCGAAAAGAGAGCTGCATTTGGAAAAGTGTGACTCACAATTCGTCGAAATTCTGTGATTGATTTTATTGGGAAAACCTAGACCAGTTTTCCGACTATAGCATGCCCATTAATTACACAGATTTTATGTACACATACATATATATAAATAAAGATAAATACATATATATGTAATATATTTATATATTTTTATTTACATATACATATGTATATATGTATGTACATAAAAAGTTAATTTGCCCTTTTTCGTTTGTCATATAAACCAACGGTTTTGAGAGTTCCTAAACCCTTGCACAGGATATTTTAATTTGGATGAAAAGTGAATATTCCTGAATGGCATGATCCCAATATTAGGATTTTAGGAATTATAATAGCTGGAGCAAGGGCAATATTCACATAGACTTTTATGAGAACGATGCATCCAAACGTTAATTTACATAAGTTAAATCATCAAAAAAAAAATACAAATAATTGCAAGCACACAAAGTTTTTTATTTTTGTTTTAGCCCGTACAAAATTATGTTGAAATTTTGTACAGAGCATTTAAAGAGTTCTTTCACAATGAGTACACAAATGGGACAGATAAAGGCACTTACCATGTCACTTGGCTTCCATTCTACAAATGCTTGTACATATCTACATATGTACATATGTACATAATAGCCTAATATTTTGAATGCCACCCCTGATTTCTTGAGTTGAAAACTTCCTATTTTAAAAATGTTTGCCCAAACATTGATTTCAAGAGGAAAGAAATCTTGATATATAGATTTCAGGATTATTGAAAACTAAATTTAATTGCAGGGAAATTATGTAAAATACACTAAAATACTTTGGTAATTATCCACTTGACCGAGTGATCCGTAATGGAAATGTACTGAGGAAAATCTGTTGCGATTGCATTAGCCCCCCTTTTCGTTTCTGCTATTTATTTTTTGTTCTCCAACACCCACACATGTTTATTTCATAAAATCAGGCGCATACAAATTCGTAATCATGAAATACGATTTTCGCCCACGAACATATCTATGAGTTTACATCCTAAAACATTTAATAATATATACATAGCTTAACAGAATAAATCGCATTTGATAAATATCAAGTCATTGTTTAAAAACAAATTATTTTTGAAGATTTCAATTTCTTATTAATAATAATGAAGTGTGTATGTCAGTAATTTATGAAAAAATATCAATATATAAAAAAATCGTATCTTGAAAAATATAATCATATCGTCGTGATCTTTTCGAAGCATGTGTTATGTGTTAGGAATTTTTCATGATATCAGGCCTGAGTATATTCAAACTGAAAGAATGTCTTCGCCGAAAGGAAAGATCTGAAAAAAAGTTCAGAATGCTAATAAAAAATTTTAAGATTTTACCCACCTCATGAGACCCCAAGGTATAACTGGGTAATACGTTGTCCACACTTTGTCTGCATATTCTTGTGTTCCGATTTTTTCGTGGGGTCTTGCTTTACATTTTATGATTTTCTTGTTACACGCCCTGCTGCCTTTGATTTGCTTTGCTTTGCTTCGCTTTTCGCTTTTCCCTGTTTGCTTTTCGCTTTTACATGCGTTGCCGGCTGCGACATCGTCTGAATTTTTATGCGGCAACTGCGACACTGTTGTTGTTGTTGCCGCTGTAAAATTTTATTATCGCTTGTTTCCGTTTAGGAACCAAAAATGGGGAAAATAATGTACCGCACACGCAAACACACAAATGCGTTTCCCCTGCAGGCATATTATCATATATCGTGGCACTCATTATTTAGTAACTTATGGAAGTGGAAAATAATAGTTTGCGTAAAAAATAACAAAAACAAACGAAAGAATCGTGAAGTGTCACTTGTGAATCATTTGTGGAAGAAGAACATTTAAATGAAAATCTAAAAGATAGAAAATTACACAGCACAAAAAACGTACATAATCAGCCCGATAAACAAGGAAAACTACAAATATTTTAAGTATTTTATTTTTTTGAAGAGGTTTTTTGTAAGGAAACTGTTCAATTCTAAATAAGATTGCGCGGTCGAGTACTTATTTTTTTCATCATGATGGAGTTTCAATTTTTCTTTCAATTATATAGAAGTAAGTGACTTTCATGGCACAAATTATTCTTTTTTATATCCGTTACTTTAAGAATCACATAAATTCTTATTTCGCCATGTTCATTGCGAAATGCTTTTTAGTATTGTGCCGTTTGCTTCTGTTTCTTTTTCGTCTCCCACACATTTTCTGACCGCCTGCATTTCCCAATAGGACCTTGAGGCATTAGATCAGGGGTGCCCAGCCCGATTGCTCTTTTGTATTTGATAATGCTCAAGGTTTAGGTCTGATTAGCTATGTATGTAGCTTCCATTCAATATTCTGCGAAAAGCACCTAAAAAGTAATTTCTATGTTTTTCGTTAACTTTTCCCACATGATATTGATGATCAAAGCAATAATAATTTGCTTTCCCTTTCATACAGTGAAGTTACAATTATGCGAATTGAATCACAATAAACGCCGAATCAACGTTTGCATTGGCACTACTGTGCGACTTGGAAAACAATAGCAAACTGGACAAAGCACCTCGATGTTATTATCTAGGTCAAGGACAAGCGAGGTAATTTGTATACGTTTATAAACCAGGAATATCTGGAAGAAGTTTTGCCATTTTTTAGATGGTAATGATTTAAAGGAAAAAAAAAATCCCATTTGAATTGCACTTTGATTCTAAACATTAAAGAGTTTAGAACAATTTCTATAAATGTTTTGTTTGGATCGTCTTCTCCATTCGGTCGTATATTGGCCATGGAGAATAATTGGAGATCCATCGGATTCCACGGCATTTTATAGTTTTTGTTTGCTTACTGCCCAATTGATTTTATTTTCCCATCTATATAGTTATGTCTAGAGCGTAATTCCCAATTCGAGAGTTGCAAAACTACGTTCGTCGGCTTCCCCAAGCTCTGTTCTCCTGTTCTCCGCCCATCATCTATTGATTGCCCCTCTTTCGATTCCAAAGACGCTGCTACTGACACTCGGGTCGGTCGATGGGTCTCGTCTTCATTTCAAAATAAGCGGACATTTCTCCTATATCTTATTTTTAGTTGTGGTTTTGGTTTTGGCTCCCCTCGGTTTTCGCCTGTTCCTATTCCTTCTTCATTCTCCACTCATCTTCCGCTTCATCGTCCGCTGTGGCCGTTTGTTACAATTTGTAAATTATATTTAAACACGAGCTGCCGCCTTGCATGCGATGGTCGTCTCCGTCATTCGTCTTTCGATGCGGACTCGGATTTGGATTCGGATTCGGATTTGGATTTGGTTTGCGTCGGAACAGATCGGTTTCGTTTCGATCAGGGAGCTGCGGCGGCAATGGGAATGGGATCGGGGTCTCTGTGTGCCACCAAGTGGGCGTGCAGTGAACCAATTTGGCTAAAAGATTGTATTTCGCCACACGAGCACACAGAGAGAGAGCCAGAAGAAAAGACGGACTGACGGAGAGGCGGCACGATTGCAGTTGCATGGGAATTATTTAGCACACTGAACTCTGCGTCCAATGGGCTTCGGTCACACTGTAAATCAGTCTGTTCAGGCTGTTCCCAATTCGGATGCGATTCCCACTCCCGTTCTCATTCCTATGCCCATGCCCATGCCAATTCCCAGACCCAGACCCATTCCCATTCCCAGGCTCAATGTTTTCGCTAATTGACTTCGTCTAAAGTCCGCAGTAAACTTTTCAGCAATTTAAAGCGGACTCACACATGGACCCATTCGGACTCCACACACGTTCGTTCGGATGTGTTTACATATGCAAGATCTAGATATAGACTAGATGACTGTATAATTTATAGATGGTCTTTAGCACATTTTGAATTCCGCATTCCGTTCCTAATTGATTCGGTTGAAACGAACAGTTCTGCGTGGGCTGTGCATTTAGCTTTCAATTTGCCGAATTAGTTTCGATGATTATAATGCACATTGATTGGAAGGCATCATATATGTACATATACATATATGGGCTATATAGGCCAATGATTTATTGAAAGTTTTGTGCCTATCGTCGGTCTTTTTTCCCATATTCATTCCCCTGAGGCAACAGCCACCACCACCCTCAATTCCTTCCAAGTTGATTGAGCTGCAATAAAAAATTTGTCAAAACTAGGAAAGGGTGGGTGAATCGACCATAAAGCTTGTAATCAACCATTCTGATGATTTATAATTCTGCCCAAAAAGAAAATTATAACGATTGCGAGGCCTACGAACCCAAGTACCCGCTCCGCTACACTGCACTTTACAGTATCAACAAGTGATTGATGTTGATGTGCATAGGAGTGGTGGACGAGGAGGGAAGGAGAGGTTTACTCCTGAACTGAGGGAAACCGATTCGATTGCCTGCAGAGCAGCAGGAACAGGGGGAGCAGGGAACATCTCAAGTTACGAGCGTTGCTCTTGTTCTCGGCGCACTCGAAGAATAATATTCATTATATCATTAACAAAATTTCTGATATCCGAGTTTTAGAGGTTGAAAATAAACAATGTGACTTGAAAATTAAAGAACTAATGCCTTACATGTCTATCAAAATACGATATGCACTTTCTGGCGTCTATTTGTCATCCATATTTTTTCCAAGTGTACCCGGGACACGCCTTGAATGTGCGCAAATGGGATAACCAACCACCGTTGGAGGATGTACTCGAAAACGCATCTGTTCCATGGGTCTACGACGTCTGAGACGGAGACTATCTTGATCTTATAATCAGCGGAGTGTGGTGTGTGTGACTCAGAGGGGTTGAAGGGAGACGAGACAAAGCAGACTTAAATAAGCGGACGAACGTCATCAGCATTTTTTGGGCCTGCTCCTTCCACTTCTCCTTTTACCACTTTGCATTGTGTTTTGTGCTCGGTGGCAGGTGCAACGTCTGTTTGTTGCCATTGTAGTGGAGGTTCCCCTGACATGGGCATGCCGATGAGTGCGTAGCAGTTGCCCCGAAACAAAAAGGGGCGAAACCTCGGATCCGATTTATTGTTGGTTATAGTACACAGGCGGCAGCTGCATTTAAGGACACGCGTCACTTGCCGCTCCCTTGCACGCGCTGCTCAAAGATCGGAGATCGGTTTTCGGTTAACAACGCAGATTTCTGCCGGAGCCCATTCTTCGCATTCGGCTGGCTCATGTCCTTCTCGTCTTCATCCCCTGCCAACGGTGTCGGACCATTTCTCAAGTAGGATCAGATGTTTCTTAAGGATCGCGTGAGTTGATTTCACGAGTCTTCCTTTCTCCTTCCGTTTCCTGATGCGTTTCAGCGGGGAGTTTTGGACTAACAAGTAGACGGCTGCAAATGAGAAAACGACAAGACTGGCGTTATGAATGGTGCGCCTCTTCAATTATATATATAACTGGCTGTGAAATGTTGAAAGGCATCTTAAAAACAAAAACTTCAGGCTCAATTGATCAATTACAAATAGCTAAATAGTTTGCAATTTTCTGCATATACTTACGCCAATTAAAACCCATTGTGAGGTTCGTATTGTTGATTAAGTATTAAATTCAGACTCCAAAAGAACTTAGCTCCAAATATAAACCTTATCATGGCACAGTAGCAGTATCTTTATTTCCTGGCAATTAAGAGCGCCCTTCATGGTTACTTATTCCTTGGTTTACTGCGTTGCATCGCCTTGCCTTGAACTTACCTCTGCGGGTTCACTTGACAATACAGAGACAGAAATGTTCCATCGATTCGGGTTGTTTTCGCTTTGTTGAGATGCCTTTGTATTTCAAAAATAATGATATTTTGATAATACCCAACTGCGTATAAAAGCTGCTTGCCTATAGACCTACATATATCAATTTCATATTGTAAAACTGTTAATTATTCTTAAGGCTTGTTATAAAAATAATACGATTATCAAGTAGTAATTGTCAGAGATATGTATTTACTATGGTTGGGCTATTTTCTTTCTGTGGAAAACTGGCGGGGGCCGCCAATTAGGCTGCTTAACGAACCAAGCCCAAAGTCAAACCGAGACGAACGACGCGAAGTTAAGTAAAGTGTAGTAAAGTCAACTTGAACGGAGTTAAAGCACAACTCTGTTGCTTCTTGATGGTGATGATGGTCATCAGCGTCAACCGAAATGGTGGCGTAAATTCAGGCACTCGCATTATAAATTCTGTATTCCCTATATTATAAGCGATGTTTTCGTCTTCGTTTTATGAGCGACAATTTTGCCAAAGGAGCGAAATGCCATGCCTGCTTTATAAGGCCGTGGCATGTCTCCGGGTGTTTCTGTTTGCGAGCGGGGCCCATTAAAAGTTAAATTTAATGTATTAATTTATTTTTTGTTTGCTTGCTATTGTTGCTTTTTCGACCACTCTTGTGTTGTGTGCGCTGCTCTTTTTTGGCAGCGCTTTTTGTTGTTTTTATTAATCGACTGCGGAAGTTGCTGTAAATGTCCACAAACATGAGAATATTCATAATGCGTTTGGACCTTGAACAAAGAGCTCCCCCACCCACCTTTTTTTCCCCATTTCCACGCAGCCCAAGTGACGTCAGTGGAGCAAGGGGACGGGACTCTTGCTTTTAGTTAATTACTGGAAATATTATTGTAGTGTAAAAGTAATTACTTTGGGGTGACTCCCCAGGGAGTGGAATGGGCCCAGAACATGCGACTGCTGTTGAGTAGGTCATGAGTGCGCTGTTTAACCACTTGTTAGGCAGAGTTAGACTGGATTCCTCTGGTAAGGTCCCCCCTTCCCCAAAAGCTAGAGCACATGGTGGGGAGCAGTAGCGCCTAGCCTCGAATCAGACTCAACAACTGGCCATACAATTCTCGGATCCGCTAAGGTTATAATTGGTTTATCATGGAAGTCTAGCCTCTATATTGGTAGCATTGATATGGACTTGTGTGCCCAAGGTGAACAACAGAAAACCGATCCACTAAGAACATTGAACTGCAGCAGAAAAAGTTATTTACAGATCGACAACGACTGAAACGTAGCACTTCGGAGGAAATCAGTGTGGGGAGTGGTTTATTTCATTTCTGACTTTTGACGATTGTTATTTAAACCACTTTTAAACACAGACGTCGTAATAACAAGGAAATTTTATTACTGGTAACAAAAAACGGGGAAGCGATGCTTAAAAGTGTAAGGCAAGTAAAGTCAGTGAAAACATTTCTGTGTATCATGAGTCAAATTTGTTTATAGAAAAAACTAAATACATGGGAAACCCAATTTTCTGTCAGAAACAGTAAACAGTTGGAATCACGTAATACATACATTTGTGCCGGTTGTTACTTCATTAAGTGCAGCAATGCAGTAGTCCATGAATCTAGAGTTATTTATTGATCGCATATTTTGCATTTTCAAAACTAAAGTCACACATTTTGTTTCCTATTATGGCAAAAGTAAGTTGTCACCTTTATGACGACATAACCAACGAAAACCGAATAAGTGAACTCATATATGTATATAGAGACAGTGATTAAAAATATAGACCTTTAAACTGCACGTAGTTCTGACTGCAATCGTTACCTACTTATTTTATACCTAGCAATCAAAATGTATTGTTTATGTGTTTAAGACACAAAGGAAATCACAATAACGTGTGGTTACAAGCTTTTTACAATCAAGAGTATTTTAAACTTTGTCGTTGCGCCTCCTACTTTCAAAAAGTGAAGCTGAATTCATAGTCAACATGCAGTCGCCTTCCACTTTTTCTGTCTGTGCTTGGACTTTTGACACTTAGATGCGAGGACCATTAGTTTACCAACTGTGGACAGGGCTCAGAAAAAGAAACCGGAAAAATATCGAATAATGTTGTGTGAATAGTAGTTTTCAGTTTTTAAACCTTTGATAAGTAGTTTCTTTTTTTTTTTTTTTTTTAATTTCAAAAAGCGTTCTTCCAAATTCGATATAAATTAGGAACCTTTCCATTTCTGTGTATGCCCGTTGGAGTTGATACTGCATTAAATTTAAATTGACTATTGTTTTAATATGTTGCTCTGGTTTAATATGTTAATCCAAGTCCAAACAAGTGCCCTCTTGTCACGCTATAATTCCCAATGGGTTGAAAACCGGTTTTCAGTATTGCAAGCAGAAGACAAATATAGGTTAAATCTTGGAACAATGGTAATTGCGTCTGTGTATTTAACAAGGGTGTTTAGTTTCGTATATATTTTAAATTAAACCCAAACAACGTTAATACCATGAATTCAATAATTTGATTCTTATTAATATGGCACAGAAATAACATATTTAGTAATATTTTTTCCTGTGTGGAACTGAGAATAGGAGTGCAGTAGTGGAACGTGGAACGACCTATGCAAATATGCAAACAAGAGTCGTAAACTAACAGCAACAAATGGCCGGTAGAATGGGATGCTGTGTGAGGTCTCTGCACCAGACTCCCCTCTCCTTCTCTCCTTTCCTCCGCCTGACCCCTTTGTCCATCCCCTGGATTGTCAATTGGGATTTCTTGTTGCGGCTGTCATTGAACTTTGTGGACAACTGATTGAGTGTTTGGGGAAGAGGGCGGCCAGGGTTATTAGATGCGCCGCTCTCTATCTGTGTTCCGTTTCCCGTATTTATGTACATTTCTGTCCATAAATCAACGCTAGCCAAGCGGGGCGACAGTGCATTGTTGAATGGGACCAACTCTAACCTCGTTTTAACCTTACCACCCCCCCCACCTCATAGTCCGACGCTGCCCTTCGAGGTGCGTTGAGCAACTGACAGTGATGGTAGATGCGGATCATCGCGGGTCCCGGCTGGAGTTCAGTTCGGTAAAGTGCCAATTACCTAAAAAGTAAATAAAAGACAGCAACAATGCTGCCAACGAAAACAAAACAAAAACCTTTTCGAGCCACGCAATGACTCATTCAGTCGAGCGTTGAAAAGGCCATTAAAAAGGCAACTCCATCACCAGAAAGTAACCAAAATGGCCAGTAAGACGTTGGCAGTTGTCAGCGATGTCACATGTTATTACAGTCTCCTCGAATCGAGTGCCGGGTTGCCCTCCAGGCTTAGAAGTCTTTAGTCGGGAATGAACATTGCCAGGGTAATACAACAGTATATATAAAGTACCAAAAACAGTGGCAATGTTTAAAAAGTGTTAATACACAGTAATATAACAGTATAAAAATAGTTGTTAATATATATTTAATACAAATATATTGTTAATACAAATTCAAACTGCAACAATTTTATTAAGAGCTTATTTGCCCTGAACAAAATAAATGAATTGAGAAACCGATTGGAGAAAAAAGGTATCGGCCTTAAGAAAATGTGTTCGGTGAAAATGGCATATAATTAATATAAACCCAAGGCAATTGTGGATTTCATCCGCATCGAATCAAAGTTTTCGATGTGTGAAAGTCATCGTTTTCTTGTTACTTTGTATTCTTAACTTAACGAACCCGATTTCCATGTGTGCGGTGGACCCATTAAAGATCTCGCTTCTCTGCCAGCTGTTCTCTCCCCTCCGTCCCTCCCTTCCCCTTTCTCTTGGCCAATTGCCAGTCATCGTAATTGTTTTTGCCCCTGCCCCCGACGGCCTGCCCCGACGGCCCCCGTTCACCGTTCTTTGTCGCCTTAATACGTGACTTATGCCTGGGTAAATTACTTAACACCAGCCAGTAGTCGGGCAGCCAGTCGAGCGGATTCGACTGCATTATATCAACAATCATCAGGAGCAGTAACAAGCGATAAAAACAGTGCTCGACTATAACTATCGCCACAGTGGACGGCTGCTGGGGAAAAGCCAAAAGCGCTCGACGACGGGGAAGTCGTCGGCTCGGCTTTTGATTTCCAAGCGACAGAAGCATATGCCATATCCACGGGAAAAAAACAGCTCGATATCAAATGTATAATTGCAGGCCAAGAAGATATTTACATTGTTCATTTCGCTGGGGCTCGGTTCGAAATCCACTGCTGCCATATATATTTTTATTTATTTTCAAATTGTTAAATATTATTGTCATCATATTATTTTTATATCCAGTACCAAATGGATCTTTAATACTTTATAGGTTTAAATCAAATTGATGCGGTGGTAATTTTTAAATCGCTGAATTAGTATATGCTTTATATCAATTTTTCTTTAGGTGTACTCGGCGTTGGTGCTGGGGAAAACTAAAATGGGTAACGTGTTTGAAGCGCAGCTGACGCCCTGAAGGGGGGACAGAGGGGGCGGAATCGCTTGGGCCAGCTGCATTGGCAACCGACAATCGGCAATCGCCAGTCGCTAATCGTAGAATCGCCAACGGACGCTCCATTGTGGCACGTTCCACAAAACAGCAACAATTTCGACTATATGTAGATGGGAAGCCCACTGATAATTCTGAAGCATTTCTGGGTCTCTTTATAAAGCCAAAGTTTCCCAACTAGATTTATCATCTGCCGCATTTTAAAGCCGAGCTATGGAGACTTCGAGTCGCAGAGAAACGGTTCAGAAATGTTTTTATTTCGTTTTAATTTCATCTTGATAAAAAAACGGTTCTGTGTCGGAATTGATAAATTATATTTTTAGAAAGAAAAAAAAAACAGTTTGATATGAGCTCTAAAAACAAGGCGAGGAGAATCAAGAAACAATGTTACGGATAATTATAATTTTTACTTGAAATTAAAAAATAATAAAATACCTACATAAAATATTCATAACCATCCAATGTTTGAGTTTATGCTCATCCTTTTCCGATATTTTCTCCATTGCAGATCAATCTAAGGGGCATCTTGGTGGGCGGCGCTGCCAGCGGCGGAGGAACAGTAGGAGCAGCGGCTGGTGGTGCGACGACGACGACGACGACGACGACCGCCGCTGGCTTCGTGGCTGGTGGGGATTGGCCTGTGACTGGCTCCGGTGCTGGCGCTGGCGTTAAGTTGCGCAGGCACAGCGATCGTCCCCTGACACCGGAGACCAAACACCTCTCCCACACATACCGCATCTCCATGGCCAACCTGGAGGACTCGCAGGAGTCGGAGCTGGACCAGATCCTTGGCGAGCTGGGCCTGCTGGAGGCGCAAAATAGCTATGCCGAGGCGTCCCTGCTGTCCGGCGTGGGTGCTCCGCTTGCCGGCTCACAAGTAGCGCCACCACCTGGCGTGGCCCAGCTGGCGGGAAATGCTCCGTCACTGGTTTCCATGTCGGCCGCCTCGTCGCGCTCCCACTCGCGTACCAACAGCAGCATCTCAGCGGACGTGAGCAGCTGCTCATCGTCAGGGATCTCGGAGAACGGACACGGAATTGGACTCCATGGCGCACCTGGAGTGGGCGGAATGATGGTGCATCCGCCGCCACCTGGCGGCATGACCATGGGCATAACGCTGGGCGTTGTCACGGCCCGGGAGCCGCGCACTGAGTCGCCCGACAACGACTCCGCCTTCAGCGACACGGTCTCCCTGCTGTCCAGCGAGTCATCCGCCTCCTCGAACACATCCCTTCAGCAGCAGCAGCAGCAACAGCACCAGCAGCAGCACCAGCAGCAGAAACAGCAGCTGGCCACCTCGGAGAAGCTGCTCCATGGCGGCCATGGCCAGCACAGCGGTCAGCAGAGTGGCGCTAACAGCATCTCGAAGGCGGCCAAAATCCAGCTGGCACTGCACAAGCTCGAAAGCGCCTCCATCCGACGCCTGTTCGTCAAGGCCTTCACCTCCGATGGCGCATCCAAGTCGCTGTTGGTGGACGAGCGCATGGTTTGCGGGCATGTAACGCGCCTCCTGGCCGACAAGAACCACGTGCTGATGCAGTCCAACTGGGCGCTGGTGGAGCACTTGGGCGATCTGCAGATGGGTGAGTGTTTGTGGCTGTGGTCATAAAGACAACGTATTGGCTTATTGGTCAACATATCTGTTGTCTTGGTGTTAAACTCCAAAACTGAACTGTTTTATTAATTGCTTTCTCTGCCCCGCAGAACGCCTCTTTGAAGACCACGAGCTGCTGGTGGACAACCTGATGACGTGGAACTCGGACGCCGGCAATCGCGTGCTCTTCCAGCAACGGCCGGACAAGGTGACACTGTTCGCGCGCCCGGAACTCTACTTGCCCGGACCCCAGATGGCGCCCGGATGCCAGCACGACGAGCAGACGCGGCAGATGCTGCTGGACGAGTTCTTCGATTCGCACAACCAGATGCAGCTGGACGGACCGCTCTACATGAAGGCGGACCCGAAGAAGGGCTGGAAGCGGTACCACTTCGTGCTGCGCTCCTCGGGTCTCTACTACTTCCCCAAAGAGAAGACCAAGAACACGCGCGACCTGGCCTGCCTCAATCTGTTCCACGGCCACAACGTGTACACCGGATTGGGCTGGCGCAAGAAGTGGAAGTCCCCGACAGACTTCACCTTCGGCTTCAAGGCGGTCGCGGACTCCTCACTAGGCAAGTCGTGCCGCTCGCTCAAGATGCTCTGCGCCGAGGACCTACCGACACTGGACCGCTGGCTTACGGCCATCCGCGTCTGCAAGTACGGCAAGCAGCTGTGGGACAGCCACAAGTCGCTACTCGAGGATCTCTGCCTGAGCCGCGACGACTCCGTCTCGCAGTCCAGCTTTGCGGCCTCCATGCGCAGCGAGTCCATCTCGAGCATCTCGTCGGCAGTCCCGTCGCAGTGCGGCAGCGTATCCTCGGCCATCAGCAGCATGTCCAACTCGACCAGCGGCCGCACATCGCGCGCCTCCAGCAGCAGCTCCAGTGGCTGCCTCTCCGACGACAACAACGGCTTCGACTCTGAGTTCACCACGGGCACCATCAAGCGCAAGCCCTCGATGAAACCCAATCTGCCGCTGACCACAATGACACGCCAGCTGAAGGAGGTGGGCGAGATCACCATCTGCGAGAGCGCCGGTGGCGATGCCAGTTCCCCGGAGCGCAGCGGTACGCTCACGCGCCGCCACAGCCGCCGCAAGTCGCAGGAGAGCAATGGCAGCGGCACGCTGAAGAGACGTCCGATTCCTGTGCCAGTGGCCGCTGCCGTCAAGCAGGTGGAGCCAATGGGCAGTGCCTCCTCCACCTCGTCCAGCAGCAACTCCACGCCCACGCCCACACCCAGCATATGCGCCAAGCCGCCACCGGGCGATGCAGCTTCGCTGATGTGCTCATCCACGCTGTCCCTGGATTCGCTGCCTCCGCCCCCTCCGCCGCCCGCTTTGGATGGGTCGGATGACCAGGACGTGTACGGGTCCCAGTTGTCGCTGGCCTCCCTGCCCCCACCGCCTCCTCCCGAGGAGGTGCTGGCCATGACCTATGCGGGTCCGCCCAGCCCGGCTACTCCCACGCCAATGAGTACACCGATGATCATGCCTAATAGCAATGGATCATTGCCGCCGGCAGTGCCCGCCAAGCCCATCAAGCCGGCAGTAAAGCAGACGTCGGGGGCTCTTAAGGCAGCCCCCCCGTACAAGGCGCCGCCGGATTATGTAGGTCCCGCCCAGCTGCCCGGACCGCCCTTGCCGCCGCCGCCCCCCGCCGCCCAGAAGAAGGTCTCGTTCGCAGACTCGCCAGTGCTGCTGCGGCGCAAGATGTGCTCGCCGGAGCCAGTGCTGCCGCAGCGCTCGCCCAGCACCACGCTCAGCTGCCATTCCAATTCTAGCGCGGGATCGGCCTACCAGACCTATGCCCCAGGTCCGATGTTGCCGCCGCGCTCGGACCTGGCGCGTCTGTCCAGCCAGAGCAACGGTAGCAGCAGCGAGGTGACCTCGCCCAAACGTCTCCAGGAGTCCGCCTCGAATCCGCCTCGCGACTTCCTCAAGGATCTGCAGCGCGTGATGCGCAAGAAATGGCAGGTGGCGCAGAAGTGCAAGGCGGAGCCGGCCACAACGCCGCACGAAGTCCTGGGCTTCCGGGACTTCAGCAACGAGGACCTGCTGGCCGCCCACAATCTCAACTCGGGGGCCAACTCCTCGCACTACTACCGCGAGACGGCCAACGTGAGCCACTGGGTGCAGGAGCACTACGAGTACGCACACAACGCGCTCTACGAAAACGTGCACGCCCAGGGAAGGGCGGGAGGTGCTGGCGGAGATGCTGGCACACCTCCGCTACCGCCGCCGCCTGGAAATTCCATGGCGGCCAAAAAGCGTCCTCCGCCGCCGCCTCCGAAACGGAGCGACAAGACCCACCTGACCAACCGGGTGTAGGATCGTCAGATAAGAAGGGTAAGTCAAGCCGTGAAGTCTATGAATGTTCATCAGCATGTACATCCATCTTAATGTTGGGTCTTAATTTAAAATTATGTATTCGCGATCTGTTACTAATTGGATGTTTTTTTCAGATGAATCCGCTCACATACTTGGATTATAGTTCTCCAAAGGAAGGATTTTCGAGCAGGAGCACAAATAATAATCATGCTAATTCCTAAATAAGGCAAAAACGGAGCGGGATGGAAAACCACTAATTAAAACATACTTATGTATGACTATACATATATACTTTTTAAGAATATGATATGGCCACGCCCACTTCTTTACACAAGTACTACGCATAACAGAGAATTAAACTGTAGAACACCATCCTATTTTGGAGTCAAACCACGTGAAACGCGTCAACAATTTGTAGCCATCTTTTAAAGTTTTAAAATAATATTATTACTCGGTGGTGAAAACCCGAATTTCATCGTTTTTCTGATACTTTTTGAGCCGATAATATGTTTGCAAAATAAAGTTTTAAGAATGAACAGGGTTTTTAGCTAAAATTGCATTCAGGAGTCAAGAGTATTATTTTTTTACAATGAACATTTTCGAACAAATAAAAAGTGAACAAAACAAGTTTTTAACAGAAGTCCTCTACTAGTTTTTTGTTGACAGTTTTGACGTGGTTTGATACTTCATCCAAATTTTGATCCATTTCGTCGAGAAATTGTTGGGATAACCACCAACTTAAACAAAAGCAAAATGCAAAAAGGAATTACGCATTAGTAAAAATATTTAAGCTAAATTTTAGTTTGTAAAAAGAAAAGAAACAATGCATTTTTAAAACGATAGTGCATTATTTAAAAACACTAAGTTAGCGTCAGATAAGTGTATAATGTGTTTATATAAACATTCACTTTTTAATGGTTTAGTTGCTCTTAGTATTGATTTTATAATTTTTTTTTCGATAATCTCTGTAACGGTAGTAAACGTTTTGTAAGCGCATGAAATGCGCTGCGCTAGAAAAGGAAATGCCTTATAAAGCATATAAACCTAAAAAGGGGAAGCCCTGCATATACACCTAATATATAGTAATGCATATATGTGTTGATCTATCCAAATTATTTGCTGTTTAAAGCGACATTTTCTTTATTTAAATCATTTGTATTCCACATTTATTGTTCAATTAAAATAACCAAATGCTTAGTTTTCAAAATATTTATCAAGTTCCTCAATAGAATACAAATTTATATTTCTCTTTGTACTTATATCAAACCACAAATAAAATAGGCAGATCATCTATAAAACACACCTTGCATGTGCAAATCAAACTATTTATATTAAAGGCAATAAGAGAAAATTTAATTATTTCTGTACACAAATCAAATATGTAATTCATCTAGTTAACTATAACAATATATAAATTAATTATTTGGTTAAATTCGCTTACGAATTTCGTTTCTCAACATATGATTTTTGAAACGTTCCTATAGGTTCAATTTTTATATGCATGTGTTATATGAGTTCAGTGAAAGCTAAATAAATATTTTTTCCCTGCTGTGCACTAATCAAACTAAAGTACGCGCAGAATAGCTTTCTAGATGATCGATTGAGCACTCGATACAAATATATACTGCAATCTTTTAATGACCTACTTATCAACGGTTTACTATCATTGATCGGTTGCCACATCGATTATATTTTGATCAATTTTGTAATTGTTTTTGTGTAGTAACTTGTTTGCCATTTGTTTTGTATGTATGTTTGTGTACAGCCAGAGACAGCCATATATATAAATATAAGCGTATATACGTGCCTGTATATTGTATCCGGTTCAGCAATAGTTTCAATAATTTTTAAATGTATGAAAACTTATCTATTCGGGTTGAATACTTTAGATCTTTTGGCCCCGATACACACTGTATAAAGGCATAGCTATATAGTTCTATACGAAGTTTTGTTACGTTTAAATCGGCGTGCGTGCTGCAATTGAATAATGATCGAATCTATCGACGAAACCTTCGCCTTCTCTCTCCAGCCATCCTAGAAGTGTTCAGACTCCAAGCCCAAAAGATCCCGCATCAGCTATAAAAGCTTGATTTTCCTCATCCTATGTCACACAATCTTATATAAATATATGAAACTTTTGTTTTTGAATACACGAATCAGCATTGGGTTTATTATGGTAAATTTGCATTTTACTTTCCTACGTATACAAAACTAAAGGGTATTATGCATATAGATCTAGATATAAACATACTTAAATAAAGGAAATGCCAATTTTTTAAAGCTTGAATTTATATGAAGATATTTTTTAGAAACTATACGCTATATATATCTATATATATATATGGTAGGAACACAAGGATGTGCCATAGGCGCCGTCGTCGTGTCAAAACAAAAAAAATAAAAAGAAAAACTTGCAAACATTTTTTGCTACATAAATGTAATAAAATCTAAATGAACCTAGTCATTAAGTCCATGATAAAATGAAATATAAATTAAAAGCTAAATTATATATATAAATGGCATACATTTGTAATTAAACGCAAATGGAAGGGAAATATAGAAACTTACTTAATGCTTTAACTACAAAAAGCATTTTAACGAAAATTTGTTTGCCATCTTACATATAATTTATATTTTTTTGTTTCCGTTCGTTTGCTTAAGTATTTCAATTTCAATGTATAAACAATTAAGAAATGAAGATAAATAAATCAAGGTTCAACTAAAAGAACAAGAAATCAAACACAAAACAGAATCCTAATTATATAAAATAAGGAAAACTCAAATTACAGCCCTAGCTAAAACTAAATGAAAAGACTACAACTGAAGAAAGGCAAAATAAGTAAGTTCATTACTATATCGCCGATACATTCAGACATCATTAATATGCATTAACTACAAATTTACAAACACAGCAACGGAAAACTACAACATCTAACTAATAAAATCAAAGAAAAATTCAATTTTTAAAAATAAAATCCAGAAATTCTTTGCAGGGCTATTATATAGTGAACAATGTTGCCATTTGATACCATTTTTTCCACAAATAAAAACACATTTGATATAAAAATATATATTACTATATATACCTTATATTCCAAATCAAATGGAATTTTTTGTAATTTTGATAGAAACATTCAAAACATATTAAAATCGAAAAAGAACAAACAAAAACTGTGCGAATGAAACGTGTTACGAGAACTATGAGAAATAAATGCGAGAAATGCCTAAGAAAAATTTAAATTAAAAAAAACATCTTTTTATTTTCATAAGGTTGACGGTGGGAAGGGAATTTAAGTCCTAATATTACAGGTTATGTTTTGGAAGGCCAATGTTTTTAATGTTTTTTTTTAAATTTATTTGGTTTTTGTATCAGATCTGTGATATGGTTTAAGTTTCTTATTTAGTAATAATATATAATAAGTCAGTTTTGCTAAGGCCTAGTGGCCTAACACATTTTTATTCAGTTTTATTTACTTGCACAAAAATAGTCCTTGTGTTGAATCAATTACTCAATTTGTAGAATCTATTAGATTGTAGCTATAAGACGCACATCATATCCTGAGCGCCTACAACCAATTTTGTTTTCTCAAAATCGATGTTTTCAGTTATTTTTCCGATCATTCCAAATTCAGCTATATGATATAGTTGTTCTGTTCGACTCGTTCCGTTCCGACTTACCTACAGAAAAGAGTGGGCTTTTGGTAAAGTTTTATCCAAATACATAGTTTTAACACTGAGAGACTTGTTTGGACTGACTCTTCTGGGGATGTCAATCGAGAATACATCTATGTATATGCTTCATAGGGTCGGAAATGTACCTTGACTGCGTTGACTTGGTATAATACAGCGTTTTATCGGCTAGAGCGTCGTTAATATATGGCGTTGTATGGTGTACACATCTCAACCAAAAATGATCGGATTTTAAAATCGTTGAAGAGTAGTTTAGGAATATAAAAATATGATTTTAGTTTTTGAATTTGATTCATTTTTATTTCCACTTAAATTAAAATTAGCTGTTTAAAATGAATTTAAATTTTTTGGTTACAAAAACTCTTTAAAGGGGTCTTAGTAAAATTTGTGTCGCAAATTTAAAATTAATTGAACAAGGTACCACGGAATTATTAAATGTAGCTTTCGGCGGAGCCGAAGTTGATAACCCTTGCAGAATATTCTGTAAATAATATTCTCCAAAATTATTCATAATATGCATTCTTAATGCTCATAAAAATCCCAACTTCCTAATTTTAACAAGTGAGAACGCTATAGTCGAGACCCTCGACTATTAGATACCCGTTACTCAGTTCAAATTATCAATTTGAATTCGGCGATCTCTTAGAGCTGGCAGCTTTACAGCACGAGCATCAGCACCAGCGCTGCTTTAGCGCAGGCAGCTTTTGTCCTGCACCAACAGCTGTGTTTATGTTTATGTTTATGTTTTGACTCATTGTTTGACTCAGACCTCCAATTTGGCTAACTTGATTTGATTTGCATAGTTCTTGGGATATAGTTCGGTATTGACAAAACCATCGCAATTTCCTTTAATAGAAATCCTTATCGAGAATTAACGTTGACTGTCTTGAGCACCTTGGCCAGCTGTTCCAAAGTCATCCGTTAGATGGCGCAATACAATACACGGGCCATGAAAGGCGGAAATGTAGGCGCTAGCCAGGCTTAAGCGTTTAATGGGTTTTTGGGCGTTAGAGTGGGCGTGGCAAACTTTTATTAGGCCAATCGATAGGTATTGACGAAACAAATACATATCAATTAAAATTTTCATAATAGCATCAAAACTGAGGCCACAGCTTATGGCTTGTGGGCGTCAGAGGGGGCGTGGCACCATTTTGAAACAAACTTGCGCTGCGTAGGAACTCCTAAAATCTACATGCAAAATGCCAATCTTTTAGCTTTTATAGTTTCCGAGATCTCAGCGTTCATACGGACAGACAGACGGACAGACAGATGGACAGACAGGACAGACGGACAGACGGACATGGCTAGATCGATTCGGCTAGTGATCCTGAACAAGAATATATATACTTTATAGGGTCGGAAACGCTTCCTTCTACCTGTTACATACTTTTGCACGAATATAATATACCCTTTTACTCTACGAGTAACGGGTATAAAAACACCAAAGTTATGACATTTTCAATCGTTCAGTTATATGGCAGCTATAGGATATAGTCGGCCGATCCCTATAAAATTTGGTAGGGATTGATTGGCCAAATATAAAACCCATAGAAAATCCCAACTTCCTAACTTTAAAAACACCAAAGTTATCTATTTCCTATAGTTATATGGGAGCTATAGGATATAGTCGGCCGATCCTTTTGAAATTTGGTATGTCGGATTGATTGGCCAAATAAAAAAGCCATAGAAAATCCCAACTTCCTAACTTTACAAACACCAGAGTTATGGCATTCCCGATCAATCAGTTATATGACAGCTATAGGATATAGTCGGCCGATCCCGGCCGTTCCGACTTATATACTGCGTGCAAAGGAAAGAGGGGTGTGTGCAAAGTTTCAATTCGATATATTTAAATTCAACTCAGGAGGTGATCCTGATCAAGAATATATATACTTTATATATACCCTGAGATGTCTCCTTCACTGCGTTGCTCACTTTTGACCAAAATTATAATACCCTCTGCAAGGGTATAAAAACTGCTTTTAGTTTGGAAATAGATCGAATAATTCGTAATCGTACCGCCATATAACTGAACGATGGGAAATGCTTTGGTGTTTTTAAAGTTAGGAAGATGTGATTTTCTATGGGTTTTATTTTTGACCAATCAATCCGACCTCCCAAATTTCATAAGGATCGGCCAACTATATCCTATAGCCGCCATATAACTGATTGATCGGAAATGCCATAACTTTGGTGTTTTTAAAGTTGGGACGTATGGATTTTCTATGGGTTTTATTTTTGGCCAATCAATCCGACTTACCAAATTTTATAAGGATCGGCCGACTATATTTTATAGCTGCCATATAACTGAACGATTGGAAATGGTGTTTTTAAAGTAAGGAAGTTGGGATTTTTTATGAGTATTAAGAATGCTTCATATGAATAATTTTGGAGATTATAATTTACAGAATATTCTCAAGGGTATATCAACTTCAGCACCGCCTGAAGTTAGCTTTCCTTTCTTGTTATACCCTTGCAGAGGGAATTAAAAGTTTGGTCAGAAGTTTGTAACGCAGTGAAGGAGACGTTTCCGACCCTATAAAGTATATATGTTCTTGATCAGGAGCACTAGGGGAGTCGATATAGCCATGTCCGTCTGTCCGTCTGTCCGTCTGTTTCAATACCGTTTGCGAGCTCAGTTTAAAAGCTAGCGATCTGAAACTTTCACACTCGTCCTAAAACCTGTGTACGCAGATCAAGTTTGAAAATCGCCCAGATCGGACGTCTATATCCTATATCTCCCATAGGAACAATCGGATATATCTTGCAAGAATAAATGCAATTTCGCGCAGTGTAAAAGCTATGAATCTTTCCAAATCGTATTTTTTAATGCATACCTTGATCAGGGTAAAAGCGCGTGGCGATCGGACGTCTATATCCTATAGCTCCCATAGGAACAATAGGGTAAAATCGGTCCAAATTCGATGTTTTTCAGATTATTTCGCGCAGTGTAAAAGCTATTGCCATAAATTTTTTCAAATCGTATTTTTTAATGCATACCTTGATCATGGTAAAAGCGCGTGCCGATCGGACGTCTATATCCTATAGCTCCCATAGGAACAATATGGTAGAAGCGGTCCAAATTTGATGTTTTTTAGATATATCCCTTATTTTTTCTATTTTTATATGACATTTTTGCAGTATAAAAACTATTGACATGAAATTATGAAGTTTATTTATGTATACCTTATTCCTTTCGCTACTTTCTCAATTTTAGCAATTTCGGCAAAGTCTGCAAGTTTATTAAAACTTCGGCTTGCCGAAGTTAGCTTCCGCCCTCGTTATACCCGTTACTCGTAGAGTAAAAGGGTATATTGTATTCGTGCAAAAGTATGTAACAGGTAGAAGGAAGCGTTTCCGACCCTATAAAGTACATATATTCTTGTTCAGGATCACTAGCCGAGTCGATCTAGCCATGTCCGTCTGTCCGTCTGCCTGCCTGTCTGTCTGTCCGTATGAACGCTGAGATCTCGGAAACTATAAAAGCTAGAAGATTGGCATTTTGCATGTAGATTTTAGGAGTTCCTACGCAGCGCAAGTTTGTTTCAAAATGGTGCCACGCCCCCTCTGACGCCCACAAGCCACAAGCTGTGGCCACAGTTTTGATGCTATTATGAAAACAAGAGAGAACGCTATAGTCGGGTGCCTCGACTATTAGATACCCGTTACTCAGCTAAACAACTTAATATAAATATGCCTTCTTGTATGTTTTTCGCCGCTCGAATTAGCTCCCGATTTTATGTTAAAATCGGTACCCAGGGAACACCTCCAATTTGGCTAACTTAATTTGATTTGCGTAGTTCTTGGGATATAGTTTGGTATTGGCAAATGAAAACCATCGCAATTACTTTTAATAGAAATAACCGTTGACTCTGTTGAGCACCTTGGCCAGCTGTTCAAAGTCATCCGTTAGATGGCGCTATTGTATTGCGCCATCTACCCCAAGACATTGGTACCACGGGCCATGAAAGGCGGAAATATAGGCGCTAGCCAGGCTTTTTGGGCGTTAGAGTGGGCGTGGCAAACTTTTATTAGTCCAATCGATAGGTATTGACGAAACAAATACATATCAATTAAAATTTTCATAATAGCATCAAAACTGTGACCACAGCTTGTGGCTTGTGGGCGTCAGAGGGGGCGTGGCACCATTTTGAAACAAACTTGCGCTGCGTAGGAACTCCTAAAATCTACATGCAAAATGCCAATCTTCTAGCTTTATAGTTTCCGAGATCTAAGCGTTCATACGGACAGACAGACAGGCAGGCAGACGGACAGACGGACATGGCTAGATCGACTCGGCTAGTGATCCTGAACAAGAATATATATACTTTATAGGGTCGGAAACGCTTCCTTCTACCTGTTACATACTTTTGCACCAATACAAATAGTCCTCTCATAGTCGGGTTCACTCCCCTGGGAGTATAAGTGTGATAAAAGTTAAGTGGTATAAATCGTTGTGTTATAGAAGAGATTAAAATACAAGAGAGAACGCTATAGTCGAGTGCCTCGACTATTAAATACCCGTTACTTAGCTAAACAACTTAATATAAATATGCCTTCTTGTATGTTTTTCGCCGCTCGAATTAGCTCCCGATTTTTATGTTAAAATCGGTACCCAGGGAACACCTCCAATTTGGCTAACTTGATTTAATTTGCATAGTTCTTGGGATATAGTTCGGTATTGACAAATGAAAGCCATCGCAATTTCCTTTAATAGAAATCCTTATCAAGAATTAACGTTGACTATGTTGAGCGCCTTGGCCATCTGTTCCAAAGACATCCGTTAGATGGCGCTATTGGTACCACGGGCCATGAAAGGCGGAAATGTAGGCGCTAGCCAGGCTTAAGCGTTTAATGGGTTTTTGGGCGTTAGAGTGGGCGTGGCAAAATCTTTTTTTGGCCAATCGAAAGGTATTTACGAAACAAATACATATCAAAAAAAATTTTCATAATAGCATCAAAACTGTGGCCACAACTTGTGGCTTGTGGGCGTCAGAGGGGGCGTGGCACCATTTTGAAACAAACTTGCGCTGCGTAGGAACTCCTTAAATCTACATGCAAAATGCCAATCTTCTAGCATTTATAGTTTCCGAGATCTCAGCGTTCATACGGACAGACAGACAGACAGACGGACAGACAGACGGACAGACAGGACAGACGGACAGACGGACATGGCTAGATCGACTCGACTAGTGATCCTGAACAAGAATATATACACTTTATAGGGTCGGAAACGCTTCCTTCTACCTGTTACATACTTTTGCACGAATACAATATACCCTTTTACTCTACGAGTAACGGGTATAATTATAATTGATATGTATTTGTTTCGTCAATACCTATCGATTGGCCAAATAAAAGTTTGCCACGCCCACTCTAACGCCGAAAAATCCATTAAACGCTTAAGCCTGGCTAGCGCCTACATTTCCGCCTTTCATGGGACAATAGCGTCATCTAACGGATGACTTTGGAACAGCTGGCCAAGGTGCTTAACAGAGTCAACGTTAATTCTCGATAAGGATTTCTATTAAAGGAAATTGCGATGGTTTTCTTTTGTCAATACCGAACTATATCCCAAGAACTATGCAAATCAAGTCAAGTTAGCCAAATTGGAGGTCTGAGTCAAACAATGGCGTATGTGTGTATGTTTGTAAACCTATACATATGTATGTATTTACATTGTATACAGTTGCAATTTCCCGGCAAAGAAGGCATATTGATATTAAGTTGTTTAGCTGAGTAACGGGTATCTAATAGTCGAGGCACTCGACTATAGCGTTCTCTCTTGTTTTTATTGAAAATTGTACGAAAAATATGAAGGATAACAAACCTTTAGGAACTTGTGGTGAAAACGACAATTTGAGATCTGCTGTTACCTGCCCTTTTGCATAAAACTTTGTGATCTAAGTTTTATGCAAAAGGGCAAGTAACAAAAAATTCTTTAATCACACCAATATTAATAAATTTGTCCCGATGGGTTCTATGAAAGCTTTAGGATATAGACGTCCGATGAGCGCTTTGGTCTCGCAACAGTATAGAAACAGAATGTATGTATGTACATACATATGTACTCTATAGGGAAAAGTCCCTCCACCCTGTTACAAACCTTTGCCCAAAATTATAATAAGGGTTTAAGAATACATAGTATGATATTTAAAAGTCGGGCCAAGTCTCGTTTATTTATTTTTTATACCCTTGCAGAGGGTATTATAATTTTGGTCAAAAGTGTGCAACGCGGTGAAGGAGACATCTCCGACCCTATAAAGTATATATATTCTTGATCAGGATCACCTCCTGAGTTGATATAGCCATGTCCGTCTGTCCGTTTGTCTGTTTCTACGCGATCTAGTCTCTCAGTTTTAAAGATATCGAATTGAAACTTTGCACACACCCTTCTTTCCTTTGCACGCAGTATATAAGTATATAGCAGTATAGTATAGTATATAGTATAGTTGTAACGCTAGGAAGTTGGGATTTTCTAATGCTTTTTTATTTGGCCAATCAATTCGACCTACCAAATAAGGATTCATAAGGATCGGCCGACTATATCCTATAGCTGCCTTATAACTGAACGTTGAAAATGCCATAACTTTGGTATTTTTAAAGTTAGGAAGTTGCGATTTTTACCTACCAAATTTCATAAGGATCGGCCGACTATATCCTATAGCTGCCATATAACTGAACGTTTGAAAATGCCATAACTTTGGTGTTTTTAAAGTTAGGAAGTTGGGATTTTTACCTACCAAATTTCATAAGGATCGGCCGACTATATCCTATAGCTGCCATATAACTGAACGTTTGAAAATGCCATAACTTTGGTGTTTTTAAAGTTAGGAAGCTGGGATTTTTTATGAGTATTAAGAATGCATCATATGAATAATTTTGGAGAATATTTACAGAATATTCTTCAAGGGTATATCAACTTCGGCTCCGCCCGAAGTTAGCTTTCCTTTCTTGTTTAAGATAAGTTAGGATAATTTGTCTAGGCTGTAACTACTTTTTCAATAAAAACCTATTTATGCGGAAGGCTGCAGCTCCCCTTATTAACTTTTATTGCTAATGCTGAAAATTGCTTAAAATGTGTCTTAATAAGAAGCAAAAACTCTATGGAAAACTATATGTTGTATGACAAAAAGGAAAATATAACTTTTTTAAGGCCTGTGAACGGGAATCTCAGAGCTATAAATAGCTTTTTTGCCTCTTTGTAACTACCATTTTTAACTATTTCTGTAAATAAAATGACATGATATCCGATATTGATACTCTGATCCTTACATTTTCCTTGTATGTTCTTAGTCCTAGCAAAGTCCCTCTTTCCCGTTGAATAGAACAAGCAAACCTTTGCAAATTTACGCATTTTTATGGTTTCGCACTGAAACTGACCAGGATCGGTGGAACGAAGGATTTGATTTGAGTTTGAGCCTGCGCCGCCCCCACCGCCTGCGTCGACGTCGACGTCACCGTTGGCAGCGACAGAGGCAGAGGCAGCAGCAGAAGCCTCTGTCGACATAATTTTCAGTTTCCTTGCCGCATTTTGAGGGAGTTCCGGGGGTTTTCGGTGGGTTTTAGGGGATTTTTGGGGATGGGGAACGCACGGGCTGCCCACTGGCCAAGCAAAAGTAAGAAGAAGATGAAGATAGAGATGAAGAGAAAGGGTTGCTCTGCATGAGTGTGTGTGTGTGTGTGTGTGTGTGTGTGTGTGGACCTTTGCTTGGCAGGCATTTTATTTATGCTGCGTGGTCGTTTCTTTGTGTCTCCTCTCTCTGGCTTTCCACTTTTTATACCCGGTAAACCTGTCGCAAAGAGGGCATGTTTTATTGGCCAAAAAATACGAAATCTTATTCTTGATGGGGATCAATAGTCAAGCCGATCTCTAGTACAAAAAATCCAAAAGCAAAACCGTTATTCGGAAGTTCAAGCACACTATTTTTTTGGGGAAACATTTGATCCAGACATACGTACAACCTATTTTCAATGTGATTTTTAGCCAAAAACATCTGCTCAAGAATATCTTAAAATATCTTCATATTGAGATTTCGACTACTTAATTAATTTAATTAATTTTGTAAACAGACTTATGTGGCGAGTTTGTCATTTCTTTTCAAATCTAAGCCAATACGTGCATTTATTAAACATCATTTTTAAACAATTCTTTGAATTATAAAAATCGAACTAATATATCATAGAGCTATTATATTATATTATATTTTATTACTATTTATGTGTTTCCAGATCAGGATTGGAAATCTTGAGAAAAGGATCCCCATATCACAAATCATTTGTATTATTTAACTGCAAGGGTATGTTGACTCCGAATTGCCAAAGAAAAGGAATGCCTTTCTCGTTGTCGTGTGTGGGTGTAGTTATGCAACATATTTTTGGCGGGTATCACCATAGTCGGGCCCATCGCCCGTGGCCTTCTTTCCTGTTTAAATTGGCAAGTGCCGGCGGGCGGAACAGCACACCCCCGGACCACCCGCCTCCTGCACCTCCCCCCGTGTCCTCATCAACGTGCTCGTACCCTTCAACCCGTTCGTGCGTTGCTGTCCAGCTCCAGCTTCCTTTTGTGGGCGGCAGTGGGTGGTTCCCGGGTTGGGTGGTGGCTTCTGATGGTGGCCAGTAGGTGGGCTTAATTTAAGCGGGTTTTATTTTTTCTCAATTCCTCTCCCCGTTCGCTCTCTCTTTTTACATGCTTTTCACTTCTCCTTTTTTGTGTTTTTTATTTGATTTTGCTTCGTATTTTTACTTTTTTTGGGGTGGCTCTGTGCCTGTGTGTGTTAATCTCGTTATGTTGTCCTTTGTTTGAAATGACCGGTGCTGCAGCGCTGCTGCGTCGCAGTCGCCGCCGCCGTCGCCGTCCGCTGCTGTAACTCTTTCGTTTTATTTTCCTATACAATTTGATATATACATATAATGTAAGTTTGTTGTATTTTTTTTTTTGCCCGTTGTCGTCCAAGTTAAACAATTTTAATTGAATTTTGACAAAAATAGGGAAAACCATTTATTCACGAAGAAAACGGGTTGGGCAGTTGACCATTCGGAGTTGCGGCACACGTGTAAGCAAATAATATGCAAGAGGATAAGTGCTGCCTAAGTTTTGGAGCCGACTCAACCTATTTTGGCCAAACTTTCGATTTCAGATCAACGACATTAACTGCTTATAAATAACTTATAACGTCTACAAAAATAAAAATGACCTGCATTTTTAACGAGCAATTAGTTTTCCTGATCGTTTGGAAACTAGATGAAAAGCTGCCTGTCAATTTCTGAGGCAGACATTCTTTGGGGGATGTATTTTAAGATCCTTTTAATTGTATATCCTTAACAGACTTGGCCTTGTAGAGCACTTAAATAGATGTAATAAAAGCTGGAGCAAACGGATATTTCTTTTGAAATCCGGAGCGACTAAGGAATAGAACTATGGCCAACGATTAATAACAGAGATTTTACTGTTTAACAACTCTATGATCTGACTACAGAGGAGTGTCCAATCTAAGCATTCCACCTATAGGTTGGGCTTTTCTTGGACCGATTAGATGGGAAATACTCCGAGCGGCTTTGGGAAGTCCTTTCGCATCACTTTCCACCTCCGCCCACGCGATTAACCGGCCGTTGCCATGACAAATGATGCAAATTTAATTGGGCAAAAGCATCAGTTTGCCGAAGAAGATGGTCATGGGAAATGTGAGCAAAATTGAGATCCGAGGCGGTTGTCCTTTGATATTTAATATGTTTAAATATGCGAAGTCCTTCGAGCATGTCAGCAAAAAGGGACCTTGCTGGACACACACACTCTGGGCCCCATATACATAATGTGTGTTCCGGCCTGGCTAGAAACATCAGCAAAAGTCCAAAGCGAAATTCATTCGAACGAAACGAAATGAAACGAATTCAATTGACGACGACGACGAAGCTGGAATAATGCCAATGAAGAGTAAAGTAGATCGATAGATAGTCCATGCACACACACATGGTCATTATGTGTGACCTGGGAAATGGGGATGGGTGGATGGGTGGATGGGTGGCAGGTTATACACAAGGGAAAAAGAAGCATCTAGATATTCATTTTACATTCTTTGCTTAAAAATATGTATCCCGAGTCCCGAAATGTCTACTATCTTGAAGTTCAAAAACTGTATTTTTAAATTTTGTCTTGTTCAGTCCAAGGTCTCTTCCAACCAAATTGGTTTGCAATCGAACCGTTCATACAGATTGGTCATTTTGGGATCAGGGAAGCTATAAAAGTTGGAGAAACCTATTTGCACTTCAGATGACAGAAGTATTACTAAGAATGACACCATATGTGATTGAATTTAATAAAATAAAACAAATGCAAGTGTCGAGCAGGTGTGCAACATAATTCATAAAGGATCTGGAAGTTTGGTACCCCGGACTATACCGCCCTTTATTGTTCTCTGTGTAGCGACGGGGTTGACTAGAGATCGTAATGCAAACTGTCAGAATGCGTAACTCAATTTACAATTTTCCCTTTTCCGCCTTCTTCATCGCAACAAAAGAAAGGCAGAAGGTGGGGGCATGGGGAGGGGCTAGGCTGAATTAAAAGAAAATGGAAAATGCTAAAAAAAGCGGAGAGAAAGAAGAGAGCCGCCCATCCGGCTGGACGTCGTCAATGTCCTTGCTTCAGGGTTGAGCTCGCTGCGTCCCTTTCTCGCGCGCCTTCCCCCCCTCCGACTTTCTCCCTTTCTCCATGATAAAGACACCCAAGTGTGCGTGGCGTGTGTCGGGCAGAAGAAGTGTGGCGGGGGTGGGGGTGTGCTCTGGGTGTGGGTGGTCAACGCTGGGCAGCCTTTTTGTTTCGCACGAATCCTTTCGACAGAAAAAATACAACAAAAAACGCATGACAACGAAAACGAAAGTGAACAAAAATGTAACAAAATCAGTGGGTGTGGGCGGGTGGGGGAGGGTTGCGGAAGGGGTTGAGGGAGGAGTGCGGGGATGTGCAAAAAAAATGGAAAGTACTATACATACATGGTACAGTAAACACTTGCACCTTTTCACAGTAATTGCAAATGGGAGGAACCATTTGATAGTGATGCAATTTTATTCTCCGTTCCGCTGGCTTTTCGAAGTTGACTTCTGCTATGGAAATAGGTAGATTATAACAAAATAATAACAACTAATTAGGCACGAATATAGCTGAATTCGACGGTGATCGGTTTAGTTTCAAACTCTCTGCAGAAATAAATTTATTAATATTCTGCATATCTTATCTTAATTTATAATGTACAAAATTGTAAGTAATAGTTTTACGTGTTTAAGACCTCCAGCAAGTATGGTAAACTTCATGATGCTCAGCGTTACAAAATTGGTTTGGCAAGACGATATTTTGCCAGAATGTTCATAGAAGAAAATTAGTAAAAACTAAAACAAATTTAGGAACGCGTGGTCAAAACCCTCTTTTATAGTTCATTTAAACAGCTGTTCCGAGTACGTTGAAACATTGTGATTAAAAAAAAATATATATTTTGAGATTCTGAATTCTGTTGGATGTTTTGGAGCGGCCGTAATCAAAGGGCTTTATAATAGAGGATGACATTCCGTAGCAATTATCTGACCAAATTGGAGCCACTTCTTCTATTTGTTAGAAGATTTAGGAGCTTGTTTAATTTTTTCAAAATCAGAGGACCATGTTGACAATGCCAGTTTTCACTGTACACGCAAATCGTACGTTTGGACAATTGGCTATGGCTTTCTTTCCCCGCCCCGCCCCGCCCTGCCACCGCCCACGCCCCTACCAACCTTAAAAAGCATCTACTACCCTTTCTACCCCCTTTGTTTTTTTTTTGCGATGTTTGCCAAGCGTGCAGAAAAGCTGACCAGCACAAAAAGAGAAAGGATGGGGAGCAAGGAATGAAGGAGCGAAGGCAAAGCAGACGCACAAAATTACATAGAAAATATATACAAACAACAACAACGGCAAGAGCACACATAAAAAACGAGCGAAAATCTCTAAAAGAAAAAGCGGTCCGGAGGTGGGTGAAAGTGCCCAAAAGGGTTACCAGAAATTGCGTCGGCAGAAAAGCCGAAAAAAGCGAGGAGGAAAAGCGGCAAAGAAATGTAAAGAAAAATACGAAATCACCCCCTTCGGCCAGGCTTACATGCTTACAGTTATTACCATGATAAGGTGGACAGATTGTCCGGGGGAGGGGGCGAAGGCGCTGGCGGTGGCGGTGGCAAGTGTCCAGGGGGGTGGCTGGTTCCTGCTGGCATGCAACGATCCCGCTTTCTCACTTTTCCGCTTTCCCACTTTCCCATTTTCCCGCTCCCCCACCTTCCCACGAAAACAGCGGACCAAGGACCAAAGGCTTATCTTCCTAGGCCGGAAATGAGTTGTGCCAAAAGCGCAAGCTGCAAGTTTATGACGGGATAGGAGTAAAGGAGCAGGAGTGGGATTAGATTCGGGGTGCAGGGTCAGGGTCAGGGTCAGGGTCCCGAGCAGAAACAGGAGCGCAAGGAAGGAGCCTGGCCAGGTCACACGGAATCTAAGACAAACACTTACAATTCATTACCATTAGCCCCGCTTTACCACCAATGTTTTCACAGGTACCGTCCTAAATAGCGAATGGGTTAATGATTTTCGGCCAGCATTGAAGCGGTTATACTTTTACCACGATTATCAAGCCTATTCAGTTTTAATAATATATATCTGGTTAAAAAATGGATATTAATTGGCCAGTTCTTCTAATATAAAGTACACATGTATAAATTGATTCAAAAATTTCAGAGATGTCGAAGCGGTTCTCGACCCTTAAAATAATGTTCAATAATATTCAGGCGAGCCTGTAAAATCCTTGTGCATTTTCGATTAAGAACCTACATTGGAAACCTTATCAACCAGAGCTATCACAAAAAACATCTGTGATTTTCAATTCGGTATTACTTCATATATATTTGAAAAACTCGTGACCCAATTAGTATCATTTTGGTCGGAAGCTTGCAAGTAACTCAATGAAATTTATGTTATATATTCTCGATAAGCATTAACAGCGGAGTTAATAAATCCATTTCCGTCTGTCCCTCCGTAATAGTCTCAGTTTTATACTTAACTGGATCAAATTTCCCAAAAAGTGTTTTTGCTATAGGTTGGATCAGCCGGGGTGGACGGATATATATAGCTGATATAACATTATTTTTCTTAAAAATACTTTAATTTATAAATTCGTTGACAATACTATTAACTTCGGATGGCTATATCATACATGTACTATAGAAACGTCAATAAAGACTTGGGTAACACATACTACAATTGGAACGATACAGAAAAGATTAGCATGGCCTTTGTGCAATTAAAACGAGAACTTGATTTGTCAAGAACAATTACTCTTCCTTGTTAACTCGAATGCGGCAAAACCTATGCACCACTTACTTATCTGGTGGGAAAGAATTCCTAAAATCAGCCAAGCATATTGACTTTCACCCTAATATCCTGGGGAAAGGGCTGACCTTGATACCCAAAGAAAAAGGATAAAGCAATACCACACACACGATCTTCCATTGAGATTCTTATGATATTTTATAAAATTATATATATATTTTCTTAAAATCAAAGCAAAGCAAATAATGTATTCAATAGAATTAAGGAATTGTTGAAATATATATATTAAAAAAAAAACAAGAAAGGAAAGCTAACTTCGGGCGGAGCCGAAGTTGATATACCCTTGCAGAATATTCTGTAAATAATATTCTCCAAAATTATTCATATGATGCATTCTTAATACTAATAAAAATCCCAACTTCCTAACTTTAAAAACACCAAAGTTATGGCAATTTCAATCGTTCAGTTATATGGCAGCTATAGGATATAGTCGGCCGATCCCTATAAAATTTGGTAGGTCGGATTGATTGGCCAAATATAAAACCCATAGAAAATCCCAACTTCCTAACTCTAAAAACACCAAAGTTATGCTATTTCCTATCGTTATATGGGAGCTATAGGATATAGTCGGCCGATCCTTATGAAATTTGGTAGGTCGAATTGATTGGCCATTGTTTATACCCTTGCAGAGGGTATTATAATTTTGGTCAAAAGTGTGCAACGCAGTGAAGGAGACATCTCCGACCCTATAAAGTATATATATTCTTGATCAGGATCACCTCCTGAGTTGATATAGCCATGTCCGTCTGTCCGTCTGTCTGTCCGTCTGTCTGTCCGTCTGTCTGTCCGTCTGTCTGTTTCTACGCGAACTAGTCTCTCAGTTTTAAAGATATCGAATTGAAACTTTGCACACACCCTTCTTTCCTTTGCACGCAGTATATAAGTCGGAACGGCCGGGATCGGCCGACTATATCCTATAGCTGCCATATAACTGAACGATAGAAAACGCCATAACTCTGGTGTTTGTAAAGTTAAAAAGTTGGGATTTTCTATGGCTTTTTTATTTGGCCAATCAATTCGACCTACCAAATTTCATAAGGATCGGCCGACTATATCCTATAGCTCCCATATAACTATAGGAGATACCATAACTTTGGTGTTTTTAAAGTTAGGAAGTTGGGATTTTCTATGAGTTTTATATTTGGCCAATCAATCCGACCTACCAAATTTTATAGGGATCGGCCGACTATATCCTATAGCTGCCATATAACTGAACGATTGAAAATGCCATAACTTTGGTGTTTTTAAAGTTAGGAAGTTGGGAATTTTATGAGTATTTAGAATGCATAATATGAATAATTTTGGAGAATATTATTTACAGAATATTCTGCAAGGGTATATCAACTTCGGCTCCGCCCGAAGTTAGCTTTCCTTTCTTGTTTTATATGTATTTGTTTCGTCAATACCTATCGATTGGCCAAATAAAAGTTTGCCACGCCCACTCTAACGCCCAAAAACCCATTAAACGCTTAAGCCTGGCTAGCGCCTACATTTCCGTTTTTCATGGCGTATACAATAGCGCCATCTAACGGATGATTTTGGAACAGCTGGCCAAGGCGCTCAACAGAGTCAACGTTCTCGATAAGGATTTCTATTAAAGGAAATTGCGATGGTTTTCTTTTGTCAATACCGAACTATATCCCAAGAACTATGCAAATCAAGTCAAGTTAGCCAAATTGGAGGTCTGAGTCAAACAATGGCGTATGTGTGTAGTATGTAAGCATATACATATGTATGTATTTACATTGTATACAGTTGCAATTGCCCGGCAAAGAAAGCATATTGATATTAAGTTGTTTAGCTGAGTAACGGGTATCCAATAGTCGAGGCACTCGACTATAGCGTTCTCTCTTGTTATTATTAAAATGCAAAAATTCCAAACTTACTTATACGATTCTACTTATTTTAAGGTCCTTGACTAAATTAAAAAGGAATGCAGTTTTCAAATCAAATATTTCCGAAATATTTGAATTTTTATAATTAATTCTGTAAATATTCTGTTTAATATTAATTGTATTTGGTAAAGGCTTGGACGAATTCAAAGTTGCATCTATTTACAGGACATTTTCTGATTTGAGCAGAATGCGAGATATCGTTGGGCGGATCCTTATTTATCAGGATTTTTTAGTAATAAAAGTTTTAAGTTTCTTAATCGGTGCAATGTAAGAGAAATCATCTACATTGTTAAGAATGGAAAATATTTTATGCATCGTGCCGCATGAGAAGATTATAATGTTGCATTTGTTAAAACGGGAACAGGATCTTTCCCCGTGGATATAAGTCGGCATGCAACAAAAGATACAGTCGATTTACATAATAACACTTTTTGTTATTGCTGAAAGGGTATATAATTTTGCCTTCTTTCTCGTTTTAAAGTGAATCAAATCGATCATCATAAAGGATAGTTTTGACCCTTTTTCCTTTGAATAAGACATGTTGACACACACTCAAAGTACAAAGTTCCTGCTCCTGCACGTTCATATATCATTAGACACATATTATGTCACTCTTTTTAACCGTATTCTATAATTTGCAGTTCCTTTCACATGCGAATCGGTGGTCAAACAGAGAACATCTAAAGCTGAGCTCTCCGATCCCCCGAAAAAGTATGCTAAGCAAATGTTCATCGAGGTTTTTTGTAACGACTGACGACTAAAAATCGCCAACTTCGATGTCGGCAGTAGGAAAATGATAAATTACGTGAAAAGCAATTGTATACACGCATATATGTATGCGTGCTTGTATCTGTGTCTGTGCAAGTCTGAAAAAATAAACGGCACAAAACGCAGGAAAAAAAGAAAGGGAAATTTTCCCTTAAATTTTCATCCGCAATGTTATGTAGTTGACAGACCAGATGCCCCCTTTCGATTTTCTTTTTTTAAGTAGGAAATTGTGTCCGAGCTGTCTCTGCTCTCGCTCTCTCTGCTCTCCTTATCAAATGATTTTCTTCTGTAAACTTTCGGTGGACGTCAGAGGCGGACAAGGACAAGACAACCCTTTTAGTCAACCCTAGCTCAGGGGGAGGGGGTGGTGGGTGTTGGGCGGAGTTTGGGAGAGGCTGATTGCGGGGCAGGACCAATGCACTATAAAAAATATGTTCCTCAATTCCAAGAATCTCTTTTGCAAGAAATGTCTGCAATCGATTAGACAACACATTGTTTTAAGGCACTTTCTGAAATCGTTTCAGAAATGAATCTATAATATTGGGAAGTTAAAAGAGTCTGGGCTTAATTCATTTGAACGGTTATCTATATAGTTTTGTTGTCTTTTTTTTTTGAGATTTTTTAATTGTATAAGTTGCCTAAGAACGAAATGAAAAGTTAATTTAGAATCAAGGCTTCTTAAAAAAGGATTCATTATTTGCAATAATGGAGTTATTTTTCTGAGTGTGTTGATGTCGCCTCGGCCTGTCACTGCCAGGCTAAGAAATAAAAATAAATAAATAAAAACAAGAATTTCGCCGTGATTTTGCATTTCTCCGCAGGACTTTAACCCAAAGATCCGTGCTAGCTGTGGGAACTAAGTCACTGGGTCTGGCTTAAAATAGCAAAAAGAAAACTACACATTCAAAAGCATGTGTGTGAGCGTGTGTATGCGGTGGGATGCTGTTCGGTCATAAATTAAACATGCCGCCCGCAAAAGTATGCTATGGATTTGAACTCGGATTGCGAATGCGCTGAGGCGTGCAAATGCCAAAGTTACCAGAAAAAAGCAAGCACAAACTTTCGCCCGCTTCGGTCCCCATCCGGGCATCTTCCATTTGTTTGTCTGTGGTCGCAGAACTTGAAAACTACTTTGCCTGAGACAAAATGCCCCAAACAGAGTCACACACAGGAACACACGTACGCATGAGCAAAAGTTAGTCCAACCTATATATATATGTACATATAACTAGCTGTTCGTCCACTTCCCCCAACAGGCCCCATCCGAACTATTTAACCACCCTTTGCATGCAAACAAGAACTCGCCTTGATTATAAATTTCAACTTAATTACAAAAACAGAATTTAATCCTTTCAAAGTGTGTCGCTGACTTGCCTATTATGTACAAACATGTTTGGCTGTGTGGGTGCGGGGGTGCGGGGATGCGGTTGTAAACTACAAAGGACGGTTAATAATTTATGGCCGGCAAAACTATCCGCTCCACTATCAAGCACACAACAAGCACTCGAGGCGGTTCCAGCCTCACACCGCACAGTGGGGCAAACTGGCATAATCTGACTTGAATGGCGATTAACACAGTGCGAAATAGCCATGTATTTTAGAAACTGTATTTAACTTTAGAAAACTTTCTTTTTTAACTCTTGAGTTCTAAAACTTAATGGCGGACTTTGCATTTTAGCTCAAATTAAACAAGAACGAATGCAAAATTCCGCAAGCAAAAGTTTATATAACCTCACCCTGTTACACAATTTAGATATTCTTTTAAACAATCTTACAGAATTCTATATTTTATAAGCCGTCAATATTTCTCTTACTATGTGTATATTTTAAAAGACAATCTGTCGATTTTTCGATACATTTTTCGATCGTTCTATATAAACTATTATGATGTTACAAAATTAGATATTCTATAAACCTACCATATTTCGATTTTTATGCATATATTATCAAAAACAATGAAGCTCTGTCGATTTTCCAATACGTCGCCCAAATTTAATAAAATTATAACCGTAACCCTTAAATTACTATATCTTGGAGTAATCCGAATAGTTTACTGCCTCGATGCAGTCGAACCTGCTTAAGCTGTTAGTCTGAAAGGGTACATCAAAAAGTGGCATGGTCTAAGGTCCCTGGCAGAGAGGATATAATCCCAGGTGGCTGCCAAAAAAATTTAGCTTATTACGAATGTTGTGTTAGAGAAAAAGCAGCACAAACGTCGCCAAGACGCAAACATTAATTTATTGGAGTATAGGACTGACAAAAAAAAATCACCTTTCTTTCATTATTGTAAACTCGGGAATAATTAAATAACTTTATTTTAGGAAACTGAAGATAACGCCAGAGTGTACAGACTTTAAAAACACTTTCGGATAATCAGAACTCCACGATATGCATAAAGTAAAGTTTATAATCGAGAACCTCAAGTCGAGTGTGGCATATTGGATCTAGCCATATTTTTGCCATGTTTATGTAGGAGAGGCATTGGCCACATTCACCCACCTGCGATATGTATATGTACAAGCAAGCTCCCACCCCCCAGCACACACACACATGTGCTGGCAGGCACATAGCTAAACCAATTTCCACAGAACATTTTAAATTTCAGAAGGCGCACATGAAACGGACGAAGAATGGCGAGTGCCAAACTGCCCGTCCACCCCCATTCGCCCCCTCACCCCACTCACACACATGAACAGCAACTTAACTTACAATAAAAGCCAATGCCCAGCCTCCTAACCACCCACTCCCAACCTCCTCCCCCCACCCCATGTTGTATGTAAAGTGCGTAAGTTGTGTCCAAAGGTTGCGGGGGCTTGAGGACGGGGGTCGGCGGTTCGGCTGGGCCAAGGGGGTGGGTGGGGGATTTCTGCACTATTTTACATACGTAATGCGAACTTCATGGGTCCAGAGCTCATAAGCGCCGTCGGCCAAGGCTTTGGAAATTAGCGTGGCTGCCAAATCAGGAACCGGCTTAAGGAACACCAAGATTGGGGAGTGTGTGCTTGCCTGGGGGCGGTTTAGTGGCAATCAACTGGGAATAAGGCCAGAACACTCTTTTTGCCCTGACGAACATGAAACGATTTAAAACGCATATGAAGGTATACGGAATATTGCAAAGGCAGTGATTTTAAAATGCTCACAATAACGTGTAGCTAGAAAAAATACATACAGCTTAGCTTAAAATATGTCACATGGTGGATCGCCCTTAATTAAGTAAATCTCAAAATAAGGAAAAATAACTTATTCTAACAAGATTTATTTTCTATTATGCCGAAGAATACGCCGGATTTGAGTTTTAACATTGTTTATCTCAAGATCTTGCTCTTTTGGCTCCAATCTAATTTAAGCTTTTTGGAGAGTTAAATCAATGTTTGACAGCTTGTGTCAAATACTGTTTCCAGTAAATCTTAAAAATATTTTTTCATTTTCACACTTCATACAAATAAATACATTAAGCTGTATCAATAGTGTTTAAATATAATAGCTACTAATACAATTCTAGTTATAGTTACTACTGCAGTTGGATCCCTTAGATCTACTCCATGATTGGCACAAAACACGAGTAAACGCTCTTCAGGAGGCATTCATTCCCAAAGGAACAATTTTTGGCCTGTTTTTGAAGTCCGATCAAATCGCTTGAGTTCAAAACGCCGGTATCCGCAAATGTTTTCAATTTCCCAAATGAATTCCGAGTGTATGCCCCCGACCCCCCCGCCCCCCTGGACGGGTGCATGGCCAGAACTTTGATCTCTGTATTATTCAATATATTGAAATTTGAAGCGTTGATGTCTGGCTGTATTGGCCGGGAATTGCCAGCAGCTGCCTTCGAAGGACATTCAATGACTTGTGACTGACAAGGATGTGTGCGGGGAGGGGTGGGCTGATTGCAGGGGAGGGGGTGGTGTGTGTGAGTTCGACCGTGCCACGCACACACACACACACACACACACGCATGAATTTTTTACAGAGGACTCCGAGAGCTTTTTCGTTTCCTGTTTTCGCTTTTCGCATTTTTTGTTGAATTTTTTACTGGACGTCAGGACTTACGTGCGATTACGTTCTTTAGCTTTTGCCACATGTGGCTGAGTGTGTGTGCGTAGCTACCCCCATTTGACTTTCACTTGCGTCTGGACTCGCCTCCTGCCCCCTGCCCCTGCCCCTTTCCCGCCCGCTTTCCCACTCGCTTTCACTTTGCCCGCTGGCCAAAAATAACGAAAGTGTGAAACGTTTGTCTGTCTCTCTATTTGGTTTATTTCACAACATTTCCGCGTGCCTGTGTGTGCATGTTATTTATGCCAGCATGTGTGTGTGCGTGGGAGTTTGGCTGTTGAATTTTTCATTCACTTTTCCGCCCGCCCCTCCCACTTGCTACTCCTTGTGCTTTCCTCTCTACGGGATCAATTGAACACATTTTCTCGAAGTTCGATGTCAACTGGCGTCGTGGGCTAATTAAACGAATGCAAAGTGGGGAGGAATGGAAGGGGTTTTCCCGACCTTTTGCGACCAACTGTACCTCGTCGTTTTTTTGGCCGGAGTTTCTCGCGCTGCGCATTAGCCGAAAATGACATTGAAATATTACAAAATTTAAAAACCATTAGAAGCAGACCCCATCAATCTGCCCGTCTCGCTCGCGCTATATACCTCCTATGTAAAATTCATCCTTACCAAAGAAAAGCGAAATCTTAGCGCCGAAATTGCAAAGCAAATCAAATAATACAAAAACAAAAATCTAGAAAAAAATAAATAAATAAAGAAAAATCAACCACTTTTCCACTTTTTTTTTTGTCCTCGCCGACGGTTGGTTGGTCCAAACTGGACCTGAGTTGGCGGGGGATTCATGTTGGCGTTGTGTACTACCAATTTGCTAGTGACCATAATCAACCCCTTTTTATTTGGCCTCAGCTTTTTTCCACTCGCCTCTTGTGTATGCAAAAAAAAGTGCGTAAGGAGGAAAAGATGCGTAAGAAAAGAGGGTGGAGGACATCCGCACCAGGAGCGTCAATTACGAGGGGATCCAAGCGAAGTCTTCAGGGCAATTGACTTGATTACTGATCACACATTCACACAGCCCTAGACCAAGAACAGGATTCTATGAAACCTATTTACAATTTCAAATGAACAACTTGTGATCATGTCCCCCTGACAAGTATTTCTTATTTTATTAAATATCTATGACGAACTATGTTGTGTCTTAAAGGCGGTCAATCGGTTTTTTACAGAGCATTGAGGGTATTCCAAATTCCAAGCACTCCTTTATAGCGCTATTTTACGCAATTATGTATATAAGAAGGTAGCTGGAAAAGTTAGTAAGAAAGTAAGGTTAAGGTACGCAGTATTAGTTTATTAATATGTACATATTACCTTATATTGATTAGAATATTCTGTTTAACCATTAAATTAGTCATTAAATAGTAAAAAAATCATATGAATAAGTGGTACTGACAGATGCCTGGGTAAAATTGAAATATATAGCCATCAGATGGTTCAGTGATCGCGGCAGCCCCTTTTGACCCTCCCAACCCCCCTACCCCCCTGCCCGAAGGGCCCCTGTCCGCCTACGCACGTGTCATTCATCAAAGAACCCTGCGCTCATGCATATTCAAATGATGCCCGGCAAGGAATCACAGCAACGAAAATCAAGCCGACGCACTTCGGGGCAGCGCCCGTCCCCCGACCACCCCTTCCACCCCCTCCAATTCTTAAAGGCCATAAAGCGCGACAAATACAAAAAAAAAAGGGGGCAAAACGGGTAAAAAGAGACGCGAAGAAGGACTAAAGTACGCACAAAGTTTTGACAGCCGAATTGGCATAATGATGGGGTTAGTGACGCCCAGGGACGGGGTTCACAAGGGGGGTGGGGGCTAAGCGGGAGGGGGGCGACTCCTGGCCAAGCACTCTTCGCCGCATTGTCACTGACTTGCCCTTTGTCGCCTTCGCCTTCTCCTTCGCCTTCGCCATTGTCCGTCTCCGTTTGCCGCAATGCATCTGCCTCTGTCTAGCTTCTTTGACCATCCCAGTTCTTCCTCTTTTTTTCCGGGCATCGCCATCATCGTTAATTTTATCTACGCAAATGCAAAATAATTACTTTACTTTTTCTTTGGTTTTTTACAGCAGCCGCCGCCGCCGCCGCCCAACCCTCTTTTACCCCTTTTTAGGACAACGGCTGTCGAAATTTATGTACTTTGCTTTCCATTTTCTTCTTTTTTTCTGGTGCGTTTGGGTTCGTTTTTGTTTTTTTTATTGTTTTTGTATTGAAAAGCATTTTAAAATCCCGCGCCAGCTGTCCTATTCTGGTCCGCGTCCTCGCCGTCGTCCTCGTCCGCGTCCTTGCTCATCATCTTCCTATTTCATGTCTTCTTCTGCTTCTCGCAGGTTCCCCTCCCGCTTCCTCGATTTTTTCGTTCGTTTTCTGTGTTTTTTAATTAAACAAAAGGGTTAAAAAGTTTCGCCAGCGAACGAGATAAATCTACGCGGCGAAGGGCGAGGGGCGAGGAAAAAGGTCCGCGGGAAGGGGTATCAAAATCGAAAAGAGTGAAATGGGGGTAAAATCACATTTTTGCCCCCTGCCAACGCTTCCCGTCTCTCACTTTCTATTTAGTTTTCATTTATTTTTAAAAGGAAAATTTTAATAACCAGGGCTCGGCCCAATCGCAGGGGCCGGGGAGGTGCGGGGCTGGGCTGGGGGTTGATCTAGCGCTCACACAGAAATTACATTTATGTAATTTTTTACATTTTCCTTCTGTACATATTTTTTATTGGGCTTGGGGATGGAGCACATTGGGGGTGGCCATCGGCCAACCCCTTTTGCCAATGTCCGGTTTTTCTCGTTTTTCCGCCGCTCACTCTCTGGACTCCCCCATGTGTTTATCTGTCGGATTTTCACTTCAATTGTTCGATGGAGAAAATGGGTAAACTTTATAAGTCCCTCATTACGTTAATTTGGCTTTGATGTGTAAATAGTTGACAAAACTTGCAAATTCGGAGGTTGCTGGGCACTCGAAGGCAAATGGGTCAGCTTGGTTATGGGTCCAAATCAAAACCTCCTTCGCTGGTTTTTTAGACAGCAAATTAAAACAGTGATAAGTTAAACATTTAATGTTAAAAAGAGAATTCCCCGTAAGCTTGCAATCGTACAATCGTAAATTTTAAATCAGAAACGGTAAGCATATATAATTCGTATTTTTAAAATCAGAAAAGCATTATCCTGGGGGTTTCAAATTACCTACCTAGCGTAAAAGGGCTGAAGAAGTGCGATACTAGCGATATAAAAGTAAAAGGGTAAGTTAATTGAAATGTGGTTTTCCGAAAGTCGTGATGCATTATTATAACACTCCATTCCAATTTATATTCATTTTTTGTAAGCACATTTGTTGCCGTACAGTAACCGCATTCGTGGGAAAGAATGTCATTCAACCCTTGTGCATGCATAAAAGTTAATTAAACAGTGAAGCACGGAATACGTGCATTTTAATAATATGCAATTTTAATTTGTAAACCGAAGGAGAGTTTATTCATGTTGAAATTTATAAGTGTATTAACAATGACAAATAACAATGTATTACGGATATATAGTGCAAAACTCTTTGTTCTAGTCTTTAAAACGAAGAACACTAAAGAATGTAATGGATTTCACTCCTCAATGTTACAATAGTCGGGTGGAATAAAGGTTATGCACAATCCCAATCTCGAGATGTTAGTCCAGACAAACGATTAACGCATTATCCCTTAAATATATATAGCTGTGTTTCGCGTAGGTTTAATAATTGCCTAAGAATCCAAGCACTCCGATCAGTTTCGCCACTGCAAGTGGAGGTCATGGGCGCGAGGGGAGTTAAAACTAGACCCACATGGCCCGCATCGAATGGAGGCATCCCTCATGTGGTTCCTCGACTTTCCACTCCCATTCAGAGCGGTCCCCAGACAGATTCAAGGCTCGTTAGAGCCAGTAGCAACAAGTTTCGCAACACTCCCATTAGCAGGCAACGACGGTTCTGGCCCACCCATGGCCAAATTTAAACTCACATGAAGTCGCATTTATTTTTATTCAATTTGATAATAACCCCAAGGAGCGGCGGCGAGGATCCGGGCTCTGGAGCTCGCCCGGGGGTGGAGCATCTGTTCGGGGCGGCCACAGTGGGGCATTTAGAGTGGACCCAATGTACCAGCGGCTGCTCGGGCCGTGGCTCTACTTCTTGGCCCCATTTCCCCCCTCCTTCCGGCATGCGCTTCCAGCCCCCATGGCACAAAAAAAAACTCATTTTCCCCTTTAGCCGAGAATTTTCTTTCAATTTTTTGTGCTGGCCAAACAAGAGAAATGGGTAAAAGGGAGAAAAGTGAAAGCCAGCGGACTGGACGAGCGGGGCGGGGGCTTCTGGGGGAATACCCCCTTGAGTTTATAACTTAAAAATTCAAAGCACGAACAAAGTTCTAATTTAAACACCCGAAAAAAGCCCCAAGACCGAAACGAAGGCGCTGCCAAAGACGAAGAAGGACCGAAAAAACTGCGAATATATGTTGAGTGAAAAAATATCAGAAAAAGGCGAAATAGAGGGAAAAATTTCCTCTTTCGGACATAAAATGCACGCTCCAAGGCGAGTAAATAAAAAACGAAGGCTCGGGAGGCAGGACCTGGGCTTTTTGCGAACGGACAACGCAGCGCACGCAAGTAAAGGGGTGGAACTAGTGGAAGAGGGAGGCGTTCGGATGGGCGAAATCACGAACACATCGAAGTTGGGATGCTCTTCTCAAATACGAAGAAATGATCATTGGAGCCCATTGATCATATTTTTGAACAAGCAAAAAAACTGGAAAATATATGTTTTACACCAAATCTCATAACTACATTTTTTCTTTTCTCAAGGAGTACCAGTTTTATTATGTCAACGCGACAAAATATTGGAGTTATTTTTAATTCAGAAGAACCTTTTCATTTGTGGTTAAGCAAACAATTGCCAAAGTTGACACCTTTTCCTTCGGTTCTATTTTTATTACTTTGGTGAAAAGAAACAATTATGATTAAAATTGTTTGAATTATAGCATTTTCAGCTGGAAACTCGTCTACATAATAAGTGCAAACCCTTTTTGGGAAAGTGTATGTCAAAGAAAAATTTCGGGTGAAAGTGAAAGTAAGCAAAAACGTGTAGGTCGAGAGTGGATAGAATGGAGAGGAAGGAGTAAAAGTAAAACATGGACTAAGGACCTGGACTTTTCAGTTCGGTCAGTTTCCAGGCAACAAGGAGACCAAGCCTCGCCTCAAAGAAAGCCTTCAAAACTTGAGACGAACCTTATGACGAAGAGATCCTGCAGATGTCTTGGATCCTCCATTTTCCTAAGCATGGATTGGTGTCTCTGTGCCCCGAAGCACAAGGAATGTCTTTTTATTAATGAGATTGATTATCTAAATGGCCTCTCAATCTCCGTTTAACCCTCCTCTTTCATCGGCCAGCCACCCTTTTTCCCAACTTTCGTTCTTATAATTCTCTCTTTTTTTGCGTCTCACTTTGCATTCTGAATTTATATAAATGCCAATTTTCATTTACCCAGTTTGGCTGGACCAACCCTTCCCAGCACACGCCCGACACACTCCCCGGGATGGGTGTCCGAGGACTTGGGCTCTATTTACTGGACCGAGGACCGAGACCCGAGGTCCAATCACTTTCTTCGCTTTTTCTTTTGTTCCCATTCTTTGAAACTTTTTTCGGCCGTTCGTCAGGGACTCGCGGAGGGGCCCGGGTTGAGGTGGGGGAGGTCGGCAATTATGTTTAATTGGACCTGGTGGGCCTTTCACTCTCAATCTTTGCGCTCAAGTACTTAGCCCACGGAAAGGATCCTAAAGAGGGGGAGTTTATGGACTGGAGTCTTCAAGAAAACAAGACTAAGAAGGTCGCAGCTTTGCAATTAACTCTTTTATCTAGGCTACATATTTATTTAATTTGGTAAAAAAAGAGATATTTATCAATTAAATATAGAGCACTTCGAACAATTTATGTTTTGTATTCCCGTTCATTCATAAAAATTACTTGTCCACGGTAATGAAATACAACCGTCCTTACACTCAAAATATGATATAAGTTAACTAAACTTCTAATGATGAAATATCATATATAAGACCTTAAAAACGTTGTATTTATAAACACAGAAGAATTCAATAGATTTAACTGGCAATCCGTTTCGTATTCTATGAAACATATTTGTCTCTTGAATCTGGAGACTGGAAAGTATTGGCTCTTCGTATAAGCTCAAATTTTATATTTTCATAATTATATCCTTTTTCAATAGGGAAATACCACATTTTTCCGAGCACCCTGACTGTAAGGTAAATTGCATGCCATTAAAGGCATTCATTCTATCTTGCGGATTGAAACTCCAACTATTGTAAAAGTTGGAAATACTCCAAGCGATCGCTGGGGACAAGTGTTTAATGAATGGCAAAGTTGAGCATTTTATTTTAATAGTTATTGCCGAACGAGGAGAAACCACAGGACAAGAATGACAAGGACAATCAAATTCAGAACATTTTTGGAGGATAACTTTGCCTAATGCCTTCATCCTTTTCAAAAAAGGGCCAGCAGCAATGCTACATTTACGTCATTTAAGCTGCCATTTAGTAGACTCTCTTTTACATACATTCCCATACCCAGTACCAACCCCCCCCCCCACACACACACACACACACACGCACGTAGAGTTGGGGCCACATAAATTAAGTTATTTTGATAATCAAAACTGGAAAGCGAAATATTTAGCTTAGACAACAGGAGCTCCCGCAGTGAGGGATTCGGTGGGCATTCATTTGTAGTTTTCGCATTTTGAAGGTGGGAATGGTAGTTGTTAGTGGTTGTAGGTTGTAAGGGTTGCTCCATGCCGCCTCATCTTCGAGTCCCTGTCCCTGTCCATGTCCATGTTCACGTTCGTGTTCCTCTTGGCCATTGTTTGTCGCACACACACATACCCACAAACAACAACATGATTTCCCCAAAAATCTAACCCTTTCCCCGAAACCTCTACCCCCCACCACCTCTACTCCAGCCCCTATAAATCAGGAGGCAACATAGTTAGCCCACTTGTGTTGCATACTTTGTTGGGCATGCGTCAGATGAACGTTTAAACTTGCCTATGTGTAGGTAACGTTCTTTGGCTACGAATGTGTGTGTGTGTGCTTGGCCAACGACTGCCCAAGCTGCTCGCCCCCTCACCCCTCCACCCGCATCCCTTCGCCCCCCTCCCCACGCAAACCACTCAACACACACAGGCTCACGCATAAACTTACAGTTTTAAAGGAACATTCTTGCTGCAGATGAAACATTGAGAGAAAAATCACCCAGAACAGAATATCGTTTCATGGAAATCTATTACAAACTGCGTCGGAAAGGATCAATTTACATGTATAACTCAAGGAATTTTTGTACTTACAATTCAGAGTGACTATTTGTTAAAAATAAAATAAGATTTTGGAAGTTATTTGGCTTAATTCAAGGGCTTTTTGATTTCTGGTCATTTACAGTTGAGAGGCAGTCGACACTGGAACCACTTTGTCTCTAGCTCTTTATAATATATAACAACGCATTATTATACCCTTGCAGAGGGTAGCTCCCATATAACGTTAACGTGTTTTTAATGTTAGGACGTTGGGATTTTCTATGGGTTTTATATTTGGCCAATTAATCCGACATACCAAATTGTATAGGGATCGGCCGAATATATCCTATAGCTGCCATATAACTAAACGATTGAAAATGCCATAACTTTGGTGTTTTTAAAGTTAGGAAGTTGATATTTTTATGAGTATTTAGAATGCATTATATGAATAATTTTGGAGAATAATATTTACAGAATATTCTGCAAGGGTATATCAACTTCGGCTCCGCCCGAAGGTAGCTTTCCTTTCTTGTTAAATATGAAACCAAGTTATTTAAAACAACAAAGGAAGCAAACTTTGGCAAGCTGAAGTTTATATACCCTTGCATTTGTTACAAATCTATCAAATTTCGATTTCTATGCCTGTATTACTAAAAATAATGAAGCTGTGTCGATTATGCGCTGCATTTTGCGATCGTTTCTATGGCATCTTTATGAAATTGTTGTCCGATTTTAATTGAATTAAAACCGTAATTCCATAATATTTAAATATTACAAAATCCCACAGAAGAAAAAAAAATAATTAAAAACAACAAAGTTATCCTTTATTTAAATTTTTTTTTCCGATTGTTCCAATGGGAGCTATAGGATATAGTCGCCCGATCCGGCTCGTCCCGACTTATGTACCTGCAATGAAATACAACTACTGGGAAAGTTTCAAGCAGATAACTTTGAAACTGAGGAACTAGTTTGCGTAGAAACGGACGGACGGGCGGACAGACGGACATGGCTATATCGACTCTCCTGGTGATGCTGATCAAGAATATGATTTATAGGGTCGGATATGTCTCCTTCACTGCGTTGCACACTTTTGACTGAAATTATTATAGCCTCTACAAGGGTATAAAAAAGGATTGACTTTATTTGGTCCACCCATTTTTCTAAAATTTAATTCATGCAAAAACACCTTTAAAAACAATGAAGCTATTTAAATGTATATCAAACGCTTCCGTTTATATGACAGATGTACGATATATCTCACCAACTTTAAGCATAAAGAAAATGTATTGCTAAACTTGTGAAAAATAGCATATTCCGCTTTATTTCAAGTCGAGCTAATTAATCACATGAAATCAAAATCAAGAAATGTTATATATTTAATACTTTGTCCTAATGCCTGCAAGTTTTTTTTTCAGTGAAAGAGGAGATTGAAAGGGAATACGAGAGTGTTCGATACCAGTGTACACCACCTTCGTACACATACACACACACACAGAGACACTTTGGCACATTCATAGAGCAACTAATTTACCTACGCCAGCAGTTTTTGGCACACGCACACAGGGACATGGACACGGACACACATATGCAAATTCGTAATGCTTTTTGGGGTTGGTCCACGTGTGTGCGTTCGGGGAGGGGGGATTGGGAGGGGTGGGGGGCGGTCTGCTTAAAGCGCCTTCGTCATTGTCCTGTAACCCCCCCTCCCCCTCACACACGCACACTCCATCCCCTGGCAATGTCGTTAGGCTGCCTTTAGGCCATTGTTGGACTTATGTTTCCCTTTCACTTTAACTTTTCCTCGGCCCCCACTCCCAGTTATCACACCGCCCCCTTAACTCTCTCGCCCCCTCCCCCCACTACGCCTCTGCCCGCAGCTGGCCATGCCCATTACCAAATAGGGGGTAGCCGGGGAAGGAAGAGAGTGCGATTCTACTGTCCGTATACAGACACACACACACACACACACACACACACACACCCACCATTGAAATATATGTATATGCACGGACATATATTTTAATCTTTAATTTATGGCTTATTCAAAACTAATGACACTGAAAGCATCCAGCCCAAGGAGTTAAGTCGAGTTGGGGAGGTGCGAGGTGGTGGATGGGAGTGGTTGGATTGCGGGCACACCTCCACATTGACCATGCTGATAGTATTGTCGGTCGCTGATGAATTGAGATCACTCCAACTGGACGCACAGAGGTCGAACGGAGTTCCATCTCTATCGCCCAAAAACCTCCTTAAAAGAGGAGAATGATTAAGTAAGCAACAAAGGTCAGTCTTTTACATTCCCTGGATGGTCCCAGGTTACACCATTTGATGTCTCTATCGGGTTCTGTACAAAATAAAACGTATATGTTGCAATTTAATTGCAATTCAAATCCGAAAAATATTAATTTTCCCAAAAACATTAGAAGGTATTCCGAAATCAATATGGTCCTTACAAGACGGTGTGATGTTCGAAACAAAACCACAATTGGTTGCTAAGTCTACATATTGAATTTTGGGTCTTAAATCATTGTAAACAATCATTTTTAGTATTCCAGAACATATTTAAGTCTTATGGGAATTAGGTTAGGTCTCTTTATTAAAGGTCAGCATGCATATAGATTCAGGAAAATAATTCGATTGAGTACAATATAGGACTGACACTTTCGTTGTAAATTGTTTTTATTCCATTTAGCAATGAGTATAATTCATTGTTTTTAATGGCTTTAGAATTATTATTTTAACTCTCTGTTTATCTATATGGTCAGGCCTATATATATTTAGAAATCCGTTTGGTAACCACAACTAGACTTCCTAAAAACCAACTTATTTAGTTTCTTGTGCTAAAATCCTCAGTGTTTCCTTTTATTTATGTCCCATCCTGAGCCTCAGCTGATCTAGAATTCGGTTCGTAATTTTATAAAGATCACTTTCTTTCAATCTTCAATTATTATTGCTGCCTACAGAGCTTTATCGCATCAAGAATTCCTGATCCAAGCAACCCCTTTCCACTGCCCATTTCCCACTGCTCGTTTGACCGCCTCGCTCCTGCGAATTTCCAGAGATGTTGATGTTCGCAACAAGATGCCAATGCGAGTGGTCCGCACAACCCTTGCAACCATGTGTGGGTGTGGCTGTGTGTGTGTGTGTCTGAAATTGATTGCCATTTGTAAGCGCTGTGTGTTCTAGGCCTGGCTGCTCCTTCTGCTGTTGTTTTAAAATTAAAATGAATGCCCGCAAGCAATAACTACGACAAGACCAGCCCAGCCAACCACCCAATGCCCAACCACCCAACTAGGCGCCTGCTGCTGTCCAGGACAAGCCAACATCATTATGCATGGCTGTGTGTCCACACACACACACACACACACACACACACACACACACACACCCACACAAGCACACAACCCCCGTACGTATGTGTGTGTGCGAAATAATCTCGAAAATTACGCAAAAGCAGAAGCTGAGAAAGGACGAAGGACGAAGGACGAGTCGTGGAGCCAAAGAGCCAAAGCTGTGGCCGGTGGTTGGCTTTGATGCCAGACGACGAAAGCGACGACGCACCACGTGCACTTGGACACACATCCACTTTCTCCCAAGCCCCAAACCCACACACACACACACACACACACACACACCACTTACTTTCTTTGTGTGGCCGTGTGAGACTAGGAAACTAACAAGACACCGAGAAAAAGATCGTACCAAGTAGCACCCATGTAGTGTCAACAAAATATTAAGATTTCTTTTGGCTTCGTTGTATAACTGTGAAAAAGATCCGAAGGGTTAAGCCTTTAAGCACTTAATATCCTGATTTGTACAATTGTAGGTAAAACAATAATTATTCCAAATTTCAAAACTATAAATGTCCCGTGTGAATTTGTTGAGTTTTCCAGACAAAAAGGCTAACTAAATTTTTCTCAGCCGTTGTTGTATTGTCTTTGAATGTACAGTGTATATATTTAATGCATTGAGTTAAAGCAAGAAGCATTAGCGACTACAAATACCGATTGTAAATTATATTAAAATCAGCATGCATTTGGTTAACTGTTTCAGAGCCAGTATTGTGTATTCTTTAACAATAAGTTTTACAGAATGCCTGAGAAAAGGTTTAAAGTTTGCTTAAACAATTTGAGGAACTGCTATTACTTATTCATAGCTGTGAAAATCATCCAAATATAAATTAGAAAATAAAATATGGTGGAATTAATTCATTCATTATATTAATTTTATGGCACAAGCTTGGATTTCAAAAGGTTCAAAAATAGTATGCCAAGAAAGTTTTTGTCTAGAAACTCAAAAAAGAAAAGAAAAGAAAAGAAAAGAAAATAAGCTAATTTTGTGTTTTAAAACTATAGTAATTTTTCCCAAATCCTCACAACTATTGCGACAGCCCTCGCCATTTGCATATATCTAGCTGTGTGTACACATGTGTACACACAGTGAGCAGCAGGAACGGAAAATTGTAAAATTCGTTCGTTTTCCCACTACCCCATTCCATTTTTCGATTTTCAGCAGCCCAACCACCGATTCACTCCCACTTTCTCATCTTCTTTGGAGTGGCATGTCCATTCACAACACTTGCCACGCACAATGTTAGCCACCCGCCCACTGCCGCCCACTGCCACCCACTCCCCCACAGCAACAACAAAGTCAACGATGTCTGCGTTGGCTCCTTTTGGACAGCACACACACACAGCACACACATGCTGCTGCTGGTTCACTTATGATGAGTTTACATTTTCGAAAACTGGGCAAGCAATAACAGCAAGGACAACAGGAGTACACTGAAAGAAAATAACCAAACCGGAATGTGCAAGTAAAACTAAAAATAAACATTGCTCACTTAACTTGCATTTGTAATAATTCCAGGACGAGATTAATTTTACTTAGTTTAACAAGAAGATTTTCTACTAAACTGGAAATGATTAAAAATACGCTAAGCAGGAAAAAAAAATTAATTTAAATTCCTAACGTTAAATAAGGAAAGAAAGCTTTGTTTACAAAATAGCATTTTTTTAAATAATCAATATAATTTTGATATTTTAATATTCAAAAATAAAATTTACGATGATTGGATTAATCCATTTAATTTTTGTATTTCAAAATCAAAACTTTGGAAAGCAAAATTTAAAAAAATGCTTTATATTAATTATATGTTATATGTATATTAATGGAGCTATTCTTTCTGTGTAAGTGAGGCAGCAAGGACCCATCACCCCCCAAATACAATATAATGGTGCGGGAAAGGGAGCGGGCGGTTTGTTGTCGGCTGTCACACATTTAAAACAGTTCAGGAAGCAGTTGGCCAAAAAGGATGGGGGGAGGAGAGAGGGTAGAGGAGGGGGCGTGCACAGACGCACACGCAACCAAATGTGTTTGTCTATCGTGCTACTTTCAAGTCCAAAATCCAAAAGCAGCCTCTACCCCAACCCTTCCGCCCACCACCCACCACCCCCATTCGACTGTCCGTTACGTATACATATCTCGTGTATTGGACAGGGGGTGACAGGCGAGGGGGGGCGATGTCAGTCAGTCGGATTTGGGGGGGCCGGGGGGTTGAGTCTGCGATGTACAAATGAGTTTGGGGCAAGGACGTCGAGCCAAGATGTATGGGCCGAAGCTGCGAGCGAAAGAGACGGGAAGACTTGTACACTGCCAGAAAAGGATTATTATTGACCAGCCCTATTCCAGGTAACCTGATGTCCTACACCGGATACAAAATTCGAGTTGAAGCTTCGTTTTTTGACACAACCAAGCCAATGGATAAATCCAACAAACATTACAATCCACAAACTATTTCTTCTATGATCAACATAATTAATAGGGTTTACATCCAATTAGGGGTTACTTTTAGTAAAGATTTAGGAGAAGACAAAAATTAAATTAATTTGCGGTCAAGTCTATCGATCTTATCATATATTAAGTCGGATTTCTCATACTGGCTCAGAATGTAGTTCAAGATACATCTGAATCGCACCTGCTACATACGCTCCGTTCATTTTTCTCAGTGCACTCTGGGTGGAGATTTGCCTGGCGGACGCTGGCGATGCTGACTTTGAATGTCCACGGTAGACATTTTGCAATTTTGAAATACATGCGCATACACACACGTGAAGGGGAGGAGGGGGCTGCTGGGGAAAGGGGAATGCTTTTAACAATTTCTAAGATTCAAATTTCGTAAATTATCCCTTTGCGAGTTGTGCGCGTGTGTGTTTTCGTTGGGTGGGGGTGGGAGAGAGGGAGGGGGGGAGAGAGGGGGTGGGTCCTGGTGGCTTGGCCATTACGAAACTACGCTCACAGGCAGGCACATAAGCCCTGCGGCAAGGTGGAGTTTTGGCCAGCATTTTGCTGCGAGAGTGGGGGAAATGAAAATCCACACGGCTCCATAATTTCCGCTTTCGCCTCGATTACTTTGGCGACAAATAAAAATTTGATAATCCTCTACCTGAGAAACTGAAAATACTAAAAATAAATAAATAAATTTGCAGTCGATTACCAAACTAACCTCATAAATCATTAAAAATAAACCAAAGTTGAAGAACATGTTCTTGCACAGCACAATAATATCAAATACACAGTTTTTGGAAAATTCAGAACTCATTGATAACAGAGAAGCTCAAAAAATATGGAAAGTATAACTTCAATTAAAAAAGCACCATCAGAAAGTACTTCATGGAATATATTTGTATATGTTTATATATTTTATATTAATTAATGGTCTTCAAACACAAACTAGAGTTCAAAATGTATTTTGCATTTTTTATAAGGAGTTCCAGACTTTAAAACCAATTCTTGGACTTTCCTACATATTGATTTTTATGATTTCAGTTGTTTCAATAGTAGACTGACTGACTTTTTTGAACACCTGACGTTACACATAATTTGTATTTAATAAGTGATCCTTTGCCGTGATCGACAGTGGAATGGCCGATCCTCATGGGTTCTATGCCTTTAATCCGGTGCAAATCCATGTCCTTCCCACTGTTGACAACATCCTTTGGATTTGTTTGTGCATATATGTCTTCAGTGGAATTTGTATTTGTTGCCCTCTCTGAGTTTACATTCGAAATTAATTTATTTGGGCTCGAAGGCTCACACACACACAATCGCAATCGCAATCGCACTCGCACGGACACACACACACAGACACACAAACAGACACAGACACAGACATTTGCAAGTGAAAGTGTCGGCCGTTGGGTCCGCGTGCCCACCCCCTTTTCCCGATTTCCCCCAGTGTCCGCGCATTTTGGTTGGCTGCCATATGAACTTGACGCCTGCCAATCCCCCGGCTCACCCCCCGCCTGCGTCCTTCGTCCTTTGGACGAGTGTGCGTGTGTAGTTGCCATGCGGTTAAAAAGGTATCTCAAAGATACTAAATACTTTATGCATGAATGTGCCAAATAGATTTACGAGAGGCGGGAAGGGGCACAAGGAGCAGCAGGAGCAGCAGGAGCCCAAGGAGCCGCAGCAGCCGCAATGTCCTGCGAGTGCGAGTGCGAGTGCGTGTGTCGGTGGTGGATTGCCCATGCGTCGATATTAAATTTAAATTGGCGCTCGGATATTTTAGAGTGGGGCCTTGGGCGAGAGGGTGGTGGCGGACGGTCATGTGGGTGAGCGGCAGCGACGGACACGGTGCACAGTGGTGTAAACTAGTTCCATTTTGGAAACTCATTGTGAAGCTAAACTTGCAGCAATCAAATCTGTTGAGTAACAAGAACAGTCGCGCGTCCTGACCATTTAAAATGTACATTTGATGCCTGCTTAAAAGGATTTTGTTTAAACAGAATATTTTTGTATTATAATTTTTGGCAAACAGAATGATATGACTTGATCGATCAATTGTATGTATGCCTTATAGGGTCAAAAACGCCTTTTCGCTTCATTTATATTCTCATTTCTACTAAGTTTAGACATGCAATTATTTTTTTGTTAAGTTATCTGAGAAGGTCATTACAAATTATATGGTGTACAAGTATAATATATTTTTTCGGTTTGTTGTTTAATCTGAAGAACTTAATGGCAGAATTAAAAAATTGATTTTTAGCCGTCTAAAAAGCAATATTTTGTGTCAAATTCGAAAGCTTTTAAAAACTTTGGTTAACTTATTAAACTTGATACAGGTTAAATTATTAAACTTAATACAAGTAAAAGAGTATACAAGAATCCTTGAAATTTACATATGCGAAAGGGAGAGTGTGCGACTCTTGTGTGTGTACATTCTCCATTATGTGGCAGCCTTAAATATTAATAACAGTTACGATTTTAAATGATTAAAACTTGGCGCATGTGTATGCCTGCTCCGGCTGTCCATGTATGTGTGAGCCTGCGTTTGTGTGTCACACAGAAAGTACAGTCGAACACAGCAAATAAAAGGCAAGTTTGTTACCCCTTCCGCCGCCTTCCCGCCCACTTTCCCCACACTTTTCTCCGGAAAAGTCAACTGCCCACGCAGAGACCTCTCTGCGTTTACCCAATTTCCGGTGTCAATTTGCCCTGTCGCACTATGAGTCAAACGTCCGCTCTTATGGCATTAATTAGTAACTAAAAATAAGAAAGTAAAGGGTAAGTTTTTACCTTATATGTTTATATCAGCATCAAGAGCCGAGTCGATCAAGGCATGTCCAGAAAAATAACGTTTCACAATCGAAAAGTCTTAAATAGTCTTGAAGGGATATTTATAAATATATCAAACAAAAAAATAAAAAATTAAATAACATGATTTGCTAAATACAAATATTTTAATGATCTTGAAATTGCACAAAGCCCTATTTGGTTAGTTTTTGGCGCATTGGAATCGACAGGAATTTATAGTCTTTGCAAACGCGAGTTGAGGTCTTTATTGCTGAATAGTTCTTAAAAATACCTTCACAACATGACCTTTAAAAGTGCACAAAAACAATAGTTTCTTTACTTTTGTAATTAAACAATGTAAGCACAAAAGCACCTGGCAATGTCTTTATTTTTATACCCTTGCAGAGGGTATTATAATTTTGGTCAAAAGTGTGCTACGCAGTGAAGGAGACATATCCGACCCTATAAAGTATATATATTCATGATCAGGATCACCTCCTGAGTTGATATAAGCATGTCCGTCTACGTTCTACGTTCTACGTTTTAAAGATATCGAATTGAAATTTTGCACACAACCTTCTTTCCTTTGCACGCAGTATATAAGTCGGAACGACTATATCCTATAGCCGCCATATAACTGATTGATCGGAAATGCCCTAACTTTGGTGTTTGTTAAGTTAGGAAGTTGGGATTTTTTATGAGTTTAAGAATGCATCATATGAATAATTTTGGAGTATATAATTTACAGAATATTCTGCAAGGGTATTTCAACTTTGGCTCCGCCCGAAGTTAGCTTTCCTTTCTTGTTTGTAGTGGACGTGGTAAATATAGAAATTTGTAACTATTTTCGTGCTATTATTTTAGAAAAACCTGCCACACACAAATGTAAGTCTCGATTTAAAAATTGTCCTATGATCTTAAAATGAAATTTCTTTTCAACGGAATAGCGGATTGAAATACTTGGGTAATGCTATACAAGTATATGGGAATGAATATATGTAACAAATAACAATTAATGCGAAACCTTCTCCAACGGTGTCACCAGCTCACATTGTCGAAACTTAGTATTTCTTCCACTGCAATATTGAAATGTTTCTAAGTTTCAAAGCTAAAATAAATTTTAATCAAATAAGCGAACAAAATTAAAAGACAAATCGGCTTCAAATAAACAAATAATAAAATTATCTATGTCGTCCATTTTTGTATCTTACCTTTAAACGCTTTTAGTGACTTTATGGAATGAATCAAATTGTTTCAACCAAATCGACATGCAAACATACTATAGTTTAACCGTTAAAAATATTTTTCATTGATAAAAATAAAAATAAATATAAAATACATCTTAATTTTGGCCAAATAAAATATATATTGTTAAGAACAACTTTTTTTATACCCGTTGCGCGTAGAGTAAAAGGGCAAATTATATTCCTTGGAAAATACATATGTAACAGGCAGAAGGAAGCGATTTCGACCCTATAGGGTATATATATTCTTAATCAAGATCAATAGCCGAGTCGATTAATACATGTGCATCTGTCCATCCGTATGATCACCGAGATCTCGCAAACTTTAAGAGCTAGAGATTTTGGATTTGGCATTAAGTTTCAAGGTTTTCTTATGCAGCGCAAGTTAATTTCAAAACGTTGCCCCGGAGACCAGTTATTAATCGGAATATGTCAAAACCAGCAATTAAATACTTATTCAGTCAATATCTATCAACACTTCTAATTTCCTAATCGCACCATTTCTTTACAAGTTATAGAACATTTGCTTTTCATCAGATGCAAATAAAAAATAATTCAAACAAGAAAAAACGCTATTGTGGTCCGACTATCTGATCGTCGTTAGCCACAGATAGATTCAACTAAGATTTATACCTTAAGTAGAGATGAATCGCAGCTATCCAAAACCAAAATTAAAAACAAGAGAGAACGCTATAGTCGAGTGTCTCGACTATTAAATACCCGTTACTCAGCTAAACAACTAATATAAATATGCCTTCTGTATGTTTTTCGCAGCTCGAATTAGCTCCCGATTTTTATGTTAAAATCGGTACCCAGGGAACACCTCCAATTTGGCTAACTTGATTTGATTTGCATAGTTCTTGGGATATAGTTCGGTATTGACAAATGAAAACCATCGCAATTTCCTTTAATAAAAATCCTTATCGACAATTAACGTTGACTCTGTTGAGCACCTTGGCCAGCTGTTCCAAAGTCATCCGTTAGATGGCGCTATTGTATACGCCATGAAAGGCGGAAATGTAGGCGCTAACCAGGCATAAGTGTTTAATGGGTTTTTGGGCGTTAGAGTGGGCGTGGCAAACTTTTATTAGGCCATTCGATAGGTATTGACGAAACAAATATATATCAAAAAAAATTTTCATAATAGCATCAAAACTGTGGCCACAGCTGGTCGCTTGTGGGCGTCAGAGGGGGCGTGGCACCATTTTGAAACAAACTTGCGCTGCGTAGGAACTCCTAAAATCTACATGCAAAATGCCAATCTTCTAGCTTTTATAGTTTCCGAGATCTCAGCGTTCATACGGACAGACAGACAGACAGACAGACGGACAGACAGACGGACAGACGGACAGACGGAGAGACGGACAGACGGACAGACGGACATGGCTAGATCGACTCGGCTAGTGATCCTGAACAAGAATATATATACTTTATAGGGTCGGAAACGCTTCCTTCTACCTGTTACATACTTTTGCACGAATACAATATACCCTTTTACTCTACGAGTAACGGGTATAATAAACTCACTATATATTCTATTTTCGATCCGTCCGTTCGTCTGTCCGCCCGTACGTTCGATTCAACGCAAACTAGTCCTTCAGTTTTTATTTAACGATTTAAGAATTACGGTTTTAAATTTATTTAAATTTATTAGAATCGGAAGACTATAGCTGCAATGAGAACGATCGAAAAATGTATAGTAAAATCGATCTAGCTGCATTCATTAAGCGTCGAAATCGAAATATAGAATATTTTATTTTTTTAGCCGTTGTCGAAGATTACTTAAAGTTGTTAAGATGTCGTGTCCCAAACCCTAGAATTGCCGATATTAAAATAAGGGGAAACGCTTTAGTCGAGTGCCTCGACCTTAGGATACCCGTTACGATGGCACAATTCGACAAATAATCGGAGCTTAGGTGCCGCCATCTGCCGAGCAGCAGTTCAATACTACCCGCTCTCCGGTAGCATTTCTTCTGCTCTCTTTTTTTCCCGCCCAATAACAGGCCTCTACCATGTATTTTCAGTTTCGCACAAGCGTTTCAGATCGACAAAATCTGTTCGTCAGCGAGAGAGCGATAGGAAACCATCTAGCGAAAACATTTTCTCAGGTCCTTTTTCATCCCGGTACTCAGATCGACGAAAAATACCTGCAAATTGCATAGCTTTGCCAGTCTGCTGAAATCTACTTTTGGTGAGCGTTCGTCAGGCCCTAGCGAATTGTTTAAAAAATGTAACCATTTTTGGGTCTGTTGTCAGAGCAGAGTTTTTCTTAGGTCAAAAATTGACGGAAAAACACGAAAAAAAACGTAGAAAAATGGACTGCAAGGACTTAGGGCAGCTAATTGAAAGTACGAACACTCAAATGCTATATCACTGGAAAGATTAAAGTTTTTCCGCTGATGCACTCGTTTTTCGATTTCAGTAAATCTTTAGCTCTTGTAGTTCTTAGGATCTCGACATTGATTAGGTTGACTCGGATATTGTTATATAATATAACGATTCCTTCTACCTGTTACCTAATTTTCAACGTATGTATATCCTATGAACGGATATTCCTTATTTTATTCACTTATAAAGGTAATACGAATAATTTTGATGTATGTGTGGTCAACATCGACATTATTTTTGAGTAAGACTATACAAAGTTTTTCTTCGTGTGCACTTCTGCTAGGACTCTGCCGCAGCGCTGCTTTTTCATTGCTCACTTCGCTGCTCTCGTGTTTCATTGCCATTTTGTTGCACTTTTGTGTGTGTGTGTGTGTGAGCTGCATTGTTTGCATTTCAAATTAAATTCCTTTAAAATTTCAACTCCTTTTGCGTGTCACTCTCTCTCTCTCTCTCTTTTTCTTTTCCTCCCTGTGATGGCATTTTGTTGGTGCGTCGTGCATCTGCTGTTTTTTTTCTCTTTGTTATTTTCCCATAGTTGTTGCTGTATTGCTGTGTTTTTGTTTTTGTTGGCTAGCATGCATTTTTCAATTATGATCGAGCAGCATTTGTCGCTCGTTTTGTTATTTTGGTTAGGCTTAGTTGCCCATTGTGTTTTTCCATCGGCATTCGTGTGTGTTCGTGTGTACTTAGTTTTTTCTGGCGTTTTTCTCGCTTTTCACCCTGTTTAAGAGGTTTGAAAGTAATAATAATTTTGCTCGCCGGCTGCTTCGCATTTTGCGCTCTTATCGATCTCTCCTCTCTTTCTCCTCCTCTATCTTCTTTACACCACTACCTCCATCCCCACCCCCGCACGCTATCTTACTCTCTCTCACGTTCTTCTAGCGAGTAATTGAAATCGTAACTGGCAAATCTTTGGAAATATGCAAATGTGAACTCAACTAAAGGAGAAGAGAGTAAAGAAGAAGAAGTGTTGGGCAAACAAAACAAAGAGTGGGAAGAGAAAACGAAGAGGGAAGAAAGGGATGGGAGTATTGTGCAAACGAAAGCAACCGACAAGCAAACAAGCCAACAAATCCAGCAATAACAAAAACAATGGCCCACCACAACGATCCGCAAAAAATAATAATAATAAAAAGTAGTAATAATAAGAACTAAAAAGGGCATGCCGAAGTTTATATACCCTTGCAGTTAAGGCAATAATTGATTAGGATATAGTCTCTTGATCGGATTGGATCTTAAAAGTCACGTTACATTTTTATTTTTTAAGATCCTTTCAAAATATTTGTTCCAAAAAAAAAATGAAAACGGGTAACAATTTAAAAATAATATGATTGCTTTAATCTTAAATGCTATTCCAGATTTACAAAGAAGATATTTGTATTCTGTATAGGGTCGGAAAAGAGCATTTCTTGCTGTGTAACTGAGAAATGTCGTGTGAAGAGTAAATACTAGATGATCATATTTACATATGAATACATACCCCACTTATATCAACATTTGCGGATTTGCCCGTATGCTTTTTGTGTACTGAAAGTTTACTATCCAGTGCAGGTTCTATTCAATATTTAGGACCCTGCGAACTTTAATTTCTTGTAGATTGTAGCTAAACAAAGTGATAGAGAGTTAAAGAATGTTATTTTCAATTTTAAGGTAGTGATAAGAGAATGTTCGCGTTCACTGGCATTAAAAAACTATTAAATTGATACTAAATTCAAACACTCTTTTCTAAATCCAAAAAACTAGTAGCAAATAGCCTCGAGAAATATGTTAAATTTGGTTCCGATTGACTTGCATTTTTGAAAATTAATTTGCAACAATATAAAAACAATAATGTTATGAAAATGTTAACCAAAAGTGGGAAGCCCCTTAGCTAAGTTTCTTTTCTTGCTGGCTCCGACTTTCCCACTCGCACAATTAAAAAGTGACGGCGCTGGCACTGACATCTGTACGGGCTCAATTAAAAAGTCATTAACTGCGGCACACACTTGTGCACGCAGAGAGCCGAGCGATAGAAATGGAAGGACTGTGATTGACACCAGCACGCAAGATCCACCCTCGTTCCTCCCTCCTCTTCCTCTTCCTCCGCCTCCGTCTGTCCCTTCCCTCCCCTTCCCACCCCTCGCCAGATACATATATCGGCCGATATCGCCGAGATATATCGCTACACGCACCTTGCAATTACGCAGTCGGACATCGGGGCATGTGGCGATGGAGAAGAAGAAGAAACGCTGCGTAGAATTGCTCAAGTAGCATTCTGCAGGTGGTAGGCCAGAGATTCAGGTACCCTGCTTTATAGCAAGGCTGCAGTTTGCAGCGCTACAGGTTTGAGCTTATGTTTATTGCGCTAGTAACATGGACTAAGGATCCAGCTACTGAAATAGCCCTAGTTCTTAAATGCTAACACTTGCTCTTTTTATACCCTTGCAGAATTATTTCTGTAATTTACACAAATATTTTAGAAATACATATGTATTTCTTAAGCTTTTAATGCTCAGCCCAAAAAACGCGCATTATTACAAATATATGTATGTACATATAAAACAAAAAATATATATTACTCCAACTTATATTCCTGGGAAAAAAACTACATTTAATGCAGGGACGTTCAAATTTAGAAGTTATAAGTTTTTTGAGAAAAACAATCAAATTCTTTATAGAATGACAAAAAATGATGAAACTAAATTGGGCATTTGTGTGAGGAATTACATTTCCAGTTTGTTACCCGACTGGTATTATTATTTAAAATTTTTTTAGAAAATGCGTGTCTTAATTTGAACCTCAATTTTATTATGATTTATTTATCTTATATCTTTGGCGGGTTTCTTACACATATCACTGTGGCAGGAAACCAATTTTTATACCCGTTACTCGTAGAGTAAAAGGGTATATTGTATTCGTGCAAAAGTATGTAACAGGTAGAAGGAAGCGTTTCCGACCCTATAAAGTATATATATTCTTGATCAGGGTCACTAGCCGAGTCGATATAGCCATGTCCGTCTGTCCGTCTGTCCGTCTGTCCGTCTCTCCGTCTGTCCGTCTGTCCGTCTGTCTGTCTGTCCGTATGAACGCTGAGATCTCGGAAACTATAAAAGCTAGAAGATTGGCATTTTGCATGCAGATTCTAGGAGTTCCTACGCAGCGCAAGTTTGTTTCAAAAAGGTGCCACGCCCCCTTTAACGCCCGCAATCGCTTATATACGATTTTAAAAATTTAAATATTTCGGAAAAGTAAAAATGCAGTTTTATTGTGTTTATCAATACCTATCGAAATGTAGAAGAAATTTTTCAAATCGCACCATTCGTTAAAAAGTTATGCGTGATCAAAGTTTCTATCTCCATCTCCCTCGCACTCCCTTTACCTGAGTAACGGGTATCTGATAGTCGGGGCACCCGACTATAGCGTTCTCTCTTGTTTTTTTATAAATTCGCCACAAAATTATTTATAAAGGATATTGACCATGTTGATAGATTGATAGATTTTTCATTAAAAAAACACTTACGTAATCAATACTTGCATCCCCTGCCCCAACGAAATTACATATAAATAAACTAAAATATTTTTTTGCAGCAGGTCGGTTGAAAAAGGTGGATTTTTAGTATAATTATTATTTTACTTATCAAGTTGTAGGGTCGTCACGACTTTCTCACCTTTTTCAATATTAAAAGTAAGTTACCAGTATCTCTACTTTTTCGTATTGCTGGTTCGTCATGGGAATTACGCCCATTGTAGGAGCTAATTAATTGCTGTTATCTCAAGCCCGAAAGTGAAGACGACCTCTGAAGGTATGTACATAAGTACCTATGACTCAGTTGCAGCCAGAAAATTCTGCGCCTGCAGGTCAACTGTTGCGTGCTCATAAATGCGCCATAAACGGGCTAATCCCACTGCAGTCGTCCGGCTGCAACAGTTGCATCAGCTTTTGCGCTAACACTATCCCCTTTCCGCCTACTTACCTTCCTGGCACTTGCCACCTGCCACTCCGATCCTTTGCCCTACTTTACCCGCAACTCGCAACATATGCTGGCAATTTGGGTACGTTGCCGAACGGGGGACCAAACAATACAGGGCTTTATTTTTCCGAGTGTTCCTTTATTAAATAATTTATTACACAATATGGAATCAAGAATTCTATTTAAAAAGATAGTAAAAGCCGTAAAATAAGTAATAGTTTACAATAATAATAAATGTAAACTATAAACTTATATATTAAGCAACATTTTTCATAATAAGTAATACTGTCAACTTATTTTTTAACTAGTTCCACTGTATTTATTTAAGTTTGAAGAATACTTGTTTAGAGAAAATAAATAGGTTTAAAATTAATTTTAAGAAAAAATGTTTAAAACTGTAACTGTGAAAAGATACCCTTAAATGGTAGTTATTTTAGTTTGTTTATAAATACTATTGATCCACGAAATACCAGATCTCGTTCTGGATTTACAGCAGGTTTCAGTGCCAATCACTCATTGCCGTCCGTTTTTAGAGACCCCAATTTACCCATCATCGTCGACCCCTTTCCACTTCCCCACTTCCACCCACTTTCGTCGGCGACCTCGCCTGCGTCTTCGTTTTCTTTATTGTTTTATTGTCAGTTTAGGGATTTGACAATTTGCTTGCTGATTTTTTATGACAATCATGTATGTAAATTTCGGGCCTCTCTTCGCCTCTCTTTCTGTTCTTCTCAGCTCCACTACTCCACTCCAAAACTCTTCTTCAAGGCCCCACTCACACAACCGCAAAACCGGAGCCGTATCTGTGTCTGTGTGTGTGTGTGTATGTGTGTCCGTTCGTGTGGATGGAGTGGATATGGATGTATCTGGGCTCCATTAGCCCTCGATTTTTCGGTTACGAGATTCTTAAACACTTTTGGGTCATTCTCAGCTGAGTTTAAATACCAGACCAGTAAAAATGAAAAAAAGGAACGTTGAAAACCACAGCTACATCCGAATCCAAGGCACAAACCCTTTCCGTCGCTATCCATACCCGTTACTCATAGAGTACGAGTATACTCGTACAGTGTGATCCAAATCCAAGTCGATCTTAACATGTCTCGAACAAGACCTATGTATGTACACGGTATTTAGAGGGCAGGGAAATGAGGTTGGACAACTAGACATTTGAGATCCCGAAAATTAAAAAATGTTATAGACCCCATGATATGTACCTATATCATAACCTTTTTAGGAAAATTTGCTGAGGCCTCCGATTTTCACTAATTGAACTTGAGGACCACTTGTACAAAGGACAATACAAATCGGAGAGTAGAGGGTATCTTCACAGTCGAAACAGTTTCATAAGCGTTCTTTCTTGTTTTAGTTCGGCCTTTGTTGTCTCTCGGTTTTGCACTCTCGTGTGCCCATCGTAATAAAAGTTTGGTTTATTAATTTGTAAAGCGTTGGAAACTTTTACGAGACCTGTGACGCCGATAATCGTTGGACGCAGCTCTGAAACTAGGCTAGTAGTGCGAATCAGTTTTGGCCCGGTCCAGTGAGTCAACAACTGACTAATTCGTACTGAAAACCCTCTTAATTGGCTGTTGTCCCTATCAAGGCGTATGTAAAAAAAAAAACAAAAACTAAAACTGTAACACAGCTGCACTTTCCTATAGAACAATTAGGCAAGAAGCGATGTGGATTGCTAAAAGAACTGCCTAATCAGTTTAAGCCCTTTGAATCACCCGTTTGGAAGTTCTAGGCGCCGAATGCCGAATATCAATAGGTTTCGCTTGTATATTCCTTTTAGACTTGTCCATGATCAAACAAAAATTAGTTATTAAATTAGTATTAAACAATAATTTAAGTTAGAGAATTTAAAATAAGAAAGGAAGCTATATACCCTTGCAGTTATTACAAAACGACTACATTTTGATTTCTATGCACACATATAATTCAATTTCGATTTTGCGCTGCATTTTGTCATTGTTTGTATGGCAGCTATTTGATATTGTTGTCCGATTTTGACAAAACTAAAAGCGTAATTCCATAATATTTAAATATTACCAAATCCCATAGAACCAAAAAAAAATAACAAAGCCGAAGTTTTAATACCCTTGCAGGCTTTGCCGAAATTGCTAAAATTGAAGAAGTAGCGAAAAGAATAATGTATATATAAATTAATTAGATTTGCATAGTTTTTTGTCAATAGCTTTTATTTTAACAATTTTTTTCTACGGAAGCTATAAGATATAGACGTCCGATCGGCAAGCGATTTTACCCTGATCAATGTATGCGTAAATAAATAAGATTTGGAAAAATGTATGTCATAGCTTATACACTGCGCGAAATATTCTGAAAAACATCAAATTTGGACCTATTGTTCCCATGGGAGCTATATGATTTAGACGTCCGATCGGCAGGCGCTTTTACCCTGATCAAATATCTTCCATTCTTGCAAGTTATGTATATCTGATTGTTCCTATGGGAGCAATAGGATATAGACATCCGATCGTGACGATTTTCAAACCTGATCTTCGTACATATGTATGTTTTAGGACGATTGTGATAGTTTCAGATCGCTAGCTTTTAAACTGAGCTCGCAAACGGTATTGAAACAGACGGACAGACGGACAGACGGACGGACGGACAAACGGACATGGCTATATATATACTTTATAGGGTCGGAAACGTCTCATTCGTTGCGTTACAAACTTCTGACCAAAATTACAATACCCTCTGCATGGGTATAAAAACAACAAAGTTATAATTTTTTTATATTTTTTTTCCGATTGTTCCTATGGGAGCTATATGATATATCCGACTCGTTCCGACTTATATATTACCTGCAATAGAACGACAACTTTTGGGAGAGTTGCAAACTTTTGACTGAAATTATAATACCCTCCGCAAGGGTATACAAATTGTATCCTTAAGACATTAGGCGGATGAGACGTTGAGCTTGGGTCATAAACGTAGGTTGCATCTAAATTATACGTGGAATTCCTCAAAAATATATGAAGGTAATAATAATGCTAACACTTCCAAAAAAGTTGGTTAAAAAGCGATCAATTTAAAGTTTCCAGATCATAGCAAATATAACGGGGGTAGTTATCTCTGTTATGATCTCGAAACTTAACTCAATATTTTTTTTTTTATAAGACGCGTTTTAAGAGCTAATCCGACACATGAAATAATGTTTGCCAAAACTCTTTCCGGCAAGTATAAAATCTTATTTTTAAGAGTCTTATTTTATATTTTGTATGTTGGTTGGAGCCAGTTAGTATAGATTTATAGAGAAAAAATTAATATTTAATACTCAGTTGATGTATGAAACAAATGTCAAACCTAAATATTTAAAAAAGATTCTATAATGTTGAAACTACGTTTATATAGTTGAAATAATATATACAGATCTATATGGCACCGATTGTATGGAAACCCAGTCTTTAAATGACAAAGGCAGATGCTCTGCACTTAAATATATTATTTCATTTTACAGGGGCATCCATTCGGACTTCCATTCCAACTTGAACATATTTAGAAAAATGCGTTTAAAATCGATTTGTATCCAGTTTTAGTTCTGTTTAAATTTGTTAAATTTTTTAAAAAGAAAGCGTGCAAAAAAAAAAAAAAATTTAATTGGTCTGTTGTTGAAAGATCGGTCCTCTTCCAGTTTTTGTTCTCGGATTTTAAAACAACTCAAAGTGTCAACCTGGTTTCGCCCATATGTATTCTTATATTATACTTGGCTAATTATCTTTGTCAATGATAATTTCTCGATCGTAAAAGTTCGGACAGACATAATATTTGACATAGTCAAAATGATTGAAAATTGAGTAAAAGTGAGGCAATATTTTCTGTCATTGGAAAAATCACGGTCACAAAAAATGTTAGTCATAATACTTTGACTGAATTTAGTCACAGTCCTTCGTTTTCACCAATTCAATTACAAATTGAATTTTCGCTTGATCGTTCCCTTGACTTATGTATGTATATACAAACATATGTGATATGTGTAATCCAAACAGTTTTTTAACTTGATCGCACTAGTAATAATACCCGAGCGGCAATACGCGTTATTTCATTTTTCAAATCAAAATCGTAGTACCTCTCGCAAGGGTATTAAAAGGCAAAGAAAATGCAAAGCAAAATCAAATGCAGCGGCGGCGATAGAGCGACAGAGACGGCGACAGCGGCGGCCGCACATACATAAACATATACCGCCGCGCAGTATATAGCACACATATACAGTCACGCATGTGCGTCGACTGCGACGCTCTGCCGCTGCCACTGCCGAAGCCGAAGCCGCTGCCGCCGTCGCTGGAATGTGCCGCATGCACGTCGGTCCGGTCATTTGTATTTGGAACGCCGTAGCAGCCAGAAGGACACGGGTGAACAGCGTCGAAGCGTGCGAACGGAGTGGAGCGGCTACTTTTAGCGCCCTTTTTTGTTTCATTTTCCCACTCACATAAAACAAAGCAAAATTTTTGGCAAACACCTTTTCGGCAAACAAATTGAAAACAAAACTAAAAACATTTTCGTGCTAAACGCGGGAATAATACAAAAGATTTGTATATTCCATATAATATTGTGTTCGTAAACAATTTTTTTCTGTTTGATCCCCGATAAACGATAAACGCGAGAAGAAGTCTAATTCCAGTGATCTTGGAAAAGGGCGAAAAAACTCACCGGTAAAGTGGCGAAGAGAGAGATACAGAGCAACGGCTTCCCTCGCATTCGCAAAAACAAAAAATTCAAAATTCAAAATTCAAAATTACCCAGTACAGTGGGCCGCATACCGATTCGTTTCGGTTCCGATATTTGGTTTCTTCAGTTTGTATTATTTTTCGAGTCTGCTGTTTTGTGTTTCGCTGAAGGCAGAGAAAGAGAGAGAGAGAAAGAGATCAGTGGAGACGAAGAGAGCGGAGCGAAGCAGCAGGAAAGGAGGAGGCGAAGAAGCAGTCCGACGAAGAAGTGCCCAAAGCGAGGCGCAGATAAGTAAGAAACTGAAAAGAAAACGAAAAGGGATCTTCTGCGAGAATCCTTAATTTTTTTCAAGTGTGTGTGTGTGTGAGTCCCACAAACAATTTGCAGTTGACATTTGCCGCAGAAACTGCGAAGTTTTTGTGTTTTACGATTCAAACCAAACCAAACCAAGAAGTGCCTGGAAAACCAAATCAGAATCAAAGTGAAATGGACACCAAGAACCGTTAGACATAAATCACTGAGTGTTAATGCGTGTGTGTGTGTTTTTTTTTTTAATCAAGTAACTTTTAATTAATAATGTCTTAAAAAATAATTTGCTTATTTTCAGTACAAATACAAAAGCAAAAATTCAACTATAAATCACAAAAAAAAAATAAAACCAATCAAAACAAACGATCGGCTCAGCAGAGCCAACGAAATATAAGCGGCAGCAGGATAGAATGCGCCACTAATCCCGGAGAGACATGAGAACCGGAGGACGTAACAGAAGTAGCAGCCAAAAAGCATCGGTCGCATCGACTTATGTAGCGGTCCATGACGAGCATTAAGACCGAGATGCCGCCCCTGCACGCGGCAGAGGCGCTCGCCGCCAGCAGTGCCACCGACAGCGGTGGGGGAGGAGGAGCGGGCGGACCAGGATCAGGAGTGGGAGGATCAGGAGCGGGAGGCGGCGGAGGCAGTGCGCCCGCGACGCCCAATGCCACAATCAGCGCCGCAGCCGACTCCAGTGATAATCAGCCCGGCACACCGCAGCCCCCGCAACAGCAGCAGCAACAGCCTTCGCAGCAGCAGTTGCAGCCACAAGCGCAGCAACAGACCATGGGCGGCGATCCTCAGCAGCAACAGCAGCAGCAGCAGTCCTCGGGCATCACCCACCAGCCGTACGCCACGCACCACATGTACTCTGCCTCCGGCGGACAGCAGCAGCAGCAGCAGATCTACGGCGGTCTGTACGGAGGAGACATGCAACAGCAGCAGGGCTACGCAAGCAGCTACATTAACAGCTACGAGCAGTTCTACCAGCAGCAGCAGCAACAGCAGGGCCCCACAGACTACGCCTTTGGCGCCGTGGGCGTGGATTATGGCAAGAGCGCCGGGGTGCGGTACCATCCCTACCTGCAGACACCCACCTCCGGGCTGGGTGGCATACCATCGGCCAGTGCGGCCCAGGAGGAGGCGGGCAGTGCGCCCAGCGCCGTCAGCACCACTACAACTGTGGCCATGAGTCCGCGCGTGGTCAGCAGCAGCAGCCCCACGTCGACGTCCTCGCACATGCAGCTGGGCAGCTCCAGTGGTCAGACTCCGGGCTCCCCGGGCGGAGCCACTGGCAGTGGCGGATGCAAGCTGCAGTGCAAAAAGTGCGGTATCCTCACCACCAACGAGTCGGAGCTGCAAGAGCACATCGCCAACGTGCACGGGGAGTCGCCCTACGGCAGCAGCGGCTACGCCAGCTCGCCGTACATCAAGGAGGAGATGCCCACGCCACAGCCACCCGGCGGGGGATCGACAGCGGCCAATCCCGGCGAGCTGCTCGACCTGGACTCCCAGAAAATGGTGTACCACCAGCAGCTGCTCCAACAGCAGCAGCAGCAACAACAACAGCAGCACGATGCGGTTGCCGGCCTGCCGCTGGGCGCTCTGCCGGATCCGCTGCACTCGATGCAGTCCATGCAGCAGCGGGCGCTCCACAGCTGGGAGCAGCAACCACAGCAAACCGTTGCCTCCGTGGAGGGCCTGCCGCCTTACATGCAGCAGGGCCTGGGCGTGGGGCTAGGAGTGGGCGTAGGTGTGGACAAGTCGCCCTACTACTCTCCCAAGCAGTCGCCCTATCACCAGACGGCCGGCGTTGGCGGAGCCACGCTGATCAAGCAGGAGTACGGTGGCCACGGACTGATCAAATCCGAGTACCCCGATTCGCAGCACTACGTGGACAAGTCCTTCGACCCCACAGCCGGCGGAGGCGGCGGAGCCGAACTGTGCGCCAGCGTGGCCACCAGTCCGGCGGAGTTCCCCAGCACCACCACAGGCGGACCCGGGCAGGAGAGCGCGTCGGGTGCGGCGCCCGGCGGCGGATACCGCGGTTTCGAGCCGCCCAGTTCCAGCTCCGTGCTGCCGGCCAACAGCCTGACGGCCAAGGCGGCCACCTGGAAGTCGAACGAGGCGCGTCGCCCGAAAACGTACAACTGCACGGCATGCAACAAGTGGTTCACCAGCTCGGGACACCTCAAGCGCCACTACAACACGACGCTGCACAAGAACGCGGTCAAGTCGAGCGGACAGCCGGACCCAGCCACCTTGCCCATCTCGGCCCACCACCATCCCGCCCGCGATCCGGTGACGAAGCCCAGCCGCAGGGGCAACGCCGCAGCTGCTGCAGCCGCTGCAGCAGCCGCCGCTTCGGGCGGTCAGGGGCAGCAGCAACAACCGCCGCCGCCACCACCGCCGGCCAATGTCCCGCCACCGGAGCCGCCCAGAAGTCCGCCCGAGTACGGCGGAGGCGGCGGCTTGGGTGTGGGACCGATGGGCGGCGCTGCCATGTCCCAGTACTCGGCCTCGCCCTCGCCCACTCAGCAGCAGCAGCAGCAGCACCACCTCAACCACCATCAGCAGCAGGCCAACGGCTATGCTAATGGCACCGCCAACGGCTATGGCTACATGCAGCAACAAGTGCAATCCACGACAAACGCTTCACCACAGCACGCTTCCAACAACAACAACCAGCAGCAGCAACAACAACAGCAGCACCATCAGCAGCAAATGCCGCAGCACCACAACTCCGTTTTGAACGGTCACCCAAACGGGCTAGCAGGTCCCTCCGCCCCACTCAACAACAACAACACCACCCAAATGCCGTCCTCCCAAATGAGGGGCCTGCTGAACGAAACAACAACCACGCCGCCACCAACAACAACAACCCGAGCACCACAAATCACAACAACAACGGCAACGGCGGCCACCACGGTAGCTATAAAGAGCGAGCAAATGGAGGACAGCAACCACACACATCCCAATCTCAGTCACAGCCAGGACAGGAGCCACAGCAGCAGCAGCAGCTCAATGGCCACGGAGGAGGCGGAGGAGCAGGAGCTGCGGGAGCAGGAGCAGGCGGAAGATCACCTGCAGCAGCAGCATCAGGCGGCCCAGCAGTATCTGCTGGCGGCGCGTCACTACCACAGCAGCACGCCCAACACGCTCAGCAGCAGCAACACCAATCCCAGCACGCCCAGCAGCAACTCGCCCCATACTATCTACCGGCAGGAGCCGCCGGGAACGGATTTCTCGCGCACCACCCCGCCGCTGCAGCCGCTGCCGCCTATGGGAATGCTGCCGCCTATGGCAATGGACTACAACATGCTGGCTTTGGATATGCCCATGCCCATGCCCACGCCCATGCACAGCAGTATGCTGCAGTGCAGCAGCACCAGCACCACGCCGCTAGCTACTACCACCACCACCAGTATGCCGGACACTATGCAGCCGCCGCAGCAGCAGCTGGTGCACCACTACCACCAGGCGGTGCTCCACCCGCACCATCAGCAGCTGGAGGAGCAGCACCAGCACCAGGCGGAGGATCAGGAGCAGCAACAGCGGGAGCTTCACCAACTGGATCAGCAGCATCAGGCGCTAATCCTGGCGGACAGTTTGCCGCACAGCAGCAGTTCGCCCACCAGCAGCTCCCCGCCGCCCACCATGGCCATGCCCATGCCGCTCACCACCATCACAGCGCCGCAGCTGCTGCCGCTGCAGCCGCCGCCGCCGCACATCACCAGCACCATGCCCATGCCGCCCACCATGCACATGCCCATCATGCCGCCGCCGCCGCCATGCTACCAGCAGCTGCAGCCGCTGGACCCCACAATGAGCTATCACACTATTATTGGTAGTGGGTCGGAGGTGCACTCGGCGGCGGGCGGAGGGGGCTACGGCAACCAGATAGCAACGAGCGACGGCCAGATTCTGCAGCTGATGCCCGCCTCCCTGTTCGCGCCCTACGCCCCGCTATCGCCGTACTCGGTGGCCGCCCAGCGGTCGCCGCAGGAAGGCGATCTGCCGCCGGTGCACACGCTGACCACGGCGCTCCACGCCCACCAGCAGGGCGGACAGCAGGAGGCGCAAACGCCCACCCTGACGGTGCTCTCCACGCCCTACTCGCCCACGGTGAGCAGCTCGCGGGCCACTCCCGCGCTGGAGATGGACATGGCTACGCTCATGCAGCACCAGCAGGACTACGAGATGGAGCAGTACCAGCTGCAGCACCAGCAGATGGAGCAACTGCAGCAGCACCAGCAGCAGCAGCAACTGGAGCAGCAGCAGCAGATCCTGGCGGATCAGGTGCAGTCGCTGGCACAGCAGCCGTTGGCCAAGAAGCGGCGAGGCGGAAACGGAACACCCTCGACGACGAAGCGTCGGCGGAACAGCAGCGTCGGATCCACGTCGCCGCACTCCACCACCCTGCCCTCCGGACGGATCAAGTGTCTGGAGTGCGACAAGGAGTTCACCAAGAACTGCTACCTCACGCAGCACAACAAGAGCTTCCACTCCGGTGAGTACCCGTTTCGCTGTCAGAAGTGCGGCAAGCGCTTCCAGAGCGAGGACGTCTACACCACACATTTGGGGCGCCACCGAACGCAGGACAAGCCGCACAAGTGCGAGCTGTGCCCCAAGCAATTCCACCACAAGACCGACCTGCGCCGACACGTGGAGGCGATCCACACGGGGCTGAAGCAGCACATGTGCGACATCTGCGAGAAGGGCTTCTGTCGCAAGGACCACCTGCGCAAGCACCTCGAGACGCACAACCGGCCACGGGTGGTGGGCAAGAAGTCCGCCGCGGCAGCGGCCGCCGCAGCAGCCTCTGCCTCGGCGGCAATATTGGGTGTGGTCCCAGTCGCCGGATCCATCAAGGCGGCCTTTGCCCGCTCGCTGACGGTGACGGCTGTGAGCGAAACGGGAGTTGCAATGCCCGCAGCTTCTGCTCCGGCCCTTGCCCAGGCAGTCAATCCCAGTCTGAATCCAACCAGCCTCAGTCTGAAGCGCCACATCGACGATGTGGCCGCCGACGACGACAGCCTGCTGGAGGAGGACGAGGATGAGATGGAGATGGAGATGGAAATGGAGGAGGAAGAGGAGGAGGAGGAGCTGAGCGATCACCACATGATGATCAAGAGCGAGTTCGCGGAGAAGGAGTTCGAGATGATCGAAAAGACTATAGAGCTGTACTAGAGTAGAGTTGCAGTGAGGACGAGAGCAGGCCAGGATCTGGGTGTTGAAATGCTCTGGGCTTTGAGCTGGGGGAGAGCGGATACAGGGGGGGTCGATTGCATGCATGGAGGGCAACTGAGCGCGGCTTGGGCTGCGGGCGCAGTTCGAGCGGCGCTGCAGTTGAGTGTCCTGTTCTTGGCGAGAGGCAGTCAGTCACTTTAGTGGTTTCGATAACACTTTAACGAGTTTCGCCCAGTTTTATTTCGCTTGCTCGTTAAGAAAACACACTTTGTTGCTTGGCAGGCAATAATTCGATGTTTTTGCAGTTTCATTCTTGATTATTTTTTTGGGCGAACACGACGACAGTACTTAGAATTGATCGCAAAGCCGCAGCATTTCAATAACTTAGACGGCCGGCCACTCCTTGGCAGTGACCCCCAATCCCAAATGCCACCCACCGCGCCACAATCCATTCCTGTAATTTGTGTGAGTTTGCCATATGTGTGAAACGATTGAAAGACAGACAGAATTCCTAATTGTTGTAGCAGCAAATTATTTAATTTTATTTGTATGTTAAAATTGTATTATTATTATTTGTATTTTAACTATTATTACGATGCTTATTTGTAAAGCCTAATTTGTACGTGTGAACCTTCAAGTATACCTCAGCAACAGCAGTCCAAGAAACGCTTAAAATCAGGGCGCCTATAAATATATATATTTATACCTATTCCACTTATATATGTATGTAAACACTAGTTGTACCACTTTTTTTTGTCTTATTTTAATATGTAACTTGTTTAATTATTATTTGATTATTGATTATATTTTGTAATCGAGAGAAACAACCACAACAAATGCCATATACACGATATGTAAACTAAAAATCAGCAACTATATGCCAATTGATATATATACTATATCTAGTTACTAGACAAACGCATATATACACACATATATATTTGTATATATATATATGTTAGCCTTAAAAACGCCAAATTGTCATAGCAAAGGAAACAAAACTCAAGAAAATGCGAAATCAGGGATATTATTATGTTTCTAAGCCACGAACGAACGCTCATATTCGCGTATTATTATACCTATATATTTATTACGATTAGTTGCCCCTAACTTATGTTCCACCAATAAAACCATTTGTAATTATTTAAAACTTTATTTTATCCCTATCGTATCCCATCCCCGAATCTTAAATCTTGTTTGTAATTATTTTTTTTTTATTTTAATTGTTAACCATTCTAACGCTTTCCCTCTTGGCACGCCTACAATTTTTTTTAAATGACAAATATAAACAAAACCAAAAAAAAGTGAAAATTACGCAAATTATGTTTTTCTTTATGATTTGGCTGCTTTCCTTATTATTTTTCAGTTTGGTCCATTGTTTGGGTTCAGAAAATGTTCGCCAACTCTTCGCCACTGGGATTCTCTGATTTGGCCAACCTGGTTCCTTTCGACCATATTTCTTTTATGAGCCATCTCTTGGCGCGAGAAGGGCCCCTTTCCTTGCTGCCACAAGCCATAAACTTTTAAATAAATGTGTGTGTTTTCCCTCTTTCCTTTTTCTTAATTATTTTTTTAGAAATTCATTGTTGTTTCTGTTGTTCCTCGCTGCTAGTTCCAAAGAAATTACGTGCGTGTCTTTAATATTTATTTTTCGACGCCGTTTTTTCTCCTCTCTGTTTTCTGTTCTGTTTTCTCTTTCTGTGTTTTCTGATTCAGTTGTAGTTGAGGTTGAGGTTGAGAATCCGAATCCGAATCCGAATTCGGAGTTCGGGTGAGATAGAGATTTTTTGTTTTCGTTTGAGGCTCAATTTTTGCGAAGAAAGAAGCGAAGCAGAGGCAAAGAAAGAATGGAAGACAAGCAAGACATGTGTAGATACAAAGATAGGCGTCGCTGAGGACGTGCTCGTGTGAGGCAACTGGCTTCCCTGTTCGCCGGGGCCCAAGGATCTTCGGGATGAAGGACTGCGCTGGCTCTCCGCACATCCCATCTATTGATTTCGCCATCCTCCCGAGGCCACAGCGATGCAATGTGTTCCTACGACCAACTGGGATCTAAGATTCCGCAGCCTGCTAACATCGCGCCAACACATGTCGAAGTATCTTTCGCCCTGCATTCCCTCCTTTTATTCCTGTGGCGAACAGATACTCGGGGAATGGATCGGGAAATTCGAGGCCCGTGGGGTGCAAATAGACGCAGATATACAAATATGTACATATGTATGTACGTACATACATGTGTAGCAAATGCGCTAGAGAATTGGCAAGCAGCAGAGAAGTGTGCATTTTAAGTAGGGCCTCAAAATGTGGCATAGCAACTGAGCATTTCTAGCACCTTAAAAATTTGAACTCGGTGTATAAAAAATAAAATCTTCACACGGATATGGGAACATTAAAATAATATTGATTCTCAAAGTACTCTAAATATTTATTTGTATTTCTTTTTTCATGAATTTTAAAATTTGTTGTTCAATTTTTGTTTAATGTATGCTTATTATTATTGTATTGCACCGTAAATTTAAGCAATATAATGCATGTTAAAATACATTTCGAGTAATACAAATGTCACGTAGATAGTGATATTTTACTAAGCATTATACATATATATATGTACATATATATTGGAAATCGTAGAATTCGTTGGAATATTAATGTAATATACTTAGTTTTTAGGCCTCGGATCAGCATTTTAAAAACAAGACAGAAATGGTTGAGGAATTGAAATATTAGAATGTGAAGAACATTTTTCAGGAACACTTGTTTTATTTGTTTTATATTTTAAACATAAGAAGTTAGAATAGTCAATTTTTCAGTGCCTTTTACGGGAGTAGAGAAGTTCAATTATTGCAATATTAAAAATAGAAGAACTTGGATGTCTATATAGTATAGTGCTTAAGAGAAGTGGTGGGGCTATCACTTGTTCTAAAATAGTTCGATTTCGCAACCCCATAATCACAAGAATTTGTTTCGAGTTTGCCGGCTTTGCGGCGAGTATTTGAAAAAGTCGTTGGGGTCTGCGCCTGCGCGACACTCGCAGCAAAGGCAAAACCAAGAGCAACAGCAGCAACAACAGCTACAACAGCAACACCAGTTGCGGCAGCAGCAACAATTGTGGCTATGTCATCATAACGCTGCCGTCCGTCCTCTTTCTCTGCTTCGTCTTGCGGCGTTTGGCCGCACATCTGTGTTTGTGTGTATCTGTGTCGGTGTAGCTGTATCTGTATCTGTAGTTGTATCTTCTACACGGCTTTTGGTTGCCCGTGCGTTTTTCTTGGGTTTTTGTTTGGTTTGTTGAACATAAAAACTGGTTTCCTGTACATATGCTCATCCAGCAACAAACCATCTGTAATTTTAATTTTTCGGCAAGATGTTGCGCTCTGCCGCTGCCTCCCTCTTTCGCCGTTTCTATCTGGCTCTTTTCGTTTTCGTTTTCTTGTATTTTTCGGCAGAGATTTTGATCGGTTATCCAGGTAGAAATTGTCTACCTCCATGTGTCCATATATCCGTGTGTGTATCTTGTAGATACTCGTACCCTCGAAAGACAGTAGGTCGCTTCGTCTCGCTCGCACACGACAGTGTAATCCTTGAAATGTGCTCGTTCTCTCCCTTTTGTGCTGTTCTTTCCTTTCGCCACTTCGCCTGTTTCTCCCGATTCTCCAGCTATATATTTATATATCTCTATATATGTACATTTGTATGTGGAACGTTAGCACTTACCATGATTCATAGTTATACACACACAGATCGGTCGAAGGAAAGAATCTTCCTGCGACACAGGCGAAGAGCAAAAATACAAAAAACATATATGTATAGACCGAAAAACTTATCGCACAATACACAATAGCTTCGCCTTGACAGGCTTTTGTGTCTTTGTTTTGGAGGAGGAAGCAGCAGGAGAAGGTTGAGAATGGAGGATGGGGAAGGGGAAGGGGAAGGGAACTATTCAAAAGAGACAACCACAACCTAAAGTTTATACCGGTGTGTGTGTGTGTGTGTGGTGCGCTATATGATCGATGTGCAAATCTGGCATTCTCCTCTTCCAACCCCCTCCCCCAGCCCCTTCTTCCCACGCAACTGCCGAACATGTGTGATCTGCTCACTTCCTTGGCTCCTTCCTTTTCGCCGACTGTGTTTACTTTCTGCCCTGGATTTGGGTTCCTTGCGCATAACTGTTCTTTTGTATTTGCTGTTCTCAGGGTCACCCCTCCCTCTCCCTGTCCATCTCCATCTCCTTCTTGAATTCCTCATGTCCGCCTAGAAACCAGAAGTTGTAGAATCTGTAATTTACGGTTTGCTCTGGAAAAATAAAAAGACTGTTTACCTTAAAAGGTGCAAAGACCGCAATAACAGAAATATTTTAATACTAAATGCTTATCTTTGTAAGATGCAGTTTAAAATCTGATAACCCTTCTCTTGCCAAAAAGAGCAGATTTCCATACTTTGGTTTAATATTCGGAAGAAGCCTGTATGGGGCTGAAATTTTGGTTTTAAGCAACATCGAAGTCTAAATGTCTCTGTATGTATTGTTTGTAAGGTTTGTTTTTGGCAAAAAACCAACTTGTGCCCATTAGCTCAAAATAATCACAAATGCTTGGGCCTTTTTTCAGGCCTCAGATACGATGAAAAGGTTAAATTGAATCTGTCAGATAGCTACGGCTCTCTTGACATCTAACACAGGAACTCAATCAAATTAGCCCTCCGAAAAATGGAAATTATTCAAGGCCCCAACCCCCTTTTCACACCCTCCTCCCTTCACTGGGATGCGAAATTGTCTTCTTTCCTGGGAAATGTAAAATTTTCCATCTTTTTTTTTTATTTTTTGTGGGTTTTTCCTCCATTCGACTTTGGCTTAGAGCAAGAAATCTCTTTTTTAATTACCGAACATTTGACAGCATCCTAAAATGCTTATTGTGTTCTTTATATAAAGGTTCACGCACACAGGCGCGGGCAAAAGCAAAAGCAAGAGCATCTTGGCTGTTGTTAACCATTTCTTGCTTTCATTTTGGACATGTGTGTGAGCGCTAGAATAAACCAACCCCCGAGCTACGGCCGTAGATATTTGATTTCCAAAATTCAATGACAAACGGCAACAACAACAGCAATGGCAGCACGAAGAACAAGAACAGCGAGCGGACCAAGATGACAGGATAGCATGGCGGCCGCATCATCATCGGCATCATTATCATTATCGTCTGGCTCAGCAGTGTTTCGAGCATCTGCCATGTCTGGCCAAGATTCCGAACGTCTGTCTAGAACCTTAATTACGCCGCTTGGAAAATGGCCAGATATAGATACAGATACAGACGAATAATTTTCTACATCTAGGCACAATCCAACCGCAGAGCATGGGGTGAATGTTCAGATAGAGGGTTTCTATAGGCAGTAACATTATAATGGTATAGTATAATGGCTATAGGTCAAAGTTTTAAGCACACTTGTTTTGCAAGGAATTCAAAGATGTATGGGTGTCAGATATAGTGGCTCCATCTTTGATAGATCAAGGGTTTGGCTGGTGATGCTGAATAAAAATAAGTATTCCTTTAAGGGTCGCTTTCGCTTTCTGACCACTTGAACAGCTATATCCTTATGTTTCTCTTTTTTATTTTATACAAATTTTATATGCTGATAATTACAACTATCCATTCAACTTTTAATAGTAATTTCTATCTGTTCAAAAACATTAAATAATTCGGTTATATATTAGTACTTTCCTTTTGGTTGATTTATTTATTTCAATTAAACCTTAAATATAATATTTTAAAACTCGAAAAGAAGTATGTGCTATGGCTCCACCATCCCGGGCTCATTCGTCCAGTGAGATCCTTTCGGGATCCGCAGTGACTATAACTGTCTCACTGTAGCAGTCCAAACCGATCAACTGCTGACTGTGCCTCCCCGATGGGCTTTCAAAACAAAAGACTTAGGCAACGAACTTACTTACAAGTGAACATTGAATTTGAATCCTCGTGCGGCGAACGGCGGGATGGGGGCGAGTTTAAAATTGAAAATGATATATGCGGAGCAGGGGCGGGGCTGGATGGGCGGGGCAGCGGTGCTGCCGCATGGCGAAAACGAGGAGCGTCATCAAATGGCGCACAGCTGCGCCAAGCGAAACAACAACGCTGTTTTCGTCGTTGTCGTTTTTTTGGCTGTCCAGAAATCGTTGCTACATTTTGAAGCTTCACTTCATGTGTGTGTCCTAATTCCAATTCAACCGAAATTTTGTCTCACAATCAGTTAGAAAAAAAAGACGACAGAAAGAAGTAAAGTAAAACAAAATAAATCTTTTTCAGCCCCGCAACGAACCAGCGACTGAGTTTCAACCAAAATACAACAGGCAGCAACAAAACTAAACTATAGCCAAAACTTTTTTCGGTTTCTTGTTGCTGTCGGCGCTTTATCCGATTTTGTGTTGTTGCTGCTGTTCTCTTCTCTTTTCGTATTTTTTATGACGAGTTTCCGCTAATTGCTGATGCGCTGCAGATTAACTGAAGCCCGGCGATCCAGCAACAAAATCAAGCGCTAAGATAAATGGCCGCGGAATAGGGGCGGCGTGGGAGGGGCGTGGCGAGGAGGGGAGGTGGTAGGATAGAAACGGCCGCATTGGATGACTCCGCGAGAGTTACAGGGATAGATGGATTGGACTGGACCAGAGGGATAGCCCAAGTAGATATGTACCTGTATTAGCACTAATTGTGAGTACAAGACTGCGAGGAGGCATGTTTTAGGTAATTGTAAGGAGAGATTAGGACCTTGGGGCTTAGGATACAAAGTTTATCATTGAAACCTATTAAATAAATTAAATTGCTTCGTTTTTCAAAATTCAATTTAATGGTTCAAAACACAGCGGAGTCAATTGAATTGGGATGCATGCACTGTAATGTTTTTGCTCATCTTAATATACATATATGGTTACATTTGTAAGGATAAGGCTTACAAATCGATCTTCTCACTTTATCCAGGAGATAACATTACGTTTGGATTTGTTTGCCAGTATATCTTGGATATTGCTACTCTAGTATGCCAATTGAAATCATATCGAAAATTTGTTATGATAAGTTCTAATAATTCTTGAGATCTTTAGCTGCACAGAGTCTAAGAATTCCATTCAAAATCGTTGACTGATTCCCGATTTCGCGACGTGTATAATCTAAGCCTTAGTGTGACGCATGCATACACACATCAAAGTGTAAGAAGAAGACGGCCGGGCCGAAATTAAAAGAGGAAAAAAATAAAGGCGTTCCCCTTGTTGTTGTCGTTTTTGTGGATTGTGGGCCACAGAAAAGAAACAACAAAGCGAGCGATGAAGAAGCAGAATCATCCGAATTATAAGAATTACGCCGAAACCGAATCGGAGAGGAGAGGAGAGGAGCGGAGAGGAGCGGTCGGTGGAAGAGGGGAACGGAGCAACATCTTAGATATCAGATTATAGAGCGCTGGCCTTATAGCCTTAGCTAATAATTCCAGCGGGCGGGGGTTGTCAGGGGTGCGAGCGAGATCGCTGTGGGACCGTGTGTGCATATAAGCATAATGAGTTAAAATTGGATTAGAGATTTATTGGATTTGATTTCGGTGTGATTCCTTTATATCAAGTCTTACATTGAACCTGAGACCGACTCCCCCCGATCCCGATCCCGATCCCTATTCCGATCAGATCCCACAGCTGCAGTCGCAGACCCAAGTACAGATACTGAAACTGAAACAGAAACAGAAACAGATGTTTCAAATGTCGCAGATACAGATACATAGATACGTGTTGCCGACTTGTCATCATCTGTCGTCCGGCGGCGGAGACGTTGACTAATTAGCCAGCCGAGCTTTCGGGTTGGCCTTTTCTCCCCCGACACTCGCATTAATCTCCAACTAACCTCCCGTTCCCCCACTTTCATTCGTTGCAGCATCCAGGAGGCAGCCCAAATCGAACCCATCTATGTATTCAGCGATGCGCAGGCAGCCGAACGCCCAGAAACGGATCAAAATTTAAGTGAATTGAATTATTTCGGACAACCCGTGAACTCCGGGCATTGGCTAGAGGAGGAAGCCCCCAAAGAAACATCAACTTGAGTGGTGTACAACTCTACCCCCATCCCGATCATCATCATCATGGACTTCAGGATCACCACAGAAGCTCTCTCCCCCACCCCGCGTAAAAAAATGTTTTCAGTTGAACGGTTTTCGTTTACATATTCTAGTAAAATCAGTGAATAAGTTTTCTTTCGAAAGGGACCTACATTCCAGACGTACTAGGGATTCCCCAGGAAATAAGCGAATCTCTTTAGTGCAAATTTAGTATAACTCCTTGTCCGCCAATCGCAGACTCCCATTCAAATATCGATGTGCAGCCCGAAAAGACTTACTAAAGGGAATTATTTTGCGTACTTGTAGCCCTGTTTATCCGACGCTCCTGGCCATAATTACAATTACAAATAGACTTGCAATTGCATTCATTAGCTGTACATAGGCGTGAAAAGTCGAGGGACTAAAACGTAGAGGGGAAGATGACGAAGATGCAGCTGCAGAATATTGTCTCCTATATCAACATTGTGCATATCATTTATTGGGCAAACGGAAACACAATAATTAAACTTAAATAGCAAAAGGTTAAAAGCAGGAGAGGCAATACTTTTAGTTGAAATTGAATTGAACTAACTCGCTTTGCGAAACGCATTTCATCCGTCAGTTGGGAGTGTTTACTGTGCAATATAATGTATTTTTTTTATCGAAATGTTAAGGACGAAACTAGCGATAGCATAGAACCACAAACGATTACCTCGGCAGAACAGCTCAGAAAGTAATAGAAATCTACCTCGTTAGCAATAAAATGAAACACAAGTGCAAGTGCAAGTGCAAGCAGGAATATTTTAGTTCGATTCTCATTTTGAAATAAGAACAAGCTTATATACAAAACAAACGCAGCCAATGCGAACAAATCGAAGAAAATGTCAACTAATTATACGTAAAACTAAAACAAATAACTTTAAATATAATTGTTTATATGCTATTTATACACACCTATACATTATATACGAAGGATACTTCTAGGCTTAATGAAACCCGGCCACCCATCCCCCTCCCCCATCCCCCGTCCCCTTCCCCCAGTTGCGCGGCATTGTCATCAGTTTAAATTTGAATCTTTACAGTTTGGCCAGCTACCATGAATTTGTTGCTCATATGACAACGCAACCAACACCCATGCACCCCCTCCCCTCCCCTCCCGGGGGCGGTGGCCAAAGGTCAGGGGGCAGTGGCCAGAAGGGAGCAGTAATTGCCACCACTACTCCACCCCCCACCCCATCTATCTCAACAACGAAAATCCAATTGAGAACTAGAAACAAGTGATTTCGGTAGTCCTGCAGGGAGTTAATCCTTGAGCCTGAATAATAATATAGCTACAACCTTTAAGTATTTGTCCGCATGTCCAGTTATACTCCACGTCTCGCTGTAACACTTCCATTATCAGTTTAGGCCAGATAGAAGTACTGCCCTCTGCAATACTCAAGTGAATGGCGAAAACTCTTAAAAGCTCTTGGTCAAAAACACTACATCGCAAAGGCAAAAAAATAACTTGCAGGATTATTAAGTTTTTTCGGAACACCGAATCTATTTTTCCTTCCCTGGACTTCAATACGATTTTGTTTGTGTTTAGAATTATACGTAAATATAGTTTTTTTTTCTTGAAGCAGAACACCTAAGCAATACTTGATGCAGGCGACTCTTTGGTTCAGACTATAACGATTCTTCGATCTAAGCTAAATGCAATTTCTTGAGAGATATTTAAAGAGAGAAACTAAAAAACATATTTGAATTATGTAGCAACTACATGTTAAATTTTAGCAATTAATTATTAAATAAAAGGGAGCACAAAACCCGTATGAAACTTACAAATTATACACACATATACGAATATGATGATCGGGTATATTTAATGGAAATTTTTAAGAAGCACCAAGTGAAAAATAAACACTGAAACCGCCAAAGAGTTAATAGGAAAAGTTGAACAATGGCCAAATGCATGATACATTATCGGGTATTTCTTGTACAAGCCAAATATTTTTTCTTAAGTCCGAAGTTTGATTTTAGTAATAGGCAAGGAAAAAGATTATTGTTTGTATTGTATTTGAATCAGTTTCTTTAAAAAAAGGTCTTAATCATTCATTTTTAAGTTAAGGCAGCAACAACCACACTGTACAATAGTTTAAATTAACCCCTAAAGAAAACTATCAGACTTTTCTAATTTATTATGAAGGTGGTTTTGAATTAATTAATTATTTGACGAAGTGTTCCACAAAAAAGGATACGAATCTGAAATTAGGCTTGTACAAGAAAAAGCCACTTGAGTGTAGTAGAACTTTGAAAAAACAAAAGACGAAAAAATCCAATAAATCTACAAGGAACCATGTACCTCTCTCCAGTAATGGCGCAAAAAAGGAAAACCAAATCACACAGATAAAGATTTACCAAAATCAGAATTATAATTCCCAATTATTTTTTGTGTATGTTGTGTGTGCGTGCATTGATATTTGTACATTTTTACAAACTTATAGCAACCTCAGATGCAAACGCAAAAGGCCAACCAACCTCAAGAGAACCCAACTTGTATCAGAAATTTTAACAAAGATTTTATATAATAAAAGTTAGGAAAACTCAGTGTTAAATGGATTTGGCATCAGGCCAATTACATATATGTGTCCTCTAATAAGCACATCTCAATGTATGCCAACTCAAATCGGAACCCGGAACCCAAGTTGTAATCCGAGGCTCTGCAACCGAATGCATTTTCGCAAACATGTATCTCTAAAATAAACCTGTACATACATTTATGTGTACGTATGTACATATAATCGACGGGTCTCCCTCACCACCCCTTTACACACAAGGAGAAACGAAATTGTCATACCAAAAATATTGGAAGCAAAAAACTGACACATGAAAAAATGAATTTTTTTGAACCGAAATAAAGAATGTAAACTACAGTTTTTTAGTTTTACTGGGCTTCTTGAGGGGATGGAATCGAGCGAATTAGTTTAGTTGGAAATTTTCTTGACAACGCTTTTATCCATTAAAAATACTTTAAACAGTCGCTCAATATTAACGATTTTGAATGGTGCTTTGAATTAATAATTTCACAAAGCAAAGATTGATATTTTGTTTAACTTTCTGCTTTAATATCGAAAATCTAAATTTGCTTTTTTAGTTTGTTATAAGATAACTCTTAATTTCTGTTTTATATTGGTTTTCCCGCCTCGCGTTTCAAGATACAAGAGTTGATACAAGAGTTTAAAGTTTCAATTAAACTAATAAGGGAATTGTTTTTTAAAAAAGACAATCTTTTGATTGATAAAAATGATTGATTTTTCAGAGTGTACCTGCATCTACACGTACTTCAAACGCAGCAGGTACAGGAACGATTACAGGGGATGGGAAAGGAAAACGCTGGAGCGGAATCACGCAGACCGTGTCCAACTAAAAGGCGCCGTGCATCATTTGGAATGACGCCATCGCGAACCGGGGAAATCAACAGGTAGTGGCGACGGCCCGACGACCGAGGTTTCCTGTGCTCGGAAAAACTCGGATAACGAGAACGGGAAGGAGAACGAGAACGGGAGGGAGAACCCAGGAACGAGGACCAAGCGGCGAGAATTGATAAACGAAGAGCGAAGACAATGGACAACACGAAAAGTGGGCACTTGCACTGGTGCAGTTGATGGTCGTAATGGCCCTGGTGGAGGGGAATCAGGTGAGCTGGTCGGGAACAACGTTCATGCGTGGCCAATCCTCGAAGTTCGGAATATCTGTTCGGAATATGCAGTTCAGGGATATCGGTGTGAAGACTATTCAGACTCAAGGCCTGCAACTATTTTGATACTTACTTTTTAGCTTTTAACATTTTAAAACAGAAATTTTACTTTTCAATATATAGAAGGTTTTGTGCCTGCTAACAGGGAAATATATTTATAAATATCTAAAAATTGGAACGTGTTTAAGGAAGCAACTATTTATTGTTTTTTGGTAATTTTCTGTTACATTTGACAAAAATCACCGCCTGGGAAAGCCAGTTATCCGTGATGTAAAAATATTTTTAAATCATATTTATTAGACACTTATTTAATGATTAGGCAGCATATGACTTTGTATAGGCTTCGGTATGTTGACTACCTTTTTTTTTGTTCCTGTTTCAATTTTCAGAATTTTAGACTTACCGTGATTTGTACCACGCATAAACGTCTTACACTGGAAGTAACAGCTCAAGGACGATGAAAGAGTGATTTTCTTTTACCTATTCTTCGGTGCTCTTCGGTGCCTGTCATATCGCCGTAATTTATCGTTGCATGCCAAGTTATTCGGGACTCAATGTGGAAAGAAGAATCACGGATAGCCAGGAGATTTCGTTACACCACCTTACTCACAGGAACGCCCTCTTACACCGGAAGAAAAACGACAAAGTAAACCTAAGTACGTTTTTAAACGTGGTTAGCTGTTTTAATTACAAATACTTAACTAATTAATTTATAAAAAAATCGTCCAGTTCTTCATTAATCCATTTCAATTTAGATTATTTGATTTACTTAAAAGAAATGCATCCCAAAATATTTAAAAAAATATATTTTTTTTTTGTTTTGAAAAAGCATTTGGTTTATATATTTGTTCACTGTGTGTGCACCTAATCCAGGGGAAAATCATGAAACATAATGGCATTTCGGGTAAAGCCTGTACAACGGAGCCTGAAAATCGATTCACATTCATGTCCGTCGTTCAGTGTCCGATTTCCATTGTCCAAATGATTTTCGGGCTTGTGTGCGAGTGTGTGGGTGTGTGCCAGTCTTTTGATTGAACAATCCGATTTGGTTGCATTCGCTGCAGTCGCGCTGGTAAAAGGGAAAATCGAGGAGTGGGAAATCACAAGGCCATCCACATTGAGGCGGGTCAGGGAGTGGAGCACAGATGGCGACGAGTGAAAGTGGGAAAGTCTGGGATGCAGGTCCATCGATCAGCGGAGTTTCCGTCCCCATAAAGTGAATACCCATGCATGTTTTTGATTCAGAATAGCAGCCAATACTTATCGTACAAATTACCTTGGGCTTGCACTTTAACTGACTTAATTTACCTATAAATCATATCCCCTTTTTTATACCAGACAATTTATAAATACAATACTTAATTTGCTTTGCTAAAATTCTTCCTATTTGTTAGGTATCTCAAAGTGCCGAATAGCAAATGATTCGACAGGGATTTCCCCATTTCTTTGAACCCCTTTTTCGAGTTGAACTCCAGCCAAAGTTTGCTCCGGGAAAAATTGGAAATTGTTTAAAGCACTTTGAGCTGTTAGCTGCGATTTAAAGGAGCTTAGACTTACACCAGGGACACTCGCACTCGAAGGCAAACTCTGCAGATGGTGGGGCAAAGAACGGATGAGCTGTTTTCCTTTTATCGAGATAATGGTGGGGACTCCTTAGAAGTCCTGTTTTCATACTGGCAATTATTTTATTTTTATTTCTATTTATTTAGTATACAAGAACACTATTTTAAATTTTATAAAACTGTTGTCTCTTAAAAAATATTAGTTAAGGAATATAAACAAGAAAAGTTATTTACATTGAAATGTGAGGGGAGTGATGATTTTTGACTTGAGTGATTTGTTTTTAGGCTGGCAATTAATTGCGGAGTTAGGAAATTACAAAATTACAAAGTAAATAGTAAAAAGAAACCCACTTTTGAAACACTAGGTAAGATTTTCAAGCGTCTCTAAACTTTAGGGTTAGGTAAAGGAGGCAAGTTGAATCTATCTTTTGGCAGCAAGGAAGACGAGTCCTTGAACACTGAAAGCCCCCAGGACCCAGCCATCCATCCCATCCACCCACTCCACCCACTCCATCCACTCCACCTCCTCCACCCCCACCGCCGACCCCTTGGTCAGAGCCCGATGCTTCCGCTTTGAATAAAACGCATTTTTCAAAAGCGCCAGTGTGTGTGTGCATGAATAATGTAAATATATACAAGGACAGCCACATGCGCACGTAAGTGTGTGTGCTTATGTGCTGTCACTGTGGGCGTTTTTGGGCAGTTGGGCAAACACCACCCACCGTAGCCCCACGACCACCCCAACCACCCCCACCCCCTCCAACTGGCTGAGCCAATATTGAAACTTTCCACTATACAACGCCAGCACATACACACAATTCAAATTTGCCATGTGTGTGGAAGCAGGATTTATGCACTGAGACAAAATTTAAATATGGTTTAAAATACTGATACTGAATATGCTGAGGATCGCCTTCAACTCCCAAAGAACCGATTTTAAATTTACGCGCTGAAAATGTATTTTATTCAAATTTTAAATAATTACCATGTTTTCTTATTCCGAGTGTTTAAGTATTTAAATTTTGCATAAAAAAATATTTGAATATTCAATTGTTTAATTATAATCAGTTTAAATTTGAACATTATGGATGTTTCCTGTTTCGTTAGGAATGTGTTTTAATACAAAAATGTAATGTGTTTTAAAAAACATAGTATTACGAGAGTTTTTAGTCTGTAAGCTTTTTGTTCGCTGAACAAAAATCTCATGTTGCATTGAATTTATTTTAACAGATTTTATATTGAACAAATTATAATTTTATATTGAACCAAACAGTGTCTTTCAAGAAAATAATTATATTTCTGGACGCATGAAATGCAATATACTTTTGTCCATAGCTTAAAAACGCTTTTAATGATCGGTAATTATGAGATTCTCCATTTTAGTTATTCATTCAATACATTCCAGCAGAGTCTAAGCACTGGACTTGCATCTCCCTAAATTCCGACTTTATCCTACTTTCAGGCGAGTAAGCCTTAAATTCCATTTCCATGCCCCTTTTGGATATTTAATTTTGTTTAAACATACATACACATGGCACAAGAACACGGACACAACGCACACACGTGCGCAACATTTCAAATAGCGCATAAATTTTGAAAAGTCCATGCAAAATCAAAACGAATTTCCTTACTGGACAGCATCCCTCTGTTTTTGGGGAGGGGGTGGTGCTCCACTGCGGACCACATGTGCCTTGCCCACCCCCACCCTCACCTCCCACTTCCACCCACAACCCCCTTCGCGTCGCAGAATTACGCATGCTTTCAGCTCTAGGCATTGTTGTTGATTGTACGGTGGGTGGACGGAGGCTGGGCGGTGGGCGGACGGAGGGCGGACGGTGGGCCGGGCCCTGGCCCAAATGTGCAGAAAGCATAAGCCTAAGCTTTTTTATCGCTTCGAAAATGAGACAGGCTGAAAAAACGTGAAAGTGGTCCAAGCACACTCAGAGGAACAAAGTTTCCAATTGTAAGTTGAAAGTAGAATACAAGGTTTCGTTTCGTTACTCTTCAAATCAAGTAAACAAAATAAATATAAGTAGGTTATATTTTTTAATAGATGGCAAAAAATATCCTAAAACAGCTTTCAAAGGAAAACATAACCCAGAATCGTCCTTGAGTCAGACAATAATAATTAAAACAAAAATTATTCTCTGAAACTCAGAAATAAAAGTTTTCTTAAATCTTTAAATTCTTTTTTTTTCAATATAATCGGTTTTAGAAAGCCGTATAAAAAAGGAAATACAATATTTTATTTAGGTTATTAGGTGATGATGCACTATTTATAGCACAAACAAGTGGTTCTTACGACCCCAAGCTGTGTTTATTGCGCGCGGAGCCCTATTCCCCAATGGGCGTAAGAAACGAGATCGCGAGAAGTGAAAAATAACTATATAGAAACGAATGGAATATGTTAAAATACATACAAAACTAAATAGTAATACTTCGTGCTAAATAAGATAAAAAAAATGATTTTAAGATTGCCAAAGAGTCTATTATAGTCATTATACAGTATTCTAAAAGAAAGATCTTCATTGATTTAAAGTAAGAGGAATATAGTTCCTGGTAATTCTATTGGGCACATAAAAGCTTAGGCGACCCAGTAACTCGGGACTCTCCACATCCCCGTAATTAAGTTTACGGATAAAAGTAGTGCCAAGCATCGTTCTACGGTTTGATAAGGATGGTAGACTACTAAAATAAGAGGGTAAAATAGGGGCCAGTTAAGGCCCCGTAGAGCAAATAGTTTTTTTTTTTATTTTTTTAATATATGCTTTATATATACTTTATTATACTTCAAACTGGTGAAAAGTACTCAAGGATTGGACGGACTAGTGAAATGAATAAAGCCTTTCTGACGTAGGTATCATCGAATGCCTTTGACCACCTTTTAATAAATCGGAGCGCTCCCCGGGCTTAATTCACCATGAAATTAATATGGTCAGTAAACTGATGTTTTGGGTCCAGAAGATCATCAACATGGATGGTTCTAGTAAACCCACAACCACCCAGTGTATACGTGGAATATTGTGGGTTCCACAATTTCTTTACACCGAGCGCTTTTTAAATTCAAAAGATTTTCACAACACAGTGTTTTAAAAGCATTTCGGTAACATGCCAAGCTTTGTCGATTTTGTAATACAGTTTTTATTGATATATAGTTCTTTAGTTCTTATAGATTATACGGCTGCTATGACACGCCTGATGATGCCTTGTCCGTCTGTCTGTTTCTACGCAAACTAATCTGTCAGATTTAAAGCTATCTTAATTAAATTTTTCCAAAAGTCCTCTTTTTAATGCAGGTAGTGATAAGTTGGAACGAACCTAATTAGAAGACTATATCATATAGCTCCCATTAGAGCAATCTGAAAATTAAATTACCCATTTCTTATTGTTAATTTATATTTTTGTTTTATTTTACATATATAACAGGGTTGGCATTGAAAAAAGCTTTCGATTGATTTTTATTAAAAATTCTTTTAATTTCTTTCTTTTTTATTTCATATATACCGAACCGCCGACTTCACAAAGCCTTCGATTCAGTGAACCATGCTCTACTGATCCACAAGCTTCTTCTCCTTTTATTCTACCGTACATTCGTTCCTACCTTACGAACCGGACCCAAAAGATCCAATGACATGTGTTTGTAAGCTCTGGAGCACTACGGTCCATTTCTATTAGGTCTATTTATTAATTGAGGAAGACTCAAAGTTTTTATGTATGCAGATTGTGTGATAGTTTCCAGTTTCCAGTGCAGTTCAACTTTCAATCTGGCCCCGAGTCAATAAGCTACTGTTTACAAATGTAAATCAATGTCATTGCTTGATACAATCTTTAATTACTCCTGAAAACAGTTCAAGATCTAAATAAAATATGCTTTAATCAAGAAAGCTTTTATCAAACGCTGGGCCAACGAATTTGATAATCCGTGCACAGCAAACTCTTTTTGTTTACCTAAACCATCCAACAGTTGAGTACTGTTTAAGCATATGGTATTCAGAGCTTTATCAAAAATATGCCCACAAGCAGTTTCTCCTGTTTGCGTTACGCGGCTTGAACAGGGAGACAGGACGCCGACTACCTTCCTTCAGAGATAGACTGAGCTTTTTGATCCGCCCAAACTTAAATGACCTTCGGAACTGAACCAACTCATTACTGGCACCGTGTATTCATCCCATCTAAAAACCATCTTAAATCCAATTTAATCCAATTTGTTCCTCCTGACCGTGTCGTAGATTCCTTCCATTAGCACTACAGGTGTGAATGTCAAACCACTCCGTGTTGACCCAATCCGAGTTGTAATACTAATAAAATCACTCCTGCCATCCTCAAATATATAATAAAATATTTTAATTACCTGTTTATATTTTAAGTCTGTTGAGTTGCTTTAAACAAATAAACATAAATAAAAAATATTTAAAAATGATTGTTTTATGATTTAAACACTTTTAATGTAACCCGCAATGTTTTGAAATTAAACCAACCGTTGGAGCACGGGCACACTTCGCTGTATCGATATACCTTTAAATATATATCAAAGTTTCACAATGAGAAAAAAGTGTTTTTTGATTATACCATCAGCCAATTAAAAGAAAAAACAAATATTACAAATAAAGTGATTATACCCGTTACTCGTAGAGTAAAAGGGTATATTGTATTCGTGCAAAAGTATGTAACAGGTAGAAGGAAGCGTTTCCGACCCTATAAAGTATATATATTCTTGATCAGGGTCACTAGCCGAGTCGATATAGCCATGTCCGTCTGTCCGTCTGTCCGTCTGTCTGTCTGTCCGTATGAACGCTGAGATCTCGGAAACTATAAAAGCTAGAAGATTGGCATTTTGCATGCAGATTCTAGGAGTTCCTACGCAGCGCAAGTTTGTTTCAAAAAGGTGCCACGCCCCCTTTAACGCCCACAATCGTTTATATACGATTTTAAAAATTTAAATATTTCGGAAAAGTAAAAATGCAGTTTTATTGTGTTGTCGAAATGTAGAAGAAATTTTTCAAATCGCACCATTCGTTAAAAAGTTATGCGTGATCAAAGTTTCTATCTCCATCTCCCTCGCACTCCCTTTACCTGAGTAACGGGTATCTGATAGTCGGGGCACCCGACTATAGCGTTCTCTCTTGTTTTCCTATATATTCTCTCTTAATGCCTATCAAAAAAACATTTTATAATCTAACGGATTAAAAAATTTTAAAATTGTAGCCGTTCCTAACGGTTTTTTCAAGAAATAAAAATAAACTTTGATTATTATCGTGTTATTGAGAATTTTAACAAAATTGGGAATATGTAATGTAATCTTTTTATCAATTATGTTTTATTTTTAAAAGCCGAACAAAAATCTCTAGTTCGTTTATACTATTTGAATAAAATAAATAATATAATTATTCTTATTTTTTAAATCGTCCGCCTTGCAGTGTTGCCAGAAAATCCACCGAGAAAAATAAAACAGAGTGGTGGCACACTACAGGCAACCCAAGGCCAATCGATTGCGCCAAGTGTTATCGATCCTACTAGCGGCAAGCAATCGGAAATTTTCGAAATTGTTTTCTGTTTGACGCTTGTTGTTTTTTTCGAAGCGAATCCAAGTTTTAACTTGCGAACGGATCGGAACCGAATGGCTACGTTACGAAACCACACATCGGCCGGCAACGGCAGCAACAACAACCACGGCCAGGACTCGCCACAGGCGCCGCAGGACGCGGGGGCCACGCTGGCCATCGGCTATGTGCGGGAGTTCAGGGCGCGGGCGGCCGCCTTCCAGGTGCAGCGGTCCGAGGAGTCGCTGGTCTACGTGCAGCGCAGCGTGGCGCTGTTGGGCACCAAGGTGCAGCCGGTGCACTTTGCCCCGGCGCCGGGAAACCTAGAGCTGGCCCGCTTTTACGTGGACCTGCACGCCCTGATGGGCGCCCTCGAGAACGAAGGCGCCGAGGACGACGTGCTGTGGGGCTGCGTGGCGCTAGTGCAGCACTGCAGCCGGAATCTGGAGGCGCGGCTTGCGATCGTCGAGAAATACTGCTTCGTGCCATTGCTGGGCGTGCTCATCCGGCGAACTCTGAAGCCAGAGCGGATGCACCGGCTGCTGGTGCTGCTGCAGGACCTGACATACGGCATCCACATCGCCTGGGAGGAGCCCTACCTAGCGGGCCTGCTCGAACACCTGGTGGAGATCGTGCACGGCTCGGGAGACGACACTTGTACCACAACTGGTGGTTCCACAGCCCTCTCCGTGCTGGTGAACCTCTGCTACAAGAACTTCGCCGTGTTGTTCCTTTTCCTGCGCAGCGTGAACATATCCTCCTTCTGCCGGCGCATCCAGAACTACGGCCTGCTGGCCTACAAGATGCTCATCATCCTCTCGGAGGACGTTTACGCTTTCGAGCTCCGCGAGCTGTACACCTTTCTGCGCACCGCCTTCGCCGGCATCGAGGACTGCCTGAAGCACTGGAACGTGGCCCAGATGCGGCACATCGTCGACTTCCTGCTGGACTCGCAATGCCACGCCGGCCTCCACCGGGCGATGCTATCGCACACGCACTACTGCGAGGACGTGGAGAAGCTGCTGGACGTGAGTTTCCGTGGGCTTTCAGCCTAGGACATTTCTCACTGCTTTCCCACTTTCAGCAAATCGACGCTCGCTGCGGCATGGACGACTCGCAGGAGGAGACACGCAAGCACCACCAGATTTGCCTGGACCTGGTCTTCCGCCTCGTCAGCTACATTCTGCAGCTCTCCGAGGAAGGCAACAATGTCATCAGCCTTGACGCCATCACGACGCGCCTGTACGAGATGGTCGGAGACTGGCTGGGGTCCGATCTGTGCGGCGTGGCGGCTATTGAGCTGCTCTGCACCCTCCTGCGCCTGGGCAAGCGGGCAGCGGTGGCCCAGCTCATCGCCCGCGATCCATCGCACGTGGTGAGCCTGGTGGTCAGCACGGAGCGACCGGAGACGAGGCCGGCTCAGGTGTTGGCCGTTCTACGCCTGCTGATCGTCCTGCTGCAGGAGCCCAAGACTGAGAAGCTGGTGCTGTCCAAGATCTCCGAGTCGTACTTCGACAAGATCCTGGCGGCTCCGCTCGCCCTAGTTCCCCAGTTCCTCAGCACACAGAGCTTGGCGCAGGCGGAGGTGGAGAAGGCCTGCTTCTGCCTGCTGCTGCTCGTCAACGTCGCCGGCATCGCTAAGAAGGCGTACTTGGACAAATGCTGCGCTCTACTGGAGCAGCCCCAGCTGCAGTACTGCCTAGCCCGCGCCATGGTCAGCAGGAGCGAACCTCTGGTGTCCGCGGTCCTCCAAATCGCACAATTCGAACACTTCCCCAAGAAAGCTGTCGCCAAGGTAAGCAACAATTCCTGACTCTTCCTTTCTCATTTTTCCAAGAAGGGTCCTATTTCAGTTGGAATCGTTAGAATCGAACCAGCAACCTCAATAGTCTGAATTCCTAAATATCAACATAATCTCCTTATACTACCTTTTATAGCATGTGGCTGGTTTCAGCGGTGATCCAGGCGGCTCGATATCAGGATGTGCTTACAGCGACCAAGCCGAGCAGTGGCGCAACCTCAGCTCGATCCTTAAGAGCCACCGCACCTTTACCGACAAAGAAATGGCGCAACGGGTAAACGCACTTCTGGACAGCATCGGAGGCATTGTTCGTCGCAACGAGCTTGCATCGGCACCAGTCTCCCAGGTGATCGAGCTATACAACCACCGCATCGACAGCCTCAACGGCGCCGTGTTGAGTCTGCAGCAGCGCCTGGAGCAGGCCGGCCAGCAGCTGACCAATAGTACACAGCTGGCCCACGTGCAGAGCACCGAGCTAGAACGCTTCCAGGCTACAAACTTCGAGCTGCTCATCAGCCAGGAGCGGTAAGTGGAGTTAGTAGGGCTAGCAAGCGAACACAAAGTGGTCTTTGGCTTAGTATCTGTCTAGAACGTTTAAGTTAGATCCATGAGTCTGTCATTTTTCCACTATCTTTTATTTCACAAATACCTATTGGAAGCATACTAATCCGGATAATAATTGTCTAAATCAAAAACTACTACACCACATTTCGCCAAAACAAGTATACATGTATACATCTTGAAGGATTCGAAATTTTGATTCTTCAGACGATTTATTTAAAAAAATTCTTATATAGGCAGCGTCCTAAATCACTATGACGAAACTCTTGCCAGTTCTTTAGCCTGGATTCCATATTTGAAATACATTAGAAACTCATTCGCCTTTTAGGCTACAAACTCAATGCAAGGATCTCAAACAGCAGACGGACAAACTGAAAAGCAACATGTCTAATCTACTGAAGCAGCTGTCCGAGAACTCCGAACACTTGCAGGCCAGCGAACGGCGATTAAACGTGAAAAAGTCGGAGATTGCCGGCTTGCAAAAGGACTGCGAGGAGCTGCGAACGAACCTGAGCGCCAAAAGCGAGGAGCTCACCAAGCTGGAGGTTCACAACAAAGAAAACGTAAGAGCACAAGTATTAAATCCACTAAGTGTTCAATGATCGATCCCCTTTCTCTCACTCCCCTTGCAGATATCTCGCATCGACAAACTAAAGAAGTCAATGGTGGCCTACGAGCAGGATATGAAGGACAAGCTGCGCACCATAGAGGAGCGCGAACGGGAGCTGACCAAGACGCACAAGGCCCTGGAGGAGCAGCGGGAGGCACGCAAGAAGTCCGAGGACCTGGTTTCCGTGCTGGAGACGCAGCTCCAGGAGCGGAAGGATCAGATCGAGCACCTTGAGATGGAGCAAAAGGAGACGGAAGACTTGCGCAAGACCATCATGAGTCTGATGGAGAGCAAAAAGCCAAAACGGAAGGCCTGAGACTCATTTTTAAATTAGTTTAAGCTAGCAATCTAAATTCTCCACCGGCATTTAATACATTTTTTTTATATTTATATACATTTATTGCGTCTTGCAGTGCAATCCATTGTTGCGGTGCAAGGTTCCATTCCAATTCCAATTCAACCAAAAATACAAAACAATTGAATAAGCCAAGTGTAGTTTACAAATTACTATAAGTTGTCTATGCGTGATTTGGGAGTTGTGCGTTCTACAGGTATAGGTGTACTATTTACTAAAAGGATTGCTAAACGCTCATACATCGGTTGCGGCCTTTCGCCGACTACTTTATGCTTACATCGCTAACACCGGCTCAATTCTCAGTTACTCATCTAAAATCCCAGCGGAGGATATTATATTAAAAAGGAATAAAACGTGGAATTGCGTACAAAGGAAACAATCACAAACGAAACAAGAAAGGTTTTCCAAGTTGCAATATATACAGATCTCGGTATATACAGTGCACCATATGGAGGAGAAGGAGCCAGGGCGGGATGAGGGTTTCTAGCTCCGAAGTTACAGCTAGAGCTCGGGCGGAAATCTGGCCACGATGTTGCGCAGCTTCTGGTCCTGGGCACCGGGCTGGGGGAAGAGGGGATTTGCGGACTTAGGAGCCGAAGTGCTCCTTTTCCTGGTCGATGGTCTCGAACTCATAGCTGCCCCGGCCGTCGAACTGCAGGTAGTAGTCGTGGTGCACCCACAGAGACTTGCGGTGCGAGACCGTGAAGAGCGTGATGCCCACCTCGCGGCAGTAGCTATACATCTTGCCCTCCACGTCCACGGAGACGGCGCTGGTGCACTCGTCCAGAATGGCGAACTGTGGCCGGTGGTAGAAGAGCCGGGCCATGGCGATGCGCTGCTTCTCGCCGCCGGACAGCACGTCGATCCAGTCCTCGATTGCGTCTAGGCCGTTCTCGCGCTGTTCCAAATAGGTCAGCTGCACGATGTCCAGGTAGTGCATGAGATCCTCGTCGCTCTGTCCCAGTCGGCGCATATCCTCGCGCGTGTGTGGATAAATAATCTGTTTAAGTGAAGGGTGTTATTAGGGGACGTTACTGATGTACAACATTTATCTTTATGCACTGCTCACCTGGTCGCGCAATGTTCCCAGTGTCATGTAGGGCCTCTGAGGTATATAGAATAGCTTGCCGCGCGAGGGCTTCGTGACCTTGCCGCCCCACGTGGGCCACAGCTCACCAAGGATGCGGAACAGAGAGGACTTGCCGCAGCCGTTGGGTCCGCAAACCAGGACGTTTGTTCCAGACCTGAAACCAGAGAGCTCAATGAGAAATCTAACTTCAGCCCCATCTGTTTTACACTTACTTCACTTCAAAAGTTAGCTCCTGAAGCAGTACGTCGCCGTTGGGCGTTACCAGGGGAACCTGTTCGAAACGGATGATGTTGTCCTCGAAGCACATGATGCCCTTGTTCGGCCCAAAGTTGCTCGTCGCCGATCCTCCGGCGTTTTGCGTGATGTTGTTACCGTTGATCATGGTTCGTTCGTAGGTGCCCTTGTTGAGGTCGCCCAGCACCTTGATCAACTCTGTCATGCGGGCGGTGAAGCCTGCGAGGCGGGACATTTCGCGTCCAGCTAGCACCAGGCGACCGATAGCTTCTGCCAGCTTGACCAGCATGCGCCCGTAGGTGTAGTAGGCCTGCAAGCGCTGGCCACTGTGCTCGCCGGACAGCAGCGGGTGGTTTTCGGCGAAGAAGGGAATGGATACGGCGTAGAAGCCCACAATGGAGGCGAAATCTGTGGGTGACAGCGGTTGGGGTTAGGTGCACTGGGACAATATGGTGGTAGCGTACATTTTCCGATGATGTTGTCGATGATGCCCATGCTGACGCGGAACTCGAGGAACTTGCGCAGGTGCGAGCGCAGCTTGGAGTAGCTGGCCAGCAGCGTGAGCTTCTCGCGCTTGTTGCCCTGGTAGAAGGCCACCTCCTCCGAGTTGGTGATCAGTCGGCTGTTCACATAGCGGAACTCGCCCTCCAGCTTCTGCTCCTCGACGGTCAGGCGGCCAGTGGGGCGGCGCAGGCGCGTCAAGAAAACGCCAGCGAACAGCAGGTAGAGCATCAGGATCGAGGGCGTCTTGCCGCCCAGGTTCACTGTCAGACGGTACACGTAGATGAAGATGTCCAGCACGGGCTTGCTGATGTTAGAGTACAGGTCCGTTGCGCTCTCGCAGAACTTGTCGATGTCCGTTGTCAGCAGCTGATCGGCGTTGGCTATCCTGTTGTCCAGGTTGGACATTTTGTAGTAGGTGTAGCCACTAGAAGCAAGGAGAGCATATAAGTTACACTGAACTGGATACATCAAGCTTTGTTCAACTTAAGGGGTTTCGCTAAAATTTAATTTCTTTCTTTTTGTGCACGCAGATCAAGTTTGAAATCAAGTTTTAAATATTCACCAAAGGTGTTTTTCAGGGTCTGAGTAAAAATGATTTGCGTTTAACAAATTTTGTTTTATTATTTATAAAATGTATTTTTTTTGGCCTCTATAAACCCATATAACACCACAAGATGTCTCTTTTTTATCGTTTGTAATTGTTAGACATAATATTAGTTCTGTCCTACTATAATCTTATTACGGTACTCACTTTAGGTACTGACTGTACAGGTGATGTGTGAGGTTAGTGCGGAACCTTAGCTTCAGCTCACCCAAACTCCATTTAAGGACGTTGGTCACAACAGAGATCTGTAAGAAACACCAAAATTAAGATAGTAGTCGTTTCCGTATACCAAAAATGCTATTTAAAAAGTAAAACATGATATATTCTATCACGCAAAGGGATTTATTTGATCTCTCTTACCGCTGGAAGAGCCGTCAGATATTTAAGCAACGCGGACTTGAACTTGGTGCGGTTCATGTGTATGATGGTGCTCTCCACCACAGTCGCATTCTGTATCATCCAGATGTCGCTCACAGAGCGGCCGATCAGTGCGGCGGCCACCAGGAACAGCAGGCCAGTCTCAATACTCCAGAAGCCCGGGATAAGAATGGCTATAAGGAAAAAGGAGAGGGGATTGTGAGCACTCCGGCGTACCGCTAAGCGACTCCGTCGTATCGCTGATCTACTTACGGAGAAGCTGGCGCAGCTGTTTAAAGAATACTGAGTTTACATGGGCCTTGGACGCCTTTTTCTCCTTCTTTTCGGCGATTGTGTACTGGATCTTGTCCTCATAACCGGGTTTTCTGAAATAGAGGAGAAATATGGATTTAGGTTTCAAGATTTAATACAAGTTGCATTCAATACCTATTAGATACTCCTCCCAAAACATACTTATTCGTAAAAATGACTTTTGTACCTACATACAACTAAAAAATGATAAATAGGTACATACTGATAAATAACCGTAGTTATTTTCTAGTACTTGAAAAAAGGTTACAATAAAAAAATGTACTTGCATTTGCTAACTTTAAGATATCACTACTGTTTCCATAAATAAAGACCAACATTAATCTAGAAGCTGTAAAACTAGCAACCAATAATGTTAATATTGTTCGCATGAATTTATGACCAAGTTAACAAATATAAAAACTAACCAAGGTTCATTTATTACTCTGATCGACAAAAAGCCTATGACCAAAAACTAATTATTCCGAAATGTATTGCCAATTCGAAAAAACTTTCAAACGTTCAACTTCAATGTTCAACTCGAAAATTTCTGGCCTATTTATTTAAATGCATATTAAATTTGATAATTTTTGTCACTTTTTCGTGAGCGTGTGTTTCGGTTTTTGAATTTTCAATTGTTTCTTGTTAAACCTAGGGTTTCACTATACTTTAAACAAATGTGACAAAAATTAACATTGTTCTTCTAATTAGTTAACGAGGACAGAGGTCACACATTGCAGTTTCTTGTTATATACTGAAGATTAAAGTTAAAATAATCATTTTATTTAAACCTTAAAATGGCTCCCAAGTAAAAAATGTAATACTTTGAACTCGATTTTCTCAAAACAGGGTCGTAAGCAAAGTTTTTCTTGAATTGGTAATATAAAGGCAAAAATAAACAATATCCAGTCTATCTGAGTTATGAATGAAACAAATTAGAAAAATTGTATAGCAAATTTAAATATCAACCTTTGGTTTTACTATTAAATCGGTTGTATTGCTTTTGCTAATAACGATTGAGCTACGCGTTTAAACTCTCTTAGTTGCATTAAATATGTGTGATTTAAGACAATAATTAAGTCGTTGAAATGAGCAGTAATGGGCACAGGATGTCATTAAGTAAAAATAAAACTGCTCGATCATTTTTACCGACCAGTGACAGCCATAAAATGTAGAAAGTTGTGCTCAGTGGAGACTATTCACTGTTAACTTTCGTTGAAATAAACAAGTTTACTATAAATATTTGATTTTATCGGTAAACAAATATTTTATAATTTAGTTTTCCTAATTTCTTTACAAAACAATTTGTTTTATACTTTATTTTTATATTTCAATCCATTATAAATGTACGGCTACCAGCAAAATATTTATTTTTGACAAGCATCGCTAATCAGAATCTGATAAATCCTTCTGTTTTAATGCGATTTTCTTGCTCACATGAGAACTTAAAAAAAATACTTAAATAAATGTTAAACTAAACATTTTTTTATCTTCAATAAAATACCTCTTTTATATGTTGGTTTATTACAGTGACAACAATAGCTTGCAACGCCTAATAAATTCTTGAAAAGTTCCACCAGACTAGTGATTGGACTATCCACATATGTTAACAATTTGGTCGATTGTCATGACGTCGATTTATAATTAAAGAACTTGTTAAGAAAATAAGTCATGCCTAGTTTTTTTTGGACCTTCTCCATAACATAGGCAGTATTTGATATTCTTAAAGAATATTTTAAACCATATTCCGGTCGCCTATAATCAAACCCATTGCTTATTTTCTCATAATAACAATCAACCCAAAGTACTTTCAAAATAGTGGTAGCTTTCCAATAGAGATCTACTTCCCAATTAAGGTTTCGTGATGTACTCAGAAAATTCTTCGACGATGTCATCACCATGGAGTCGTGGTCCGGGTGAAAATCCAGCAAAGCCCAAGCAACTTTTGACCCGTGCCCAATTGTGAGCACCAACAGCGCTGACCTGCTCAACACGAACGCTTCAATCTAAACTCATTATAAACTCATCCTTTGTCACTACAAATGGTTAACCCACATTGGATCGCTTAATTGGGTGGGAAGTCCAGGGCGAAGTCCACTATTGGATGTGGATGATGCAGTGTGAGGTGGTATGTTAAGCCAAACAAAGTACAAAGCTCGCGCCTTGGCTATCTGCAGGCGAAAAGCGACGAGTCGTGATGACTTGGTTATTTCTTAGATATCGCTGCGTAGATCTTTGAATTATTCATGTACTATATATATATATATATATATATTTCTATCTATTCGTCCGTTTGTCTAGCTCTCGTGTGTGGTTTTCCTTTTTTATTCATATATTAAACTTGTTTTCACCGTCTGGGCGTGGAACATGTGTTTGGGTCCATAGGTCACTCTAGTGGCTTCCCTTTCCCCGTGCCCACTCGATCCCTCCAAAGCTCTCTTTCTCTAATCACCGGCGATCGCCTAATGGGGGGCACATTGAACCGAAACACGAGAAGATCAGTTAGCGTCTGACTCAGACACAGATACGTATCCATTCCAGCCAAAGTTCGGTGGTTCTTTTGCAGCGATCGTTTGGCAGCGCCGCTGGCGGCTCTTATCGAGCTGATAGCTGATAAACACTCGCCAAAATCAGATATGTAGGTAGACACACTCATCACCTGTCCGGCGGGCCTGTTTACCTGTAGCTGTTAGCTGTATCTGTGGCTGTTACCTGTTAGCTGAAATCTACCGGCACGCACACCAGCTCAGATCTGAGAGAGAGGCCTTGGTAAGGTAACGTGGCAGCCGCTCGACAAGTGCAAATGTCAGACCTCGGCCGCGAATCTGCATTAAAATTACGATCCCATTTCACGCACCGACTTGAGTTAAGGCGGGAATTATACAAATTGCGACTGCATCTGCTTTGGGGCCCTCCGATCGCCAGGGCCAAGGTGCAGCAATTGAGCCTCACACAGCGAGCATGCCGCACTGAGTGAATCTGGAACTATTGCGCAACCACTTTCGGGGCGAGAATGTGTCTGCCTACCTGCGGAAAACAGAGCAGGTCTTACACAAATTAACACATAGTCCCTGCCCCTCCCGCGCCGCCCACCGGGCTGCAAAGGCGAAAACACAAGAAATGGAAAAACGAAACCAGAAGCCGCTTTAAGTGCTATGCGCCCGTCGCAAGTCATTAAAGGTACGGCTGTAATGTTTATGTTTTATACTCGGGTGTCATCATGCCATCCGTGGGTACGAGTGCGATCGAGTATGTTGCGCCACCCGAGTAAACTGCCCATCGGTTACGTGTTCGATTGCAAGGCAGGCTGCTGGATGTCAAAGTTGTTGGACTTTCGGACTGCCGAAAGATTTGCATAGGTGTTGTTGAACCTTTCGTGGAATTTTAAGAAGCTTTCCGGAGTTTGGGATACCCTTCGCTTTAAAGGGCACTTTAAACCTTGTCGAATTCGAACCAGACGAATGCATATCAAGTAAAAACCATGATTAATAATAACAGTACTAATAACACTAACACTTTTTTGTTGGTAAGTGCTTACGCTGATAAGTCGCGTTTGTCAACTTGGAAGGTCGTGTAAGGGGTTTTACTATTTGAAAACTATAAAAAAAAATTTCCTGATAAAAAAAATCGCGTTTCTACTAATCATATACCGATTATTCAGAGCTTTCAGACTTTCGAATCCACTTCTTGAGTTTGAAATATAAAACCTTCAATGATAAAAAATAATATATTTTATAAACTGACAGAAGCAGTCAGATGAACAAGTCCATATTGAACCGCCTTGTAAGTCTGATTGGGTCATATTTGAAGCATTAAAGATGGTAAGCTTAACGTAGGTTTAAAAATCTATACGTTTTGTTAGTTTAAAACCTAATTAGTCTACAACGAAGATGAGACTAATCAAACCAAAATGTTTAAAGCCTGTTTAAAGCCTGAATAAATGGTGTATTTTAAAACTGCAAATATAAACTTCCCAACCATTACTTCTTTTGGTTTGACGTGGAACTGATCTCTTGGGTGTCCAATAGCTACCACAATTGACTGATGTGAGTCACTCCATCCGCAGTAGGGTACTCGAATTTGGAATTGCGCATACATTTGCCGGCTATCCACACTTCGCCAATAACGAAACAACAACCGTCGACAGCCCATTAAAAATCTTTCAATTCGATTGCTTACCAAAGTGCAGCCCATACGTAAATACAAACTGGCGTGCAGAAGGTGCGGAAAGAGCCGGCTTTCAAGTCGGTTCCTGATATCGGAATAATAACTGCAATTATCGAGTGGTACATGTACCCACGGCAATGCGGCAATGCACTCCACTCGTCCACCGCAATCTCTCTAATTAATTGGAGCTGTCATGCAAATAGTCCAACCCCTCCAACCCCTTTATTCAATTAGATCGAATGGACGGATAGGTTGAGTGGGCGGAGATTTCTGGGCCAAACCCTGAACATCAAATATAGCTCAATATCGGGCGCGTTAACAACAGCATAATCGGCACGAGGTCCGATAACGAGGGCCAATTTGAGTATTGTAGACTGGCGTGATACCGATTAGATTAGCGCAAAAGACCAAGTCCATCTAAACACCTGAACGTGGCCCTTGGCTGGAACCGTAAGTGGTTGATTGGGAAATCCTTGAACAACATGCATCCGAGTGTTAACGTCCACTTTCGTCACAATTCGCAGCCGGAGAGGGGTGCTCTAAATTCGAGGAGTGTAGGAAATACTTCCCCAATCAGCCTGATGCAATTGGCCTAAACCTAAGTGAAGAGCCATTTTCGTTAAAAGACCACTCGACTATCAATAGAATCGAATACTGAGGCTTGAAATAGTTATCTGTCTGTAAACCATTAATTGGCGTTTTTCTAAAGAAACTAGTGTGTTAGAAATTATATTAAACCCTTAGTATGAACATGTTGCACGTCTCTTGAAATTTCATTATGTATATTTGGCGGTCTCACCTGCTCATGCTACGCTCTTCGCGATTGCAGATACCAGAACAAATGTTTTAAAAACAAGGAAGAAAAGCTAACTTTGGGCGGAGCCGAAGTTTACATACCCTTGCATATTCTCCAAAATTATTCTTACGATGCATTCTTAATACTCATAAAAAATCCCAACTTCCTAACATTAAAAACATCAAAGTTATGACATTCCCAATCGTTCAGTTTTATGGCAGCTAAAGGATATAGTCGGCCGATCCCGGTCGTTCCAACTTATATACTTATATACTGCGTGCAAAGGAGCGAAGGGTGTGTGCAAAATTTCAATTCGATATCTTTAAAATTGGGAGACTAGTTTGCGTAGAAACAGACAGACGGACATGCTTATATGAACTCAGGACGCGACCCTAATCAAGAATATATATAAACTTTATCGGGACGGAGATGTCTCCTTTACTGCAATAGATATTTCCTACCCTATAAAGTATATATTCTTGATCAGCATCACCAGGAGAGTCTGTTTAGCCATGTCCGTCTGCCCGACTTTTTACATAGAAACGGATAATCAGGCAGAAATGGCTTAATCGACTCGTCTGGTGATACTGATCAATAATAAATATACTTTATAGAGTCGTTAATTTCTTATCCACTACGTTGCAATCTTTCACTGAAATTATAGTTCCCCGCGAAAGGGTATAAAATCATAGAGTTGTTATTTTATTTCCGTGAGGAAATTTGGATTGGGCTGAATGTTTTAATAAATATTTGGAAAAGATATATCGTTTTGAAATAAAAATCGTTTATCCCTCGAATGGCTCTATGTGTAATGTTACCAAAATTGAAGGAAATCAAAGAGAATGACCTCGCTCTCCACTGTTTATTCATTGGATCTGGTTACTGCACAGTGTGATTGAAAACTAATTTCAAAGCAGTTCAAGATGTAAATAATGTGTGTCAATATAAATAATAAATTTTTGCACCTAAAATGCAATATTGGAGTAATGTTTGTCCCATTCGAATAAATAAATGCATACGATTTTATTTATCTAATGGAGTCTAAAAAAAATATTAAATAAAGCTCATTTTTTAACTGTTTTATATTTTTAATTTGTTGCTCTTCCTTTCTTTTACAATATTAAATGTTAATTTATCTTTTAAAATGCACCTGCCGTAACAAAAATATGTTTACATAAATTTGGTCCACTGTGCGATGGCCAGCGGATCAATTGAAACCGGAATACAATGAAGGGGAAGTGCATCCAGTGTGGAAGGAAAGCCAATCGTAAAACCAGTTTGAAATCCACCAGATGACCCACTACAACATCGTATGTTGCGCGAACACACATGGCCACATGTCGATTTTTACGCTTCTCGAGAGTGTGCAAATAAATTAAATTCAATATCAAGGGAGTTTCGGTGGCCACGACCGAGACCTTCCCCAATGTTGGCGGGGCAGTACCTCTAAGCACTCAATATACGGGGAAAACAAATGGGGCGCACTCACCTCTTCTTGTTGGACATTTTGCCGTAGGCGATTATCCAGAGGGCCGCCGTCATGCCCGCCACGCCGACGATGGCGCTCTGGTTGTTGGCCAACTTGCTCAAAGCCGGGGCCATTATTCCGCTTGCGATTTGGCAACGGTTCTCGTTCGGATTGGGGAGCTGGGAATTCGGAAATCCGGGTGCGCACTTGTAGTGGAGCGGATTTTAATAAGAGTGTTGGAGACGTCACCGCACGTGGACACAGCGAAAAAAATTATTTAAAAAAAAAGTACAAGATAGGGGGCATGCAAATAATACTATTGTTTAATGCACGAATATTTGTAAATTAATTTGCTGTTCGATGACGACACACACACACACGGCAGGATGTAAACACCTGGTTTTTTGAACAGCCCTGTCTTTGATTCGACTCGCTCGCTCTCGCTCTCTCTCTCTCTCTCTGCCACAGCCTGCCTGCTGCTTCCTCTTATTCCGCTGCTGCTTTGCTCCTTTTCTGGCGAAATGGGGTGGGCAAAGTGATTGTCACACACGGCCTGCGCTTTTATTTATTCAATTTTCGCCAAGCGCATTTCTTTGTTTGGTAATTACACTCTGCTCTCGGCTCAATCGAATTGAGAAATCGGACGAACTAAACGTGCGACGCGCAAAAGCCAGCGGGCAACTAACTGTTCGATCTGCGCCAGTGTTGGCTAAGTCGAAAAAGTGTGGACAGCGACAGTGCTGCCAGAGCAGACATTTTCCCGTGTGATCTGGCTATTTCTTAGATTAAACATGTCAAATCTGATAAAAAAAATCGCCCTTAAAATTTAATAATTTTGATTATTTATTTTTGAACTCGTCGATACATTAAAACGAAATATTAATATATAATGTTGGCTAAAATAAATATGCGAGCATTTTATTTAACTTTCTGACGCGTTGCAAATTAGGTTTTTTGTCTTTATTCCGTGAAATATGGTCCTCACATAGTTGCTTAAAAGAGTTGTTGCAAATAAGTTTTTGCAATTCATTCACTCAGGCAGGTGCCTGTTGCAAAAAAAAACGGAATACCAGCAGAATTTTAGGGCATTTTAGGGCACAGCATATATTTTTCTAGCATTGTTTTTGAGCATTGCTTTCAAAAACAACAGAACATATTTAGAATATTACCTAATCGACTGAATCGTGTAATTTAAGTCCACACAAATTTCACCTTTATAAATATTAAGACTGGAATAATCGAAATGTTAAAATATTTTTTTAACGGTTATAGATTTTAGGGATCATTCCAATATATAATAATTAACATTACTCTTATCACTTATCTATAATTCAACTTATTCTGATCTTAAAAATAATTTCTTGTAAGCGAATTGTGCATAGTATTTTACTTTACATACATAAATCAATTGTGAAAATTCGGAATGTTTTTAATTTTAAGCATTCAAAATATCAGAAAATGCATACCATTTTTGAACTGCTAAAGTTTTAATCTACAAAAGAAATTTAGTTATCGGCTTATTGAGATTGTAAAAAATATAACGGAATAATATAATTTTCCGTTGATAGATCAGACTTTTTTTCTGTTAGCTTTAAATACAAATTATAAAAGTAACAAATTCAAAAAATTATGAGTTTAACAAAGTAAGAATTTCCTAATATACATAGTTTCGTAATATGCACAGAAATTAGAAAAACCTTTTTATAAATAGAAATAACCATTTTTCTCAAAACCTTAATTTCAAAATCAAATCATTGGCCAAACTAAACTATTTTGGTGCGTAAGACTCCACAAGTTATCTAATTCCGAATTATAAGTTTTAGACATTTATCATCCCAGCTTATCAGATTTCTGGCCCGTCATTGGGTACCAGGTAAATGTGTTTCCTCACCCATGAGTCGACACCCTTCTTATCTTATGAAGGCCTGTTGGCAGATTAAAGGTTGTGAAATCTGCAGGGCCAATGAAAACGCACAGAACGGGTCTTCAACAAAATGTGTGTATTCTCTGAGAGTTCATAGCCAGCAAACCATTTAACAAGGGACCTTCGATTACAATATAACTCAATTTTATGTCAAGCCGACGCAGGTCCCGACCGATGGGGTGGCTCTGGCCGGGAACGGGGCACAGGGCACTCAGTTTAGGCAGCGGATTTCCGCCGGGCAGGAGTTCCGTGGTGATGGGCATGCCGAGCAATATGTGGGACAAGTCTGGTCAACATGGCAACACCGGGCGGGACCCGGGAATCTCGGCGAGATGTGGCTGGGGCGCTTAATCGCAGGAACCGTCCAGCCAGCCGTCGCGCCATCTCTCATTCACCTTGCTGCAGTCAAAAAGCGGCTTGCCGAGCTTGTCGTTCACCCGGTTGTGGAACTTGCACAGCCACATGGCCAGCTCCTTCTGCGAGTTGACATTGATGGGGTTGACGTCCAGGCTGTAAGAGACCATGACGTCGACGATCAGCACTTAAAGGCAGTTCTAAGGTGAACTTACTCGGTGCGGAAGTCCTTAGCGCAGAACTCGCAGGGATAAAGGCGCGACAGCACCTCAAAGAAGGTTTTCATGTCGCGCTTCTCTGTGTCCGTGGGGTTGTCCGAATAGAAGGCGGCCATGGTGTGGAGCAGACCCCAGGTGGAGATGCCAAGCCGGACCTTGTCCAGCGGGCAGTCGTCGCGGGGCAGGGCATCCTCGGCGGCGTTTACAGTTAGCTTCTCGGCGGCGGCCATGTGCTTCACCTGGAAGGAGGGGAGGCTCGATTACGGGCTGGCTGCGTTGACGGAGTGGACAGCAAAATCACGTCACCTTGGCGCTCTGAACGCTGGAGATCAGGCGCTGCTGCTTGGACCACGACTTGAAGTCGTTGCAGGTGCGGCAATTGGAGTCCTGCTTGCCGGCGGTGGCGGTGCTCTTGCGATTTGCCGCGAATGGTGACTCCTGGTAATCCTTCTCAGACTCGGGATTCGCCTCGGAGGACATGCTGAAGTCCGGGTCGCGGATCAGGCGGAGGACGGTGCGCTGCAGGCGGCGGATTACCAGACGTGTGGCCTCGCGACTGAGCTCTAGTTGTGTGGGGCTGCTGTAGTCGTAGCCGTAGTTGTAGCAGTGGCGTCGCAGGAGGAGCGTAGTGGCAGTGGGCAGTTCTAGAATCTTGAAACTTCGCTCGGCTATTGTGAAAATCATAAAAAGCATGCGCATGGTTGCCACCTTGTTTCAAAACGACACATTACTTTAAAACCTGTTTGATTGTTAGTTTTGCACTGACAAAGCGGAAATCGAGCAATGCTGCGGGCAAGGGCCGTGGCCAAAACCTGGGTGAAGGTTGAGGTCCAGGCAGACGATTTTTAATTCAAATTGTTCTGGCCAGCTGGCAGTCCGGTAGCCCAGCCGCAGCAGCAATTGATAACAAGTCGTTGCGAGGAGCAGTCTGGCAGCCCAGCCGCAGCTGTGATCGATAACCAATAGTTGCAAGTTGCGCTCGCAACCGCCACAATTCAAAAAGCGGAAAGCGACTATCTACGGGACTCCCTGAATACGACGGACGGGTAAACTTACATGTGAAATTGATGGAAGCTGGCAATTGTGAGTGATGCAGCCCCAGATAAATTTTGAGCCTTGAAACTGTTTAAAATAGAATAACACATATGCTATTGGCAATATTTATTGATTTTTCTAATCCAAATTTTTAACGTACACAATACAATTTTTGAAGACTTTTCCGTACACTTCTACATTTACAGGTTTTATATCTGATCTGTGACATAATTCGCAAAAGCTCTGTGTGATATAAAGGCACAATCTCGGTTATTTGTATTAATACAGTAAATTCACTTAGTAACAACAACTACAGCTGGCACGTGAGTAAGACAAGTTAACAACTGGCCACCGGGTTTGGGTTTGGGTTAGCTCTTCTCTGCCCTGGTTCAGACATCCTGGATTCGAGCAGCTCGCAGTGGTTAGACGTACGACACAAATGTATATATATATATATATAAAGAGTCCTTAAAGCTGATTATAAACGATGCAGCCGCTGATTTTTGTTACTTATATGCAGAAGCACTAGAATGCTCGAATGCTTCAGCTGCTGCACCGTTTACGACCAACTTTGGAACGCATATAAATTAATCGTGTAAACATTACAAAAGGTTAATATAAAATATGAAATTGGCGCCGATTGTTGCCCCTCTGGCTTTGCGGTTCGCTTCATCCGTCTTCTACTCAGGCGTAATCCCTAAACATGGTGAACAGGCTGTAAAGGACACGCAGGGTGGACTTGAGGTCCATGTTGACGATGTCCTCGGGCCGCGCCTTTGGCTTGGGCAAGCCCACGTCTTGCATCAGGTCAAAGGCGAAGGCCACGTTGCTCACCATCTGATCGACGTCCTGCGGCGTCAAATGGAACTCGTGCAGCGGGACAAAGAAGCCCCCAAGCAGGCCCATTAGCAGGCAAAGATAAACGCCGTCGCGGAAGTCCGTGTTTAGGTCGCTGATCTCGAAGTTCAGCTTGGCGAGGTGCTTATTCACGAACGTGATCAGGGACTTCTTCACCACGGCCAGCTTGTCGGGCGCACAGTCGATCAGCGTGTCGAAGGCGTCTTTTTCGCAGCGCATACCCAGGTCGTCGTACTCAGAAGTTATCTGCTCCTGGAACTTCTGCGCATTCAGCACTCCCGCGTTCTTTTCCGCGATCACAACTGTCACGAACACATTCTCCGGTAGGCGAACGGGCGCTCGGAAGTGTCGCACCAGAGCCACCAGCAGGTGCAGAATGGCCACAATGTTTTTCGAGTGCACGCTGGCCACCGACCACTTTGGGATCTTCTGATGAAAGCCGAGTGTCTGTGAATATAGAGATATAGTAGGATATAGTAGGCAAGACCAATCTTCGCTTAAGGTTCACACCAACTATTGTCAAAAATACAAGAATAATTTGTATTATGGTAAAACCGACCGGCTCAGAAGCAGTTTGAGCTGCTAACGGAATCGTAGCTAACATCAAAAGAAAGCTTTTTAAAATGATTTAACTTCACGCACTTTAAAAAACTATCCATGTGCATTTGCTTCAAGAAAAATTTATATTATTCCTTATGGAATATTATTCTCACACTCTGTTATCAAAAACACATTTTTTTGTATCATTGGCTTTGTGTGAGCTATTTTTTGCAAAAAGTTGAGGTGGAGCAGTCAAAACTTATAGCGAATATCAAGGAAAAACGCTATAATCGCTATAAAAATGGAGCCATTTTCCGAACTGCAGTGCTAACACCACAAGCTGAGAGAGAGCAGCACCACCGACCGCCGCTAACAATTGCTTTGCTATCCTCCGAACTCTTGAATATATGAACTCCGTTTCTCAAAAATGCAGTGACGTCATAATTAACACTTTAAATTACTAATTACTTGAAAAGTAGTGGAGCTATTTGGAACATTTTTTGGTCGATAGATGTTAACCGAATAAGTTTCTGAGATCTCGATGTTCATACGGACGGATAGACGGGTTGGCAGACAGACAAGCGGACTAGGTCTACAAGCTACTGATCCCGATATATACTTTATAGTTTCGAAAATACTTACTTCACTACTTTACAAGTTTAAACTAATTTCGAATGTAGTCAGGTCAGGGTGGTCCAAAATAAAAACCTTACTCTCACCGTATAGTATGGAAATGTAGAAAATAAATTTATTCGAAAGCCAACAAATTTTATTATGTTTTAGGCGTTAAGCAATGGTCTCAAAGTATCGTGATAATGTTAGCAAGAATAAATTCGTTGATCACAGGCAACTGGGCGTATGAGTGATAAGCTTTGAATTCAAGGCCAAGCCCAAAAACACATTTTTTTCCTCAAATTTGTTTGGCATACCTTAATTGCAGCAAAACGATTAGTATAATACATTATATACATTAATATGTTCATAAAAATTTGGACCGCCCTAATATATTTACTTATGTGTATTACTCACAAATTAAAACAAGAATAGAAAGCTAACTTTGGGGAGCCGAAGTTGATATACCCTTGCAGAATATTCTGTAAATTATATTCTCTAAAATTATTCATATGATGCATTCCTGATACTCATAAAAAATCCCAACTTTCTAACTTTAAAAACACTAAAGTTGGGGCATTTCCAATCGTTTCCGATCAATTAGTTATATGGCGGCTATAGGATATAGTCGTTCCGACTTATATACTGCGTGCAAAGGAAAGAAGGGTGTGTGCAAAGTTTCAATTCGATATCTTTAAACCTGAGTTCTGACTAGTTCGCGTAGAAACAGACGGACAGACGGCATAGATCCGTACAATCACTGTGTTAAATAAATGGCAGCCATAGGATAAAGTAACCGATATATGATCAGTTGAAAGCTTTTAATCTGTGCTAGTTATGCTAATACTTTATAGCTCCAGAAAAAAAATGTACACTGAACCAATTTTTGATTTTCCAAAACATTAACGGTCCTAAACAAAGAAAGTTTTATCGATTTTGATAGTGTGAATGGTTTCGAGAAAAGCGTATTTTTCTAAAACATGGTTTGTTTGTCATAGTTTAATCAACCATGATTCAAAAGTGGAAGGACCGAGACTCCAAATCCCCTTATGAAAATCGTTCCAAAAATCGTTCTACGGTTGGATATTTCAACGGTTGGATATTAAAAGAAGTCTATTGGATTAGAGCGAGGGAAAGGGAATTTTCTTAGAAGACAATTAATTGGCTAACTAGCGTATTCCTATAGCCTTGCAGATGGCATAATAATATTGTTTAAATTATTGTTCAGAAAATTGAAATCCAGGATAGGCCCGTACAATTTATCCCGTAGGATCAGGCTTGACATCGTATCAAGGACACTCACGTGGTTAACGGCCCTTAGGACGATGTTGAGCTTCTCATGCTGACCCTGCTCCGACTGCGTGACTTCCGGCACGTCCAGCTTCTTGCCCGTGAGCTTCTCCCAGAGTTTGTGCAGCACCTGGCCGTCGTACATGTCCTCCTCCAGATGCTGGACGATGATACGTTGCTCGGCCAGCTCGTCGTTGATCCAGTCGACGAGGATTCGCTGCAGCTTGACCACCTCGGGATCATTGATGGACTGTGGATCGATGACGGCGCGCTGTTCGTGCTCGCCTGCAAGGATCGGATAGGATAAGTGTTTGGACTCGGGATGGAGATTCCCTCCCAGAGGGATGCACTTACGCAGGGCGTAGTCCTCGGGCGGAATATCATACTGGCTGGGCGAGCCGGGAGAGTCGATGGCGTACTTGCCCTCCTCCTGCACCTTCTTCACTGAAATTGTAGCGAACAAGGAACGTATTTAATGATAGCATCTACAAGATAAACAAAAACGATGACGACACAAGGCCATCACACGCACACAGTCCCCTTTGTTTGTGTGCGTCATCAGTGACGCAATATTCTGATTAATCAGCCCATCCGCACATCTGTTCTCAGAAGAGCTTCCTAAACTGAAAAGGAGGCGTTTCCGGGATGCTTTTTGCCATCATTCGAGGGTTTGGATGTCCAAGTATAGGATCCAGTAGGAACGGGCCACTCCCTCCCCAAACAGAGTCGTTAAACGCACTCCAAGGGATCAACCTACCTTCGCGGGTGCCGCGTTTGCGACCCAGGGTGCTGAACTTGTCCCAGAAACTGTCCTCCTTCTCGCCCTTTTTAATGGCGGTGGGCGTGTGCGGGGACTTGGGCCGGTTCAAAGTGGACATGGCGCTAACGGAGCTACGTTTCTGGACTCTGAATAGCGAATTACAACTTTCTGTTATTGTTTCGTTTGGCGGAGCTGAGCAGTTTCATTTGGTGCTGCCACCCGATCGCAGAGACATTGGCGGCGCTGACCAACACTGGAATTCGGACTCGACAAATTTATCCCAGATAATTCCCATGATATCCGTATTTCTAATCTTCAGATCAATATTCCATTGTTATTTTAATATTGAGTAATTAAAAACTTCTTACATAATATTACTAAGGCTATACCACATAAAAAGATTTCTTGAGGCTTAGATGACATATCTACTTACTCTACGCTTCAGAAATTGAGTAAAAATTTCCAAAGTTCAGTTCAAAAACATTTAATATATGATTCCACATGCGGCATGAATACACCCTTAAGAATAAAAGATATCAAACACATTTCGTTCATATTAGACCAGACAGAATATATGTATGTGTGATCATATCAAGTGTTTTGGTTCAGATGGAATTGGGCAGCTGGCACGCCCGCACCGCTACGAGCTGCAAGAGCACAAAGATCGGCGAGAAGACCTCCGAGTACTCGAGGCCGGTCTTGCTGGAGAGCTTCAGGCAGAGCAGGTATTTAAAGATGGCAATCAGCACTAGAAAGTAGGTGCTCCACATGAAGCGGTGCAGTGCCTTGCGCTTGTTGTTCGAGTCCAGGTACATGCGGATGCCCACGATGACGCAGAAGTACGCGTTGCAAATGTCGATGAAGAACAGGGGGCTGAAGACGGTAAACCAGTCACACATGGCTTCAGGCAGGATACCACCGGGTCCGGCACTGGCCTGCAGGTGCAGCTTGACGGCCAAAGTGATGGTGAACACAAGTAGGCCGCACAGGTTGACCAGGATCTCGAACTCGGTGAGCCCTAGCCAGCGCACCAGCTCCGAGAGCTTGAACATCCCGACAGCCGACTGCCTACTGCCTGGCCTTTGGTTTGCCCCGAAACTGGGCCTGGGATTGGGACTGCGACGGCTGTGGCACGACGATGTCGAAAAGGCTACGGTTGAAGACCTTGATGTGCAGGGCCGAGTTGTTGCGCTGGCGGAAGGTTACGTCCTCGTCATCGCACAGCGGATGCAATTCGTCCACCAGCTGCACGGTGGAGGTATTGATGGCGTAGCTGAGCGCACCTTCCGAGTTATGGACGAGGCGTAGGGCGAGATTGAGGCCGCGGGTGACCGAAAAGCCCATGCAATGCAGGAAGATTTCCCGGGCGCCGGCGTTGAGCAGCTCCTCGCAACGGCGCTGCTGTGACTGCCCGGGACACAAGGAACATTAGGGATTACCACTTGGGAGAACCAAGACTGGTGTTTACTTACCTTAAAGTCTGTCTTGCTGGTGATGTAGATGTTGTGTCGGTCGCTGGCGGGTCGCGGCGGCTGCTTACGCACCACTCGGTGGTTGTGGCGGTGTCTGGTGGATCTCGGCTTGGTCCCGTGCTCGGGAGGATTGCTTCCCATCATCAACAGCGGAGGAGGATGCGACTTGTGTTTTCCATCCGCGCGTGTCACAGTTTCGGACTCCGAGTCCGATTCCGAATCGGCTTTCGGCACTAGCCAGCACTGGCGCTGTGCCAACGGCGATCTGGCAACCCAGCCCTAGCTGTCACTCTGACAGCCAACGATAGCTCCGTTCGGCCATCGCCATTCCTATCGCACAGGGGCTCGTGAGATTCTCGGCAGTTGAAAATTTTTCGTCGTACTCTCGGAACAACAAAGGTATGTTTTTCGCACCTTATCAAGTAAACCAGACCGTAAGCCAAGGCACCGATCGATCGCCTCGAGTGCCGTCTAGCCCCCAAAAAAAGAAACTGGGCCGTAAACCGTAACTTCGCAATCCGCAACTCGTAACTCGTAACATACGCACACACACATAGACACTTGCGCACTAACACTTCCGCTGGCCAATATTCCTCGGGCAGGAGGAAAAGTACAAGTTACATAACTCGATGGTGATGCGGGGGCAGGGGCAGGGCTGGTTGGGGACGGGGACTCCGTCGTCTGCATCCGTAAGTTGCCCCGATCCAGGCGGGGATCCAATCCAATCACCCTGGGTTACATAAGTCTCCGCTCGCAAAGGGGGTGGACGCAAAAAAAACAGCCCTAGTATATCCTTAACCACAATCGTAGCCAGAAAGACAAATCAAATCAAATCCCATGCACTGCGCGTCCTGGTTCGAGTAACGTTTTGTATTCATGCGTTCAAGTCATTTTTCCATGCAGGCGAATCCGAAAATCCGATACGTTTCAGAGTCGCAATCAGTCAAGAGTTAAGCACTAAACCCAAGAAAAACAAGCAGGCGCACCTGCACTGATTCGAATCGATACGATACGATCTGATCCCATCAAGACAATCCAAACGGAAGGAATCCTCCAGCACGGATGATAACGTAACGTAGCCGCAACGTTGGAGCAACACCACTTCCACCGCAGCGGACATCGCAAACAAGTAAATTACCATTTCTCATTTTATCAAACAGAAATCTGCCAGCAAAGTACAATCAAAGCAATCAAATCAAATCAAATCAATGCATCCAAATCCAAGTCTAAGTATCCAATATCCAAATTGCATAAGAATCGCGTATGCGCCGTGAACAGAGCCTGTTCCGCGAGCATTTCTTGTCGCCCACATCCACTTGGTTGGAGCTCTGGCTTCCTAATCCGGACCCAAATCCGGTCCTCCGGTCGTTGAGCCAGCCCCAGCCAAGTCAAGTCAGCGCAAGAAATTACGCTAGATTCTCGATTCTCGGTTCTCGATTCTGACAAGCGTCAAGCGAACAGAGCAGAACAGAACCAAACGGCAGATACTAAAAAGAAAAGAAAACAAAGCATACTGATATTGTGTATAGGTATTTCGTAAACGCGCTTCTGCCAACTGCTCGATTTAACGCGGCATAGTTTCGAATTGCAGATCATCACTACATCCGACATGTCGGCGGCCCGCCTGCCCTACTATCAGCAGGATCAGGACGACCATCAGAGGCGTGCCGGGCGTGGCCATCAGCGCGGCCACAACGAGCGAGCCTCCGGAGGAGCTTCCAGGCGAGAGCGCAGTCGTTACAGTCGGAGCCGTTCCCGTAGTCGCAGCCGCTCCGCGGAGCGCTCTGGTCAGCGTCGCCGACGCCAGGAGTCGCAGCGGCATCAGTCCCGCTACCACAGGGACCGCGACTCCAGAGATCGTTCCAGAGATCGTTCCAGAGATCGCTCCAAAGATCGCTCCAGAGATCGCTCCAGAGATCGCTCCAGGGATCGCGAACGTGATCGAGAGAGGGACTACTCGAGACGCTCAAGTCACTACCGCCGTTCAGAGTCGCCGACCTCTGGTCCTGGCCTAGGATCCAGCAGCAGCAGCCAGCGAAGAGGACACCTGCCACTATCTACCGGCAGACCAGAGTTGAGCGCCGTACAGAAGGCTGCCGCCGCAGCTGCCGCTGCTGCAGAGAACGTCCAGTTGGCCGGCAAGAGCAGCGCCGCTGCCTCGGCCGTGGGCGCCTATTACAACCTGGACACCGACGAGCCTTTCGACAAGGAGCGCATCCACCGCGAGATGGAACAGAAGCTGCGCGAGACGCTTGCCAGGGAGGGCAAGGTGTACCCACCGCCCAAGCCAGAGCCACCTTCGCACCCCGTCTTCGCTAACGACGGCTCGTTCATGGAGTTGTTCAAGAAGATGCAGGAGGAGCAGAAGCAGCAGGTGGGCAGCCATCAGGTGCAGCAGCCAGCGATCCTCGCCGCCGGCGGAGCGGAGGAGGTCCTGCTACAGCAGCAGCAGTTGGCCTTGGCCGAGGCCACCACGGCGCCCGTGCTGCCGGTAATCGCGTTGGGGGCTGCCAGCAGCGCTGCCGCTCCGTACATCGCCGCTGCGGCGGCAGGCAAGCTGGCGCCTCCGCCTCCCCTTGTGGGACGACGACGCGGCGGAAAGGTCCTGAAGACCGGCGTAGTGGCCAAGCTGAAGACGCCCAACGAGAGCGATGTGGACCCGAAGGACTTCTGGTCGCTGTATTTGGCCGAAGTCAACAAGTACAAGAGCAACGCCTGTGACACGGACAACGGCAAGAGGCCGTTGGTAAAATAGTAGCAGCAACAGTCCCGCTCCTCATAGAAACATGAACTTGAACGCAGGCAGAGGGCCAAACGTGAACTCCCCAGCCCATACTCGATTTCGATTCGACCAGTACTCCTCTCGCACTTTGCGATCCCCCAATCCCCTCTGAATATTTTGTACACGGGGATAAGCGAGCACAGATCCGTAGTTTGTAGTTATAGTGGAGGGCTTTCGAGCTGCAAGCGCGAGCAGTGTAATTTGTATTTTTTTCACACGGGTCGAGGAACTGGCTACAGCCTCGATATACACATAATTAAATAATCATAGTCTAGATCGTAAGCCTTAACTTTAGAAGAACCATACGAGATGTATCTCTCTATTTAATATGATATATACCGCTCATTAAGCAACCACAAACTTGAAGAACTAACCTTTGTGATTTATATATTTATCTCTTCCTCCCCGTTTATGCACTGAAATTGTATTTATCGTATCGTTTTCATTCTCATTTGGTTATGTACCTCGCCCTCACGTTAACCCACCACATCCATTCATCTCTTTCTTTTTCGTTCGGACTGTATAACTCTATCTCTGTCTATCACTGCCTTGGTTTACGATTTGGTTGCATTTCGATCGATGATTTCCTCCTTGCCCTCGGTTCCGTTCGTTTTTATTTTCTTTTCCCAACTAAAGTCTATATGCAATTTTTCATGTCCAAAAACAAAAGCAGCGACAAATCGTCAGACAGCAGCAACATGTCCGCCTACAAGCTGGAGACCGCCCCGTTCGATCCACGGTTCCCTAACCAGAACGTGACCCGCTACTGCTACCAGTCGTATATCGACTTCCACCGCTGCCAGAAGAAGCGCGGCGAGGACTTCGCTCCCTGCAACTATTTCCAGAAGGTCTACAAGTCGATGTGTCCCAACGCCTGGGTGGAGAAGTGGGACGACCAGCGCGAGAGCGGCACATTCCCGGGCCGCATCTAAATCCGGCCACCGCTTCCCGACCCCAAACACAGGACACGAACGATGGGCGGACGTAGAGGAGCGTGGCAACCAGAATTCGGCAATTGCAACCATTTCGACAGCGACTAGTTCATGTTTGTGCTTTCCCGAGCGATGAATGCAGACCATCATCGACAAATACAAATACACAAATGTTCAATTATCTGAATTCTGAATCGACTGTTTGTTTCTTCTTAATCTTGTTGCTGGCCGAAAAGGAATTCGAAACAGATCCGCGCAACTGTATTCCGATGTGTTATTAATTAATAAAATATTAGTCACGAAGACGTCATCGTTTCGTCATTGACTTGGAGGAACTGAAGTTTCCACAGCGAAGTCCCATCGCCATCAGTCATCAGGAGGGAAAAATAACAATTTTTGAAATAGTTCCAATTTTTTTCTTCTAATTCATTCTTATGTCATGAGTTATTCTTATCTCTCAATGTTTCTGAATTTTTAATTTTTTTTACAAAATATTTTTCTCGAATTTAATGACTTCTTTTAATTATTTTTTAGATTCAATAATTATTTCCTTTTTTCTTGTTATTTATTTTAATTCAAGAAAGATTTTAAAGATCCGAGAAATATTTAAACAACTTTTTTTTATAATATTAGTAAAATGTCATAGTTTTTTTTTTAGGGCTTAAGGTTTATATTATGGATATTTTTGGAAATCACATTTGAATTATTTATGTATTTCGATCTAAAAACATACTGTGAGTTGAAGAAAAACACATGTGTGGCCTGTATAGTTTATTTAATATGTTTTCGTTTTGGATAGTACAGATGCTTTTATTAGCAGTATTCTCAGCTTTGATTTCACTTTTGCACCAGAAATTTGAAAATCCACCAAAGCAATATTCAAAGCTAGAAACGCACTGACTACAATCGTTTTTTTATTTAAATCCCTTGATTTTTTACTTAGATTTTAATGTGCAACTCTTTTATGATTTTCACTACTTTAGTTTGCAGTTATTATCCTTTTCGTTATATTTAAGTGTGTAAAACCTTTGCCTTACAAATTTCTGTTATTCGCCGAACTTAAATTTGCAACATACCCCATTATCTTCCGATTAGACATTGCTTTTAAACAATAAAATCACAAGAGGAACCGAATTAACACTTTTTAGGAAAAGAAACTGAGTCAAACTTGTCACAAATTACTTGATAATTTTTAAAAATTGAAAATGCATTGTTACTAATCGATAATAAATACAACTAAAAATACTATCAAGCTCTTGATAGGATATAGCATTTCCAACTTCTGACTATCTTGCTTTAAGAATATGAAATCCTACAGTTATTAATTTAAAAAAGTTTTGCCATTTTGAATTATTCTTATTGATTAGCGAATATATTTTCAATTTTAAAGAATTTGCGAAATATTTTGATCTGTCTTATTTCGTTTTTACAGTTTGTTGGATAGTTTAAAATCAACAATTGCGGACGGCAGCAATTCCTAAAAACTAAGAGCTAATAACATAACAGGAAACTTGAGTTATACATATATTTGTGATTTGGAAACCAACCGATTCGATATGGAAGTTTCTGCCTGGCAATGTCCAATCCTTCAAGGCTTGGAGAAAATTTTCTGTGTTTCTTTATAACTTATTATATTATAATTTTGCAATTTTTCTTTGTAAATGTCCAGCTAATGAGCCCAACCTTTTTTGCGCTAAATGAAAACCGTTGTACTAAAAAAAGATCGGAATCAAGTGTAAAAATGGAAAAGAGTGGGAAAAGTATATATGATCACATAGCATATTGTGTGAAAAGAGTTTCAAGTTTAAAATAAATATTTTAAAATACCTATGGAAGACTGCGAAGACCTCTCAAATGTAATTTTTGTTTGATTCCACTATTTATGTTAGCAAAAATTGCGCTTAGGCTCTTTAACTAGACAGTTAAAAACGTTGTATATCACTTACCTTGGTACTTATGTCTCGGCTAGCATTAATCGCGTGAAATTTTTGGAATCAATTTGAGTTTGTACCGCTGTTTGCATGGATCTAATACCTTATAATATATATACTTTGAACGTTAATCTTACGGATAATGCTAAGACGGCTGATCGAGCGGATCGTGTAGGGGTGTTAAATGCTGACTTGGTCGGACCTTACATTCCCTTCCCTTACACCGATTGTGAGTTACATATATCGACATGGCGTGTGTAGTGAAATAAGTGGCTTAGCTTTGGCTTTCCGACTGGCTAACGCTAGGTCTAACTCTAATGGCTATGGCTCCAACTGTACAGGTTTACGCTTTGAATTCATCTTCCCAGAGATGGGACAGTCATACTGAATTGAGTATAGGGCCTTCGTATTTCTTTTCCGCTGCTCCGTCGCTTCGCTTTTTAATTGTACTTAATAGGTATTGTATTGTATTCTGCCTGTCTTGCGGGATCGGGAAACTGCATTATATGTTTGAGCGTATAGAGTTTGCAACGTAATTCTTAGGCCTATGTACTTGATAGTTTTAATGGAACGAAATGCCGACGCTCCATTCATGAGCTGCTACTGATGCACCTATGTGCGCCTACTGTATCTCTGGATTTCTTTCGAGTCGTATAATTATAACACAGATATGAACTGATTAGTAATTGCGGTTGCCTGGCTATATTCGAAGTGGGAGAAGCGTTACTAGTACTTGGTTAGGTTTAGTTTTAGTTGCAGGAATACGATGTACCCATGATCCACAATAAATCATTCATCACTCGCAGATGTCAACTTAAAGTATAGCCTAACTTATGTGCGGCGCACATACAAGTAAATGTGTATGTATGTATACATAGGGAGTATATCTATCTTTAGTAACATTCGAATAAGTGAAGAGAACGAAATCCACTTCCGGCCATCTCCTTTCGGCATCGGATGTCTTACATTCTAGCTGTGCACGGTCAATTAATCTTAATCTACTACTTGTCCCGCTGATCTCCGCTTGGCGGCGAAGTGATGCGCGCCGGAAGTGCTCCAATGTGCGGGAAACCAGCTCCGGATCCGTATATCCTCTGATAGTTAAAGCTTCCAATGATCCTCCTCTCTGTCTATCCAGTGTTTCCAGCGTTCCCAGTGTCCGGCACTTTGTGCCCCATCTGCAAAGTCTACATGCAACCGTACTTGTTTGAGTCATCCCCTCCGCAGGACTCTTTAGAGCCCGCGATCCTTCCCGTCCTCTGGTCTCCCAGGTGTCTCCCCCGACCCGTGTCCCATCCACGCCCAAGTACCGCAGCCCGTAGCCCCCTTACGGGTATAGTTACATGTAGCTATTGCTTGTTTGTTATCCAATGTCACGGACGATCTCAATCTTGTCGCACAGCTCCGAGTCGGGGTCGTGGATGGTGGTGAAGTGCGTCCGGTCGCTCCGGAACGTGTTCCGCTCGTTCGAGCTACTCTTGATCGACCGCTCGGAAGGCGTCTCCGTGCCGCTCAGCTGGATGCGCTTCTGCAGGGCCGATACAAAGTTCTGAATCAAAAGATGATGATAAATCACAGATGTGTTTTCCAAATATTTTTAAGCAACATTTATTTTAAGAAAACGAATTGAAGATTGTGGTAAATGTTCCAAATGCAAAGGATATTTGACTAGAAAGGCAAGACAAGGCATGGACCTATGTGTACAAGGTGGTCAATTGATTATTTCGTGCAAGTGCCATTTGAATTGTATCTCTTTATAAAAGCGGACATCCGAGAGTAAGTGCGCATATGAATTGTAACGTCTGAGTCGCTTTTACGGCACTTAATATTCCCCTTAACCTAGAGGATATCGAAGGCTAGTTGGAAAACATTGTTGAAGGCAACGATATACATTGAACTCAATTCAAATACTTTAACACGCACTTTTTCCAAAATATTTCTTCTGGTGCATGTACCCTAATGCACCAAAGCGCGCAGTATTGGGATTGGGTTCAATAGCACAGTGCAACATGGAAATTGCTGCTGCAGTTTTGACTTTGCATTCTAAATAGACTTCATAACACTAAAAACTGTACTCAGTGTACATAGTTCTTCGCAAAAGCGAACTCGATCGGAGTCAGTCCCCGATCCCCCTGCTCCACCGAGAGTCCACTCACCTGCGATATGATGTCCCCGCGGGCGGTGCGCACCTGGTACAGGTAGCGGAACTTGCGCTGCCTGGCCTCTTCGCGCGTCTCGCGGGTGCGGGACTGGGATCGCCGCACGGGGGCGAGGGCGTGGCCCGGCCCCGCCTGCTGTTGACTGTGCGGCAGGTGGGCGCCGTGGGCGTGGCCGGGGTGGTTGTGGTGCCGCATGTAGACGCGCTTGCGGTGGTCCACGCGCCAGGCGGTGATGAAGCACTGCACCATGATGCTGAGGACGATGGTAACTGGCCAGGCGGCGATCAGCAGGCCGCCGTAGCAAGGTGGCGGCGAGGGATGCGGTCGCATGCCGATAATCTGTGGGCGAAAAAATAAAATAAAAGCTTCATTTAAACTGGTGTGGCTAATTTATAGTTTTGCAACTCGATTGGACAACTGATAAAAAAACGTGGTAAAAGTATGACCAAACAAGAAAGGAAGCAAACTTCGGCAAGCCGAAGTTTCTATACCCTTGCAGTTAATACAAAACGACTACTTTTCGATTTCTATACCTATATTACTAAAAACAAAAAAGGAAAGCTAACTTCGGGCGGAGCCGAAGTTGATATACCCTTGCAGAATATTCTGTAAATAATATTCTGCAAAATTATTCATATGATGCATTCTTAATACTCATAAAAATCCAAACTTCCTAACTTTAAAAACACCAAAGTTATGGCAATTTCAATCGTTCAGTTATATGGCAGCTATAGGATATAGTCGGCCGATCCCTGTAAAATTTGGTAGGTCGGATTGATTGGCCAAATATAAAACCCATAGAAAATCCCAACTTCCTAACTTTAAAAATACAAAAGTTATGGTATTTCCTATCGTTATATGGGAGCTATAGGATATATCCTTATTAAATTCGGCAGGTCGAATTGATTGGCCAAATAAAAAAGCCATAGAAAATCCCAATTTCCTAACTTTACAAACACCAGAGTTATGACATTTCCTATCGTTCAGTTATATGGCAGCTATAGGATATAGTCGGCCGATCCCGGCCGTTCCGACTTATATACTGCGTGCAAAGGAAAGAAGGGTGTGTGCAAAGTTTCAATTCGATATCTTTAAAACTGAGAGACTAGTTCGCGTAGAAACAGACAGACGGACATGGCTATATCAACTCTGGAGGTGATCCTGATCAAGAATATATATACTTTATAGGGTCGGAGATGTCTCCTTCACTGCGTTGCACACTTTTGACCAAAATTATAATACCCTCTGCAAGGGTATAAAAATTACTATGTTGATTTTGGGCTGCATTTTGCCATCGTTTCTATGGCAGCTGTATGATATTGTTGTCCGATTTAACTTTAATTAAACCGTAATTCCATAATACTTAAATATTACCAAATCCCAAAGAACAAAAAAAATTAAAAACAACAAAGTTATAATTTTTTTGAATTGTTTTTTCTGATTGTTCCTAAGGGAGCAATATGATATAGTCGCCCGATCCGGCTCCATCCCACTTATATACTACCTTCAATAGAAAGACAACTTTTGGGAAAGTTTCCAGCAGATAGATTTAAAACTAAGTGACTAGTTTGCGTAGAAGCGGACGGACGGACGGAGAGACGGACATGACTAGATCGACTCTCCTGGTGATGCTGATCAAAAATATATATACTTTATAGGGTCGGAAATGTCTTCTTCACTGCGTTGCAAACTTTTGACTGAAATTATAATACCCTCGGCAAGGGTATACAAATTGTTTTGAAAACCTCTCCACAACAAAATCCTGGTAATATCATGCCAATGATCTCTGGCAAATGGTGAAAGATGTAAAGGTTTTCACCATTTGCAACGCCCGAAAAAAAACATAAAATAGCCGTTTGCATATTCTTCAAACTGTCAACTTTATATAGCTTTCTTTCTATAGCAATAAAAGTTGAAAATTACCTAAATACACATAATAAATATAATAGGAAGGACCGGACCTTTAATGGGAACCATCTAACAGTTTCATAAAAATTGGACGACTATGTAGGATATGTATGATAAAGGTCGAATAAGTATTTACTAATCTTCCCGTGAGCCCGGAAAAACTATAGATGCTTCTTTTACTTACCCAATTGATGGTCTCTAAGCCGTGCATAAAAAAGTCGATGGCGCTGAGGATCATGGCCGTGCCCACAATGCTGGAGGTGAGTATGGTCACGTACTTCACGCAGCACAAGGTCAGCACCGAACAGATGACAGCGCCGCCAACCACGGCCACATAGATCTCGCGGTACTGCCGAGGGAAGGGATATATTAATAGGCATGTATAGAAGGTAATCGAACTCCGAAAGGCAACCCCAAGTGGGGGACTCACCCCGAACTCGTTGTCCGGGAAGGTGGCCACGCACACGGCCATGGCGGCGCCGGAGAGAAGGGCGCCGGCGAAGGCGCTGATCAGCACGGAGGCCACCGGATACGTGGAGCCGAGGACCGCGCCCAGCAGCCCGGCCACGATGGCCAGCGCCGAGTCCGCCGGCTTGCCCAGGAAGGTGATCTGGAAGTCCTGCAGGATAAATATGCCGTTGGCGCCCACCATCAGTCCGCTGAGGAAGCCGACAGCGCGCAGGCAGCGGTAGCCGAGCAGGGCGTACACTATGCCGAACACGGCGAAGATGGCCCACAGGATGGCGGCCAGGGGTTCCGGCGCAGTGGGTGTGCAGGTCTGGCCCTCCAGGATGCCCTGTGGAAGGAGGTTAGAGGGTTGAGGCGGGGTCATCGTAATTTGACCAAGGACGCGACACACTTATCAAGGGGCCGTGATGATGGCGCCACTCTTCTGCTCCTAACTTTTGGTTACTGGCATGTAAAGTGACCCATCCAAAAGTGTACATATGACGGTTTCAATTTACGCCACTTAAAATACACATTAGCCCGCCTAGAGCTAGCTAGCACTCCTAACGATACCCACATGACTCAACTGCATATAATCAACTTAAACTTGGGTGAATCTTTAGGCGGACATATAAAACATTTTACACTTCCTTCTTTCTGGCGAGATCATCTCCTGATTTGACGGAGTAGCCAACAACATTTTTAATTTTTATAAAATTATTTTATTGCGTCACTGTCATTATGTAAATTAGAGCACCCCTGTTGTATATTAAATTTATGTATATTTTGAGTTTTAACCGAAAACTTTAGAAATCTCCTGATTTCGTAGACGATCCTGATACGATCAAAATATACAAAACAAAGCATTTCGATATTTTATCTATTATTTTAAACCATGTAATTTGAATATTAAACATATTAAAGATTTAAATAGATTTGTACCAAAATGATACTGGGAATTATCATAAATCATAACACAACTATGCTTTAAATTTTATTTTGTGTAGAGCAACGATTAAAAATATGTAAAAACGGTTTCAAAACTTTTTCAACTCCTTAATGACTTATATTATTAACGGGATGAGAAGAGAAGAAGAAAATACCACTTTTACACGTTTATATATACATATGTATAAGTACATAGAAGGAACTACAAATAGTGAATAGTGAACTAAGAATCTGCAAACCATTGCAGACCAACCATTGAACTTAAAGAACTCGAAAATTATTAAAGTTATATTTATCCGGGGTTTTAGTGATAGCTTTCAAACTGAGGAAATAAATATTACACGGACATGTCTGCATCTTTTTATCATGTTTACATCCTACATATGTATCCTATCCCCTGCAATGGCTCTAACATATTTTTGATTTTTTGCGGAAATATCGAATTATCCTATTGCTTGTTTACAGCAGGTACCAATATTGGTTCTTTAAAATGCGAGTCGGAGGCGAACTAAGGCTTTTGCAATGGGAACATTGAAGGAGCGCAGCGTCAGCTTCCGCTTCGTCCTGCTGGTGACACAGCTATTGACACACAAACCCCACTTATACACATTATACCCGACACTTTGCATATTGTTTCGACTTAACCTAAAAAGCGTGCAAATATGGGCGCCTGTGTTGGTGTTATTTACGGCGGGTCCTGTGAGAGAGCGCGTGTGTGTGCGTGGGGAGTGTGTGAGTGTGGTTGTTGAGTGTCACGAACCTTGATGAGAAAGGGCCAGTCCAGGTGGGTGGTGCCCATTGAGTCCTCGCTGCCGTAATCGTATACCATGTCCGCCCCCACCCTCATTCCGGCTGATTAATTTTTTGGCGGACGCTTGGCTTCCAAATGCAATCTGTGATTTGTTGTTTTCGTTGCAGCAGGATACCAGAAGAGTGTCCTGGTAGTCGATAGTCGGTTAATTGGTCCTCACTGGCACAAAACGGGTCCACATTCCTTCACAGATTCGGGCATGGTTGTCCTTTCTCCGCTTTGTGTGTCAACCAAAACCATAGAAGCCCTAAAATAGGGCGGAGCACTGAATGTCCTGCAGCCGAACGTGCCCAAAAAATACACCCGATCCTGCCAGCCAAATTACTGCGGGTATGCTGCAGTATTTGTACACATTTTCGCACTGCGACGTGGGACTGGACGCTTGCTACAATCGGGGCCAAGCCAGAATAGCTTGTGGTACAACAGGAAAACAGTCCTGCGGCCGCGACAGGGATGGCTATGGCTATACAACGGCGATGGGCGCCTGTCCGCTCTTGTGGGTCAGAAAGGACCAAAACAACCCCCGAAAGGCAAAGCGAAAAGCTCAGGAGCCAAAGCTTCTCGCTCCGCGCAACCATGACCAGGTATACTATACCATTTCAGGACTGTTTCTATGTGAGGTATTCTCTTAGTTTATAAGACTTTAAATACTGTGTTTTTGGGCGAATCCCATTTCTGGGAAATATTTTCTAATACAATTCAAAAACAGATAAGGTATTTAATGTCGCACCCAAAATTTCGATGAATTCACCCGTACTGATATCAAATTATTTCCTTTAATAAGCTCAAAAGCTTTTACTCCTACACCGCAAATTAAATTCTTAATTGTTTTTGTCAATCGGAATTAAGTATTAAAATAAAACAATGTAAGGAGATGTAAACATTATGTTTCTTGCGTATTTGGGTGGGATCGTGAAAAGCTAAGGATTTGGATTAAAATTCGAATAATGACTGCTACCTGAATTTTACCATACTGGGGCAGAAGTGGGCGTGGCCGGACACAAAGTTGATCTGCGCGGGAAAAATGTCTCCCTTTTATTTAATTTATAGGTATCAGGTATAAAATTAACTTGCTTATTTATTTGTATTTTTATTTGCTACACTTACCCGTTTTAATGTATTTGCAATGGTTGCAAAACAAGAAGACATGGTTGTTGGTTGAAATTTAAAAAAAAATTTAAAGCATTAAAATAAGAATAATTTTCCTAAATTAATAGGGTGAATTTTGCTCTTAACTTTGAAACAAAACAATACCGATTCTGCAGTTCTAATAGTTTCTGAGATCTCGGCTTCAATATGGACAGATCGAACTATTCGAATTTATATTTGGATTAATTTTCTCAAAAAGTGAGCGAAAATCGGCATCAAAAGATTATTGTGGCATTAAGAAAACAATGACTGAAAAATTTAATGTGTTATGTCATACATTTTACTAGGACACGTACATATACATAGATGTCGTGCATGTATTTAGGGTTACAGAGTTTTGGAATGCTTTGTCGCAGTTTTCGCTACCGTCATACGTTACAATACATTGAGGACATGCATCTCCGATTAACAATTAACAGTTCTCTCGACAAACTTGATTGGTTTATATGTGTGCATATGCATAAATAATGTATGTATGTGGCGAAGCCGCCAATACACAATATAGTAATAATACGTAAATTACAATTTATTGTTGAGCTAATCTTCAACACCTGCTGAGAACATCTCGTGGGTTCCCTCATAAACTGATCGCTCCGATTGCTTTGTGCTCCTCGTCCACCATCCGACGTCTTCCGTGGGAGGCTTATGGGGAGCGGATGATGGCCTCGTAGGCGGCAAAGATTATGTTGGCCACCTCCACGGAGCGCGATTTGAGGCTGAGTGTGGCGTCTGGGTTTCCCGGCTGCAGCTTCAGCTCCAGGAGCACCCAAATGCTGTTGGTCAGCTTGAGTGATTGGTAGAGCATGTCCTGGCCCTCGACGTTGCGCTTAGCGATGGTGAAGATGTTGTTGGTGGTCATCTTAGAGGCGATTCCGTCGGTTGTGCCAATGACGCCGCTCAGACTATACTGCAGTTCGTTGGCGGCGGGGATCTCCTTCCAGGTGTTGAGGAAAACGCGCTTGTCCAGCTGTCCGTCTTCGGCAAACAACACGTTGCCGTGCACCAGGCAGGCGAAGTAGAAGATGTCTATGTTGTTCTTCACAGCCACCTGCAAGTTGTTGAGGGGCTCCATGCGCTGGATGGGTCCATTGGTGCCCAACGCCATGCTCACCTCGATGGACTGGTTGGGTGGGAGAGGAGCAGCCTGCATGGGCGACGCGGGCACCAGACCGAAGCTGTTCTTGTTCAGTTGGATGGCGAAGTTGGTCATCGGTTGCATGGCTTTGTTAGTCAGCGTCATGTCCATGAACACCTCTCCGTTGCGGCGTGAGAACGTACCCTGTATCTCAAGGCCCTTGCCCTTCTCCGCCGGCAGCCATGTGACCTTAGGGATTTGCACGCCCACCGATAGCGAAGCGCCGCCCAGACCGAAAATGTCGCCCAGCAAACTGGTGGCACCGCCGGGAGCAGCCTCTGCGGGTGGACCACCCAGCAGAATGTCTAGACCGCCGCCCAGCAGGTCTACGTTGCTGGTGGCCGCTGGAGCGGAGGGCATAGCGGGTGCGTTGATATCCATGGAAAGCAGATCGCCGATAAGAGATTCCTGGTTCGGGATGACCATGGCCTCTGAACCGGCTCCGCTCTCTGGCTGTTCGCCACCAGCTCCGGATCCGGCGGTGCGGTTGGGCAGCGACTTGCGTACTCCGGCCCCGCGACCCTCTACGAACGCGGTCGGAGGCTTGTGGTACACACTAGCCAGCGAGCTGATATGGCAGATGAGCTCGTCCAGCAGTGTCGGCTCCAGAAGGTCTGTCTCTTCCGAGATGAGCGGCTTGTCGGCCAGCACCACCTCCTTGGCGGCTGCCGGGTCTGTGGACAGCAGACGCCAGTATATGAAGCCACGATCACGCAGATCGGGGTTGTCCGAATCCTGGGTGGCCAGTGAGAGTACGTGCTGCACCAGCTCCTGGGTGTCTGAGGGGCGCTTGAGGAACAACTTAACCACGGCCGTGAGCAGCTGTAGCTGCACCTGTGCATTTTCATCCTGGAAAATTAAAAAAGCGTTGCAGACATTTTGATAAAATGACAAATGATTTAAGCACCGACCTGAAAACCCTCGAGGAAGCTGTCAAGCAGCTCGTCGGCGTTGTCAATGCGCTCCGCGTACTCGCCAATTATCCAAACCATCGATGCGCGTGCCTCCGGTTCGTCCAAGGTGTCCAGGTTCTCGCACAGCGTGCTAATAATGCTCTCGTACTTGTTAGGGTACTTGCGGAAGATGTCCTTAATGACCACGATTGCCTCTTGCACCACGTAGTTGACTTTCGTCTGGATGAGATCCAGCAGCGTGGAGACGCAGCGCTCCGCCGAAGGCTCCACCTTGATTGCACATCGCCCGATGGCGCGCACTGCCTTGCGCACAAAGTCCACGTCCACCTCGGTGGCATATTCCTTAAGTTCGCTGAGTACCTGGGCAATGTTGCTCTGGTTGGCCAGGCGAATCATGATGTCCAACTTCTCCAGCTTCACGTAAATGGGGTCGTTGTACTTGACAAAGAACACCTTCATTTCGTGCTTAAGAATGTCTGGCCGCTTCTGGACGATCAGATTGATGTTGCGCAGCGCCACGTACTGCACCTCCGGCTCTGAGGAGAGCAGCGTGACCAGTGGCGGAGCCAGCTTCTTGGTGAGTGTGGCGCAGAAGTCGCTGTCACTGGAGAGCATCTCCAGCAGCTTCATCAGCACCTTGACGGCGCTGAGTACGACGGCGGCGTTGGCATGGGCCAGACGCGGAGTGATTCGCTCGCAGATAGACTGAGCCTCGCGCTCGTCCTTAGGGCTGTAGTTGGCTAGCGAGTCAAGAATGAAGACCTGACCCCACTCAGTGCACTCGTTGAGTGCCGTCAGCAGCTTGTTGATGGTCACCGAGTTCATCTCCACCAGCGGCTGCCCGGACTGGCTGGCCTCGTTGATCTCGCTGAGCGCGGCAACCGCGTTAGCCACTACCATGGGATTCGAGTCGGACAGCAAGTCCTTCAGCTGGTCCAGAAAACCCTGGTCCTCCACCATCGTGGCCGAAATGTCGTACAGCTTGGCTACGCACACGGCGGCCGTCTTACGCACGTACGGGTCCTCGTCCTTCAAACACTTGCGAAGCGGCTCGCACAGGTACTCGGTGATCTTGTCCACCCGGATGCAGCCCATAGTGCGCACGGCTAGCGCCCGGATCAAGGGATTCGAGTCCTCACAGTCCTTCACGAACGTGTTCACCGCCATGATGGCCATGTCCGGCTGAGACTTGGCGTAATTCATCAGGTAGAGGTATACCAGCTTCTTCAGCTCCAGATTGTCCGTCTGCATGCAGTTGACCACGTCGGGGAAGAGGGCGGACACGTCCTTGCCCACCGTCATGCTGGCGATCACCTTCTTAACCGCCTCCTTCTTCTTCTCCTTCTTGTCGTTGTTCAGCTCCGACTTCAACTCGAAGATCTCGCCCTTCTTGGTGGTGGTGAAGTACTTGGAATCGGTCATCGTGGCTGCTGCTCCTCGGTGCGAACTAGCTCTGTGGATCAAAACAAGGATGGGGAAAAGATGACATTATTGATTGTAAGGGTCCCTTTTTTGGGGGCGTAGTGGGCGCAGTCACGGAGCCAGCCGAATACCAACACACATTCACCCGTATCGCGTATCGCAGCTTGAACACGTCTCAAAAATGTCCCGGGATTTGGAAATGGCTTCAAAATGGTCCGGGCAAAACAGGACCCGGTTATTCCGTCGCCATATACTTTTTGAAACCAAGCTTACCTTTAAATACCTTTTAAATGATTATTTTTTGGGCACAGAAAATTGTTAGCTTTTCCTCTCTGCGTAATTAGTGCGACCGTTTGCCGGGGAGTGACTAGGCCGGAGCTCTCGAAAATAATACCGCTTTTAGTATTTTTTCACCATAGAGATAGAGATAAATAGGTATTTTAATACTTAATTTCAATAGAAATACAGATAATTGGTTTTTCACACTTTCGTTGTATTTTTATTTGGCTAAAATTTTTGACTCATGTGAAACTTGTAACCATCTAGAATTTCTTAAAGGGGTTTACTCGCGAAAAAAATTGGCTATTAGTACACTATCTAGGACTAACTGGAAAATTTTTGGCACAACAAAAACTTTTGAACCATCCCGCAAATGAACGGCGGTTGGTTCTTTGTGGAATATGTCTATAACAGCCAAATTCAAAAGTACACTTTTCACAGGATCTGGCCTCTTTATTAAGATGCCTTAATCGTGGACCAACAAAGTATTTTAGAAATTGTGAGCACAATCAAAAATACATCCTATTTAATTTGGGCTGCGCATATTTAATCATCGTATGTATATCGTTGGGAAATAGAACACAATGGATTTTATTATTGTCGCTGTCCTTTGCGGCGTCGCTCCTGGCTTGCTGACCGCCGGTGTCTGAGATCGTGACTGTTCCATCGAGACTTTGGATGTTATGCGAACTTCCCTACCGGGCCGCAAGGTGTATCGCCTAGCAGGTAGAACTAGGTCCTGCCTTATCGCCCAGCCACCTTTATCGCGGGCTCCTGGAGTTCAGTCTGGATTTCGTCGGCAAGGTGTATCGCCTAGCAGGCAGAACTAGGTTCTGCCTTATCGCCCGGCCACCTTTATCGCCAGACTCCACGCAAGGACTCCAAAGGCTCGATTTAACCACTACCTAGCACCATTTGATCTTAGCGATGTAACATCAGCCTTGTAGACTCCTGGTCGTTCGGCTTCTCGACTTGGCGATGTTGTCTTAGCACTTGACTATCCTTGCTCACTGATTTCGCGTTCACGTACTCGCTTTAATTCTCGCACTCTCACTGATGACTGAGTTGCGCTTGCGCCGTCCCTTTATAGCCCGTGGTGGTCCCGTTATTTCCCTCCTCCAGTTCTAGTGCCGTACCGTTAATTCACGGAGCGTCCTCTTTGTGCCGGTGCGAAGTCCGTCTATTTACCGTTTGACCTCGTTACCCTTGCCTTGTGAGGGTCCAAGGTCCAGCGCTATACCGTTAGTTCACGGTCCGCTTGTTTTCCTTTTGATCTGGATACTCTTGGCTCCTCTGGCATTCTCGCCTTCTTCGCTGTTGCTAGGCCGCTCTCCTGCATCGGGATTTGTGGGGAGTTTTAAGACTCTTCACACACTTTTAAAATGAATATGCCTTAGCAGTTGGTTGGCCAAACAAAGCAGATGCAGCAACATACATAACTTCTGAAACAATTGCTTAATTTGAAAAACTTTCTGTGTATCGATAAAAACTGACTTATGTAGACCAAAAAATGTTCTCTAGGAATCGTTAGAGTTGAAGTAAACTTGCCTGCGTAGGCATCACAGCAGAGACGATTTAGCCATCCATTAGTCTGTCGGTTTAAAAATTATTTTGATGAAACTTTTGTAGACAACTTTATTTACATATATACATATATAATTTCGGCATCGCTCGGACGACCATATTATATATGTAGCTGCCATATGAACAATTCAATAATAATAGAAAAATCGTCATACAAATCAACAACTATAATTTATTAAGAATTCAGAATTATGTTTTAGTTTGTATACAATTTGAACGATTTTATTTTTTGCTTGACCTTAACTTTTAAGTGTTTGATTTCGAGCTCTGTATTGGGGACAAGGGAGCATATTCTTCTTCCGATTTCGTTTGGTAGGACGTATAGTTTTCAGACGAGTCAGTTTTTTATATAACATATAGATATTTTATTTATACGTTAATCAGCCAATTAAATGGCTACAAAACGTAGGGATTAAAAAGAGTAACAATCATAACATGGAAAACATAACAGCAACGATAGATATTAATATGTTTTTGGCTTTAAAATGAACAAGAGTTTTTGGTGACGATCACGGTTATATTTTATTTACTGGGACTCTATAGACGAATCAGAATGTAAACTTCTTGCTTCAGCTCGAAATCAAATACCTATGTAAAAGTTGCGAAAGTTTCATATCTTTAACTTTAAACTGAGCTCGCAAACGGTATAGAAACTTACGGACAGACGGACATGACTATATCAATATCAACAGATCTAGTAATGGTGATCCAGAATATGTATATATGTAAGTACACATACAGTAGCTTGATTCCTCAATAAAAAACCACAAAATTGAATATCCTAACAATTTTATTTTTTAATATTCTCAAGAAATATCATTTAATAAGTTATTAACACAGAAAACAAATCAAGAGTAGTATTTGAATTAAAAAATGTTTTGTTTTTCTTATATTTTAACATCATTTTCATTTCACTTTGGTTTGCTGTTTTTTTGTTATCGATCCATTGAAATATATATATATATATATATCATCATATTGGGATATTCCCAAATAAGTTATATATTTATAGTTGCATATTAACTTCATTCGCTCTCGACTTTCTCATCACTTTTTTCTCGTTTCATCTCCAAACTTTTGTCTTGTTTTTTTTTTTAATTTTTTAATAAATGAGTTCAGAATAATTTCAAAAATTTTGATGCTTCATTAGTAAAAGTTGTAAAGTTTGCTATTACACCTTAATTATATACACGTTTAAAATAAATCATATTCCAGTAATTCAGTCTTATGAAATAAACAGAAACTTAGGTACGTTATATTCAGCTGGAAAATCAATTAATAAGGAAACAATCGCCTAAAGGCATTTCCAATTAACTAAATAATCGAATATGGATTATTCCAGGTTTTTTATATTTAGACTTGGCTCTTAAGTAAACGGTCTGCTTCGCTTTTGGAATTATAATTGTCTTCAATTGCGGTTTCTCTTATTGCTGTTCTTATTGTTGTTCTGTTGCTTTTTGTGTGCGTGTCTATGCGTGTTTGTAAGTGCGATTAAGTTTTTCGTCACTTCCATTTTTTCTGATTCTGATCTCATCCTGTTGCTCAAATCTCAGTTACAGTCACAGTGGGCATAGACATTAAAGTACGTACGTTTTCGTCCGTTTGTTTTTATTTTCCATTTGAAGGATTAAATAGTTTGGAAATAATATGTTATAGTAAAATGCATACTTGTTGTTAACGGAAGCTTTTGGTTTTTCCCTTCACACTTATCGATATATTGCGTGTTATGTTTGTTGACTTGGTTGTTATTCGCTTTAAATTGGAACTGTAGAAAATCTATTAAAACTATCATATTCCCATAACATTTATCTTAACTTGGTGGTACCGAAAGAACCGAAAGGTGGAAGCTGCTTCAGCCCGCAGTTACTGGATTGCCTGAACTGTAACTTTTGTCACTTTGTATGACATATAAAAGTACGGTTGAAACTCCTCTGCGTGCACACTCAACAGACAGTTTGGATGATCCTCCTTCACTGCAAAAAACTCTTGTCCACATAAGAAATTGAGTAACAGTTTGAACAAATTATTTGACCCAATTTGGTGACCGAAAAAACTTAGGATGGGACTGCCGTAATCGGTAATCTGAGATCGGTTATCAAAACTATCGGATAAATGTGCACTCGGTGAGTTCCGTTAGATGTACGTCTCAACTTTAAGCTGTGTGGTAGGATATGTTATTCATTAGTTATTACCTTTGTATCTGAGTTTAGTTTCCCTTAGTTGCTTCATTGTTATGTCTTTTTCATAAAAATATACGTTCGCACTGTTCTTGTTGCCTGCCTGTATAGTTGTGTATGTACAAATCGTGTTCGGTTTAGTTTTTGAAAAAATCAGAAGAGTTCCGGTGAACGAAAGATAGAATTCATATTACGTGGTGCGGGACCAGTTGGGTGGCACTATATCTTAAGTAGTTGGTCCAGAAAGGTCCTCTTTGAAAACCCTAATACATATATAGTAAGTGAAACATGGAACTAGTTTTGTTTCGGTCCTATGACTTAAGTTCTCGGCTACTGGTTCAAGGAGTGCAGGGTGCAATGATTTGGCACTCGAAATTTAACGGATCAACAGAATGAAATCGAACGAAATCAAAAACAAACTATCGAATGTCTTAGACGGTACGGTTGTATATAAATAGTGTTTTCTCTGTTGCGGGGCTAGATAGAAGCTAGCCCTAGGTTATTGAGTTCTTGTTGCAATCTTTGATATTCGCTATTCGGGTTCTTTCCTGTACAAAGTCGTGAAGTACAAAAGGAATAAATTATCATAAGTATTATTATTATTAAAAAGGTTGATTTTGCTTTAACTTGCCATATACTTGTAATTTAGCTAAATAGTTATGCATGGTTTGCTTGTACATAGTATATAAAGTGGAAAAAAGTATGCTTGTACATAAAAGTTTTCATTATCATATTTGCTTTTGGTTTAAGTTATCATTGTGTTTATACATATTTGTAGTTATGCTTGCTTTGGTTTTATTCTTGGTTTAAGTTTGAATAGTTCAATAAATATTTGGTATTCTTTGGTATTTGTCTATATGGTAATTTTTTAAATATATATGCGTATTTGTATAATTTTTGCTTGGTATTCCATTAGTAAAATGAATTGTATTACAACGAATGCGAAATGCCGCTTAAAAATGAGTTTTAGCTTAGCGCGAGCTTCTAGAATAAAAAACAAATATCATTTCGATAGAGTGAGTGAGACGGAATGGTCGTAGGCAGAGCGTACTGTACAACCTCACGGCCAAGTCCCGCATAAAATGCATAGCATAAATAGGTAAACAACAATAGAATCATAGGTACATAAGGTTCGTGTTTTAGATCGTCAGGTGAGGATCCCTGTGTGTGAGCAGATCCCTGCAAAGATCTTCTTGGTTCAGAGGGTCTATATACTTTGGGGTTACTAAAAGTCTCCTCTGATCTGCTCCGGGGATCTCTTCACAAGTCTAGGGTTTTCCGTTTGTCTCTTGTGTATTTGGGTCTGGGTGTGGGTGTGAGTGTGGGGGTGATGGTGCCTAAAATGTACAGTTGTGCACGGTACCACCCCGACACCCACCTCACTGCCGGATATATCTGCCTTCCCTCAGAAATATGCTCAGGTGTTGTGTTATAGTATCTGCCCTTCCGATTCCTGTGCTAAAAGCCGATTGACCAACGTCACCCAAAACGCCCGCCAATCGGAGTTTAGCACAATCGTCTATCGGTTACTGGTTATTGGTTATCTGCTGCGTGGTTTCGCTTATCGTCTATCGCTAATCGGTCGGTTTGCATCAGGGCTTGGTTCGGGTATTTGGAATTCGGCAACTTTGCACTGTAACTCTTTGCTGAACTAATAACCCATCGCTATATATGTAAATATATATTTTCTTGTATAATCAATATATATGTGTATATTATGTTTTGTATATGGTTTATGGTATAGGTGTATAATGGTGACCTCGCTGGGGGCCGCGCGGAGAGCAGTGAACAGTGACTCCGCCGCCCCAGGCACCTGCCTTGTATACGGTATGCCTCTGCAAATCGGTAACGACACCCTTCGCCATATGGTTAAACTTAACATCTCTAATCGTATTTACAAGTGAGTGAGCTGCACCCGGCAGGCCGGGTCCAGGGAATTCGTCCTGGCCCCGATCGCTATCGCCATCGCCTGCTCTCGAGATCGAAGCCGATGTGAGTTGGTTGTTGCACTGTTGCTCGTTGATGGAGCATCACTCGGGAATCAGCGGGGAGATCAGTGTTGGGAACGGACTGGGGTCTATGCAGATGGTGCTCGCTTAGTCCTCCCACGAGGGAAACTGGCCCTCGTCCACGAACATGCTGAACTGGCCGGTATACTGGCGCTCCATGGGCGGACCGCTGCCCGATCCCTTCGTCTGGCCGGAGATCGGGGGAGGTGGAACTGGTCGGTTGGGACCCGCGGTGCTCCTGCCCGATGGCTTCTCCGCCCCACTGGCCTGGCCGCCACTCCTCGAGCTTCCCTGTGCCGACGAGGTGGACGACGCTGTCTTTCCGTAGTTGTAGCGTTGCTCTGCTGGGCACAACAAAATAGGTACCATTAGGAGAAGAAGGACTAGCTAGCATCTATGTGGGGACAAGACTGGTCTGACGATTTTCAATCTAAAACTTTAATACGCTTTAACTTTAAATGAACTTTTAATAACTAAAAATATACCCTTGCAGCTATTCGAAAACTTAAATATTCTATGAAACAACAGTTGTTCGATTTTTATACGTTTATGTTTAAAAACAATAAAGCTTTGTCGAATTTCCAATAAATTAAACGAATTATTTACTACCTGCAATAAAAAAGGCAGATGGACAGACGGACGGATGTCCAATACGTTGCAAGATTTTAACAAACATTTTAATAGCCTTTGCAAGGGTATAAAAACAGGAACACTGTTAAAAAATTTCAAAATAAATATGAATTGCTGGCGCATAATCTGTTGCAAACAATATACATGAAGGCTTATTTGACCACTTGCATAATGTCACTAAATAGGATTGAATTTAATTTCTTAATATATCCTAAAATAATTATTAGTCTTTGAATTTTTGACGTGTTGATATACATACATATATAGACCAAATAATGATACACCGTCCTATAACTAGTCTGTCCCATGCCAGAGTTTTACGACGATAACGTCCACTAGTCGCCAAATTTTGAAATAAACTTGAGCTACATAACTATAATCCGTATTTAAATCTACAGCACTTATAGTTTTCGAGATCTCGACGACCATACGGACAGACAGGCAGACATGGCAAGATCGATTTTAATACTGATACTGATCAGGAATACACTCAATACTTTAAAGGGAGTGGAAATTACCAATCCGCCAGTTGGTTAGACTGCAATGTATGCGTAAAGTTAGATTTCTATATCTATATTAGTTGAATATTTCTTAGGAAAAGGGCAATCTATAATTCTTTTCCCCCGTAGTGGGGGCTCCGCTTATGATACGTTACAAAACATGCAAAGAATCCACTTACTCGACGGCTGCTTCACCTCCTTGCTGGCCCAAACGGGCTCGTGGGTCTGGTTGTACGATTGCTGATCCCACACGGCCTTCTCCTCGACGTTTTTGCTCTGCACGGAAGGGCGATGGATGGGTTTAGGCTAAGAGGGATCACACAGTCAAGGGGAACACTCACGTAGTCGACGTGCAGCTCCAGGTCGTCGCTGGTCTGCTCCAGGCTGCTGTGCGTGATGCCATAGTAGAAGTACATGACGAATCCCAGGGACATCCACACCGTGAAGCGGACCAGCGTGAGGATGCTCAGCTTGAATATCAGGTAGATGTTCACGGTGATGGCGATGGCCGGGATGAAGGGGAGTCCGGGCGTGAGGAAGGCCAGCGCATACCTGGACGAGATCGGAGGACGATAGATGGGGAGATGGGTTAGCTGGGGCTGGTGAACGGGAACGGGTGGCGGCGGCGAGGAATTACCTATTCTGCGGCTGTCTCGATATAATCAATAGTATCACAAATATGCCGATAAACAAAATGAAATAAATGAAGGCGGCGAGGCCACCGGACCAGCCAATGGCCGCGAACAGGTCCAGGAAGAATATGAGACCGAACATGATGCCCACTAGCTTGGTGACGTACATGCCTGGTGGGTCGATGTCGATGTCGATGGATCGGTGGATCGGTGGTGCGTCGGTGGTGGATCGGATAGGATTGGATTGGAAAAGCATAAGCAAAGAGTCAATTTCAATTGCAATTTTGTTGTGAATAGGCGCAGAAATAGTTTTGGGTAAACATTGCTCCCTTTCAGCGGGTGAATAAAGGTGAGCTACTCGCTCTCTATGTTTTCTTAATTGTATGCTTGTTCTGGTAATGTTAGCTTTTAAACTATACCTAAGACAATAAATATATACATCTATAACTACAAATACAGAAATCAAAATTTGAATAGGTTAATTCCTATTAAATAAAAGAACTATCAGTAGATGGAAGGCACATTTGTAAATTAGTTAAAGGCAAGATGTTAGGAAAACGAATATCCGAACGGATTTATTAAAGGGTCGTTGCTTTTAGTGAAAATTTATTATAAGCCAAATCAAAATAATGAAAAAACAAGAAAGGAAAGCTAACTTCGGGCGGAGCCGAAATTGATATACCCTTGCAGAATATTCTGTAAATAATATTCTCCAAAATTATTCATTTGATGCATTCTTAATACTAATAAAAATCCCAACTTCCTAACTTTAAAAACACCAAAGTTATGGCATTTTCAATCGTTCAGTTATATGGCAGCTATAGGATATAGTCGGCCGATCCCTATAAAATTTGGTAGGTCGGATTGACTGGCCAAATATAAAACTCATAGAAAATCCCAACTTCCCAACTTTAAAAACACCAAAGTTATGGCATTTCCTATCGTTATATGGGAGCTATAGGATATAGTCGGCCGATCCTTATGAAATTTGGTAGGTCGAATTGATTGGCCAAATAAAAAAGGCACTTCCTAGCGTTACAAACACCAGAGTTATGGCATTTCCTATCGTTCAGTTATATGTCAGCTATAGGATATAGTCGGCCGATCCCGGCCGTTCCGACTTATATACTGCGTGTAAAGGAAAGAAGGGTGTGTGCAAAGTTTCAATTCGATATCTTTAAAACTGAGAGACTAGTTCGCGTAGAAACATACAGACGGACGGACGGACATGCTTATATCAACTCAGGAGGTGATCCTAATCAAGAATATATATATTTTATAGGGTCTGAGATGTCTCCTTCACTGCGTTGCACACTTTTGACCAAAATTATAATACCCTCTGCAAGGGTATAAAAATGTAGACGTAAGGTAGTCGAGCAGCCCAATGCATTTAAATGTAAGCAAACATTTGTTTTTATTAACCTTTTTCTTTTCTCTAAAAATATGGTTAAAATTAAGTTTCGGATTTTCTGTAGCATTAGTCTATTAAAATATTTATTAGAGGCTTGTATCACCAACCCCATTGAGTGTGTATAGTCGTGATTAAAGACAAGGCTTTCGAAGGCCTGAACTTCTGACTACCTGCCTTCTGTTTTTATCATTTTGAGGTCCAATATTAAGGCTAAACTTACTTTCTGGACTCTGGGTGATTTGTCAACATCACCAATGGGTGGTGAACCGTGAAATTGAGGTAACTGGAGCTATTAACTAAAAGTGTTTGACGTAACCAATACCTACATGAGATTAAATGTTTCCCGGAACTCAGAAGCACTCGCATGACAAACAGGCGACTTTGCCCACCCACTGAGCAGCACAATCGACCCAAGACTACCGGTGACTCTACGGCTACGGCTGCAGAACTTACCACTCTCGGCGGTGGCCTGGCCGGGATTTATCCAGGGGAAGAAGCCGGGGCACAGGTACGCGTAGTCGTGGATCTTCCGGGTGACGAAGTTCAGGCCCATGGCGTCGAAGGCGGTCGCCTGGCCGGTGGGTCCGGTGGGGGCGCCGTGCACACTGCCGTAGAACTTGTTCTCGGAGCGGTCGGACACGAGGAACTGGTCGTCGCGCCCACCCAGGAACCCTTCGGGGCTGTCGTCGATGAAGGAGTCGTCCGAGTCGGACATGCCGCGCGTGACGCGCTTGATGGTCAGCTTGCCGGGCACCTCGAGGACCTCGGCGGGCGTGACATGGGAGCGGGAGTCGCTGGCCGTCCCGGGCGCCACCGGGGTGCGCAGCTGGGCCGGCAGCAGCTCCACCAGCGAGGTGCTGTGCGGCTGGTAGCGCAGCACCAGGACGCAGGTGGAGACCAGCGTGTAGGCCAGCAGCGTGCCGATGGACATCATCTCGACGAGGATCTCCAGGCGCACGGTGAGGGCCACCAGGGCGGCGGCCAGTCCGCTGCCGATGGTCGCCAGTCCGGGCACGTTGGTGCGGTGCCACAGCTGCGACAGTTGCCTGGAGGGGATTGCATTGTGATTGGAAGGTGTCGTGAGAAATCGACCAAAACAGAAGGGGCTCCCGGCTACCACTCACCTGAAGATCAGCCCGTCCTGGGCCATCGCATAGATGACGCGCGGCATGGGGAACATCGAGCCGAACATGGCCACCGAGAGTCCGGCGGTGGCTCCGATGGCCACCACCGCCCGGCACTTCGGGGCGTTCACGTACGACCACATCTGGACCAGCGCCGCTCCTGTGTTGATGTGATCGTAGGGAACTGAGGATTGAGGGTTGGGAGAGCGTTTCATTAGTGCAGTCTCCAAAAATGTATTTTAAATTCCAGACCAGTGCTAAGGGGCTGTTTATATATTAGGTAATCATTTTTATCTTGGTCTTATAATTATTATGATCGGACTATCTTATCTACATATATATATTTTTATTGAACAGGCCCTAAGTTTCAAGTTTTTGTTTTAAGTTAAGTCCCAAAAAATGGGTTCATTCCCCACGAACATGGAGATATGACACACTACCTCCTCCGGTGAAGACAGTTGATGCCTTAAAATCGAGTCCGGTAATCGGTTGGATGGTACTCACCCACTAATGTGAGGACTAGACTAACGCTAACGTAGGCGATCAGCACGACGACCAGGGATCCGACGATCGCCTTCGGGATGCTCTTCTGCGGATTGTGTGCCTCCTCTCCGGTTGTCGCGATGATGTCGAAACCGATGAAGGCGTAGAAACAGGTGGCAGCACCCGAAAACACCTGTGGCCCGAAACAGTCGGAAATTACAATACACAACTGGGTTTTCGACAAGGCGTGGTTGGTACTCACTCCACTCCAGCCGTAGGGCAGGAATCCCTGGTGCTCGGACCACGTCTTCGTGTCCACGTAGAACAGCCCGGCGGCCATTACGAACACCCACGTGGCCAGGTTCACGGCGTTGAGGGAGTGGTTGAAGATGACCGACTTGCTGGCACCCATCGCCAGGACGCAGGTCATGAGCAGCGTGATGCCGAATGCAATGAAGTCCGGTGGCTTGCCTTCAGTAAAGGATATAAAGGACGTTGAGTCGGGGAGGAGCCGCAGCCGATCCGCACTACTCACCGAATATCGTGCCGATGGACTCGCTTATCGTTCGCGCAATGGCATTGCCGGTCAGGGAATCGAAACTCGAACTTAACGCACAGGCACAGGCACTTGTTCCTGTCGGAGTCGGAAATCAGAGTTCAGAGGTCAGAGTTCAGAGCGCCCACGGCGGCTACTCACCTATTAGATATTCCAATATCATGTTCCAACCAATTATAAAAGCTACGAACTCTCCAACTGCCACATATGAATACATATAGGCCGAGCCGGATGTATGTGGCACACGAACGCCAAACTCCGCATAGCAGGCGCCTGTGGATCATCAGATCGGATGGGATTGTCAGATTGAATTGGACCACAAGGACTGGGAGAGGGCCAACTGAGTGAATGGAACTATTCCCGGAAGTGGCATTGTCTAGTGGGCCCTTCAAAGTTTGCATTTCTGAAGGATTGTTATAACTTAAAACAAAATCTTTATTGTATAAAACATTTAGCTCTTGAAAAAACAATCAAACTAACTGGGTTACAGAAAATAAAAACCGTACTATTTCGTTAATCAGTTTTGTGGAATTAAAGTCTTGTTCGCATTTCCTAGTCAATGAAAATGTAAATCCAAACTCAACGATCTGTATAAATTTATTAATAAACGTCGATATTTTGATAAAGAACTACCATTTGGCTTAATATTTGAATTGCAACACTTGTCTCTGAATAATTTAGAGGTATGTTAATTCTACTGAGCATAAATGCATCTAACTTTGGATCGTCTCCTCTAACCAAAGCATTAACTGCTATAATTTATAGTTCTTCTCCTTTCGCTTAGGGAAAGTACTCAGTTGGCCCAATCAATCAGCTGAAGGGCGAGGGGCTCGGTTACCTGAGAAAATACTCGCTATGGCGGCTATAATAAAACTAATAACCACTCCGGGCCCGGCTATCTTCTGGGCCACCATGCCGGCCACCAGGTACATGCCCGTGCCGCAGCAGGATCCGATGCCCAGCGAGGTCAGGTCCAGCGTGTTGAGACATTTCTGTGGACAGATGGGAATCGGGGTCAGGGAAATCTTGAAGGACGAGTCCCTCGACCGGCTCACCGTTAGCTTGGGCTTCTGTGGCTGCGCATTGCCGTCCTGCAGCTGCTTCACGTCCTTGGTGCGGATGAGCTTGGGCAGGAGCGTCGTCGAGCTGACTCCCGGCGGCAGGGGCACCCTGAACTTGACCTGAAATCGGAGCCAGAATGCAATTAATTGGAGGACCATCGCTCGAGCAGCTGCTATTGAAAGATGAGAGCCACCATCCCCATCCACCCGCGAGTGGCGAGTGCTCTCCACTGATAACTGATGTCAGAGCAAAATGGCAGGAGCCTGGCAAGGACATGGCAATCGATATTCGCAACAAGTCCTGCCTGCCCTTGCAACGAGCTTTTAAACACTCAACCAAAAAAAAACTGGCATAACTTAGGGGTTCGATCTCATAGCTCCCATATTAACAAAATTATATCTCATCGCTTTCGTCGTTCTGTACAATTTTAAAAGTAGGACTTTGGAATAAAACTGCTATAAGAACGATTAAAAAATCATCATAGAGTTATTGTTTTTAAATATACCTAACTACTTAACTTCGGCTTGCCGAAGATTGGTTCATTCCTGTTTTTTTTCGAAATAAAGATACAATTTTATAACATTTTGGCGATAGTAACAACCGAAAAATATTTCAAAAAACATTGTTTTTATTTGTGATAAATACTTTTACTTTTTGCTGAGGGTTATAACAAGTAATTACTTGGAATTCATAACTCAATTTTCTTCTCTACTTTTTTAATTTCTCAAGTCGAATTTAAGCGGACAAACTATATTATTTTTAAATTTGCAAGTTAAAAAGGGTATTTACTTTTTCACAAATAACAAAACTCTTTCTGCTTTGTTTATAATAAAATATTTTTCTCTAACTTAAACTTTTTAATTAGCTTTTTTTATGTTAAAAAGTTTGACTGTAATTAAAATTGTATATGTTGTGAATCATACATTTCAAATTTATTTTAAAAATTTGATGCCTTTTCTAATGGCTACGGCAATTACTGGAATAGTTTCGAGGAAATAAATATAAATGTAAATGACTTGCCTTTTTTAACCTTAAAGGAGGGAATACACATTTCGCTCGCTGACCCTTAATCAGATGATTCAGCATGTTTGTTTGAACGAAAAACACTATTTTTAAAAAAGAATAGCCTTCGTGTGATTTAAACCCATAAGCATTCAAATTATAGTCGTTTAATACGGCATCAGAAAACATTTACATATTTTTAAATATTGGGCGACAATGAAGCATATATCCTTAGAAAATATATAACAGTTATACATTTCCATAACTTCGTTGTTTTTAAGTTTTTACTAATTTGTTTTCAATTAAATAAAAGCTGTCATGAAACCAATCGGCCAACTTGTATGGAAATCTTCGAGAATTGGATAAATTTCGTTGTTTTAAAATAATTATTCATATTAAAATAAATATATTAACTTTCTACGGTGCCAGCAATACGTTTTTAAATTAATGAAAGTTATTATAAAATTGATAGACCAAAAATATTAAAAAACAAGAAAGGAAAGCTATATGATATACCCTTGCAGAATATTCTATACATAATATTCTCCAAAATTATTCATATGATGCATTCTTAATACTCATAAAAATCCCAACTTCCTAACTTTAAAAACACCAAAGTTATGGCATTTTTATACCCTTGCAGAGGGTATTATAATTTTGGTCAAAAGTGTGCAACGCAGTGAAGGAGACATCTTCGACCCTATAAAGTATATATATTCTTGATCAGGATCACCTCCTGGGTTGATATAAGCATGTCCGTCTGTCCGTCTGTCCGTCTGTCTTTCCGTCTGTCTGTTTCTACGCGAACTAGTCTCTCAGTTTTAAAGATATCGAATTGAAACTTTGCACACACCCTTCTTTCCTTTACACGCAGTATATAAGTCAGAACGGCCGGGATCTGCCGACTATATTCTATAGCTGCCATATAACTGAACGATAGGAAATGCCATAACTCTGGTGTTTGTAAAGTTAGGAAGTTGGGATTTTCTATGGCTTTTTTATTTGGCCAATCAATTCGACCTACCAAATTTCATAAGGATCGGCCGACTATATCCTATAGCTCCCATATAACGATAGGAAATACCATAACTTTAGTGTTTTTAAAGTTAGGAAGTTGGGATTTTCTATGAATTTTATATTTGGCCAATCAATCCGACCTATCAAATTTTATAGAGATCGGCCGACTATATCCTATAGCTGCAATATAACTGAACGATTGAAAATGCCATAGCTTTGGTGTTTTTAAAGTTAGGAAGTTGGGATTTTTATGAGTATTTAGAATGCATTATATGAATAATTTTGGAGAATATTATTTACAGAATATTCTGCAAGGGTATATCAACTTCGGCTCCGCCCGAAGTTAGCTTTCCTTTCTTGTCAATCTTTCAGTTATATGGCAGCTGTAGGATATAGTCGGCCGATCCTTACGAAATTTGGTAGGTCGGATTAATTGGCCAAATATAAAACCCATAGAAAATCCCAACTTCCTAACATAACAAACACCAAAGTTATGGCATTTCCGATCAATCAGTTATATGGCAGCTATAGGATATAGTCGCCCAATCCGGCTCGTTCCGACTTATATACTACCTGCAATAGAAAGACAAGTTTTGGGAAAGTTTCAAGCAGATAACTTTAAAACTGAGGGACTAGTTTGCGTAGAAACGGACGGACGGACGGACAGACGGACAGACGGGCGGACAGACGGACATGGCTAGATCGACTCTCCTGGTGATGCTGATCAAGAATATATATACTTTATATATATATACTTTATTGGGTCGGAAATGTCTTCTTCTCTGCATTGCAAACTTTTGACTGAAATTATAAATACCCTCTGCAAGGGTATAATAATTCAGATTTTTAGACAAAAAAAACTATTTTTCTTTAGTGTTTGTCCTTGATTGTTTTTCAATACGTTTCCATTATTTCACTTAATTAAACTTTATAGCAATTGAGGTGAGAATCTGGCTGCCGTTTCAAACTCCTGCAGATGCTCCCCACTACGCATTCCTGCTCTCTGCATCCGTGTCAGGAAATGGCTCTTAAGGAGGACCTCCGTGCACTCATTTCAGGAAGAGCCTTTGATGTCAGCTGCAGCGGCCGACATCATTTGCTCCCCAGCTAAACAGCATGTCAGCGGGTAGGCGGTCGACCGCAGATGCCTCCCATCTCTCCACGAGAATCCCTATCTGTGTCTCCCTGTGGTGGCGGTGCACAAAGTGGATGCGTGGGCGACGTGGCTCAGTTCCGGGAAACGGTCCACAACCACGACAACGGGCCAGTCCTTGAAGCAATCAAAGCAACCGGGCCGAGTCCCATCCAGTCGCCTCCATTGCGCCCCCATCCCGTCCATCCCATATGCGGTGCTGTCCTTCGACTCGCCAACGCTCCACCCTTGGTATTCCAATGAGTACCATGCTACCCCATACACTATATCCTTGCAGAGGACATTTCGGTTTTGTTTCGAAGTTTGTAACACAGGCTCAGTCAGGCTGGCTTTCATAGCATGACCTTGTAAACAGACCTGTTGAAAACACACTTCTAAAAACTTCAAATATGCTATGTCAATATTTAGTGAATTAACCTTCAAATCCGTATTATAAGAACGTCTTTACTAGATTACTCTAACATTTTTAATTTTAGTAATCGCACAATACTGTGTTCAGTGCAAAATTTAGGCAAGCTTGAACAATACATCCTTATATTATTATATTATTATTATATATTTTTATTTATTCGTTTTGATGTAACATTTTCCTTGACGATTGAAAGACAAATACGTACATATGTACATATGTCATTACAAACGTTATTAGCTTACTGATTAAAAAACTTAAATTAAATAAACTTAGCTATGCAGCCAATATTTAATCCTCATTTTTTTCGTTAAGTGGAAAATAACAAAGTAAATCTATAAATGAGGGTTCTAAGCTGTACCAAGCCAAACAAGCTTCGAAGCACAAGCTGTAAGGGTGTTTTTTGCTTCGGCTCCTTCTACAGACCCATTTCCCAGTGCTCTTTATTTGTTCTATTTTTTCTACAATTTGGCGTTATTAATGGCTCGCAAGTGTCAGGGGATGAGCCGCAACTGCAGTGTCAGCAGCCAGCAGCACAAAAGGTCAGCCCGCCAAGAAGGGGACGGACTTCCTGGGGGACGATAATCCCGCGGGGTCGCAGGCTTGCCCTGTTTGCCAGATAAGCCAAGTGCGAGTGAAGGGGGCATCTTCAAACATAAAATAAATGTACTTCTGAGAGAAATTCTGCACGGACAGAAATATATATTCCAATAAATAGGTTCACCCAGCGAAAACGACATGGTAAAATGAAACACGTTCATATTAACATAATGTTGTTTTTTAAATAAGTGTATTACAAATGAACATAAAACAAGTTATTGTAGGTATAATAACATTTGAATGGTTAGACTGATAAAAAATTGAAAATATAACTAATTTTGTACATGTTTTGTTTATTTTAAATATTATAACTGTGAATTAAAATCGTTTATTTTTAAAAGCGTTTTAATAAAATATAAACAAAACAAGAGAGAACGCTATAGTCGGGTGCCCCGACTATCAGATACCCGTTACTCAGGTAAAGGGAGTGCGAGGGAGATGGAGATAGAAACTTTGATCACGCATAACTTTTTAATGAATGGTGCGATTTGAAAAATTTCTTCTACATTTCGATAGGTATTGATAAACACAATAAAACTACATTTTTACTTTTCCGAAATATTTAAATTTTTAAAATCGTATATAAACGATTGTGGGCGTTAAAGGGGGCGTGGCACCTTTTTGAAACAAACTTGCGCTGCGTAGGAACTCCTAGAATCTGCATGCAAAATGCCAATCTTCTAGCTTTTATAGTTTCCGAGATCTCAGCGTTCATACGGACAGACAGACAGACGGACAGACGGACAGACGGACAGACGGACATGGCTATATCGACTCGGCTAGTGACCCTGATCAAGAATATATATACTTTATAGGGTCGGAAACGCTTCCTTCTACCTGTTACATACTTTTGCACGAATACAATATACCCTTTTACTCTACGAGTAACGGGTATAAATACTAAATTCAATGAATAAGTATGGAAATTTAACATGGCAAAAAGCTCAGTTCAAAACTATTTATTGAATTCAATTTTAAGCTTAATTATAAAGAAATTAGAAAATATAAATTTATAATCTGTTAAATCTATATATTCTCTATCTGCCATAATTTATTCCAATTACACATTTAACAGGAACATTTTAACACGTTTCAATAAGACAAGCAACGACTAAACTGTTTTTTTGGGAACAGCTAGCAATATCACTTTTGTACACGAACACCGGTACATTCCACCCTTTTGTTATCAGTGTGTCAGTCAGTATAGCATACTTTTCGGGCGGCTAAGCTCGTCTTGCAACCAGCCACACACTGCGTATGAGCGATATTGTCATAACAAAGCTTCGCCGCCTGTGGCCATCCCGCTCGCACCTAATCCTGGCCCGAAAACACATGCTTCTGGGAGTGGGATTTCGGGCTGGGTGGAACTGGGGACTTGGTCTAGAGACGAGCGGCTCCAATTACAGCTGCGGCTGTAAAGGGCCAGCGCAACAGAAGTTGCGATAAAGATAACGCCGAGCCAAAATTGGGCCCCCTTTCGTGGCCATCCCTTTGTACTGGTGCTTGTGCTTGTGTGTGGGTGAGTGTGTATATATATGTATATATTTTTTTGGATTTTTTGTTGTTTTTATGCTTTGGCATTGAAGCTTGGTGTAAGTGTATTCGTACTTGCCACGTCTATGCTCGTTCGCCGATGACTTGCTCGTCCGAGTGCTTGTGTGGGTGAGTCGGTGAGTGGGTGTGTGGGTGGCGAGCTTCTTCGTTGTCAAATGGATTTGCATAAGTCCACGCCACACCACACCACTCCACACGCACACACATGCCTTCGCCTGTGTGGCTGTGTAAGTGTGTAACTGTGTGCGTCGGCGTTCGGCATCATAATGACCTTTTTGAGGCATACCATTACAACGGAGCCCCATTAACACACGCACGCTGTGTGTGTGAGTGGACGTGGATGTGGATGTGGGTGAGGAGGCTCCAATTTTAGCAGTGACCAAAACTCTGTGTCAGATTCAGTGTAGAAATAAAAATACACTTTTCAGCCTACTCTAGGGAGGGGGGTAGGGGGCTTTGTTTGTTTTTGGTTTCTTTTGGTCTTTTTTCGGTTTTTGTCGCTTACCTTCTCTAGCACCAACAACAAATCCGACGGCTTCATTTTGCTTTGTATCTGCCCTCAACAGTTATTACCAAAAAGGACAGCACTCTTTTGGGCCAGCAGGGGGAGAGTGGTGGAGGTGGGTGTCCTGTGTTGCGGAGAAAGCGGCGATTGTTGCACTTGAATGAGCTGGCTTTGCGAAAGGGTCCTTCTAGTGCTAGTGCTTTTTCTCGCTCGCTCGCTCTTTTTATCCTTATCTTTATCTCTATCTGAGGGAGCGACGCAGACTGGGGATCCTAGCTGTTGTTACCGTTACAACTGCTGTTGCTTCTTTGTGCTTTACATTGATTTTTGTCAGCAGCGTCATTCTATATTCAACAGTTTACGCCAAAAGGATCCGCGCCCGTTGATTCTGATTCCGATTCTGTTTCTGGTTCTGATTCTGTTTCTTTCGCACGCTCGTATTCAATTTTCACTTTCGGTTTTTCGCCAGCACTGTCACTTTCTCTATCTCTATCTCTATGCCAAGCGCTCCTGTTGTTGCGCGCCTTCGCCTTCACGTGGCCCCAAACACACACGCACACTCGCGCACACACACAGGACACTCGTGTGTGTATATACTCCTATATCCTTATCCTTTCACCGTTGCACGCACAGGAACACAAAGCACAGCACACAAACAAAAAGTCAAATGGTAACGTCTTCTCAGAAACTTGCAGCTAACATAAATGTGAATTATCCTGTCCTGGTCACCGATTCTTGGCCACGCAGGCGGTCGCGACGCGCTTCTCGCCTCGGTATTCGGTGAATGAATGCCAGCGATTTTTCCGTGTGTATCACTTTTTTGTGAAAAGCGAAGCGAGTAGTGTGGCCTTTCGTCTCCGTGGCTCCTTCTGCAGGAGCTTTCGTCCTACAGCATTACATGCGTGCGATGCGGCGAATGGCGAACGGCAAACGGCGAAGTTGGCAGGACGAATAAGAGTTCGGTGATCTGGCAACGCCAACGACAACGGCCGCGAACAGGAAGTTTCCTGTATCTATAACAGAGTTGTCCTTCCAAAGCTACAAGTTACCGTTACCCGACTTTCGTTTTCGGTTTCGATTTCACTCTTTCCTCTCACACACGCACTCACACAAGGACACCCTCGCTCTCTGGCTAGCTACACCACACGCACGAAAGTAGGCAACGGAAAGTGCAAGCAGCCAGAGCGCAGACTCAGCCCCCTCCCCTCCCCGCGCTCTTTGCTCACCATCATCGCATGTGTGTGTGTGTGAGGGAGAGACGCTCAAGGATATGCAAATACACATGCTCCCCAGAGGCGCCGCGCCGCTTTCATCGGAATTGTGTAACGGGACGGACAGCATATGTGTGCGCACCTGTTAACTGCTGTTTGCCTTTTGCTGTTACACACCTGCCTGACACCCTCCACAATCCGCCAACCCTCCATCACCCCCGCATGTGGCCTTTACCCATCGGGGCCACCCGAATGCCATCGCAGTTAAAGCTGCCCAAAGCTCGCCCATGAAAAGGGATAATCGCGCGGTTGTGCCACTAGATGGCGCCCTTATCTGAAGGACTCTGGAATCCGAGGATTTGCACTTGCGAGGCACGCTACAGTAAACTGTCTCATGCAGGATGCTCGCCGCCTTCAAAACGGATTCCTATACTTTTGGCTATAATAAGCCATAGAGCTTTGAACTCTATACAGAAAGAAAATTCAAATATAATCTGCAAAAAGGTGAATATCGATATATTAAAACATTTCAATTCAATATTAAAATATCGACTTGTAATTTTTCAACAAGAATTTAAATAAGATTTTTGCTAGAGAAAGTAGAGAAATACTTTGATTTGTTTCGAAATCCTCTTACTTTAGCTTTGCTTATAAATTGCCTTCATAGAACACATCATTTGATTTAGTATAATAAAAAAATAGCAACAAATATTTATTAGGACCTCTAACTTTTTGAACCGAAACAAGAACTCATATTTAACCTTTGTTTAATGGTCATTGAAAAAGTGTTGTAATACAATTCAAAGATGTAGACAACTTTTTGCAATTTTAGGGTACTTAGTTTAAACGGTGTTCAAAATGTGTATAATTTTGTTAATCAGAAAACGAGAATAGCAGTTATTTTAAGCAAAAGCACAGCATATGTTTAGCTGCTTTTCTACTTTGAAGAAGAGTATTTGTCTAATAACTTACATATAAATTCTATATAACATATGTATATACTTTGATATTCATGCGATTTATTCAAACGGTCCCCATGAATTACTACAATTATATCCCAAAAGATGTATGTATACGTGCTTAATGCTGTTTGTAGAAAGGGGCGTGGCAGAAGTTTTAAATAGACATCCGAAGATCTAAATTCTCTAGATCTTAAAGTTTCTAAACTTAAGGCACTAATTTTTCAACAAAGGAATTTAATTTAAGTTTCATGAATCTTGGACAATCACAATTTTTTGGGGGCTTCAATATTTGAATGTTTGAATGTTTCGTAACATTCGCATCCGTTCATCTTTGTATACGGGTAGGACTTCAATAGTGTGCAACGTTACAAATTGAGTTCCAAGAACAATACCCAAGGCATATGTAAAACAGTATGTTCTACCCCCAATGGCATTGCCAAGAATCCGTTGCCGACTCATGCTCATCTATGTAGTCGAATGTCTGAATATTTAAGTATATGAATATCTGTATCTCAGGCCGTTGCGCAGAGTGCAAGTATCTCAGTATCTTTGCGCTTTATAGCTATTGGTTTTTGGTCGTTTGTTGGCTGCCGCTTTCCTTTCCGTTTTGAAACAAAAATGAGTACAAAGGTTATTTTTAGAACTAAAATTTTCTTGATTTTTACTCGTTAACATTGCTTACGCTCCGTTCTGTAGTTGCTGTCCGTCCGATCCCACCCCCGCCCTCGCCCCGCTCCCCATGCTCTAAATTTCCTCCGCTGGCGTCACGATCGTATAATCTGTACGTCTGTATGTGCATCCGAATCGTTATGGTATGCCTGTATCTGTATCTGTTTCTGAATTCGAATCTGTTTCTTTTTTTGGGTCCGATCTTTACCGAGGACTGTAAGATCTTTCCTCCCCCAACGGCAACTTAAGTAACATTAGTTTCGATAGTTTCAGCCCTGCAACACACATATCATATATATGTAGAAACATGTGTGTACACTCGGAACAAAAAAAAAAACGTTCGGTAGACCATGGATTGATGTTTAGTAATCACAGAAAATATAATTGGAAATTGAAAGTATAATCGAGTGAAATTCAACGATCATGCCACAATATCTTCGACAGTATTTTTTTTTCTTTATATTCAAATGAACTGAATTTGTATATAATGCTTAACGGAAAAACTAGAAAAATTTATGTAAAAATAAGGTTTAAGTTGCGCTAAAAATTGAATATTTTTTTTTATACATATATAAACAATTTTGTGTTTAACAAAAAATGTTATTTTAAACATAAAATATTTTTTTAATGCATTGCATGTATTTAGACTATAAATTGCTAGTAACCCCTCGAGAAAATGAAAAATAACGCCCATCAGACCAAAGTACAGGGTTACAAATAATAATTTCTTAACTTAAACTAAAGTGCATTAAAGCGAGAGTAAATTAGCAATCTATTCAATACCGTAAAAAATTGGGTTATTCATAACCTGCTAGATGTACATAGGACGCGGATGGTTGATTTTGTTAAGTGTTTGCATGGACTGACAGATGTTCGGATGAGTGAGTGCATGTGGCCGATTTACATGGGATTGGATGCGATGCTTTTACACAGTACAACAGCAGCAGCAGCAAGAAGATCTCCTCTCAAGATGTGCCGGGAACGTTTAACGAACGTTTTTTGCCAATGACAGCAGCAACGAGAGTACCTAAGATTTATAGTAGCTATTTTTAAAGCGGCGTATCGAGGACCGTAGGCTAGGGCCAGAAACAGTATGCTACCACGGGTCCGAACCGATGCCGACGACAATAACACTTGGTTCGGGCGAAATAGGGGAACTTAACATGCGTTACATTGCGCTCCCCTCTTGTGGGGATCGTGTGCTGGGTTATTGAACTCTGTATAGAGGCTGATAAAAATAAGTAAGTAAAGATTGGTTCACATCCTACAATGGTCGACAGCACTCTCTTTTGCGACTTTGGGCCCAAATTTCTCATAATCCTGAGTCCGTTGGTAAATTCTACCTCTTTTTGGAGATTGGAGAAATAGACGGTTTTTTTATGATGGATGCAGGAGCTTATTGATTAATAACGCACACGGGTTTCCTGTTCGATAGCAAATTGAACTATTGGCAGTAACTTGAAGCTAAACTTCCGTTTGCACTTTGTTGTTATCAGTAGTAATTTGCATTTGTATATCTTTCAGATCGTTTGGTAGTGTACTGTGTTCCCAATCCCTTTTAAGATTGGTAAATAATAAATAATCATCTGCCTAAGTTACTTGTAGATTTGTGTTAATTAAAATGAGTATATTTAGGTTTGTAGAGAATATAGTGAATAAGACAAGAAAACCTAATAGTTTCGAACTCGAAAGGTGCAACTGGTCATGAAAGATGATTTGGATCAAATACCGGCGTTTGATTTCATCTATAAAACCCCAAGCAAAGGAATATAAAGACTTAAAACACACAACTTAGAATTCCTCTATTTCAGCATTTAAATTACAAACTTTTTAGTTGCCTTTGATCGTCAGTAAGTGCAACTGTTGGCGTAATTTTGATAAGATCCCAAATGCAGCGGTACTACCCACGACTTGTCCAGCACAAAGCCCCGAACGATTTTATCGAGGGGGCCATATATTTGTGTATGCATTGGGTGCTTCTAAGCACATGCAGATGTATGCATTGCTGTCGGTCCGGCGAATGTTTATAAGCAAAATCGAATTACGATGGGCTGTCGTTATTTGGGTTTGGGCTTTGCTCGCCACCTTTGACACCCCCCCGCTCGAGAGTTTGCCGATTTTCATTGATTAGTTTGCCTGACTCACGTGTCGAGCGATCCGATCAACGATCAGCTTTCGCACGGAAAATGCCCTGGCGGTAACCACAACGCCTCACTCTCGTTGGAATTGGAATCGGAATCGGAATTGGATTGGGATTGGGTGGTGGCATTGCTGGGGCCGTTCAAATTTTACTCACGGCCCCACCGGTATTTTTAATTTTTAGTACATATACCGCACACACACACGTACCAACGTATGCTCTGGCAACGGTCGTATTCTATTTGTAATCCAAAATAAGTGTACGTATCTGTAGCTGTATCTGCATCCGAACTGAACTATGTGGTTCGCTTTACGATCTCTCGTCGCCCACTCTCTTTGCCACTCAGCGAACGCTTTTCGTTTTATGTCTTCTTTATGCTCCGTATCGGGGGTCTGGGTCTGGTCTGGTCTGGACTGGTACGGTACAGCCTGCAGCCAATATCTAACAGCCAAACCCGATCCGGAGCACCCGAGTCCGAATCGGAGACAGATCCCAATTTTACTAGTGAATCCCAGGCGCAAGCTCCAAGTCGGGTGGCTCATGCGTAGTTTCGATAATCTCTGGACTCTGAAAACAGTGTTAGGCGGGAGCGGGGTTATCTCCGACCGAATGACTTATCACTGTAGCTTGGTAGTTGGTAGAGTCGACTCGACTCGACTACCATCTCAAGGCCGGATTCAAGCAACCATTTTTTTCATAAGACTACTTTTTGATTAAACTTTCGAGCAACAGACAAACTTCTCTTATAAGGGTTATATTACATTTTTATGAAAACATTGCTGAAAATGTTTTAAAAGCTTTCGATTTTAATGGCAAGAACTTCTATCGGCGGAAAATTAGTCTTCAATTATGTAAGCACATTGAAAAGTTGTAAATTGTTTTGTTTTTTTTGCAGTTTTTTTCTAATATTTACGTTTTTACAATAATGATTATTAACAATTATTTTGTCAAAGAAACGCTTATTTGTTGGACAGCCAAATAGTCGATGTTTTAAGTTTTAGTAATTAAATATGTAAAGAATGAAACAAATTTTAAGGTAATTACTTCGAACTTAAAAATAATGAACATAAAATTGATGATCCAAAAATTGAATTTTTTTTTAAATTAAGCCGTTAATAACCCAAATCCTTTCATATTTGTAATATTTCTAAATCAATTGTGTATACAATATTTGATGCCTTAAAAATGTATTTTTTCTCTTGGCAGCCGATAACAACTGCTGTGTTTAGTTGGGTAGTATTGTAAAAATATAAAGTATAGCCAATCGTGTAGATATTCTTTTGTTTTGTTTGTTTATTTTTTATTATCGGTAATATTAAAATACACTAGTATTTAAGAATAAATCTTAAATCTTGATCAGCATAGCCGAATTTCCTCGTGGCAATCAAAAATCTACAAATTTTGTTAGCGCAACTGTCGCCTTTGAATGTTTTATGCGCAATGCGCATCTGAATTCTGTACGGTTTTACGCTATGTTTTCCAATAAAAACTCCAAAAATAAGAAGAAAAACTAATTTATAACAGATGTTAACCAAGATGTTGCTGGAGTACGGCGGTATTTGGTATCCTGGTGCGATCTGCCCAGTGCTCGAGATGCAGTTTCGCTGCGGAGATCATCAACCCAAAAGCCGAAACAGAAGCCAACGCATCCACCAACTGCACAGCATACTTGTATCTATATTTAGGCTACGACTTTTCCCATTTGGCCCTTCATAGATCTATGTAGATCCATGCCATACCATCCCGAAGCTAACCGAACCGAACACATGCACAGCGCAGTCGGGAGAAGATTGGTTCGTAGAGTAGGAATTGAATTTGAATCGGAGTAACTGCTTCCCTCTTCGGGCTGTGGATCTTGGAATCTTGCTTGCTCCGAACCGATCTGATCCGATCTGCCGCCTTCCTAGCCTCCCCCACTTCCTCCTCCGCCTCTGACGCCGTAGTAGCGATCTCTGTCCGATTCTATAAGTAGACGTACGTACCTACATATGTACATATTCGTGTATATTTATATACCCGCACACACATGCACATATAGCGGCACACATGTGCACCACAGAAGGCATCGCCTCCGCCGCAATCTACCAGGTTAGAGCAGAGCCGTCCCGTTCCGTTCCGTTCCGTTATGTGCCGTTATGTTCCGTGCCCGAGGAGCGATCGTCTGCCTAACGATCGTAGCGGTATATATATACGTGTACGCCTATGCAAGTGTAAGTGCGAGTGCTCGTGTGCCATGTGTGTGTGCGACTGCCGTTAGTATCGGCAACGGGATCGCAAACAAAAAGTTCAGTTTCAGTTTCGTTGTTGTTTGGTTTGGTTAGTTTTAGTTGGTTAGTTGGAATCTCAGGAGCAGGCGGACTACGGAGAAGCGGTAAACGGTTGTCCGGCGAAAACGAGACCGAGACGCGCGCCTCTTTTTCTCTCAGTGCAAATGCAGGTCAGCGAAAGCTTCTCGTGCGTAAGTTAAAGAGAGGGAAAAAGAGTCCGTGAGAGCCTGTGCGTGTGTGTGAGTGAGAGAGTGCGAGACAAGGAGGATCAACAGGAACAGCAACAACAACAGGGACTTGTCAAGAAAAAGCTTTGGTTGAAATAATAATGAAGTTAAAAATAATTATAATAACTAATTAATAAATGTGCAGACGGATATTTCTGAGTGTGTACACAAGGCACATGTGCATCTGATTTCGTGATTTGTTTTTTTTCTGGTGTTTCGTATTCTTTTTATTTTTATTTTGCGTGTTTTTGTCGACGTTGCCGTAGCCGATGAGCCGCCGTCTAAGGCTAAAAGGTTAACTTCTAAATATTAATAGTCGTTGTCGGTTTGTTGTCAACAACAAAATGCGAGTAACGCCAAAAACAACAAAGACATACAAAAATCGCGTTCGTTCGTTTATTCCGATTTTTATTTTGTTGTTCCTTGCGACGTTTCGGTTTTGTGTTGTTCTTGTTGTGATTCGCTATTCTTTATACATGTACGTATATACATGCATATGTATTATTTTGTAGAGAGACTCTCACACATGCACAGTCATCGCCGAGCTTTAACTGTAACCGTTAATCGACGAAAGTTACAAGGGTAATGCTGCGTTCCAACTAGGACCATTTGAAATGCAAACGTCGCACGGCCGCAACATCTACAACAAAAACAACAAACAGAGAAGCAACAAGAGCAGGAGAATCCGCCATTGAAGCACTCAACGAAATCCGCCGCAGAAAAAGAATTGAAGACAAGAAAAGAGAAGAAGAGAAGAAAGACAAGATCCAGAGTTTCGCCTTCTCAGCAAAATTGGGGCATCAAGGAGAAGCTGCTGACAAATCAGAATTATCAAATGGTAAGCAAAACGACTGAAGATCAGCTTCCAGAGAGAGAGAGATCGACGAGACTCGGAAGTCTTTGCAGATGGGATCGGAATGCCATAGCCTTTGCATGGATTATTATCAGCAGTGACAATTTGAAAAAATCTGTGAAACCATTTTCGCTGTGTTTAGTCACTGCTGGGGTAATACATATATCGAGGAATGAGTTCTTACCGACAGCATGATACACAAACTGTTCTAGTCCAAATAATGACGCATCCAGTTCTTGAATAAGTCGGGCGGCATCTTCAAACCAACCTCACATCATCAGAATCATTAGTACGGTTTTTCCATACAATTAATACAACGTTCCAAAAACAATATTTTTTTATATTTGCATTTACATACATATGTATATACTTATAAACATATGTACATATACAACCTATGTACATATGTACAATAACATTATCTATGTATGTATGTACATATCTGACAGAACTCTTTGCATCTAAAAAGTCGTAAAATGACCTTTACTGCTAATTTGAAATATTTTAAATCAATTTTAAATCCGCCTTTAAAATAATTTATAAAATGTCTTAATTTTGTTCAATAGTTTTTCTGATACGTCACACAAATTCAGGAAATGGTCAAAATTGTAAATATTTAAGGCATAAAGTAGCCTATAATTCTTGGGAAACAAACGTAGCTACTGAAAATTAGTTATGATTCCTAAGAGAACTATAGGATGCAGCCGTTCGATAAGCGAGAGTTTTAAACATGACCAGTATACACATACAATTTCGATTTGGAATGTTTTATGTTCATAGCTTTAAACCGAGCTTATAAACTGGATTGAACCATACCGACAGTATGTCAACTAACAACAAATGTTTTTTCTTAGAAAAAGGATTTTTATATCATAAAATTGATTGGCATACTCTGAATTATATTTCGCTACACAAAATGGTTGTTATACCCTTGCAGAGGGAATTATAATTTCAGTCAACAGTTTGCAACGCAGTGAAGGAGACATTTCCCACCCTATAAAGTATATATATTCCTGATCAGCATCACCAGGAGAGTCGATTTAGCCAAGTCCGTCTGTTCGTCTGTCCGTCCGTCCGTCCGTCCGTCCGTCCGTCCGTCCGTTTCTACCCAAACTAGTCCATCAGTTTTAAAGCTATCTGCTTGAAACTTTCCCAAAAGTTGTCTTTCTATTGCAGGTAGTATATAAGTGGGATCGAGCCGGATCGGGCGACTATATCATATAGCTGCAATATAACTGAACGATCAGAAATGCCATAACTTTGGTGTTTTCAAAGTTATTAAGTTGGGATTTTCTATGAGTTTTATTTTTGGCCAATGAATCCGACCTGCTTAATTTCATAAGGATCGGCCGACTGTATCCTATAGCTGACGTATAACTGAACTTTTGGAAATGCTATAACTTTGGTGTTTATACCCGTTACTCGTAGAGTAAAAGGGTATATTGTTTTCGTGCAAAAGTATGTAACAGGTAGAAGGAAGCGTTTCCGACCCTATAAAGTATATATATTCTTGATCAGGGTCACTAGCCGAGTCGATATAGCCATGTCCGTCTGTCCGTCTGTCCGTCCGTATGAACGCTGAGATCTCGGAAACTATAAAAGTTAGAAGATTGGCATTTTGCATGCAGATTCTAGGAGTTCCTACGCAGCGCAAGTTTGTTTCAAAAAGGTGCCACGCCCCCTTTAACGCCACAATCGCTTATATACGATTTAAAAAATTTAAATATTTCGGAAAAGTAAAAATGCAGTTTTATTGTGTTTATCAATACCTATCGAAATGTAGAAGAAATTTTTCAAATCGGACCATTCGTTAAAAAGTTATGCGTGATCAAAGTTTCTATCTCCATCTCCCTCGCACTCCCTTTACCTGAGTAACGGGTATCTGACAGTCTGGGCACCCGACTATAGCGTTCTCTCTTGTTTTAAAGTTAGAAAGTTGGGATTTTTTATTGATATTATTTTTGGCCAACCAATATAATTTACAGAATATTCTGCAAGGGTATATCAACTTTGGCTCCGCCCGAAGTTAGCTTTCCTTTCTTGTTTTTGAATCAATTCGACTTTTCCTTGGAGCAAGTGGTTTGTAGAAACTATCATGAAGGCCTGCCAAAAGGCTGTTGGGTGAATATCCTTACCAAAGTCCTTCTTATCCTCAACTTTGATCTACATATATTGAGGATATCTGGGGGTTGACATTCTATTCGATCCTTCCTCGTTCCTGGCCACTCAAAGCAAGGGATTGACCAGTGTGTCCTGAATTTTGCAACGGTGTGAGTGCTTTAAAATGTAGCAAAGGGCACCAAAAAGGAAAAACGGTTTCAGGGCATTCTTTATTGGTAGAAGATCGATATGCCTCGATCGTGCTTATTAATTATTAATTTTTGGACACATGCGGTTGATTTTCAAACAACTTGTTTTTTAGTTTAAGGCACAAAAATGATTTTTGCACAGAGGCCAATGGAATAAACCAAAAAAAGTGGCCAACTTGATAGAGTTTTAGCAAAATAGTTAATCAAAACCGAAGTGTGCCAATAATTTTGTTCAGGGAAATTTGGTCCATTTTTTATTTTTAATAAATTATTTATAAATAATAAATTAAGGAAGTCACTTGTGTTTCATATAAATATCAGCATATTATGTATGGAAAAAGAGCCTTAAAGTTATACATGCTTGCTGTACCCATAATTAAGTTCGTCGCTGTATAACGTTATTATTAGCTACCAAAAGAAATTTAGTGCCAAATTTGTAAAATGTATACTCGTTGCTCGTAGAGTTAGTTATTAGTTATTGTATTCGTTGAAAAGTATGTAACAAGAAGAAGGAATCGTTTGAGTTCCTATAAAGTGTTTACTTATATATATATATATATTCTTGATCAGGATCAATAGCCAAATCGATTAAGCTGTGTCTGACTGTCTGTCTTTCCGTATGAACGTCGAGATATCGGAAACCAGAGCTAAAGATTTGGGATAAATAAAACAGATTATAGATTTTCTTGCGCAGCGCAAGAACGCCCGTAAATCGCAAAACTCTTTAGAGACCTTGTTGTTTTGGCGGAATATGTTAAAACCGCACCAAAACCCGAATTCCATCAATATCTATGGACATGCCAATAATTTTTTGGAATCAGTACTTTAGAAGTTATAGGACATATTAAGTGTTAATTGTGACGTCACTGCATATTTGAAAACATTGTTAATATTATATATTTGAGAAAGCGGAACAGAGCGAGAAAACTGTTAGCAGGGGGTGCTGCTTGTTTTCAGCTTGTGGTGTTTGCACTACAGTTCGACATTACCTGGGGGTATATTTATTTTGGAATTGGTGACCTCAGTAACGGGTATCTTATAGCCAAGGCACTCGCCTGTAGCTATGCTCCTTGTTTTTGTTTCTATATTTGAACCAATTGCATGTTTTCTTTATCAGGATCAATAGACGAGTCGATCTACCCTTCTGTCTGTATGAACTTAGAGATCTGGGGCACTATAAAATCTAGAGAGTTGGGATTAATGTTGAGAAATGTTTCTTGGCGGTATACACTACATTGATCTATTGACACACACACAATTTTCCAAAAACAATAGCTTTTTTTTAAGTTATTTAAAAATTAATTTAACATTGTCAATGACGTCAAAAGGCGCCAAACCTTGTTAACTTTTAGCAGGGGGTCTTTAAGTCTACATTTTGAAGAAGAGTGAATAAGACATTTCCGACCCTATAAAATGTGTATATATTTTTGATCAGAAACAGCATCAACAGGATAGTCAATCTAGAAATGTCCGTGTGTCCGTTTCTACGCAAACTAGCCTCTCAGTTTTAAACATTCTGAAAAGTCTTCTTTTTATTGCAGTATAAAAGTAAACCGTTAATCTGAAATCTTTTAAAAGTACTATATTTCCGTATCGAAATTATAATTCTTTTAATTTATTTTGTCAATAATTCCAACGGGAGTTATAATAAAGTGTTGACCGATCCGACTTATCAACCCTAATATAATAATATTTAAAAGATTTTAGATTAACGGTTTGCTTTTATAAAAAAGATTCGTCAATTTTCAATCCAATTTGTGATCGTTTCAATGACTTCCGATTTTTATAAAATGTAATCCCTAATTTTTAAATTATAAGAGCGTAGCGGCAAATGTTTTGAAATTAAATTTTTTTTCGGCTCGTTTCGACTTAAGAAAAATAAAAATTAAGAAAATTTTATCAGATAGCTTTTATCATGAATGACTAGTTTTCCTAGAAACTGACAGACAGACGGATGGAAAGGTAGACTTGGCTATATAGATCGACTCTTCTGGTGAAGCTGATCAAGAATATACATATATACTTAAAGGATCGGAAATGTCTCTTCCACTTCTTTGCAATCTTTTGACTCTAATAATAATATCCTCTACAAGGAATACAGTCAGAGGATAATGATCTATTTACTTATTTCTAAAATATTACATATTATTATAAAATTTGTACATATAAATTAATTATTTAATAACACCAACCAAAATATTACTGATCTCCCCAGGAGACAAAAAACCCCCCGCCAGTGACGAGCAGCTACCACCACCAGCGGGCGCCGCGCACGCCGGAGTCGTACTTCAACGTGCCGGAGTCGGTGGCACTGCTGAACATCGTCAAGTCAGAGCGCATCCAGAGCGCGTTCCAGTCGAACCGCAAGAACCATGCCAGCGTATGGGAGATGGTCGCCGAGGTGCTCAACCGATTCAGTGCCCGGAAGCGGACGGCCAAACAGTGCTGCAACCGGTACGAGAACCTCAAGAAGATCTACACGCAGCTAAAGAAGAACCCGGAGCGCCATGTGCGCCGCAACTGGCCGTACATGTTCCTCTTCAAGGAGATCGAGGAGCAGCGTGGCGAGTGCTGGGGCTCCAACGGCAAGCGCCTGGCGCTTATCTCCAAGAACCACAACGAGCTCTCCTACTACCAGCGCCGGCGGCAGGCGGCCGAACTGGGAGTGCTACTCAACAAGGACAATCTCACCCCGCACCAGCACAGCCTCCTGCAGAGCCTTAGTCAGAGCCAGAGCCATTCGCACGCCCACTCCACGGACTCCTCGCAGAGCGGGTGCAAGCTGGAGCGCTTCCTGCCCAACCACTTCGTGGAGGCGCAGCTGAGCGAAGTGCCGTGCCCGGTCGGTGGGGCCGGTCCAGGGCCCGGTGGCGTTTCCGGCCTGTCCAGCGGCGCTTACGACGAGAGTCCCCTCCAGATGCAGGTGGCGGCCGCAGCCGCCGCTGCCGCAGTGGCCGCCCAGAAGCGGCACGAGCTCCAAATGGCCTGTGTCGGCGACGTTCAGATACCGCACGAGGACGACGACGAGGATGAGCATGAGCGTCCCGCATTTAAAAACCGCCTCCACGGCCTGGGCCATGGCTTGGGCCACGGTCCGATGGATGACCCCGGCGAGGCACCCGACTTTGAAAAGGACTGCAATGGAGCCCTCAACATGCACCACCAGAATAACAACCACCATGACAATAACATATCCATGAAGTGAGTACATGAACAGGCCAAAGATTTATTTGTTTCAAGAAACTATCTGAGAAACTATCTAGTGTTCCTATGGAAACTATATTGATATAGTAGTCCAATTCGGTTCCCGTTCCGACTTATATAATACCCTTTGGGAAAGTTTCATCCAGACTAAAAGGCAAGTTTGCGTATAAACGGACAGTCGGACATGGCTAGATCGACTCTCACCGTGATGCTGATCAATAATATATATACTTTATAGGGAAATATATATACTTTATAGGGAAATATATATACTTTATAGGGAAATATATATACTTTATAGGGAAATATATATACTTTATAAAAAAACATTATATTATCATCTGCAAGGATATAAAAATAATAATTATTTGAACATTTGTGCATCAGGCGGTCCAAATTTGTATCACAATTTTAAGGTCTCTTACCCGCTTATACTGTGCGTATCGGTGCATTAAAGCACTACATTTATTTGAAAATATGCATTTTTATCTCTTTGCTGTGGCTTAAGATTTCATTGACTTAAAATGTAATTTGTTTGCTTCATATTTTGACTCTAATTTGAGAGAGAAAAAATAAAAGCAATAGGAGAGAAATCATTTTACTGGCATCGTATCGTATAAATAACTAAAACTTAAAATAGATTTGGTTGATTTTCAAATAAGTTTATTACATACCAAAATCTTACACATTTATCGGTAAGAGTATGGTTTTCTAACAAACCTTATTAACACTCATAGACAATATAATAGATGTGCAGTTATTTTTATATCCTTGCACACGATATTATAATTTCAGTCAAAAGTTTGCAAGGCAGTGAAGGAGACTATTCCAACCACATAAATTATATATGTATATTCTTGATCAGCATCACTAGGATAGTCTATCTAGCCAAGTCCGTCTGTCCTTCTGTCCTTCTGTCCGTCCGTCCGTTTCTACGCAAACTAGTCCCTCAGTTTTAAAGCTATCTGCTTGAAACTTTCCCAAAAGTTGTATTTCTATTGCAGGTAGTATATAAGTCGGATCGGGCGACTATATCATATAGCTCCCATATAACTGAACGATTGGAAATGCCACAATTTTTGGGTTTTAAAAGTTAGGAAGTTGGGATTTTTAACTGATTTTATTTTGGCGAATTAAAGGAAATATTTAATTTAGTTGTTTGTTAAAGGGTTCGTGAAACTGTTTTTACTTTTTGTTTACAGACAATTCATATAAGTTTAAACAAATTTTTGATTTGTTGAGGTTAGAGAAGAAATTAATTAGAACTAAGAAGTTAAAAAAGAAAAAAACACCTATGTATTATTTTATCCATAAGTGTACATACAATTATGTTGTAGATACGAAACTATTAATTACATAACTATGCGCATTGGTCAATTTGATCAAGCTAATTTTTTGTGGCTATATATTTCAAAAAGTTTTTTTTACCAAATAATTGCTCAGTATGATCTCAAATCTAAGACAAGCACCATGCTCTTCTGCACACAGGTCGGAACCACTTTCGGAAGGCGAGTTCAACCCGGACGACATCCAGCTGATGCAGACGAACTACAATGGGTGAGTGCTCGCGACGGAAGGAGTTTCCGGTTCCCCTCCTAAAACCGTTGTCTTTCAGGGCACAGAACTACTATTCGCCGGGCCTGGATCCAAATATTTTGCACCCCGACGTGATTGTCGACACGGACAATCTGTCCGACTGTTCCTCGTCCACCACGCTGAAGAAGAAGCGCAAGATGTCCACCTCCACCGATGGCGACAGCACCAACTACGAGCTGATCGAGTATCTGAAGCGGCGCGAGAAGCGTGACGAGGAGTTCCTCAAGCGGATGGATGCGCGCGAGGACCGGCTGATGAACCTGCTAGAGCGCACCGTGGTGGCCATTGAGACGTTAGCCGTAAGGCGAGCACTTTCGTTTTCGACGACGCCCAAAGAAAAGACGCCCACGGCAGCAGAACGCTTTTCTCCGCCACCAGAAGCGCAATTTTTAGCGCCACCAGCATCGCAGGCACATCCCGCTGAACAGCCCAGTGCGGAGCGGAAAGGCAATCCGCCAGCTAGCAGCAGCAGCTCCATTACCGTCGGGGATCAGGGTCACGTCATCGAAGTGCCTGACGATGGCGATAGCGGAGGCGGTCCTCAGGTTAAGGACACGGCTGCCATTGCCCCAAAAGCTGGAGATGAAGAGCGAGCCGATACCAAGCAGACATAGAATACAAAAATCACACACCCACTATTTTAACGCTCGCTAGACCTACTTAAACCTTCCACCCATAATCCCTCCCTACCACCAATCCTGCCCGGATGGCGGAGGAGGACACAGTGCCAAAGACGAGCCACGTCTCGAATTTTTATTGAGATTGCCATGTTTACTTAGAGAGCCGACGAACGTGCTCAGCGGACGAACGAAACTTAATGGAATGTTGAGCACCGCAATTTTTGTTGCAGCGATAATTTTAATTTTTTTAATTAGCTTTTAGTTAGGCGGAACCCCACCTCCGGATGCCAAATGAATCTCAACACAGCAGGATTCTCACCGCTACAATAATCTAGTTGGAGCTGCAACGGGGCTCAAATGCATTTGTGCAGCAACTTAAGCACAATCATTTCTTTTTTTTGTAATCTAGATAAATACATGTACGATTTAAAAAAAAAAGAACGTGGTTTATTTTACAAAGGATTAAGCTTACAACTACATGAGGCATGCTTTGGCTTTCACAATGCCACTTGTTGGCCAAACTTTCGCCATACTTCTGCGGGGGAGTAGATCAGAGTCAACAATGATTATGGGCAGTGGCTTTGGGACTGGGGTAAAAAGTAGGTATGTAAATGGAGGAGTGGAAAGTCAGAGAACGCCCTTTAACTACCGTATAAATTAACCTAAGGATCAGCCTAAGGGGATTATTGTTTCGCTTTTTTATTCCGGTACTGTTTAATGTCCTTGCTGGGCAGGTTCTTCTTGGTCTTGGCGATCTTGTTGCTGATAAGCAGCTTCAGACGGTTCCTTACTTGGTCGTAGTCGGCCTGGTCAACCTCCGCCTTCGCGGACTTGAAGAACTTGGCGCCCTCTGCAAGACCAGATGAATTAGTTAGGTTAGATAGCACTGACGTTCTTACCTTTCAGTCGGGGATCGTTTTTCGATATGAAGAAGGACTCCAATTTGATCTTGTTCTTCTTCTGCTTAGACTTCTTGACTGACTGGTCCTGATTTTCCTTGCTGACCTCTAGGTCTTGCTCGCCTTTTGGCGGTTTTGCTTCGTCCTCGCTGTCAGACGAGTCGTAGGAGAAGGGATTGAGCGTGTCCAAGCCGAGCTTGTTGACGGAAGCCTTGCCCACCAGGATCTTTTCGTGACCCAGCTTTTCCAACTGGTCTTGGCGCTTGGCCTCCTCCTCATCGGGGGCGCTGCCAAACATGTCAAGCAGACTGAAGCCTTCGCCCCGAGTGTTCAAAGAATCCTTAAGGGTGTCGGTGACCATGTAGAAGGCCGCTTTTGAGACGGGGGCCTGGACAGTGGCGCTGTTGCTGGTCTTCGCGTCTTTGGTCTTGGGAGCCTCCTCCTCCCTGGAGTGCTTCTGGCGCACTAGCTTCTGATGGTCCTCCTTGGCCGGATCGAAGCGCAACATTTTTTTGCTTTTGGCCGGTTTACTTTCATTGCTATTGGACCCGCTAATCTTATGTCCCACAACCTGCTCCAGAATGTCCATCTGCCACTTACGCTCACTGTCCTCCTGCTTTGGCTCATCTCCACTGCGGTCGCCAGAGCCCTGCAGCTCCGCCTCCCCCTCCTCCTCCTCTTCGTCCACAAAGTTGGCTGTGATACGAAAGCGGGGATCTATGCTCTGTTTGCTCTGCATCTCCACCAGACGCTCGCCCTTCTTTCCCTTGTGCTGCGGCAGGACGACTTCCTCGTCCTCCTCTTCCTCGTCGCCCTCGAAGAGATCCCGTTTTTGTGGTTTGGACTTTTGGACAGGCTTTACCTCCTCCTCGTCGTCGCTGAACTTGATCCTCTTCGCCTGAGCCCCTTCGCCGGATATCGCAGACAGAGCCTGCTGGATGACAGACTTCTTCTGCTGGTGCCCCTGTCGCATCTTGTTTAGCGACTCCTTGCGCTTCTGCTCCGCCTGACTGACCTTGGCGTCTGGTTGCTGCTTGGCTGGCTTGCGGTGCTGCTCGATGACGTGCAGCGGTTTCGCGTCGTGCTCCTGCTGTATGACGATCTGTATTGAGAGGAAAGAAACCCAGTTTAGATGCCAAAAAATTGCAAATCCTTAAGTAAGTGCTTACCTTGCCATTGTGCATGGAGTGGGCGGCGCGCTTCTTGGTGATTAGCAACTCCGGAGCAATCTCGTCGTCGCCTATCTCCTCGTCTTCGCCGAAGACCCTGCGCTTGTTCTGGTTGCTCTTTACCAGCAGCTGGGAGACTGGCGCCGACACCTCGGACTCGACTGGCTCGCCCTGTTCCCGCCGCTGGTTCTCCTCGCGCTCGCGCTTCAGTCGGTCCAGAAACGACTCCTTGGCCAAGGACACCCGAAGCTTTTCACCGTGCAGCTGCTGCCAGTTTAGCTCGTTGATGCCTGCAAAGTGATCCCTAAGTTATCGCAACGCACTGCTGCATTCCGGCCGACTTACAGTACTGGGCATCCTCCGTCTGCAGGGTGACAAAGGCGAGCACCTTGGTCGCTCCATCCTGCTCCTTTCGCTTCAGATCCACATGCTCCACATAGCCGTAATCCTGAAACAGGCTGCGCAGGTCCTCCTCCGAGGTCCTGGTCGGCAAATCCGCCAGGAAGAACCGAGTACTTCCCATCGTTGAGTTCAGTTTTGAGTATTTACAAAAAAACAAAACGATTTCACTGCACGTGTAGAGTCCCGGCAACAATAACAATGAAAGTGTGACCACGGAAACATACACATTTCTGCCTTAAAATTACCATCATATATGTACATATGTATATGTGCTTAAAATTAAGAAATCGGTAAGTTCGACTGGAAATATGGAACATGAGCTTTTTTTTATTTTTGAATTTCCTCGCTTTTAAAACCCACAAAATTTCAACTATGAAGAAAGTCTTAAACAGTTTTTATTCACAGTTTCTTGGATTAAAATTGTGTGAGTTGAGATATTCCCGAAAGTGCGGGGAGCAGATTTTTCAAATCGAAATTTGAAACACTTAAAGACCTCGAATATTCCCAAACCCTATAAGTAAAGTTAGTTTTTCCTTTCTTTTTCATTTAAGTTTTTTGGATTACCTTCCCAAATATCGAGAAAGTTCAAAAATAAAGACAACCTATGCTAATTTCACGCATATAAAATATATCCAGTATATCATTAAACTCAGTTCGGAAACATAAAATAAGATTTTTTTAAAATGAATTTCATAAAAATAAGCCATTAACACATACAATTCACACAATACCACTGTTATCCACTTCAAAAAATGCCAGCACTGATCAGCTATTGGCAGTGTTGCAAAACGCGTTACAGCACGACCGCCTGCAGTGCAGCTGGTCACACCGGCGGCAGACGTCAAATTCTATTATTTTGTTTTGTTTTGCGAAAAGTTTGCAGGCAGAAGTTGCCAGCGAGCGTGGAGAAAAAACCACAAGCGTCGGCACCATGGCGAGCGGGACAAGCAGCAGCGGAGCGGCAATGTCGGCGGACACGGCGCCCCCGTCGGCCGAGAAGTGGGGCTTCCCCCTGATGGAACTCTATCGCCTTGCATTCGCGTTCTACAAAAGTGAGTGACCCCTCAACCGATCCGTTTCCTCATTTCTAACTTGCAACCATGCTCTTTGCAGGGAACTCGGGCAAGGCCATCCACCTGTCCTACGAGGACAACCTGAAACTGATCGCCTTCAAGCAGCAGGCGGCCCTGGGTCCCTTTAACACGTCTCGAGCACCGGCGCTGGGCGTCCTGGACGTTATCGGGCGCGACCGCCAGCAGCACTGGCAGCTGCTGGGTGAGATCACTCGAGAGCAGGCCATGGAGGGCTTCGTCGATCTGCTGGACACCATGTGCAGCGCCTTCAGACCGTACATTGAGGCCGTGCGGCAGGATCGCGACGAGACTCTTCGCAAGGAGCTGCGCCTCATGGAGCTAGAGAAGGAGGCACGCGAACGACAGGAGAATGCCCAGCAGGAGCTGCTCGAGGAAGGTTACAAGGAGGAGTTGCAGCGCCGACAGCTGCAGGACGCCCTCAACAAGCAGACGTATCAGCAGTTTAAGGTAGAGCCCATCGATTTTTTCCACGAGATGCCGGGGCTCTGCACCTGTTGTTGAGCTCAATAATGCATGCTAATTGCTGGGGCCCGGCCTTGGCAGGGTCTCTGCCATTGAAAGGGGTCGTGACCCAGTTCCCAGGCAATTTAATTTACCCCCACTCCATCCACAGCTGTATGCCGAGAAGCAGTTCCCCGGAAATCCCGAGCAGCAGGCCGTTCTCATCCACCAGCTGCAGCGGGAGCACTACCACCAGTACATGCAGCAGCTCCATCTACAGAACCAGAATCAGCAACATAACCAGAACCAAGAGGAAAAGGGCCACCAGGACAAGGAACTGGAGGACAACGCCCCTGGCAACAACAACAACAGCCCTACCGACTTGCCCCACGCCATGGAGGCTCTGAAGCTGGGTGAAATAGAGACGCAACAGCAGCAGCAGATGGCTGAGCAGCAGCTCGGCCATGTAGAGCAGGCGGAGGGCGTCGGGCAGGATCAGCTTGGCGAGGAGGAGTACGACGACTACGTCATGATATGCCCGGCCAAGATCTGGACTCGTCCCGACATCGAGCAGTTCAAGACTGAGGTGTCTGCCGGGGATGGCGACGGTGTCATTACCATCGGGCACGGCGACACGGTAACGGTGGGTTCCAATCAGATTTTTGAAAGGGCATATCTTGATTCTTACTATTCGCAGGTGCGGGTGCCCACCAACATGAACGGCAAATGCATTTTCTGGGAGTTCGCCACGGACAGTTACGACATAGGTTTCGGCATCTACTTCGAGTGGGCCAAGCCCGTGACCAACGAGGTGACCGTGCACGTGAGCGACTCCGACGAGGACGAGGACTGCGTAGACGAGGACTACCTATCCACCACCGAGGACCTGGAGTCGGGTTCGCTGTCGCAGGAGCGTGGAGCGGTTAGCAACCCGACTGCTGCCCCCAAAGCACCCATCTCCATTATTGTGCCCATCTACCGGCGTGAGTGCTACAATGAGGTGTACGTGGGCTCTCACTCCTATCCGGGCGAGGGCGTCTACTTGCTGAAGTTCGACAACAGCTACAGCATCTGGCGCTCCAAGACACTTTACTATCGCGTCTATTACGAACGTTAAGAGGCCAAAATGTATTTAATATTCACTAACTTAAAAGAATCCTATTCTATACGACCGGCTCATGTGCAAGTCCGGAATTCCCTGTAGGTGCGTATGCGTGTGCGCGTGGGTTCTGGTGTTACGTGTACGTTAATGCATCTCCGGAAAATAACCAATGGGAATGCCATCTCTTTGCAAATCTGCGGGTGGCCTTCTCTAATAAACCAATATTATTTATTATTTAGTTGTAAACCGACAAAGACAAGTCCAAAATTCTATTTGAAAAAAATAAACCAATAACAAGAAAACTAAACATATTCACTATTTATTATACTTATCGAAACAATTATTTCTTTCTCTGCTATTTTATCAACTTTTGTTTATAAAATTGTTCAGTTAGAGACCATAATCATCAAAAGTATTTCCCAAATTTAGAAAAACTTTAAATATCAACAATTTTTGTATTTTAAAATTGTGGGTTTCTGTATCATTTTTGTTGCTTAAAATACTTATTCTTCAATATTATAATTAAATAACGATGTTGATAATAACATTTTTTTAAATGTTATAGGGCTACCATAATTTTTCAGTATCAAAAATATATCATATATAAGGACATTTTTATATACATTAAATTCAATTCCAATCGAGTTTCAACCGAAGAGATTTGTGTATTACCCCTAAATGTTTCTAGTTTTATACACTTATTTTATATATCTTTCAGATAAACTGTAGAACTTTCAGTCCGTTCAAACGGCCCGTTAAAATATTCAATTCATAATTGTTAAGACGTTGGCTAACGAGACCACCAGCGTGAACCCTCTTTTTGTTTATGTTTTTGCTTATTTCTTGTATTTTGTAGCTCAAAGATGAGATAAATAAAGAAAATACAGATGAGATCTCAACTTGTGGGAGGGGGTCTTAACACAAACGGTCTTACCATCTACTGGTCTAGTGCTTACTGCCGCCGCCCGGTCACACTGGCCATTATGCATGCACTCAGGTTTTCAGCCGGCAATGGAATAGGGAATGCAATCGGAGGAGGGCTCAGAGGAGCACTGCGGTGCCACGGTCGCCGCCTCAGCTACGTCCTGGGCATCGAGACCTCATGCGATGACACGGGCATCGCCATTGTGGACACTGCCGGCCGGGTGAGGGCGAATGTTCTGGAGTCCCAACAGGAGTTCCACACTCGGTGAGTACGTTCGTGTATTCGTTCGAAAATCTAACCGATGGGATTGCAGATACGGCGGCATCATCCCACCCAGGGCCCAGGACCTGCACCGCGCCCGAATCGAGTCCGCCTACCAGCGCTGCCTGGCGGAGGCCCAACTGCAGCCGGAGGAGCTGGCGGCCATCGCGGTGACCACGCGGCCCGGACTGCCAATGAGCCTTCTGGTGGGCCTGCGCTTTGCTCGCCACCTAGCCCGTCGCCTGCAGAAGCCCCTGCTCCCTGTCCACCACATGGAGGCGCACGCTCTGCAGGCCCGCATGGAGCACCCGGAGGAAATCCGCTTCCCGTTCCTCTGCCTGTTAGCCAGCGGCGGCCACTGCCAGCTGGCGGTGGTCCACGGCCCCGGCAGGCTGGCGCTCCTCGGCCAGACCCTGGACGACGCGCCTGGAGAAGCCTTCGACAAGATCGGTCGGCGCCTGCGCCTGCACATCCTACCCGAGTACCGACTGTGGAACGGTGGGCGGGCCATCGAGCACGCCGCCCTGTTGGCCAGCAATCAGCTGGCCTACGAGTTCCCCCTGCCGCTAGCCCAGCAGCGCAACTGCAACTTCAGCTTCGCCGGCATCAAGAACAACTCTTTCCGCGCCATCAAAACGCGGGAGCGGGAAGAGCGAACACCATCGGACGGAGTCATCAGCAACTACGGCGACTTCTGCGCCGGCCTGCTGCGTGCCGTAAGCCGGCATTTGATGCACCGCACCCAACGGGCAATCGAGTACTGCCTGCTGCCGAACGTTCGACTCTTTGGCGACGCCTCGCCCACGCTGATCATGTCCGGCGGGGTGGCCAATAACGATGTCATCTACGCCAATATCGCACACCTGGCCGCCCAGTACGGATGTAGGAGCTTCCGGCCGTCCAAGCGCTACTGCTCCGACAACGGCGTGATGATCGCCTGGCACGGCGTGGAGCAGCTCAAGCAAGACAAGGAGGGCAGTCTGCGCTTCGACTACGACCACATCGACATCCAGGGTACGGCGGGCTTCGCCGAATCCCACGAGGAGGCAGTGGCAGCGGCGGCCATCAAGTGCAAATGGATACAGCCTCTTGGCTGACGGTCCGCATTGGTTTCTCTTTTTGCCTTACACTTCCCGATAAGTTAGAGTAAGGTGCCTTAAATAAGTTTAATGTTGTTATGTAAGGGAAACTAAATCCTTTGAATTATAGGCTATTTTCGTAAAATTCCAAGAAACAGGTTAAAGTTACGTTTTGTTTTACTCTGTTACGACTGCGGCTTTAGAGCTCAGCCCAAAGGATTTCACATGTCTGCCTGGTTTTAATAGGATGAACTGGGCGGAGGTTTAAATAGAATATATTATTAATAGGGTGGGAGATGTCTAACTTGCTTCGTTAAATATTACTGACAAAAATGCAGTACCAGGAATTTCTTGGCAAAGGAAAGTGGACTCGATTCTCATTATCATTAAAATAATTCATCGACGAATTTAGGCTTGTCTGAGGAGATTACTATTGAAACATGCATCCATGACTCAAAGACTTTTTATCACTTAATCATCTCTGATAGGTAATCATCGCCTTTTAGTCATACTTTCGTCTATTAATTTCACCAATAAATCGATGATTAATTATCGCTCTTCCATAAACTCAAATTCTTCATAAAATTGTACTTATTTTTATTTAATTATTTCAAATGGATCTAAGAGCAAGTGTTTCTTGGCCAATACTGCTTAAAACAGTCTATAGAATTTCTTCTCCCTTACCATTTTGCAGTTTATTTGGATCCATAGTCTATGTACACCTACTACCGTATTTATATTTATATTATGACCGCAGTTACACAAGAAAGTTGATTATGAATTTGCCGTCGTTATCGTCTTGCATCAGTTGCATCGTATAACTTAAATAATCCCTTTATAAGCTTGTTACCACGTTGGAAGTAAATTCCCATTTAATTTGTTTGATATCACCTGCTTTAATACTATTGATGTTTTTACTCCATTGATTCATAAATAAACACCTATCAGTACCTCATTTTTAGCTTGCTACCATTTTTATTTCAAGAATTCGCATTTGTCCCGTTTCTTATGTCCTGAAATTCATAGCAAATCGTTATAATTCACGGAAATTGTGCATATGCTCACACTTTTTCAACATTTAATGTAATTATTGCATTGAATATGGCGTCCATAAAAACACTTTAGCATACGGTTTTGTACATATGTATGAATTTCTAAGGAAACGGCAGATCAATTGATTAATTTTCACCTTTTTACGAACTTAGTTTTGGCTTTTTGTTCCTTGTTCATTCTGGAAAACTGGCAACACAGAAAACGTTTCGTTTTGGATTTCGTTTTATTATAAGATATCTGAAATCAATAATGTTAAATCACTAAGGTCTAGAAAAAAAATGTAAAAATTGATAATGTATACATATAAAAATATTAAAAAATGCATTAGTTCGTATTTTTTCTTTGTTGTTTTTGCTGAACTACAATACAAATTTGTTTCTTGCTGTTGCCGTTTGTTTTATTGTTATACTTTATGGATTATACATATTTAAATATATATATTTATATAGATTGTAAATTTCAGATGTGTATTTGTGGTTGCAACGCCTAGTTCTGTTTTTGTTTCGTTTTCTTTTAATTTATTTTTAATCATATTTCAATACTCATACTCTTAGTTTTATTACATAATAAGCTTCACTTTCATATTTGCATGCTAGCAAATTCCTTCCAACCTCCGTTTTCTGAACATAACGCCATTAGTTATCATAAATATTTTATTTAATCTTCGCGACTTTGCTTATTTTTCACATTGCTCATGGGACTATCGACTTGGATTGCAAGTGTTTTATAGACTGATGCAAAACAAAAATTTGCATGGTTCTCCCTTTTTTTTTTTTTTTTTTTTTTGTTTTATCATAAGTTTATATTTTGTTGTTTCTTCTTAATTCTTGTATATATATAAAGAAATATATATAAATAATTTGTTTTCGCTATATTGATATTGTGTTTTCTCTCTTAATAAGAAAATTGCGCCAAAAACAAGAATGCGAGCAGAAATGAAGTCGGTCCTGGCGAAGATCGGGATTGAAATCTGAGGGGCGGAAGAGTGTCCCAGTTTAAAAGCAACTGCCCAGTTAGCTGAGACAGTGTTTAAATCATAATCCAGGGCGATTATAGCTCCAAAGTCGGAGCGCGGACAGTACCGACACAGATGCGGATAGAGAAAGAGGGGGAGAGACAGACATAGGCAGATGGAGGGGAAGCAGCTTCTGGAGTACTGGGCTGGACTGGGCTCCGGCAGAAGCGATTGCAGAATAACATTGTCAGAACATATATAAGGGCATATATTAAACGCTTCTCGACGCTAGGAGGCTGGGAAGGAGTCAATGCGATAGTAGAAAGCCAGAAAGAAAGGGACACATCATGCGGGGGCGAGAAGAATTATAAGAATTTGCACTTCCTTTTCTTTGTCGGCTCTGGCGGCTCAAGGGCGGCCAGGATGGCCTCGTCGAATACATTTTTCAGGCCCTTCTGTGTCAAGGCCGAGCACTCCACGTACTTGACGGCCTTCAGCTCCTTGGCCAGCTTCTCGCCCTGCTCCATGGTGATGGGCTTCTGCTTGTTCTTGGCCAGCTTCTCCAGCGTACTGGTTTCGTCGCGCAAGTCGATCTGTGTGCCCACCAGCAGGAACGGCGTCTTTTGGCAATGGTGCGTGATCTCGGGCACCCACTGTGGAGTTGATTAAATGTCCGGTTAGTCTGTTTTGACACATCTATCTGCTGCCATCTGCTTACCTTCTCCTTGACGTTCTCAAAGGAACTGGGACTAACCACCGAGAAGCAGACCAGGAAGACATCCGTTTGTGGGTAGGAGAGCGGACGCAGCCGATCGTAGTCCTCCTGCCCGGCCGTATCGAACAGACCCAGTGTGTAGGGCTCGCCGCCGATCATCACGGTGACCGCATAGTTATCGAAGACCGTGGGCACGTACTCCGAGGGGAACTTGTTGGTTGTGTACGAGATGAGCAGGCAGGTCTTGCCCACGGCTCCGTCGCCGACGACCACGCACTTGATGGTTTGCATGTTGTGCAGATGGATGACTCCTGCGTTGTAAGGGAGAGCGTAGGATTAGTTTCCGGATTTTGTCACCCGGCGGCGAGGAAGAGGCAGGGGAGGCAGACTAGGGTGCGGTCCTGGCCCACTCCTGCTCCTGCCAGAGTGACCGTTCGTCGGCAGGGCCTTATCTATGCGGAGCAGCGGGCATATCTGTGCAGACCGAGCGATGACTCAAGCCAAAGAAAGAACGGAAAGCAACGGCGCACACAGATAAGCCGGACGGACGGGCATCAGAAAATTCTGATTGGACACACACGGGCGTATCGAGTAGGCTGCACCGGTGTGTGTGTGTGTGTCCGAGCGGTGCGTGTTCACTTAAATGCAGTTTTTACTGCACTAGCTCTATGCTAACTTTATTGCACACGAAACCAGCAGTAGACAGCTGCTAATCTTAACTTGTTTTCCCCCGCAATTAGTAAAGAACCAGACAATATTTGCCATTCACGGGTTAAAAACTAATGAAATTTGGAACCAATTATTTATCACACACGCACACCGTTGCACGAACCACACACACACACACACACAAGCAGGCCCGTCATCGACGTATCGTTTCGTTCACTTTTCACTGGATAATTTTTTAACTTCTATCTGGATCTTTGGCACTCTTTTACGTCCACCTGCTCCAGGCATATTTTCTACTTACAGTTAATGGAAAATTGCAACCGCTGGCGCGTCCGTTCCGTTTTCCGCTTTTCTGGGCTGGGCTCGATTCGTACGGAAAACTACTATTTCCTTTTGTGTGTTCGTGTTCTCCCTCTCCAGCGATCTGTTTGCGTGCGAGTGACTAGCGCGGCGTTGCCACCCAGCCTCAGTGCTCCAACCCGGCTTGCCGAGCGAGTAGCGGATACACACCCCACAGTTAGCTAAGACATGCTCTGCGGTACGAATTTGTTCCCGGTCACACTGTTTGTAGATGTGAAAAAACATCGATGATGTTTTCCCAAAAATGATTATGTTTTGCGATTGTTGTTTTTTAACCTCTAGTTGCACAATATCTCAAACCTTTTTTAACTTATCATATAAAAACGCAGAACGACCGTTTACACTAGGCATTATCGAGCTTTTGCGTTCGGCTGTAGGAAAACTGTTCTTTTCTTTGATTTGAAACAGAAATCGGGGAAAACAACAGCAGAGCTAACAAGATAAATGTATATTTCAATATGTTTTTAGGCGAAATGTTATTAATCTGCAATATAAACTTGTAACAGCTGATTTGAAGAGCCCTTACACTACATATGGTGTAATTGATTGGATCTTTTATCATATTTTAATTTCATCATTACGACGTAATATTTATTAAATAGCTTATAGAGATTACGGTCCCTGCAAAAGCACCCTCCGTGTTCCATACTCAACTGTTTCATTTTTGTCGCTTATTTGACGCACATCATTTTTGTAGCCTGGTGGAATATTCAAAATAGTCAATACGGCCACACTGTTGGCAACACGTGCACGATTTGGTGCATTTAATTTGAATTCGGTTCAATTTCTGGTGATTGTATTGAATCGGAGGAAAAATGGGCAAGAAAACCAAAGTTGGAAAAACCAGAAAGGACAAGTTCTACCAGCTAGCGAAGGAAACGGGTCTTCGGTCGCGTGCTGCCTTCAAGTTGATCCAACTAAATCGAAAATTTGGTTTCCTTCAGCAGTCGCAAGTATGTTTGGACTTGTGCGCAGCTCCCGGAGGATGGATGCAGGTGGCCAAGCAGAACATGCCGGTGTCCAGCATTGTAATTGGCGTGGATCTCTTCCCGATCCGCCCAATAGCCGGTTGCATTGGTCTGGTTGAGGACATAACCACCGAGAAATGCCGGCAGTCGCTGACTAAGGAGTTGCAATCGTGGAAGGCCGATGTTGTGCTCCACGATGGAGCTCCCAACGTGGGTCGCAACTGGCTGTACGATGCCTATCAGCAGATCTGCCTCACCCTTAACGCCCTCAAGTTGACCACACAGTTTCTGCGCAGCGGCGGTTGGTTCGTAACAAAGGTATTTCGTTCCAAGGATTACAACGCCCTGCTCTGGGTCTTGAAGCAGCTTTTCAAGAAGGTTCATGCCACCAAACCAAGCGCCTCGCGTAAGGAATCCGCCGAGATATTTGTGGTCTGCCAGGGGTACATAGCACCCGACCACATAGATCCCCGTCTGCTGGACTCGAAATATGTCTTCGAGGAGCTCGATCTGGACGCCAAGAAGAAGAGCAGCCTGCTTCATCCAGAAAAGCAGAAGCGCATCAAAGCCGAGGGATATACAGCTCAGGATATTGCTCTCCGCAACGATCTAGCTGCCACAGAGTTTATGCAAGCCGAAAATGCCCTAGCTGCCCTACAAGGCGTGGGATCAATTCGTATCGATGACAAACGAATTGCCAATCACAAAAAAACTACACCAGAAATCCTGGAGTGTTGTAAGGATCTTAAGGTCTTGGGCCGCAAAGATATTAAAGGACTTGTGCTATGGTGGAAAGACGTAAGGGAACTTCTAGTGAAAAAGGAAACACCGCTGGTCGTCGGGGACCCCAATGGCGAAGAGGAAAAGGCGAAACCATTGACACAAGCGGAAATAGAGGACATGGAAGACGCCGAACTTCAAACGCAAATCGACACAATTTTGGACGAGGAGAAAAAAGATCTGAAGCGAAAGCGGAAGAAGACGCTTAAAACAAAAGCGAAATTGCATGAGAAGATGAACCTCAACATGGTTATCAAGGGAGACGATGGTCCTGTCGAGGAAATGGAGCACGAAATCTTTGAGCTCAAAAATATAAACACTTCCGCTGAGCTGGACGATTTGCTAGATGTTCAGCCTGATTTTGCTGTGGACGAAAATCTTCCCGAGCAACCTAAGCTGTCAAAATACAAGTATTATGACAAGGATGAACAGAATGTGAATGATGATTTGAACTATGGGGACGAGGATGACGAAGAACAAAGCGAAGCTTCAGAAGACGACACCAACATGGATAAACGGGGTCTGGGCCTCAGTGACGACGATGAAGAGGTTTCAAAAGGTAAAAACAAGAGGAAAAAACGAACCGAGAATCCACTCATTAAATCAACTGATTTTCGGGATAAAAATACTAAGCGGGAGCAGCGTGTTCAGCTTTGGTATGAAAAAGATGTCCTCCAAAATATAAAGTCAGACGACGATGAAGAAAACTACGACCTAGATAATCTGGCTAAGGAATACAAGGCCAAGGGTGTGTCAGTGTTGGGTGAGAGCACCCTTACCGCGGATGACGAACTAATCCAAGGCAAGAAAGCCAAACGTCGCGCACGCCACGAAGCCACGGCTAAGGAGAGCAGCTCAGAGTCATCCGACTCCGAAGATGAAGATGACAAGCATGATAATGAAGACTCGGTTACAGGTTAGTATCAATAAATAAATGGCTTACTGCTATCTGAAAGTCATTCGAAATCTTAGTGGTTGATGATAATGAAACTAAATTGGCATGCAAATAATTGATAATACTTTATTGTAAGAAAATAAGAAGGTACACTTAAGTTCAAGGAGAAAAGATACGATTATTATCCACTAGGATATTCAGTGGGCTTTAAAACCGTCACACAATGAAATCCTGGATCTTACACTAAGCATTTCAATGTAGTTTAGATGTAAATGAATATCCTTCCTAAACATTTTTTCCATTTTTGTGTTTCAGAAACAAAGGTGAAAAAGGTTCGCTTATCTGAAAATGAGATGGCATTGGGTGCATTTTTAACCCGCAACAAGAAAACACGCCGTGACCTCATCGACGCCGCCTGGAATAGATATGCATTTAACGATGAAAACCTTCCCGTTTGGTTTGTACAAGATGAGGATGAGCACATGACCAAACCACAGCCAGTTCCCAAGGAGCTAACCGCGGAGTACCAACGCAAATTGCAGGAGCTGAATGTGCGCCCAATAAAGAAGGTCATGGAGGCTAAAGCGCGTAAACAGCGTCGTTCCACAAAACGCTTAGCTAAGGCTAAGAAAATGGCCGAAAAGATAATGGAGAACAGCGATGCCACCAGTCACGAGAAAGCAAAGCAGCTTAAGAAGGTGTACAAAAAGGCTCAAGAGAAAAAGAAGGAGGTTACATATGTAGTCGCTAAAAAGCAATCAGCCGCTCGTCGAGCCCGTCGCCCAGCAGGTGTCAAAGGTCAGTATCGTGTCGTTGATCCACGAGAAAAGAAGGACAAGCGGTCAGTAATAGCGAAAAAGAAACGCGAGAAGGGCGGAAAGGGCGGAAAAGGCGGAAAAGGCCGGAAAGGAAGCCGCAAATAAAGCATAATATGTAAAAACAAATTTTAATGTAATATTTTATAGTTATTAAATATATGCGTACAAATCATATTGGATTTTTGCAGGATTGTGGAATTGTTTTAAATTAACTCCATTGGTGCTATATGAATATACTTTATGTACATTGTATACTGTAAATGTAAAATAAGAAATCGGTAGTCCGTGATCATGGACTTATGGATTAATCGATCACAAAAACCCTGCGTCTTTGTCTTCGGGAAAAATTATGTAAATGTCAAGCGAAGCTTTTAAAACGCTATTTTCAATCACGCGTTATCTAAGTAGTTTTCTATATCATTTGCAAATAGAAAATATTGGTGGGATTAATAAATAAATAAATATGAAAATGAACAATTTTAAATTGAAGTATTAAGCGTTGCGTAACGGTCTCAAATTACTCATACGACATGTAATTTCATGTTCCGTATATCATGATCAAAGCCAACATGCATTTTTCCAACGTATACCTTCTGGTATGCCTAAAATGTACATACAAATCTTGACCGTCATTGTGCATTGCTAATGGTGAATGTTTTTACTTTCCCTTTAAGTTAAAATTGGTTTTTATGAAAAGGAATTCCTGAAACCTAGAAACAGATACAAAATAAATTACCGTTTACAAAAATTATTTGGTTTGGGGATAAAAATATATATGTCTCAGGCTCAACCCTTTTAAATAACATTGCACGAAATAGATTTCCCATTGGCACACAATGGGAGTGAGCGAGAGGCACGACTCGTCGTGAAATGCGTTCAATTCCGAAAGCATATCTTAGTTTACAAATTAAATATTTTGTTTAAAAAAATGTTCCTCGGTTTCCCAAGAAAAAATATTTTTAAATGCTTAATATTTTAAGCCATTTTTTTTAATAACAAAAGTAAGTCTCTATAAATTTTTTCAATAATCCAAGTCTATGGATAATTAAATGCAAAATAAATAAAGTCAATCTCCATACAAAAATGTAATTCTTTTAAAAGCGGGACACCCTTTTTTGGGCCATACTTTATTTGCTTTTTTTTTGGTTTTTATTAAATAAAACATTTTTTACCGTAATAAGCATTCTTTCTTGTTTTAAAGGCGTAAGGACAAAAATATTCCCAGCCCTAGCTCTATATTACATACAAAATGAATTCACACCTCAAAACTTGACAGACAAACTAATCGAGATAAACCTCTTATTTGAAAAATACCTTCTAAATATTGTTTATTTAAAAACTCTTTCACTGATCAACGAAATAGTATTTAATGCAAGAATCCAACTTTACTAAACAAAGGACATCTCCAATTTATAGAAACTTTTATTTTCGTATTATTTTACCGCTTATTCCCCTAAACAAATTGATTTTTTCAAAGTCTACCTATACTCACCCTTTGCTTCATACATATGTCCGCCTGTCTTTTCGTATACACGATGTGAAGCGGTCTTTTACTTGACGATTGTTCCAAAATTGTAACCCAATATCAATAGCAAAACCACATTGTCTAAGTTTGCGGCTATACGGAGTACGCCGTGTAAGCTGGTGTATTATAGGTAATTCTAATTATAGTAAATAAATGCATACCGGTCAGTTAAATATTATTTCATTTCATATAAATAATTTTTATAAATGATATTTTGTTTACTATTCCAATACAATGCAACCAGTTATTATGAGTTCTTATTTTATGTATTCTAATAGTATACACATATAAATATTTTATAAAAAGGTATGAAGGGACTTGTAGATAAGAAGACAGTGCTTTTATTATCCGGTCTTCGCAATTTATTTTAGCTGATCATCTCGCGGTACTTCAGTTTATGTTTGGTCAACATATCCGTAACTGTGACAAGCTTCTTAATTGAAAGTATGTTAGATAATTCGTGAAGTTCTTGCGAATGTGATACACAGATGTGATGTAACGTAGCCAGCTCGCGCCCTAAAAAATACAATAAAACTATGGTTATTTATTTGGTAAGTAAGACAGAAAGGTTAGCTTCGTAAACCGAAGCTTAAATTAAATTGGTTTTTAATTGCGACAAAGTACAACCAGTCACGAATATATAGGTATCTTATTAAAATTTGTAACCTTCTGTTATATATGTATTTATCAGATCAACTAAAGGAAAGCAAATAAATACCATGCTGCAATACTTGTTTGGTTGCAAATAATCGCACATTGAAAGCTATTGCACGACGGTATTAGTGACAAATCGCGCTGAACACTGTTCGGAACCAATATATAAAAATTTCAGTCTTAGAATTTAAAAACTTGGTTAACATTTTTTTTTTTAATCGGAAAATTGTTTGCAAAATAATACGGAAATTAAGCTGCCATAGGATCTATCCAATTATTTGTTTGAAAATTAACATTGCTGTATTATTTTTAAGCATAAGCGCATAAATTCGAGATGTTTAGTCATTGATATAGTCGACCTATATAGTTATACATTTTTTTTGTAGCTGCAAGGGTATATCAACTTTGGCTTGTTGAAGTTAGCTGCTTTTCTTGCTTTAATAAATTTACCCGTGTCTTGCGAATTGAGATTCGTGCTTTGTTCCACAAACATTCCAAGCGGCTGATTCGGATCGGTAACTAGGGATAGTTGATCCAAGAATACGATCATGCGTTCCTTGTTTTTTAAAATAAACGGATTGACAACCTCCATGTACTGTTCCTGAAAAATTGAAAAAAAATATTAGAGTCAATTGTGCAAAACAAATAATGCGAAAGCTAGTTTAAATCGTACGAACCTTGCCTCCAAATTCAATCAAGTTGGCTAGGTTTTGCAGACACTTGGCGACCATGACTAAAGAACGAGTGGCTGCCATAGGAGGCGTCTCACTGACCAAACCGAACTGTCGTGGGTTCAGCAGCGCTGGGCAGAGTAGACGCAAGAATATAAACCCAGAGACGACTCGGGTGCGCACCAGCCGCTCTGTTGGCCACTTAGCCATCACAGCTTTCTGAAGACAGTTGCAAATAAAGCGCACATTTCGGGGACAGGCGTCCGGCGAAGTGAATATCGACTGTGTAACCAGATCCAGTATTTGCAAGAGGAATTCTGCGTTCGTGCAGGCGTCATCATTGACGTCCATTTTGGTTGGATTGAGTTCAGCCGACTGCTTACTTTCCAGAATGCGCTGCACAGTTTCGCTGACGGCCGACTGCAGGAATCCGCTGCATTCAGTGCGCATATATAGGTCCATCAGTGTTGTGGCCAAGGAAGCGCCCCGAAAAAGCGTTGTCGTCTCGTTCTCGCGCGTCACCTCCGCCTGGCAAAGCATTCGGATCAATTCTGTTTCCCGCTTCTCCTGCCGGAACACTCGCAGCAGGGCCGTGGCCAAGGGGACGCGATCATTGTGGCAGAGCTCTGCCAGGGCCTTCACCGCGTAGAGCTCCGACTCCAGAAGCAGTTGCTGGAGGGGACTGTACTCCTCGCAAGGCATTATCAGATCGTCGAGGTAGCGCATCCGCAGCCGCAACGAGCCCCACTCGCCCATCGGCGTCATGCCCGTGAGTTGGTACCAGCCCTCCGTCTCCTGCCCATTCTTCAGACTGGATAGTTCAATGGTTAGATCGGCGACTTCAGAGTCCTTGCCGCGCTTCCCGCGTGATATCAACGTTATAGTTAGGGAGACCACATCTGGCGGGACATCGCTGAAAGAAAATAAATCATTATGACGCTTGAATTCTAAGGATCTTCTCAAAACGAATGCACTTAGAAATATCAAAGATATGGCCACAAGGAGAATAACAAGAGGAATGATATGTAAAAGGACTTACTCTAGTACGAATTCCTCTTCCCACACGGGTTCAGGGGCAATTTTGACACGCGTTTTGCCCACTTTGACCTGGTTAAGTGAAATACTGCAGTATGGATGTGGCACTAGTTTGAAGGGTAGGCGATGAGCTTCTAGCACGTGCAGGTTGAGACAACGGAGCTCGCGAAGTCGGGATACCTTCTTCTGAGCCCGACTCAACTGTGAGTCGCACTGCGCCTTGAGAGAGTTTATCCATTCCACATAGCTTTCCTGACTAGGAGCACAAAGATATGTAACTGTGGCCAGGCAGGGCAAGGCCCTCTCCACAATTTGAAAGCAGTAAGGTCGTTCCCAGAGGGAATCGTGGCATTGGTAGAGGTAAGCACATGACAAATCGATCAAACCCTTCGGTTTGGTTTTCTTGGGATTGTCGTAGAAGCACAGTTGCGTCTCAGAGCCGTCATTGATTAAAGCGAAATAAAGCTGTTTCCACTTTGTCGTTTTGTCGGATTTTTTGTTTAAGTGCCCGTGGTGTTTGATGCCTTTGATCTTCTTAAGGCCGATTTGGTCGCGGCACTCGCGTAGTGTCGCATATATCTTCTCAGCGGCTTTTTCCACGACGTATTGCTGATTAAACTCTGGTTGAATACCATTAACAACCGGATGATTGAGTGAGTGACCCTCTACAATTTGCTCTTTGCGGTATCGATTAATTACCGCGTCCAGGCATTCAAAAGTGCGCCCTCCCATCAAATATCGCACACCTTTCTTCTCTATACGAAAGCGTTGGATCTGGTTGTTTATGTGGAAGAAAAGGGAGTAATCGCCAGGGGAGTTGTCGCTCGGACGAACCAAAAAACTTCCTGGTCCAGCTATTAAGAAACAATTAAACACACAATTTAAATTTGAATCTGGGGTATAAACAAGGTACATACCTTTAACCAACATATCGACGGCTTCGTTTTTAGTGCAATTAGGATGAAACCAAGGAAACACGGTATTGGGATCGATAGACACATCCAAATCGTCCACTAGTTCCCTGAAAATCATTCCCTGCTCGCCAGTACGATGGGCAGTTACCCACAACCATCCATCGCCCATGTCATTGTGCACGAAGAAAATATCACCTTTTTGGAAACTCAGCTCGTCGGTCTCTGGCATTTTTGTGTAAGGCAGGATGGCTACGACGCGCTTCTTGTCATTGACTGGCTCTGGCGGAGCTACTGGTATGGTTAACCGTTCGCGCTTTAGTAAGTCGCTACATGAGGTGTAGTAGCCAACAAGATCGCTTAAGGAAATGAATTGTCGTCCACCAATATAGAAGTCTCCGCACACGGCCGTGATCCTATGGAATACAATAATAGGATATATATAATCGAAATGATAAAGGTATAACGCTGTAGTCGATTTCACAGTACAATCTTTGCGTCATCGAAGTCCCTAAAAACTTAGTATTAGCAAGAAAGGCACTTACCGAAAATGGTTTATGCCGGTGCGCCCATAATAACTTAGAACATAAGAGCCAGGCTTGCGGTCACTTTCCCGAACTGCTCAACATTAAGATGCAGCGGCAGAAATAAAATATTTTAGAACTATTTTCACCCTAATTTCCCAAGATGTACGTCTACGCACCTAAATAGCTTCCCAATTTACTGCTTCCCCGCAGACGTGACTCAGCAGAGTAACGATCTAGTCGGCCATGGTACCATTCACTTTCCGGAGGAGCAATAATCGCTGGACGTTCGCCTAAAAGAAGGGTTTGTTAGAGTGAACATAGAGTGAAACTTATTGAAAGGTAATTCGAAAGAAAGTAAATCTAAAGTCATCAATATCATAATTTCAAACAAATTCTATAATGCAAATAACATTTACTTGATACCTGTCATTGAAATCTCTTTTGAGTTGGTAAATGTAATTCTCAGGAGAAATAGTTTAGGGGATTAGACGGACTCCCAATAACTATCTTGTTCTACTATAAGTAATAATTTTAGAAAATAAATCAATCATTAAACAAATAAAACGCAAGCCAAAAAATATTGTAAGAAAAGTTCAATAATTTAAAATTCTGCTTACCGTTCAGCATATGGGGTCCATCGAATTCATCGTGATCCAATTCCAGGGCCAAGTCACCCAGGTCAATGCCACCCGCAACCATTACGTTGCCCAAGCCACTCATGGCACCCAGTCCTGCTAAGTTTCCATCATCGGAACAGCCCGTGGGCGATCCGGGTTTGTCTTTCTGAATGACCACATCTATATTTCCCAAGTGTATTAGGTCGGCCATGCTATGTTTATGATCTTTGTGCAGTGATTGAGAATCTAAGTCTATATTTAACTTCGAAGGGAATTCGTTTTAATAAGAGCCACATATAGCAACGATATGTTTGCGCTTAAGTAAGTGAATCGGGGGCTTTTCTGATTGTGTTAGGTTTTCCGTGCTGATTATGTGAAAAACTGTAAGAAAAACGAATAAGATCACTTAAATGCTTATCTACATTTTCAGTACAAGCAATATTTTAAGACTAATTAATTTAAGTTCTTCGACAATGATTCATTTTCAAACAGTTTTTAGCTCAGTTAAAGCACAGATGCAGATGTTTTCCGCAGAACAAGGATTTATGAAACGCCGAACCTTAAGGAGTTAATTTCACTAATTGGAAACGGCTTTAAAAATAACACAACATCAAACAAATATTTTAATTTTAGAGATTTTATCAATTAAATGCAGTTCTGTAAATTAGGTTTTTTAGCCTCATCTGCCTTCGCTAAGAGATTTTTGGACTCTTAAAGTCCTTTAAATCTAAGTTTCCGTCAGATCATCGCGATCCAAAGAGTTTTGAATACCAACTTTCAACTTTTCAACAAAATGACTCGTTTTCGAAAAATTGGTTTAATAATGGCCGATTTTATACACATACAACAAAAAATGTTACCCAGAATGAATAAGTTTATTTTAGATGGCTGCTACCGTCTTGCACTGTTCCTTTCACAGACCCCACAAGAGTAAAATATGATTCATCTGGGCATCCAAGTTGCCAGATTTATATAGCGAGCTATTCCCAGCCTTCTTTTTTGATCCTTTAACGGTTACTAATCCACTGCTATGGGGATATCTTTTTAACAGGAGTGAAAAATGGTAATTTGTTGTGTTGTGCCAGGAGATCTCTTATAAGAGGGAACTCGAGATTGTGAATTGCTTAATCCTGTGAAGCTCGATCAAGCTGTATGGTTGTTGTACCTTGTGAAGCTGCAATTAGTTTTGAGTTTCCACAGTGAGAGGTGTATCCTATGAAGCTGTGTTAATCAATGAGTTCCCAGTGTCAAATGCTTTACTACAATCATTATAAAGTACATCTGTTTAATTCCACAGTGCTTCACGAAAAATGTAAACAGTGACTTGGGATTCTTAATGTACTCATCTAACCTAGCTAAAACCTATTATAATTTTGACATACAAAAAATATGATATGCTATTTTTCTGATATTTTCAATTCCTAACACTCTAGGAACACTTTTTCAAAAAGGTAACTTTGCTTTTATTTCCTTATGTTATGCTTACAATAATGGTAACAAGAAAGGAAAGCTAACTTCGGGCGGAGCCGAAGTTGAAATACCCTTGCAGAATATTCTGTAAATTATATTTTCCAAAATTATTAATATGATGCATTCTTTACACTCATAAAAATCCCAACTTCCAAACTTTAAAAACACCAAAGTTATGGCAATTCCAATCGTTCAGTTATGTAGCAGCTATAGAATATAGTAGGTCGGATTGATTGGCTAAAAATAAAACCGATAGAAAATCCCAACTTCCTAACTTAACAAACATTAAAGTTATTGCATTTCCGATCAATCAGATATATGACAGCTATAAGATATAGTCGGCCGATCCTTATGAAATTTGGTATGTCGGATTAATTGGCCAAATATAAAACCCACAGAAAATCCCAACTTCCTAACTTAACAAACACTAAAGTTATGGCATTTCCGATCAATGAGTTATATGGCAGCTATAGGATATAGTCGGCCGATCCCGGCTTCCGACTTATATACTGCGTGGAAAGAAGAGTGTGTGCAAAGTTTCAATTCGATATCTTTAAAACTGAGAGACTAGTTCGCGTACAAACAGACAGACGGACAGACGGACATGCTTATATCAACTCAGGAGGTGTTCCTGATCAAGAATATATATACTTTATAGGGTCGGAGATGTGTCCTTCACTGCGTTGCACACTTTCGACCAAAATTATAATACCCTCTGCAAGGGTATAAAAATATGAACATGCAAATTCAATTTTCCCTAAAGATATTCTACTACAAATCTTTAAGCCGCTATAAAATCGGAACACGAGGTAAGCCAGTAAAATTAAAGTAGGTTTTACTAGTGCCGAAGATTAATTATCTAATTTGAAGTCAAAATTGCCGTGCAATCCAAAACCATAAGAAAGTTCCATGATGTTATCTTTTTTGAAACCAATAATTATGAACAGGAGGATGCCGGTAGATATTGTATTCAAGAAATAATAAACAGCAGCTAAAACAATAACTACTTAAGGAGGAGTAAGATAAATCTTCAACAAACTATGTTCAACGAGCCAGATGAAACAGCAACCATGACAGTCGGAGAACTCCGGAGATTCTAGGACACAACAGACGAAAACAGGTGATATTATATGTACATATTAAAAGAAGACAATGGTTGGTGTATACAAATTATTAACCATGGTAATAATAGAATAATATATCAATCAAATAATAAGTCTTCATATCCGTTTTTTAAATGTCTCAGCATTTAACATAGTAACATTTGTTGGTTAATTTGGAAAACATAATAAATACATTCAAACAGACCAAAAAGTTGTCTCAACCATCATAAAAGTGGGGGACACAGGATTACGCGATTTGTGGACTAGGCAGCCTTATTAAATTTAGTTGCTCTGCGTACATTTCTCTTTTTGCCAACTAAAAGCGATTAAGGGCTTGCCCTCGTTGTGGAGTTAATGAGTCAGTAGTTAGCTGCAGATAAAGTGAAAGACCAGTTGGACTTGGCGTAAAAACAATTCTCAACAAATATTAATAATAAGAGGATCCTGTTACCAGCAAAATAATGGCTTCAGCTGATAATGCTTCTGAGATCAGCTGTCAATTATTCCATTCATTATTCTTTAACTGTTTGTCAAGCTGACATATTCTTAACTGGCAGATAACTATTAATTCGAATTAAAAACAGCATTTTTTTAATGTCCTTTTTTTTGGCATGCAAATAAAATCTACAAATCGTTCGGATCAGACAATATCTTATAGCAGACTGAATAGGGTATTATAATGTTGGTCTGATATTTGTAACGCGTTGGGCGTGTATCTCAAATCTAAATGCAATATATAAAGTGACCCAAAGCTTATTTGAAATGAAATTTAAAGTCATAAAACCAATGGCAATAAAAATATTCCACAATTTTGATTTCAGTCTTTCATCAATTTTTTTGTAGTGATTTTAAATATCTTGCAATAGCACCTAAAAGTATAAAAAAACTAAATTATTGAAAAAATTGTGGGTTACAGCGAAATGGGAAAAATTAAGTGCCCTAATACACATATGTGTCTTAAAATATATCTGAAACAACGGGATTTGCTAATTTGTTTGATTTATTTTATAGTTTATCTACAATTCCACTGCTAATTTGAATTTAAGCTCCGCAAGAAATAAGCAGTGTGCCACTGTACACACATTCATATGTACATATTCCTCATCGTCATCACCGGATATATTAAGGATATTTTGGGGATTATCAAAGTAGACGACTGTAGGGGAGCTACTGTCGGCAAACTTGGGCTTTCTCGAGTTATCTTTCCCGTTACTTATTAGTCAAGGGTGCAAGATGAGCGAGCCAGTCGTACATCCGTATGTGTATCGTTTTTTAACCGCTGGGGCTGCGACTGCACCCTCTTGTTCATCACAGCTATCTAAAACACAAGCAATTAATACGAGCCACACACAAACTTTTGGTTCCGACTGAGCCCTTTGCCAAACGAGTAGAACACCCTCGGTTCTTTTCTTTACGGTTCTTACATACACGACCCAAGGAGTCACACATTTCCATCTCGGTAATGTTCTGTCTTTTACAATGAATCATTAACACAAATACTCATTTCCTTTTCATATGGAGTGCCCAACAAACAAAAACCATCTACACAAAAGATTTGTCGGGCAATGCGCGTGTGTAAATATACATATACATTACATTACTGCACCAAACCAAAACAACAAAACACTTTGTTGTGAACTTCCATTTATTATGAGCTTAATATATATATATTTTATAGTATTCATAACAATTTAATTTAAAACAAACCAATTTCTTCCGTACCGATAGCCACACCAATGACAAATTGTCCATAGAGGAGGGTGAAACATCGATGGTAACGTCGGTGATATCGATGTTGGGCAGGGCGTCATCGGTGTTTTTTCGCCTCTAACGAGTATTGAAAATCTTACTTGTCCCCGCTAAGTGCGGAGCGTGTCCCCGCTAACTATCGATAAGCGGTGATGTATTCGCTCAAGGCGACTTACCCTTACCCGAGTTTCTTATCGATAGCGGAGATAACACGATCACGCAGAATACCCGTTTACACTTAGTAAACTCGAGTATATGTGTTTGTACACAGCTATTCTTTGTTTTGATTTGCAAATGTTTCGATCAGAGTAGAAAAACTATTTCGCTAGCGGAAAAATTTTAACTTTACAGAGAGACCGAATTTTCGAGAGTTCGGATAATATAATAAGTGTACGACGGACTTACTGTCAATCAGCTGGGTTTGTTGACAAACAGAAACAAACCATAATACAATAACAGAACTTAGTCTTGACAGCAAAAATCTGATACCTCTACAATCATAACAATGAGTCCGAGTGCTAGCGAAACGACGATGGTGGATTAACCCTTAGATGGTTCAAAGGGTTTTATTTCGCTTTTAATAATAACAGGAGTTTTATTTGTTTTTTTCATATTTTATTTTTTAATCATTTTAAATTGAAAATTATGCGTTGTTTTTGTTTTTGAATAGACAATCTTTTTTCAAGATTCTTACAGTAAAAACCTACAAACATTGCTAAAATATAGAGATAAGCATTTGACAATCAGTGTTGTTAAAATCAGTTATTAGTTATTTTTCTTTAATTTTGTCATACCTGCAATATATTTTCTTAACATTTGCTTAAATTGAAGAGCAGTTGGATGGTCATTTTGTCCGCCGCTCGCTCGCATGGGGCCAAAAAATGTTTCGAAAATGTCTTGGTTAAGACGACTTGTTGGTATATAGTCCATCTGATAGTTTTTAGACACATATGCCAGTAGACCATCAAGGGATGCATTATTGACCAAAATTCCGTTTTGGAAGGGCAGCCTATGGGCTTTCCCAACTATATCCTTGCGCATAATTTCAGTCATTTTAGTCAAAACGGCTCGTTGTACTTCAATCTGTTTACCATATGGCTGTGTTGTTTCGATAGAGTTGAAAACGTCGTACCAATCATTGAAAACTTTAAAAAGATCCGCGGTTTCGCACGCGTTGTCTACTTCATACTTTAATGATGCTTTCCTAATGAAATTCGCTGTTGCATTGGAAAACAATTGAGTTGCCAATTTTACATTTTGTTCACCGAGCGAGCCAGCATTGTTGAGGTTTTCGGTAATTTCCGGTAACAATAAGGACACAATAGTCTCTTCGACGGCGCTAATTGCCTGTCGAATTGTCTTCGTAGTCAATATTTTGCCATTGATGAATAATCCGTTGTCAATATAGTGGTTACGGATCAGTTTTATCAAATGTGGTGTATCCGAAAAAACATATATGTTTAGTTTATCATCCGATGGATGGCTAAACCAGGTTTTTGCTAAAACCAAAATTAATTAGATTTTTCTACTTATATTAATGAATTGTTATTTAAAACTTACTCTCGGATATGCCAAACTGACTCCATAACTTTTGATTTTCAGAGCTTAAGTCAGAGACAATAGCTACTACGGGATAACCCCTTTTGTGCAGATTCTTAATGATGTCAGTCAGAATATCTGCGTTCATTTGAGTATCAAAGTCAAAGAATACTGGCTGGTTCCAAGATTTTTTCAACCCACGAACTATGGCCAATTGGACATAATTATTTGGCTTATTAACGATATCCGCTGAGCTATGACCAGCAGTAATATTCATCTTATCGAAAGACAAAACGCATAGCTTATCCACTTCAATCATTTCTTCGTTGTCCATGAGGTCAATCACAATGTCCAGGGTACCCGTTTTAATAGGTTCATCTGCTAACCATCTATATAACGTGGCTCGACTCGGCAAAGGATATCCTTTTTTGTATAAATGAGTATATGCATGAGGACCCGCTGTATGAAGACATATCGCAGCAGAAATGTCTTTATAATTAAATGTGGCTCGCTTTCCTCCACTCTTTAATATTTTTATCTGAGTCTCCGTGAAAATTTGGGCTAAAGACATTTCCAACTCCTTATATTCCTCCAGCTGCTGGTAAAAAGAACGATTTTTCTTCTCCATCTCACGAATTCTTTTCCTAAGGCTTTTGTTCTCGATAAGCATTGTTGACCCTATTATATTGTCCCTGTAATAAAAATACATTAATGTTTCCATGTGAGTATTTACTTATTACTACATGTTTAACTTACTCTGTTTGCGTACTTGAATCGGCGTAGCCTAATTTTGGAATATTAAGTTCAGGTTCTCTCTGTGGAACAGCATCTTCGTTCAGTCGCCTTTTTTTAAAAGTTCCACCTCTTTGTGGTGTCAACTTCCACTGACCAGACCTAAAGTGCGTTTCGCAAATTTTGGAATAATCGCCAAGTTTACATCCTAACGAGTCCTCCCACAACGCTCTTTTTTGTAAACATTTTGGTGCCTTTATAAATTTCACGCCATCCACGTGTCTGCGGCACACATTACAATATGTCATTTTGCATAAGGGTTAATTGTTTACAAATTTCATCCGCAGACAACCTTTTACTTCAAAAAACGAACACGCACTGACCAAAACCCGAACGTTTAGACAGCCGACGAGACTTATGTTATTGTATCCAGTGCTGCCAACTTTTGCCCAGCAAAAAAAGCTGTTTTTGACGGAAATAATTCAGAAAAAGCTAAAAATATGATACAAAAAATCCAATAAAAAGCTAAAAAATGTATAAAAATTTAATTTAATTTTTGCTTAAAATATTTCCATAACTTTATCAATAACTTCTTGGTCGTCCTCATTCGCATATGACATATTAGTGCCTATCATGCGCAGATATTTTACAGGCACTTCATAGTCGACGCAGCATTTTCCAGTTTTTATTTAGAGATGAAACACTAAGCGATTGATGACATTAGCGTATATCGAGAAAAACAATCGATACGCCATTACATTTTATGGTTTGTTTGTAAGTGAATATCGTAAATCTGCCACTTTTTAATATTTGGTAATTAAGAGTTAACAACACGAAAAAAAGTCGGGAAAAACCAACTTCATTTAAAAAAAAAACCAGAATTCCCGCTTTTCACAATTCCCGCATTTCACAAATTTTTCCCGCAGCTAGTCTTCAAAAAAAGCCAGTTTTGACGGGAAAAATACAAATTGGCAGCACTGATTGTATCATGGCCCGGACACTTCGTGTGCGTTCGTGTTTTTTGCGCTCTCATTCATTATTCTCATTTTGATGCAGATACACAGAGTAAGAAACTATACCCTGCAGTTCCGAAATTCATCACTACAAGAATTCATCAGCAGCGGACTGCGACGCCGGCAGAGCCAAATGCAAAGTCGGCAGAGCAGAGTGTGAGGCAGACAGAGCCGAAACTCTCAGTCGCCGATCGTAGGAAACGCAGAAAAGTTTCCATCTCCTTCTCTTACTCTGTCTCTCTCCCCATAAAAAAGGACAACGCGTACTGCACACCCTTGAAATTAAAATAAAATAATTTTTGTTTTTTACCAAATATTTAGGTCGATACTTTATAATTAAATGTGGCTTTTTTTATGCAGTTACTTTGAATTACAGTTACTGATAAAATTGTCAGATTTCAAACGGTACTTTTTTTGTGAGTATGCCTAGGGCGTCATTTTTATACCCTTGCAGAGGGTATTATAATTTTGGTCAAAAGTGTGCAACGCAGTGAAGGAGACATCTCCGACCTTATAAAGTATACATATACATATGTACATATATTCTTGATCAGGATCACCTCCTGAGCTGTCCGTCTGTCTGTTTCTACGCAAACTAGTCTCTTAGTTTTAAAGATATCGAATTGAAACTTTGTACACACCCTTCTTTCCTTTGCACGCAGTATATAAGTCGGAACGGCCGGGATCGGCCGATTATATCCTATAGCTGCCATATAACTGATTGATCGGAAATGCCATAACTTTGGTGTTTGTTAAGTTAGGAAGTTGGGATTTTCTGTGGGTTTTATATTTGTCTAATTAATCTGAACTACCAAATTTCATAAGGATGGCCGACTATATCCTATAGCTGCCATATAACTGGACGATTGGAATTTCTATAACTTGGGTGTTTTTAAAGTTAGGAAGTTGGGATTTTTATGAGTGTTAAGAATGCATCATTTGAATAATTTTGGAGAATATAATTTACAGAATATTCTGCAAGGGTATTTAAACTTCGGCTCCGCCCGAAGTTAGCTTTCCTTTCTTGTCTTAATAAGGTTTACTTGCTATTTAGTTGCATTTTGTGTTAGAAGTGTTAGCATTGAAGATTTTTAAAATAAAATACGTACCACTTTGGCACAGCGAGAATTGGTGATACACCATTTCAAAAACGGTCTCTCGCAGCGGAATATTGCTGAAGTAGTTAATGTAAAGACCCCGACTGTACAAAAAACAAGAGAGAGTCGAGTGCCTCGACTATTAGATACCCGTTTCTCAGCTAAACAACTTAATATAAATATGCCTTCTTGTATATTTTTCGCCGCTCGAATTAGCTCCCGATTTTTATGATAAAATCGGTACCCAGGGAACACCTCCAATTTGACTAACTTGATTTGATTTGCATAGTTCTTGGGATATAGTTCGGTATTGACAAATGAAAGCCATCGCAATTTCCTTTAATAGAAATCCTTATCGAGAATTAACGTTGACTCTGTTGAGCACCTTGGCCAGCTGTTCCATAGTCATCCGTTAGATGGCGCTATCGTATACGCCATGAAAAGCGGAAATGTAGGCGCTAGCCAGGCTTAAGTGTTTAATGGGTTTTTGGGCGTTAGAGTGGGCGTGGCAAACTTTTATTTGGCCAATCGATAGGTATTGACGAAACAAATACATATCAAAAAAAATGTTCATAATAGCATCAAAGCTGTGGCCACAGCTTGTGGCTTGTGGGCGTCAGAGGGGGCGTGGTACCATTTTGAAATAAACTTGCGCTGCGTAGGAACTCCTAAAATCTACATGCAAAATGCCAATCTTCTAGCTTTTATAGTTTCCGAGATCTCAGCGTTCATACGGACAGACAGACGGACAGACGGACATGGCTAGATCGACTCGGCTAGTGATCCTGAACAAGAATATACATATATACTTTATAGGGTCGGAAACGCTTCCTTCTACCTGTTACATACTTTTGCACGAATATAATATACCCTTTTACTCTACGAGTAAAAAGTCGAAAGTGAAAATCGTTTGGCAAACAAAGGGCGCCAAGCACCAAACAAAATTTTCAATGAGAACGATGAGCGCTATACCTTTCGAATACCTTTTTTTTTATAAATACACCTATGTGGTGAATTGACTGTTTTCTATATCTGCTTGGGACTAGAATTCAAAATGCAAAACAGAATGTTCTTCGTTCCACAAAGGTGCAATGTAAATTCACAAAAATCGGATTAAACAAATTGTATTGATAAGTATAAAAAAGGCCCCTGCTATTACACATCATGCTCTACGGATTCGAGTTCAATATTACATTGTTAAAGCCTAGTACTCAGATCGACGAAAACTGTATGCCACTCATGAGAGAGAGCGAGAGGCAAACAGCTGACATTTACTTTTCGCCAACGTTTTTTTTCACCTCGGTCCTCAGATCGACGAAAAAAATACCAGAAAATTACATCGCGTTGCCAACCACCTGAAATGAACTTTTGGTGAGCCCTAGCGAAAAGAATACAAAATTTAATCTTTTGGCGTGCGCTTCTTACTGAACATATTAAAAAATGGAGGGAAAAATTTAAAAAAATCGCAAAAGTCGATTGCAGGAGTTTACATGTGAAGACAAAATAACATTATTATTATCTGGGGTGCCTCTTGTCAGAGCAAAGTGGTTCCTAGGGCAAAAATGTACGAAAAAACACAATAAAAGTGCAGCTATGAACTTTAAATTAGAAAATAATTATCAGTATATTAAAAATAAACAACTGTTAAATTTAAATAGTATTGTTTTTTAAGGTAGTTGATAATATCTTTTAAAGGCTATGGCAAACCGAAGTTTATATACCCGTGCAGTTATTACAAAACGTGTACATTTCGATTTATACGCCTATATTACTAAAATCAATGAAGCTATGTCGATTTCGCACTGCATTTTGCTATCGTTTCTATGGCAGCTATATGATATTGTTTGTCCGATTTTGGCAAAACTAAAAGCATATAGTAAATAATTACTATATCTCAAAAGGAATATTTTGATAAATAGGAAAACTGCATTAGAAAAAATTTTTTCATTTTAATTTTTTTTTAAATTTTTTGATTGTTTCTATGGGATATCTATATGATATATATAGATGTCCGATTTAAATTGAATTAAAACCGTAACGCTATAAATATTAACAAATCCAAAAGAACAAAAAAAAATAAAAACAACAACTTTATACTTTTTTACATTTATTTTTTCCGATTGTTCCAATGGGAGCTATATGATATAGTCGCTCGATCCGGCTCGTTCCGGCATATATACTACCAGCAATAGAGAGTAGATAGCTAAAACTGAAAGACTAGTTAGTGTAGAAACGGACGGACGGACAGACGGACATGGCTAGAACGACTCTCCTGGTGATGCTTATCAAGAATAGGGTCGGAAATGTCTCCTTCACTGCGTTGCATACTTTTGACTGAAATTATAATACCCTCTGCAAGGGTATAAAATACGCAATTGTATCTTTGTTATTTTTTTATGTCGGACGTTGATGCACTAAGATCAGCGCAAAGAAGTGGCCCTTACGACACCAAGCAGTGCTTGTTACGCGCGGAGCCTTATAGGCGTAAAAACGAGATCGCGAGAAGTTAAAAAGAACAATGTAGAAGCGGACAGACTAAGATTAGAAATACGTACGAGACTAAATACTAATACTAATTTTGTGCTAAGTAAGATCAAATTAATGCTTTTAAGCTTGGCAAAGAGTCGGTAGTAGAAAAAATGTGGTATAGTCTATTATAGTCGTTACACAGTACTCTAAACGGTTCATGCATATCAAAGTTAGATTTACAAATATTTAATGTAAGAGGAACATAGTTCCTGGTAATTCTATTAGGCACGGAGAAGCTTATGCGACCCAGTAACTCGGGACTCTCCACATCCCCGTGAATAAGTTTATAGATAAAAGTTGTGCCAAGCATCGTTCTACGGTTTACTAAGGATGGTAGATTAATTAGGAGAAGTCTACTAGAGTAGGATGGTAAAATAAGGCTTGCATTCCAGTTAAGGCCCCGTAGAGCAAATAATAAAAAGTTCTTTTGCACAGACTCTATCCGGTCTATATGTACACCATACTGAGGACTCCAAACTGCTGAACAGTACTCAAGGATTGGACGGACTAGTGAAATGAACAGAGTCTTTGTAACATAGGGATCATCGAATTCCTTTGACCACCTTTTTATAAATCCAAGTACTCCCCTGGCTTTATTTACCATAGAAGTAATATGGTCACAAAAGTTAAGTTTTGGGTCAAGGAGGACGCCAAGGTCATCAACTTGCGTAATTCTAGACAACGCGCAACCACCCATTGTATGCGTTGCGTATTGTGGGTTGACTTGAAAAAATGTCATTACTTTGCACTTAGCGCTATTTAAATCCAAAAGATTTTCACAACACCATGTTTGAAAAGCATTTAGGTCAGATTGTAAGTCGGAACTGCTAGAAATTTCGTTATATTGCAGGCATAGCTTAACGTCATCTGCGTACATAAGGACACGCGACTTTGTCAAGACTAGAGGGAGATCGTTTATAAATAAAGTAAAAAGAAGTGGGCCAAGGTGGCTTCCTTGTGGGACCCCTGAAGTAACTCGGATCAAATCCGAGATCGAGTTTTTAAAGAGGACTCGTTGAGTCCTACCACTCAGATAACTTGAGATCCATGTTAGAAGATTACATGGAAACCCTAATAAGTCTAGCTTTAATACAAGAAGCGAGTGATTTACTGAATCAAACGCTTTACTAAAATCAGTGTAAACTACGTCAGTCTGCATGTTCTTTCTAAAGCCATTTATTACAAAAGACGTTAGCTCCAAGAGGTTTGTCGTCGTAGATCTTCGCCTTATAAATCCATGTTGACATGGAGATATAATCGATCTACAAAGATGTTGCAAATGGGGTGTAAAAGTATTTTCGAAAAGCTTGGGATGGCGGATAATTTGGATATGCCTCTGTAGTTACTTGTATTGCATTTATTTCCTTTCTTATGAAGGGGAATGACAAATGACTCCTTCCAAATAAGTGGGAAATGAGATGTTTTTAAAGACAAAGTAAACAATTTGTACAGAGGTCTACACAGAGTTTCAGCACAGTATTTAAGCACGCAGCCTGGAACTCCGTCCGGACCCGGTGAATAGACTGGCTTAACTTTATGGAGATCCAAAAGAAGGGAGCTTTCGCTTAATCTCGGACAAAAAATCAAGTTCGATTTGGGTATGGCATTTGAATAAGACGGATTTGGACGGGATGAAACAGAATATGTTGTCTGGAAAAACTGGGCAAATAGATCGGCAATTTCCTGATCAGAGTTTGCCGTAGAGTTTTCAAATGATAGCGATGAAGGGTAACAGGCTGATTTACGCTTAGTGTTAACAAAATTATAAAACTGTTTTGGATCTTGTGAAAATTGGACCCTACAACGAGTCAAATAGCTTTTATAACACCGGGCGTTAAGCACGATAAAATTTGACCGAGCCCTTAGGTACCGAGAGAAGGCAGATTGTGAACCGCACATTTTAAATTTATTGAAAAGTCTGGACTTTATATATTTATTTATATATTTTTTAGGTGTGACAACTCTTTATTAAACCACGGAGGTTTATTTGAAATTGACGGATAGTATAACGGAACACACAGATAAAAGAAGGAATTTAATGCATTATAAAAGATATTAACGGCCTTAGCCACGTCAGTGGATGAATAAAATTCGGACCAGTCATAGCCGGATATAAAAGTATTTAAAAGATGAAAGTTTGCCCTACGAAAGCAGCGGATTCGTTTAACCGACTTTTCGGATTTTTTATTCAGCTCTGTTCTTACGTCTACAGTCAGTTCTAGAGTTGGATGATAAGGATCTTCCGGTTGTGTGAGTTGTCCCGTTCTTGATAGGCAAACGCCTTCTGAATTTGAAACAAAACACAAGTCCAGTAAACGCCCTAATGAGTTCTTAACATGGTTCACTTGGGATAGCGCAATGACAAGCAAGCCGTCAATAAAGTCATGCTGCGCTAAAGGAAGCAACATGTTAGAGTTTTCGTCAGGGGACCATGTCGCACTAGGTATATTAAAATCACCCAATACTATTAACTGATCTTGATTTGACAGTTTTTTGAAAATTGACTGAATACAGGAAAGGTGATTTGCGTAAATAGGGAACTCAGATGATTGTGGGATATATGAACAAGTAATGTATACAAATCTACCGGGAAATGATAATTTTATACCTAGGAATTCGATGTCATACAATTCGTCGAAAGTTAGTAATTCAGAGGAAAAGGTGGAGTCGACAGCAATCAGGACTCCACTTCCCCGTCTGGACTGACGATCAAGCCTATAAATAGTGTACTTACCCGGGAGAATTTCGGAGCTAAGAATATCCGTCCTTAACCAGGTCTCTGTACATACCATAATATTATATGGGAAAGAAAAACTATCCGAATACAATTAAGTCAGCTTACTAAGTAAGCCCCTTGTATTCTGATAGCAAAGAAGAAAGGAGGAGGCTAGTTTTTTGGGACAGAAGAGGATGTGGAGGGGGCTGGGGATGGTTCTTTAATGGTATTTTCCATTTCCCCTGAACTATTCTTTTTTCTCTTAGCTTCGTACTCTTTTACAAATATGTCCTCGGGCCACAAGGAATACCAATCTTAAATGATGATACTTTCCTAGCATATTATTTAAGCTAATGAAGGGTAACAGTTACGCTGCAGCTCTTGTATCGACTCGAAGAAGAAGATTTGAGTTCCAGCAGTTACTGTAGTTCAATGCTCTCCCTTGCTGGCTTTTGGGACATCACAAACGACGGAATAGGATCCGGAGCCGGCGTCGAGCTCCTGGATTCCTTCGTTAACGACCCGGGAAAGTTGTCCAGCTTGCTGGCCACGTCTTCCACCCGGCAGCACTGCACCAATCCGTAGGCGGGGAACTGGTGCAGACTGGCGAGCAGGCTGTTCTTCAGCCAGGACACCTGGTCGCACATCGAGGAGCACAGCTCGGTGGAATTGTCGCTGCGGAGCTGCAAGAGTTAAGTGGCAAGAGTTTGTTTGGTGAATCGAAATATCCCCTCACTGCGATCGGCCCCATATACATACAAAGGGGGAGTTGTGGCCGATGATGACGAACTCGTCCTCGGCCCCTCCAGTTGACTCCAGGGCGTGGACATGGGCCCAAATGTGGGCGGGAGCCGGCAGGAAGCCGCCGTCCGCCAGTTTGAAGACCAGCGAGCGGCTGGCGTTGCAGGATCGCCCCACATCCAACGGCAGCTCCAGTACTCCAGAGACGCCTAGTCGGACGTCGAAGTGGACACCGGCTCTGGTGGCCTCCCGCATCGCCGTCACCCAGTGCCTCCAGTTGCCGGAACGCAGGGCGCTCAGCCAGGTGGTGGTCATCATGGCCTCGTAGCCGGCCAACTGGACGCCAACAGCCTCGTCCTGAACTAGACTGGCGGACTGGAAGCTTCTTGCCTGGAACAACTGCGACAGCACCTCTTTCTTCGCCAAGTAGTCGTCGATTTCGGCCTGGCTGCTCAAGGAGACACAAGCTAATGACTACAGGACAATTTTGAGTATTTTAAAAAATGTTGTACTACAGTCTTAGACATAGACAGTCACCGAATTTCGCAACCCACCTGATGGACTTGATTAGGTTCTTGCGGTAGTTTACTTTGATGTCCAATCCGATCGAATTTAGCTGACCCAATTGCGTCTGTAAGCAGGGAAACCGAAACAGATATAAAGCTTTTACAACTGCTAGATCTCGGAAATACAAATTTCGTTAGTCTCACCTTTTGCAAAATTAGGTTCTTCTCGGGGAACGTCGTGTAGCCAATGTACTTCATCCGGGAGGCGACTATGTCATAGCACAAGGCTGCACTTTTCATTGTCCCCATTTCTTCAAAGTCAAGACCCAAAACGAGAGTCACGTCGCCTTCGCAGAAGGGCAAACTGGTCCTGCTTTCAAACAACTGCGACACTCCCTTCTGGCACTGTACAACAAGGTCTGTTAAGGGCTCTCCATCGCTTAGAATTATAAAATCATCTGAAATAATTTCTTCATCGCTTGGAAGTATAAAATTATCTGAATCGCAACTCAGCGAAACCTTATTGTGATTTATTGAAGTATATTCCTCGACGTCGCCAAGCCTGAAAAAAAAGATTTTTGTATAAACTTGCAGTCGCTGAAACATTAACTTCCCAATACATTATGTATAAGTACTTGAACCGATTGGTAAAATAACATAATGTCTTCCGTTTTAAATAAAACTCAAAAAGAACAGATTTGACCGGTATTCGTTAAATATCTATCGACACACATAAATTTGTTAACCATTATCTTAGGAGTTATTTTGAAATTATACCCTCTGCAGGGGTATGAAAGAAATTCAGGTTTAAAGGCAAGGCCAATCTAACACATAGGTGTCCAGCTGATAGAGAGAAAGAAGACGTAAGATCCTAATTGAAACCGTAAAAAATGATCATATATGTAGTGATAAATATGTTGAAAAACAACGATGCTCTGTCGCTTTTCTTATTATCATCCGATCTTTTCTATTGGCTTTCATATTATATAGACGTCTGATTTGTATTGAAGTTCTCTTTTTGCTGATTGTGCCTATGGGAGCCATATAATATAGTCAACCGATCCAGACATATGTATATAGTTCCTGCAATAGAAAATCATTTTTTTGGAAAGCTGCATTCAAATGGATTGAACACTGGGAGACTAGTTTGCGTAGTAACAGACACTAAGACTGGCGGACAGACGGTGATCACTGCGTTGCAGTCTTTTGAATGAAATTTACATACTCCTGCAAGGGTATAAAAACACAAACAAATGACAAACTTATTTCACTGACAACTAATTGACTATGTCAAGATTTGTACAATATAAGTATATGTCTTGAAATTATTTAGGTGCGGGAAATTTCGAAACATGTTTTTATTGCATTACAAGCTTCTGAGCCTTCTGCAAATTCTGTTCCAAAATTAAATTAATATACACTCTGCAACCTACCTATATTTGAACAAAAATCCACTGCCGCAAAACAACTCAATAGTTTCGTCTTCATCGCGTTCATGTTTCCCAGCAGTATTGGACAAAAATTGTTTGGAGCCAAAAGTCGTAACAATAAGGGGGACGGTGGGTGTGGTCTCAAGTTGACAGGATCCAATTACATCCTGCGGCAGTCCCCACAGAACTGAGAGACCCAGGAACACGGTGAGTAACGACCACATCGCGACGACTTTAGAAATAAACTGATCTTGCCTCCCTTCTTAAAGGGTCGAATTGCCGATGGAGCAGACTTTCGTATCGCACTTGCGGATTCGTAATCGTAGGCTCATTTCTGACGAGAGCAGCGGTAAAAACGATAAGCCATGGGTTGATCTCCCTTGCTCTAAACATACAAAATATATACATATATAAATATATATATATAAGTTTGTATTATCTTTATAAATAAGACAAGCGGACAATGATTTTTGTGTGTATTGCTAAAGCTAATTAATTTGTTGTGCTAACTGATCGTGGAATCCCCCTTTTTCGCAATTTTCCACAGATTGCTTCCCGTTGAAAGATGAGAGTCTCGATAGGAGCATTGATACTCAATTGAAATGACTGTATGTAAATATTCTACATACTGTGCACCAGGTGATAGCAGTTCGCGAATTAGATTAAAAGATTTTTGGTGGTTTTTAGAGATTTTACTGTAAGCACAATATAGAAAACATAAAAATTCTGCAAAAATATGATCAGGTACTACTTTTCTCTGTTTAAAAATGGGTAACGTATCTCAAGGCCAATTGAAGTGGAAATTGTTGACAATTTTGATCACAAAATCACACAAAAATTCAGCCGCTTAACATTAAAAATATGCAAAATAATAGCAAACATTTTCACAAGACTTCGAATTTGAAACATTTATTTTAATTTGGTTAAATCTTCGAACCAATTCCAGCAAGGCTCCCATAGACACAATTCAAAGAGCATTTTGCCTGTTGGCTATTTAGGTGTAAATAATATTAAAAATATTGCAAATCCTGTGATAACAACGTTGATTGGATACCAATGCAGCCTGGTGAAGAGGGTGTTCCTCAGCCAGGACACCTCATCGCACATTGACGGGCAAAGTTCCGCAGAGGGGTCGTCTCGGAACTGCGAACGGAGTAAAGAAATTATTTAAACAGAAATAAATACCAACAACAAATTCCAAATATATTCTATTCCAACTAAATGGTTAGTGTAAAATAGCCTTTGGTTTGCCTTAGGTTTGACCTGATTTTAAACTATTCCTTGCGATCAACATATGTATTTCAATGCCAATCCTTTTTAAATTGCATACAATACAGAATGACTGACCAACGTTAAGAACAAAGGATCTTAATAAATTTAGTAAATCTTTTTAGCATAATTAACCTCTGGATTGGTCTACGCATTCCTAATTATTCATTATTTTGTACTCACAAAGGGCGAGTTGTGTCCGACTAGGACGAACTCGTTCTCCGGCGATCCAATTGGCTGGAGAGCTCGCACATGGGCCCAAATGTGGGCGGGCACCGGGAGGGAGCTGCGGTCCGCCAGGTCGATGGCCAGATCGCAGCTATCCCCGTTTTCAGGCATCTCGACCATCTCGGAGACTCCGAGGCGGATGTCGAACTGGTCGCCGGACTCACTGGCCGATCGCAGTGCCGCGATCCAGTGCCTCCAGTTGCCGGTGCGCAGGCTGTGCAGCCAGACGATGCCCATCATGTCCTGGTAGCCGGCCAGGTGGGCACCAAGTGCATCGTCCTGGACCAAACTGGCGTAATCGAAGGGCCCCGTGCCGAACATCTGGGTCAACTGCCTGTCCTTGTTCCAAAAGGCGTCCACATCAGCTTGAATGCAACTGGCGGAGTGGATAAAGTTATATTTGACGTAAGTTAAAACAAATTTGGACATTATTTCTGTGAGTTTATATGATAACAATCATGGCATTTATACGTTATTATTCCGTTCTTAAATGTGGTTTAAAATAGAAATACATTCAGTGTGTTTTACAAACAAGTAACTACATCAAGAGTTCGATACAATTATATGAATTGTATTTCAAATGGATCATTATAATTAAATTTCATTGCTATTTATTTTTTCTAAAAATAAAAATTTGCGTTGTCACAAAGAACTCTAAAGACGTATTACTTCGTTAGTGCTTTATACATTATTTGCTTTTAATCGCACCTGGCAACTTTAAAGAATCGATCGCTGGCGTTCACATTTATATCAAATTCAAGTTTACCCAGTTGGCCCATTTGCGACTGTAAAAAGGACAGGAAAAAATGGAAATTAAAAATATTTAATTTAATTTTTGTAATAAATTTAAGTTGGTATTTTTTTGCACTACTTATAAAGCTTTTATCAAAAAACAAGGAAGCAAGCAAACTTCGGCAAGTCGAAGGTTATATATCCTTGCAGTTATGATTAAAAATCGACTACATATCGATTTCTATGCCTATATTACTAAAAACAATGAAGCTATGTCGACTTTGCGCTGCGTTTGGCCATCGTTTCTATGGCAGCTATTTGATATTATTGTCCGATTTTAATTTAATTAAAACCGTAATTTCATAATATTTAAATATTACCAAATCCCAAAGAACAAAAAAAAATTTATAACAACAAATTTATAATTTTTTTGAATATTTTTCCAATTGTTCCTAAGGGAAATATATGATATAGTCGACCGATTCGGCTCGTTTCGACTTTTATACTACCTGAAATAGAAAGACAACTTTTGGGAAAGTATTAAGCAGAGGGACTAGTTTTTAAAACTGAGGGACTAGTTTGCGTAGAAACGAACGAACGGACAGACGGACATGGCTAGAACGACTCTCCTGGTGATGCTTATCAAGAATAGGGTCGGAAATGTCTCCTTCACTGCGTTGCACACTTTTGACCAAAATTAGAATACCCTCTGCAAGGGTATTAAAATTCATAGGGTACTTCGCAACGAAAACTTTTGTGACTCACTGTATGTATATATGCCCCTATTAGAAGTAAGTAAAAACCGAAGCCAACTGACTCAGCAGGCGGCTTACGAAAATAGTTGTCATTAGGAACATGTCATATAAACACAATCAATTGAACCTAGCAAAACGACATCTGTGGCTTTTATCAGGACTTTCAACGAGAGATACAACCATAAACATAAGCTGGTTGACAGTTCCTATATAGGCAGACATACCAAAAACCAAAGCAAAAAAAGATTGCAACCATGTCGAAGCGCCAGCGCGAAGGACTTGATGCCCCGGCCAAGAGGGCTGCCAAGAATCGGTTTAAGAAGCTCGTCCGCACCGTGATCCTGAACATGCAGTGGCTGAATGAAGCCACCGAGGACACGGGCATTTCGCTGAACGTGAAGAAGAACGTGGCCATGCTGGTGCGACAGAAGCGCAAGGTCGGCATGATGACCATGGCCGTAAGTGCTGAGCAGTACGCTGAACGCTCTGTGAGCCCAGAGTAATCCCCATCCCCCTCACCGAATTCCAGGAGAAATCGCTCCTGCGCACTCCGCATGCCACACGAAGCGTCGATGACAGGAAGAAGTTGTGCAACATTGTGGCGAACCTAGCATGCTTTTCCAAATTTCCGCCAGTGGGTAGTCCTCTTATTGATTGCTCATTTACCACTCATCATTATTGGGTCTCTCTTCTGTAGAAAGTACGCGCCCGCCTGGTACCGCATGTCAAGTTCATGGCGGTCACTCCCGGACGCGTTATCATGAAGGAGGGCGATGTCCCCGTAACCATATATTTTATTATCGCAGGAGAGGTGGAAATGTCTAGGAATGTATTGAACAAGGTAAAATTTTTAAATCGTATCTGATCTACTTAACGCGACAGTGATACAGTCAGCACAGAATTTAATCGTGCACCCATCATTATACCCTTGCAGAGGGTATTATAATTTTGATCAAAAGTGTGCAACGCAGTGAAGGAGTCATCTCCGACCCTATAAAGTATATATATTCTTAATCAGGATCACCTCCTGAGTTAATATAAGCATGTCCGTCTGTCCGTCTGTACGTCTGTCCGTCTGTCTGTCCGTCTGTCTGTTTCTACGCGAACTAGTCTCTTAGTTTTAAAGATATCGAATTGAAACTTTGCACACACCCTTCTTTCCTTTGCACGCAGTATATACGTCGGAACGGACGGGATCTGCCGACTATATCCTAAAGCTACCATATAACTGATTGATCGGAAATGCCATAACTTTGGTGTTTGTAAATTTAGGAAGTTGGGATTTTCTATGGGTTTTATATTTGGCCAATCAATCCGACCTACCTAATTTCATAAGGATCAGCCGACTATATGCTATAGCTGCCATATAACTAAACGATTGGAAATGCCATAGCTTTGGTGTTTTTAAAGTAAGGAAGATATTTAGTAAATTATAAACAAATATTATTATGGTTTCAATATTTCAAAGAATTTGTTTGTTAGGATATTCAAAATGTAACGTTTTAAAGTTAAATATCTGTTATTTAATTTTGTGAAGGCCACAAAGGGCTATGAGCTACAATCAGAGGCTATCTTTGGACCCGGCGATTGTATTGGCGACATCGATGTCATGGAAGATTCGCCCAGAACCAACACTTACATCGCCACAAGTAAGCTTCGTAGTTTGGAATTGAGTTCAATGGATTAACCAAATCTAGTTTTCAGCTAATTGCGAGCTACTAGCTGTATTTAACACTAACTACAAACTCGTCCTTCAGCCCTTTATGCAAAAGCTGTGGAAAGAAAAGAAGGCTGCGCTTCGGGCTCTAGACTATTTTAACTTTCTTAACGAAGAGCAGGTGAGTGCTGGAAAATAAACCTACCCGAATTGCGACATAGGCCCATATCCACTGGCTCAGATCGTAAACGCCAGCAAGTACGGGACCATTCAGCAGTTCGATCCGTTGGAGACAATCTACACCGAGGACTTGGGCTCTATGAGCTTTGTCTACTTTGTTCTTAGCGGCGAGTGCGTCGTGCTCCAGTGCCTTCACATGAAGGTCTGCTATCTGGCCACATCCTATCTGGCCTGACTATATAATTTCTCTTCCCCTCCAGGTGAGCATGGTCAAAAGGGAGAAGGTATTCGAGCTGGCATTGGTGCCCAAACGGGAGTCTGGAGCCCTTAATATGGATGACGGTTCTAAGACTAACAACGAGCCGTTTTTTGACGTAAACGAGTACATGCAGTCCAGTTCGTCGGTGGATGAGAGCAACCAAAGCAAGAAGAGGGGGGTGAGTGTTCAAAGCTGGTGGTAAACGAAACATCGGGCGGTCTGGAGCATGTCTACATGTAAACTATTAGATCCACATTTTCAAAATTTTTATTTTTCATCATAGTTTATCATTTACAACCAGCGTTAGAATTTCGTTAGAATAATGACAATACATTACCCTTGGAGAGGGTATTCTATTTTAGTAAGAAGCTTGCAAAGTAGACATTATCGATCATATAATGTATATATATTCTTGGTCGGGAGCATTAGCCAGTCCGTTTCTATGCAAACTCTCTTAGTTTTAAATATATTTGCTCGAAACTTTACCTAAAGTCTTATTTACAAATGTATGTTAAAAAGGCCAGGATAGTTGCCAATGAAAGGAACGGAAACTTAATAATAATAACATTTTTCCAAACCTATACGCATAGAACTCCCAAAGCACCTTTTTTTCGATTTCAGAAATATCGTTTTAAATTCATAATTTAGAGCTGCCCTGGAAACGATAGGAAAATTAATGGGAAAGTCGAGACAACATCGATTTTATACCCATTATCCGTGGCGTGAATGGGTATATTGTGCTCGTTAAAAAGTATGTTACAGGAAGAAGAAAGCTTTTCGATCCCACATTCGGGTGAACTTCCATTTAGCTCCAGCCTCCGATTTTTTCCCTGTTTTTCTGAAAGATAACGGTAAAGCGAAAAATATTTAAAAAATACATGTTTTACGTCATATACATATTTCTGTAAGCCTTAAAGTTTTTGAGTTAAACTCACTATTCCAGAATCTCTTGAAAATAAAAAGTCGTTGGCGCAAACTTGCGTCATTATGCACGATATATCGCACGGAAGCTTACCATTTTATCGATGTGTCGTTATTGAGATCAATGTGTTAGAGATGGTGCTTCCGGTTACGAGGATCGCTAAAAAAATGATTTTAGAAAACGAAAAATTATAAAATCGAATTTAACAATATAAAAATATTGGACCTTTGCCCATTTCAGTTGTCACAGTCATGAAAGTTGACTGCTAAATATAACTACAAATTATAAAACAAGAGAGAACGCTATAGTCGAGTGCCTCGACTGTTAGATACCCGTTACTCAGCTAAACAACGATTTTTATGTTAAAATCGGTACCCAGGGAACACCTCCAATTTGGCTAACTTAATTTGATTTGCATAGTTCTTGGGATATAGTTCGGTATTGACAAATGAAAACCATCGCAACTTCCTTTAATAGAAATCCTTATCGAGAATTAACGTTGACTCTGTTGAGCACCTTGGCCAGCTGTTCCAAAGTCATCCGTTAGATGGCGCTATTGTATTGCGCCATCTACCCCAAGACATTGGTTCCACGGGCCATGAAAGGTCGAAATGTAGGCGCTAACGAGGCTTAAGCGTTTAATGGGTTTTTGGGCGTTAGAGTGGGCGTGGCAAACTTGTATTAAGCCAATCGATAGGTATTGACGAAACAAATACATATCAATTAAAATTTTTATAATAGCATCAAAACTGTGGCCACAGCTTGTGGCTTTTGGGCGTCAGAGGGGGCGTGGTACCATTTTAAAACAAACTTGCGCTGCGTAGGAACTCCTAAAATCTACATGCAAAATGCCAATCTCCTATCTTTTATAGTTTCCGAGATCTCAGCGTTCATACCGACAGACAGACAGACGGACAGACGGATAGACGGACAGTCGGACATGGCTAGATCGACTCGGCTAGTGATCCTGAACAAGAATATATATACTTTATAGGGTCGAATACGCTTCCTTCTACCTGTTACATACTTTTGCCCGAATACAATTTACCCTTTTAATGGGTATAAAAAGAATGTATTAACAAATATCGCCGAGATTTTGAAAATTTGTATTAAATTTAGTACCACAAGGTATCACATAAATCTTTGTCAATTTAAAATAATATTAATATTCATATATTTATATATTTCTTATATTCATATAATATTCACTTCAACCATAAAGATATTAAATAGAGTATCATACAATTTTGTATTTTGTAAAAAGGACCTGGTGGAACAATATCAGGGCTGTTTAAACTTTGGCTTACCGAATTTAGATTCCTTTTTTTTCTCGTTTGACAGCTGCGTAAAATGGGACTCAAAGAGATACAGCGCGCCTGTGCCGACATGAAAAAGTCGCCGACCAGGAGATCCACCAAGGACCAAGCGCGACAGCGGCAACGCCAGCGACAGCGGCAGCGGGAGGGAGAGCGCCAGGAGGAGCGGGAGGAGTACGAGTTCTACATAGGGGGCGAGGGCGAGGAGACCTACGATGCCTCCGAGGAATTCGCCGAGGACCGGTACAGTGAGAATTCCGGCCGACAGTCGCCCGTGCCCGAAACTATCGAACTGGGCATAGAGAGCGAGACGGAGGGCTCGGAAATATTCACGGCCTCGAACACCTCGCTGCAAGAAACGGTCGAGGAGAGGGACGACTCGGAGCACTATGAGACGCATTTTATTGACGTGGGCTCACTAACCTACGGCGGGATCTTCGGGTTGGGCGAGAAGATGGATCACCGCGTAATTATGGCACGGACAACGGTGCAGTGCATCCTAATACCCCGCTTCTGGCTCTTTGAGGCCGCCCAGAACCCCGGTAACATTTGGCAGAGGCAGCGTTTCTATATCGAGTGCAATATTCCAACCAGGGAGGACTTGTTTAAGGACTTCCTGAAGACACGAAAGTGGGAAAAGTTCAGACATGACTATATCCAAAACATACTAAATTCGGATTCTTTGGCCAACTTTACAAAGGTCGAAGATATACCAATAATTAGTCGCATTGTGGAGTCGAAAGCTGACGAAGCTTAAGCTCGACCTAAATTTCCTTGCCGTTTATTTATATTTTTGCAAGTTTCCAGCATTATTAAATCATTAGTAGTGTGCCTGTTTCAAAATTTCTTGGATATAAGACAGCGAGCTAAAGCGTTGTTCGATACCAATACTCACATATCGCTTGTTTACAAAGGCATACACTTGAGTACGGTACTTAATGTTTATAAGTCTGAAATGAGTATTTGAGCAATTACATATACATATAATACAATATCTTAGTCGATTAATTTTTGTCGTCTAAATAAAGTTAGGTTTTAATAATTATCATTACTATTGTGCGGCTTGGTAAGTTTAAGTAGAAATTGCATGCTTGTACGAGTAGTAACATGGTGTGTTAAGGTTTAGCAATTTTTTAATTTGAACCTTAACGGATGCACTTAAAAGAATTTTTTAATTAAACAAATTGTTTTTCGTCTAAAAAAAGGATTAGTTTTGTCATGGAATTCAAAAAAAAATAAATAATCTTTATTTTGGTCCTCTTGATGAAAATACGGCTCATTTCAGAATGTTGTATAAAAAATGTTAAAATTGTATGAGGTAAGTATGTTATACCATCTGCACATTCAAAATAATTTTAAAAAATTATTTATAATTTTAAAAGGTTTGTATAATTTACAAATAGGTTTGTAATTTTTTTAAGTTTTTTTACTGTAGTGAACAAATTTGATTTTTTTTTTGTGGAAAAATATAAAGTGTGTTCCGTTTTCGTGAAATATGAACGCTGTCTTTCATTGTTAGTATTTGGGGCTGTAAAAAATGGCATTTAAGCGTCTATTATCAAATCATGCAACATGAAAAGTCAATTTAAAGAAATTATTTATTACCGGAGACTTGGGAAATTTACTACTCGCAAAAGTAAAAACATTTTTAGCCGACATTTTAATTAAGCTGAAAAATGCAAATAGTAATCGGTTTTTGGGTAACTGTAGCCTTTGTTACTTATATTTTCGTAGGTAAGTGAAGTACAAAATTTATGTTCTGATTAAGATAACTGATTTTTATTTACAGGACCCATCAATAATCCAAAAGAATACTTTGGATAAAGGATCAACATTCCAATCAAAACTTAGCCTTTTACCTTTATTTATCTAAGCCATCGGATTCTCATAGCAGACGTTTTATTTATTTAAATTATACCAGGTCCGCTATTAGATTTCGAAAAATGACTAAAATATGGTTATATAATCAACTTAATCCAAAAAGAACAGTAAGCTTTAGAAACTATTACAAATTCGTAAAATCGAAAATTAGACTAGATATCACATTTAAAAATAGTTTGCGGCAGCTATTTTTGAATACGCTTCTGAGCTGGCGTATTGCTGGATTCACCATATTTCCAGTTTTGAAGTATAGTTTATTAAGGGTAAGTTATGACCAATAACAAAACAGATTATCTTTTAATTTTACATTTTCAATTCAAACAGATATATTGGAAGAAAGACTTATTTTATCATTGCTTCACACAGTTTCACACTATAAGCATGAAGAAGTTTGAAAAGGATCCTTTAACTAACATTACAAATTTGCAAGCAGATCTTAATCAATATATTATTTCAAAACAACTTTTTTTGCACAAACACTGGAATTAAAATTATTGTGCTATCTTGTCGTATTCAGATTCAAAATAATTTGTCGCGGAATGGCATTACCCCTTTTATTCTGCACAGCATATTTAAAAACAAACATATTCAGTGTTTTATACATTTAATAAGTAAGAAAAGTACTTTTAGAAGATGCATTACAATAGATTTCATAACTGAATCTTTTCTAAGCACAAGGAACTTACAGCTGAAGATACATTTGAAGAGCCGTGCACAAAGGGTGAGTTTTTACGAATGTGCAATTTTTGGATACTTGATCATTTAAAAAATGTATTCTAAGGTGCTAAATTCCTCAAAGGCCTATACAGCTATATTAAAAAATACTAACATATTGGACAGTAAAAAAAGGAAAGATATTGCTAAAGAATTAATAAAATCAATTGCGGTCAGGAAAGCCGCACAAAAACTTCAAAATTTCTCAAAAAACTTAAGTAAATATGCTAGGTATATTATTAAGCCAATTCTACCGTTGTTAATACTAATTCGAAGACGAAAGTATTTATTAATGAATACGTCTAAAGTTGTAACTCCAAAGAATATAATGGAAAAAACAGAATCTTTTGAATATTTGTCGGCAAATAAAACAAAAGTAATCGTTTCACAAGAACTATTGCAAAAATTTAAATTTGTCCATTTACAAGAGAAACATATATTTTCTATAAAAAACTTATCAATTCCAATTAATAAAAAAGATAAATTAGCTATTATGCTCACAAACAAAACATTAGGTGAAGCACAATTTAAATTAGTTAACGAGAACGTTGGCCTCGTTATGCAAGTGACATTAAGGTCACCTCAAACAATAACAAAATGGCCTCTAATCCAAACTACTGAACACAAAAAAAATCAACTACAATTAGTAACCAATCTTAATATAAAAGGTCAAATCTCAAAATCAATTTATTCACGTATAATTTCTAATAAAGGGTTAAATTTACAAAATGTATCCTCAAAATGTAAGTGTTCTTGCCAATTAAAGGTATGCAATGAATCATGCATCTATGAATGCAGATCAAAAACGAGCAGCAAGCCATTAACTTATAATGTTTGCGATTGCACCTGTGAAATAGAAATAGAAGAAGACTCTTGTTCCTGCAACTGCAAAACACAAATGCAAGCCACAAATCACAAAATTTTGTGTCTAGAAAAAAATCTTGTAACACAAGAGGAAAATGTGAAACTTTCGAAATGCCAACCTCAATCGGGTATAAAATCCAAAATTCAACTTGCTCAATCGAGTTCTCTTGTATGTGATTGTAGCTGCCAACTTGAAGAAAACAAAGAATCATGCATTTGCGGTTGCGGTTTTAAAAGTAGTACTTCAGTATTTAAAAACATTACAAATCAAGATCAAAGTGTGATTGGAAAGAAAGTACTGCTGAGTACACGTTTTTCTGTGTGTGATTGTACCTGTGAACTTGAAATGAGTAAAGACTCATGCATCTGCGACTGCATTTTCGGGCCCAGTTCTGTGCCTCAGGCGACTACGATTTCAAAATTTCAACTTGAACAATCAACTTTTCCTAAGTGCGATTGTACCTGTGAACTTAATATGGGTGAAGACTCATGTATCTGCGACTGCATTTTTAGGACCAGTTCAGAAAATAGGGAGCATTCGGTATCTGCGTCTCAGTCGACTACGATTTCAAAATTTCAACTTGAACAATCAAATTTTCTGAATTGTGATTGTACCTGTGAACTTAATATGGGTGAAGACTCATGTATCTGCGACTGCATTTTAAGGCCCAGTTCAGAAAACAGGGAGCATTCGGTATCTGCGCCTCAGTCGACTACGATTTCAAAATTTCAACTTGAACAATCAACTTTTCCTAAGTGCGATTGTACCTGTGAACTTAATATGGGTGAAGACTCATGCATCTGCGACTGCATTTTTAGGCCCAGTTCAGAAAACTGGAAGAATACGGGAACTGCGTCTCAGTCGACTACGATTTCAAAATTTCAACTTGAACAATCAACTTTTCTGAATTGTGATTGTACCTGTGAACTTAATATGGGTGAAGACTCATGTATCTGCGACTGCATTTTTAGGACCAGTTCAGAAAATAGGGAGCATTCGGTATCTGCGTCTCAGTCGACTACGATTTCAAAATTTCAACTTGAACAATCAAATTTTCTGAATTGTGATTGTACCTGTGAACTTAATATGGGTGAAGACTCATGTATCTGCGACTGCATTTTAAGGCCCAGTTCAGAAAACAGGGAGCATTCGGTATCTGCGCCTCAGTCGACTACGATTTCAAAATTTCAACTTGAACAATCAACTTTTCTGAATTGTGATTGTACCTGTGAACTTAATATGGGTGAAGGCTCATGTATCTGCGACTGCATTTTTAGGCCCAGTTCAGAAAACAGGAAGAATACGGGAACTGCGTCTCAGTCGACTACGATTTCAAAATTTCAACTTGAACAATCAACTTTTCTGAATTGTGATTGTACCTGTGAACTTAATATGGGTGAAGACTCATGTATCTGCGACTGCATTTTTAGGACCAGTTCAGAAAATAGGGAGCATTCGATATCTGCGTCTCAGTCGACTACGATTTCAAAATTTCAACTTGAACAATCAACTTTTCTGAATTGTGATTGTACCTGTGAAATTAATTTGGGGCAAGACTCATGCATCTGCGACTGTATTTTTAGGCCCAGTTCAGAAAACTGGAACCATTCGGGAACTGTGCCTCAATCGACGATTTCCAAATTTCAACCTGAACAATCAACTTTTCTGAAGTGTGATTGTACCTGTGAACTTAATTTGGGGCAAGACTCATGCATCTGCGACTGTATTTTTAGGCCCAGTTCAGAAAACAGGAAGAATACGGGAACTGCGCCTCAGTCGACTACGATTTCAAAATTTCAACTTGAACAATCAACTTTTCCTAAGTGCGATTGTACCTGTGAACTTAATATGGGTGAAGACTCATGCATCTGCGACTGCATTTTTAGGACCAGTTCAGAAAATAGGGAGCATTCGGTATCTGCGTCTCAGTCGACTACGATTTCAAAATTTCAACTTGAACAATCAAATTTTCCTAAGTGCGATTGTACCTGTGAACTTAATATGGGTGAAGACTCATGCATCTGCGACTGCATTTTTAGGCCCAATTCAGAAAACTGGAAGCATTCGGGAACTGTGCCTCAATCGACGATTTCCAAATTTCAACTTGAACAATCAACTTTTCCTAAGTGTGACTGTACCTGTGAACTTATTTTGGGGCAAGACTCATGCATCTGCGACTGTATTTTTAGGCCCAGTTCAGAAAACTGGAACCATTCGGGAACTGTGCCTCAATCGACGATTTCCAAATTTCAACCTGAACAATCAACTTTTCTGAAGTGTGATTGTACCTGTGAACTTAATTTGGGGCAAGACTCATGCATCTGCGACTGTATTTTGAGGCACAGTTCAGAAAACTGGAAGCATTCGGGAACTGTGCCCCAATCGACGATTTCAAAATTTCAACTTGAACAATCAACTTTTCTGAATTGTGATTGTACTTGTGAACTTAATATGGGTGAAGACTCTTGCATCTGCGACTGCATCTTTAGGCCCAGCACTGCAGAAGCCACGACAAGTAAAACAGCAAGTACAGCAAGCAGTTCAGAAAACAGGAAGCTGTCGAGTAGTGTGCCTCAATCGACGACTTCAAAATTCCAGCTTAAGCAATCCAGTTTTTCTGTGTGTGATTGTACTTGTGAACTTGAAATGGGTAAAGACTCATGCATCTGCGACTGCATTTTTAGGCCCAGCACTTTAGAAGCCACGACAAGTAAAACAGCAAGTATAGCAAGCAGTTCAGAAAACAGGAAGCTGTCGACTACCGTGCCTCAATCGACGATTTCAAAATTTCAACTTCAGCAATCCAGTTTTTCTGTGTGTGATTGTACTTGTAAACTTGAAATGGGTAAAGACTCATGCATCTGCGACTGCATTTTTAGGCCCAGCACTTTAGAAGTCACGACAAGTAAAACAGCAAGTACAGAAAGCAGTTCAGAAAACAGGAAGCTGTCGAGTACTGTGCCTCAATCGACGATTTCAAAATTTCAATTTTTTTCTGTGTGTGATTGTACTTGTGAACTTGAAATGGGTAAAGACTCATGCATCTGCGCCTGCAATTTGAGACCCAGCACTTCAGAAGCCACGACAAGTAAAACAGGAAGTACAGCAAGCAGTTTAGAAAACATGAAGCTGTCAAGTACTGTGCCTCAATCGATAACTATATCAAAATTTCAACTTAAACAATCTAGTTTTTTTGTGTGTGATTGCACCTGTGAACTTGAAATGGCTAAAGACTCATGCATCTGCGACTGCATTTTTAGGCCCAGCACTTTAGAAGCCACGACAAGTAAAACAGCAAGTACAGTAAGCAGTTCAGAAAACAGGCAGCTGTCGAGTACTGTGCCTCAATCGACAATTTCAAAATTTCAACTTCAGCAATCCAGTTTTTCTGTGTGTGATTGTACCTGCGAACTTGAAATGGGAAAAGACTCATGCATCTGCGACTGCATTTTTAGGCCCAGCACTTTAGAAGTCACGTCAAGTAAAACAGCAAGTACAGAAAGCAGTTCAGAAAACAGGAAGCTGTCGAGTACTGTGCCTCAATCGACGATTTCAAAATTTCAACTTTTTGCTGTGTGTGATTGTACTTGTGAACTTGAAATGGGTAAAGACTCATGCATCTGCGCCTGCATTTTGAGGCCCAGCACTTCAGAAGTCACAATAAGCACGACAGCAAGTGGATACAAGCCGTCACTACTCATGGCAACAAAACTTAGTAGAATTGGAGAATATATAACAACTAAAGAAATAAGTGTGTCGGAAAAGATATCAATAAAGCCATCGAAAATGTCTTCGTTGGCAATGACCAAATCGAAAGCAAGCACTGAACCACCAACTTTTATGATTTGCGAGTGCACCTGTACAATTGAACTAGAAAATGACTCTTGTACCTGCGAATGCAATAAAATACGTAAATTCTATACAATTTTGAGTACAGAAAAATACTCAATAACACAAGCGGAAATAAGCAAACTGTCTAAATCTTTACCTCATTTGATAACGAAGGCAAGTAGTTCATTTGAAATTTTCAGTGAAATTTCAAGTGCAGGAAAATATCAGACAGCTCTTAAGGAAACATCTTCGCCGTTATCTAGCATTATTTCAAGTAGTCCATTTAAAATTTCTAGCACCGAAAAATACCAACTCAGAAAAAAGGAAACAACAAAACTGACGAAATCTGCATCGGAATCAATTACAATACCAAGTAGTTTGTCCAAAATTCCGCACACCGAAAAATATCAGATAACTCAAGAAGAAACCAGTGAGCAATCGAAACCAATATCGATAAGTTCATTTGCAATTTCGAGTGCAGAAAAATATCAAACAACACTTGAGGAAACAAGAAAACTTTCGACATCTTCGCCTTTATCTAGAATAATTTCAAGTAGTCCATTTGCAATTTCAAGCAAAGAAAAATATCAACTGACTCAAGAGGAAACAATAAAACTGACAAAATCTGCATCGGAATCGATTACAATACCAAGTAGTTTGTCTAAAATTCAGCGCACCGAAAAATATCATATAACTCAAGAAGAAACCAGTGAGCAATCGAAACCAATATCGATAAGTTCATTTGCAATTTCGAGTGCAGAAAAACATCAAACAACACTTGAGGGAACAAGAAATCTATCGATATCACCACCCAAATCGATTCCAACATTAATAAGTTCATATGAAATTTCGAGTACAGAAAAATATCAAACAACACTTAAGGAAACAAGAAAACTTTTGACATCTTCGCCTTTATCTAGCCTAATTTCAAGTAGTCAATTTGAAATTTCACGCGAAGAAAAATATCAATTAACTCATGAGGAAACAACAAAACTGAAGAAATCTGCATCGGAATCGATTACAATACCAAGTAGTTTGTTCAAAGTTCCGAGAACCGAAAAATATCAAATAACTCAAGAAGAAACCAGTAAACAATCGAAACCAATATCGATTAGTTCATTTGCCATTTCGAGTGCAGAAAAATATCAAACAAAACTTGAGGAAACAAGAAAACTTCCGACATCTTCTCCTTTATCTAGCATAATTTCAGGTATTTCATATAAAATTTCTAGGACCGAAAAATATCAACTCAGTCAAGAGGAAACAACAAAACTGACGAAATCTGCATCGGAATCGCTTATAAGATCAAGTCGTTTGTTCAAAATTCCAAGAACCGAAAAATATCAAATAACTCAAGAAGAAAGCAGTAAACAATCAAAACCAATATCGATAAGTTCATTTGCAATTTCGAGTGCAGAAGAATATCAAACAAAACTTGAGGTAACAAGAAAACTTTCAACATCTTCGGCTTTATATAACATAATTTCAAGTAGTCCATTTGAAATTATAAATACCGAAAAATATCAACTCAGTCAAGAGGAAACAACAAAAATGACGAAATCTGCAGAGGAATCGATTACCATACCAAAAAGTTTGTTCAAAATTCCGCGCACCGAAAAATATCATATAACTGACGAAGAAACCAGAGAGCAATCGAAACTAATATCGATAAGTTCATTTGCAATTTCGAGTGCAGAAAAAAATCAAACAACACTTGAGGAAACAAGAAAACTTTCGACATCTTCGCCTTTATCTAGCACAATTTCAAGTAGTCCATTTGCAATTTCAAGCAAAGAAAAGTATCAACTGACTCAAGAGGAAACAACAAAACTGACAAAATCTGCATCGGAATCGATTACAATACCAAGTAGTTTGTCCAAAATTCAGCGCACCGAAAAATATCATACAACTCAAGAAGAAACCAGTAGCCAATCGAAACCAATAACGATAACTTCATTTGCAATTTCGAGTGCAGAAATATATCAAACAAAACTTGAGGAAACAAGAAACCTTTCGACATCTTCGCCTTTATCTAGCATAATTTCAAGTAGTCCATTTGCAATTTCAAGCAAAGAAAAGTATCAACTGACTCAAGAGGAAACAACAAAACTGACAAAATCTGCATCGGAATCGATTACAAAACCAAGTAGTTTGTCCAAAATGCCAAGCACCGAAAAATATCATATAACTCAAGAAGAAACCAGTGAGCAATCGAAACCAATATCGATAACTTCATTTGCAATTTCGAGATCAGAAAAATATCAAACAACACTTGAGGAAACAAGAAAACTTTCGACATCTTCGCCTTTATCTAGCATAATTTTAAGTAGTCCATTTGCAATTTCAAGCAAAGAAAAATATCAACCGGCTCAAGAGGAAACAACAAAACTGACAAAATCTGCATCGGAATCGATTACAAAACCAAGTAGTTTGTCCAAAATGCCAAGCACCGAAAAATATCATATAACACAAGAAGAAACCAGTGAGCAATCGAAACCAATATCGATTACTTCATTTGCAATTCCGAGCGCAGAAAAGTATCAAACAACACTTGAGGAAACAGTAACACTTTCGTCATCTTCGGCTTTATCTAGAATAATTTCAAGTAGTCCATTTGCAATTTCAAGCAAAGAAAAATATCAACTGACTCAAGAGGAAACAACAAAACTGACAAAATCAGCATCGAAATCGATTACAATACCAAGTAGTTTGTCTAAAATGCCAAGCACCGAAAAATATCATACAACTCAAGAAGAAACCAGTAGCCAATCGAAACCAATAACGATAACTTCATTTGCAATTTCGAGTGCAGAAATATATCAAACAAAACTTGAGGAAACAAGAAAACTTTCGACATCTTCGCCTTTATCTAGCATAATTTCAAGTAGTCCATTTGCAATTTCAAGCAAAGAAAAGTGTCAACTGACTCAAGAGGAAACAACAAAACTGACAAAATCTGCTTCGGAATCGATTACAATACCAAGTAGTTTGTCCAAAATTCAGCGCACCGAAAAATATCATATAACTCAAGAAGAAACCAGTGAGCAATCGAAACCAATATCGATAAGTTCATTTGCAATTTCGAGTGCAGAAAAAAATCAAACAACACTTGAGGAAACGGTAACACTTTCGACATCTTCGCCTTTATCTAGAATAATTTCAAGTAGCCCATTTGCAATTTCAAGCAAAGAAAAATATCAACTGACTCAAAAGGAAACAACAAAACTGACGAAATCTGCATCGGAATCGATTACAATACAAAGTAGTTTGTCCAAAATTCCAAGCACCGAAAAATATCATATAACGCAAGAAGAAACCAGTGAGCAATCGAAACCAATATCGATAAGTTCATTTGCAATTTCGAGTGCAGAAAAGTATCAAACAACACTTGAGGAAACAATAAAACTTTCGACATCTTCGCCTTTATCTAGAATAATTTCAAGTAGCCCATTTGCAATTTCAAGCAAAGAAAAATATCAACTGACTCAAAAGGAAACAACAAAACTGACGAAATCTGCATCGGAATCGATTACAATACAAAGTAGTTTGTCCAAAATTCCAAGCACCGAAAAATATCATATAACGCAAGAAGAAACCAGTGAGCAATCGAAACCAATATCGATAAGTTCATTTGCAATTTCGAGTGCAGAAAAAAATCAAACAACACTTGAGGAAACGGTAACACTTTCGACATCTTCGCCTTTATCTAGAATAATTTCAAGTAGCCCATTTGCAATTTCAAGCAAAGAAAAATATCAACTGACTCAAAAGGAAACAACAAAACTGACGAAATCTGCATCGGAATCGATTACAATACAAAGTAGTTTGTCCAAAATTCCAAGCACCGAAAAATATCATATAACGCAAGAAGAAACCAGTGAGCAATCGAAACCAATATCGATAAGTTCATTTGCAATTTCGAGTGCAGAAAAGTATCAAACAACACTTGAGGAAACAGTAACAATTTCGACATCTTCGCCTTTATCTAGAATAATTTCAAGTAGTCCATTTGCAATTTCAGGCAAAGAAAAATATCAACTGACTCAAGAGGAAACAACAAAACTGACAAAATCAGCATGGGAATCGATTACAAAACCAAGTAGTTTGTCTAAAATGCCAAGCACCGAAAAATATCATATAACTCAAGAAGAAACCAGTGAGCAATCGAAACAAATATCAATAAGTTCATTTGCAATTTCGAGTGCAGAAAAGTATCAAACAACACTTGAGGAAACAGTAGCACTTTTTTATACATCTTCGCCTTTATCTAGAATAATTTCAAGTAGTCCATTTGCAATTTCAAGCAAAGAAAAATATCAACTGACTCAAGAGGAAACAACAAAACTGACAAAATCTGCATCGGAATCGATTACAATACCAAGTAGTTTGTCAAAATTGCCAAGCACCGAAAAATATCATATAACTCAAGAAGAAACCAGTGAGCAATCGAAACCAATATCGATAAGTTCATTTGCAATTTCGAGCGCAGAAAAGTATCAAACAACACTTGAGGAAACGGTAAAACTTTCGACATCTTCGCCCTTATCTAGCATAACTTCAAGTAGTCCATTTGCAATTTCAAGCAAAGAAAAATATCAACTGACTCAAGAGGAAACAACAAAACTGACAAAATCTGCATCGGAATCCATTACAATACCAAGTAGTTTGTCCAAAATGCCAAGCACCGAAAAATATCATATAACTCAAGAAGAAACCAGTGAGCAATCGAAACCAATATCGATAAGTTCATTTGCAATTTCGAGTGCAGAAAAATATCAAACAACACTTGAGGAAACGGTAACACTTTCGACATCTTCGCCTTTATCTAGAATAATTTCAAGTAGCCCATTTGCAATTTCAAGCAAAGAAAAATATCAACTGACTCAAAAGGAAACAACAAAACTGACGAAATCTGCATCGGAATCGATTACAATACAAAGTAGTTTGTCCAAAATTCCAAGCACCGAAAAATATCATATAACGCAAGAAGAAACCAGTGAGCAATCGAAACCAATATCGATAAGTTCATTTGCAATTTCGAGTGCAGAAAAGTATCAAACAACACTTGAGGAAACAATAAAACTTTCGACATCTTCGCCTTTACCTAGAATAATTTCAAGTAGTCCATTTGCAATTTCAAGCAAAGAAAAATATCAACTGACTCAAGAGGAAACTACCAAACCGACAAAATCAGCATCGGAATCGATTACAATACCAAGTAGTTTTTCCAAAATGCCAAGCACCGAAAAATATCATATAACTCAAGAAGAAACCAGTGAGCAATCGAAACCAATATCGATAAGTTCATTTGCAATTTCGAGTGCAGAAAAGTATCAAACAACACTTGAGGAAACAAGAAAACTTTCGACATCTTCGCCTTTATCTAGCATAACTTCAAGTAGTCCATTTGCAATTTCAAGCAAAGAAAAATATCAACTGACTCAAGAGGAAACAACAAAACTGACAAAATCTGCATCGGAATCGATTACAATACCAAGTAGTTTGTCCAAAATTCCAAGCACCGAAAAATATCATATAACTCAAGAAGAAACCAGTGAGCAATCGAAACCAATATCGATAAGTTCATTTGCAATTTCGAGTGCAGAAAAGTATCAAACAACACTTGAGGAAACAGTAACACTTTCGACATCTTCGCCTTTACCTAGCATAATTTCAAGTAGTCCATTTGCAATTTCAAGCAAAGAAAAATATCAACTGACTCAAGAGGAAACAACAAAACTGACAAAATCTGCATCGGAATCGATTACAAAACCAAGTAGTTTGTCCAAAATTCAGCGCACCGAAAAATATCATATAACTCAAGAAGAAACCAGTGAGCAATCGAAACCAATATCGATAAGTTCATTTGCAATTTCGAGTGCAGAAAAGTATCAAACAACACTTGAGGAAACAGTAACACTTTCGACATCTTCGCCTTTATCTAGCATAATTTCAAGTAGTCCATTTGCAATTTCAAGCAAAGAAAAATATCAACTGACTCAAGAGGAAACAACAAAACTGACAAAATCTGCATCGGAATCGATTACAATACCAAGTAGTTTGTCCAAAATGCCAAGCACCGAAAAATATCATATAACTCAAGAAGAAACCAGTGAGCAATCGAAACCAATATCGATAAGTTCATTTGCAATTTCGAGTGCAGAAAAATATCAAACAACACTTGAGGAAACAGTAACACTTTCGACATCTTCGCCTTTATCTAGAATAATTTCAAGTAGTCCATTTGCAATTTCAAGCAAAGAAAAATATCAACTGACTCAAGAGGAAACAACAAAACTGACAAAATCTGCATCGGAATCGATTACAAAACCAAGTAGTTTGTCCAAAATGCCAAGCACCGAAAAATATCATATAACTCAAGAAGAAACCAGTGAGCAATCGAAACCAATATCGATAAGTTCATTTGCAATTTCGAGTGCAGAAAAGTATCAAACAACACTTGAGGAAACAAGTAAAACTTTCGACATCTTCGCCTTTATCTAGCATAATTTCAAGTAGTCCATTTGCAATTTCAAGCAAAGAAAAATATCAACTGACTCAAGAGGAAACAACAAAACTGACAAAATCTGCATCGGAATCGATTACAAAACCAAGTAGTTTGTCCAAAATTCCAAGCACCGAAAAATATCATATAACTCAAGAAGAAACCAGTGAGCAATCGAAACCAATATCGATAAGTTCATTTGCAATTTCGAGTGCAGAAAAGTATCAAACAACACTTGAGGAAACAGTAGCACTTTTTTATACATCTTCGCCTTTATCTAGAATAAGTAGTCCATTTGCAATTTCAAGCAAAGAAAAATATCAACTGACTCAAGAGGAAACTACCAAACCGACAAAATCTGCATCGGAATCGATTACAAAACCAAGTAGTTTGTCCAAAATGCCAAGCACCGAAAAATATCATATAACTCAAGAAGAAACCAGTGAGCAATCGAAACCAATATCGATAAGTTCATTTGCAATTTCGAGCGCAGAAAAGTATCAAACAACACTTGAGGAAACAGTAACACTTTCGACATCTTCGCCTTTATCTAGCATAATTTCAAGTAGTCCATTTGCAATTTCAAGCAAAGAAAAATATCAACTGACTCAAGAGGAAACAACAAAACTGACAAAATCTGCATCGGAATCGATTACAAAACCAAGTAGTTTGTCCAAAATGCCAAGCACCGAAAAATATCATATAACTCAAGAAGAAACCAGTGAGCAATCGAAACCAATATCGATAAGTTCATTTGCAATTTCGAGCGCAGAAAAGTATCAAACAACACTTGAGGAAACAGTAACACTTTCGACATCTTCGCCTTTATCTAGCATATTTTCAAGTAGTCCATTTGCAATTTCAAGCAAAGAAAAATATCAACTGACTCAAGAGGAAACAACAAAACTGACAAAATCTGCATCGGAATCGATTACAAAACCAAGTAGTTTGTCCAAAATTCCAAGCACCGAAAAATATCATATAACTCAAGAAGAAACCAGTGAGCAATCGAAACCAATATCGATAAGTTCATTTGCAATTTCGAGCGCAGAAAAGTATCAAACAACACTTGAGGAAACAGTAACACTTTTCGACATCTTCGCCTTTATCTAGAATAATTTCAAGTAGTCCATTTGCAATTTCAAGCAAAGAAAAATATCAACTGACTCAAGAGGAAACAACAAAACTGACAAAATCTGCATCGGAATCGATTACAAAACCAAGTAGTTTGTCCAAAATGCCAAGCACCGAAAAATATCATATAACTCAAGAAGAAACCAGTGAGCAATCGAAACCAATATCGATAACTTCATTTGCAATTTCGAGCGCAGAAAAGTATCAAACAACACTTGAGGAAACAGTAACACTTTCGACATCTTCGCCTTTATCTAGCATAATTTCAAGTAGTCCATTTGCAATTTCAAGCAAAGAAAAATATCAACTGACTCAAGAGGAAACAACAAAACTGACAAAATCTGCATCGGAATCGATTACAAAACCAAGTAGTTTGTCCAAAATGCCAAGCACCGAAAAATATCATATAACTCAAGAAGAAACCAGTGAGCAATCGAAACCAATATCGATAACTTCATTTGCAATTTCGAGCGCAGAAAAGTATCAAACAACACTTGAGGAAACAGTAACACTTTCGACATCTTCGCCTTTATCTAGCATAATTTCAAGTAGTCCATTTGCAATTTCAAGCAAAGAAAAATATCAACTGACTCAAGAGGAAACAACAAAACTGACAAAATCTGCATCGGAATCGATTACAAAACCAAGTAGTTTGTCCAAAATTCAGCGCACCGAAAAATATCATATAACTCAAGAAGAAACCAGTGAGCAATCGAAACCAATATCGATAAGTTCATTTGCAATTTCGAGTGCAGAAAAGTATCAAACAACACTTGAGGAAACAGTAACACTTTCGACATCTTCGCCTTTATCTAGCATAATTTCAAGTAGTCCATTTGCAATTTCAAGCAAAGAAAAATATCAACTGACTCAAGAGGAAACAACAAAACTGACAAAATCTGCATCGGAATCGATTACAAAACCAAGTAGTTTGTCCAAAATGCCAAGCACCGAAAAATATCATATAACTGAAGAAGAAACCAGTGAGCAATCGAAACCAATATCGATAAGTTCATTTGCAATTTCGAGAGCAGAAAAATATCAAACAACACTTGAGGAAACAAGAAAACTTTCGACATCTTCGCCTTTATCTAGCATAATTTCAAGTAGTCCATTTGCAATTTCAAGCAAAGAAAAATATCAACTGACTCAAGAGGAAACAACAAAACTGACAAAATCTGCATCGGAATCGATTACAAAACCAAGTAGTTTGTCCAAAATTCCAAGCACCGAAAAATATCATATAACTCAAGAAGAAACCAGTGAGCAATCGAAACCAATATCGATAAGTTCATTTGCAATTTCGAGTGCAGAAAAGTATCAAACAACACTTGAGGAAACAGTAACACTTTCGACATCTTCGCCTTTATCTAGAATAATTTCAAGTAGTCCATTTGCAATTTCAAGCAAAGAAAAATATCAACTGACTCAAGAGGAAACAACAAAACTGACAAAATCTGCATCGGAATCGATTACAAAACCAAGTAGTTTGTCCAAAATGCCAAGCACCGAAAAATATCATATAACTCAAGAAGAAACCAGTGAGCAATCGAAACCAATATCGATAAGTTCATTTGCAATTTCGAGCGCAGAAAAGTATCAAACAACACTTGAGGAAACAGTAACACTTTCGACATCTTCGCCTTTATCTAGCATAATTTCAAGTAGTCCATTTGCAATTTCAAGCAAAGAAAAATATCAACTGACTCAAGAGGAAACAACAAAACTGACAAAATCTGCATCGGAATCGATTACAAAACCAAGTAGTTTGTCCAAAATTCAGCGCACCGAAAAATATCATATAACTCAAGAAGAAACCAGTGAGCAATCGAAACCAATATCGATAAGTTCATTTGCAATTTCGAGTGCAGAAAAGTATCAAACAACACTTGAGGAAACAGTAACACTTTCGACATCTTCGCCTTTATCTAGCATAATTTCAAGTAGTCCATTTGCAATTTCAAGCAAAGAAAAATATCAACTGACTCAAGAGGAAACAACAAAACTGACAAAATCTGCATCGGAATCGATTACAAAACCAAGTAGTTTGTCCAAAATGCCAAGCACCGAAAAATATCATATAACTCAAGAAGAAACCAGTGAGCAATCGAAACCAATATCGATAACTTCATTTGCAATTTCGAGTGCAGAAAAATATCAAACAACACTTGAGGAAACAAGAAAACTTTCGACATCTTCGCCTTTATCTAGAATAATTTCAAGTAGTCCATTTGCAATTTCAAGCAAAGAAAAATATCAACTGACTCAAGAGGAAACAACAAAACTGACAAAATCTGCATCGGAATCGATTACAAAACCAAGTAGTTTGTCCAAAATGCCAAGCACCGAAAAATATCATATAACTCAAGAAGAAACCAGTGAGCAATCGAAACCAATATCGATAAGTTCATTTGCAATTTCGAGCGCAGAAAAGTATCAAACAACACTTGAGGAAACAGTAACACTTTCGACATCTTCGCCTTTATCTAGAATAATTTCAAGTAGTCCATTTGCAATTTCAAGCAAAGAAAAATATCAACTGACTCAAGAGGAAACAACAAAACTGACAAAATCTGCATCGGAATCGATTACAAAACCAAGTAGTTTGTCCAAAATTCCAAGCACCGAAAAATATCATATAACTCAAGAAGAAACCAGTGAGCAATCGAAACCAATATCGATAAGTTCATTTGCAATTTCGAGCGCAGAAAAGTATCAAACAACACTTGAGGAAACAGTAACACTTTCGACATCTTCGCCTTTATCTAGAATAATTTCAAGTAGTCCATTTGCAATTTCAAGCAAAGAAAAATATCAACTGACTCAAGAGGAAACAACAAAACTGACAAAATCTGCATCGGAATCGATTACAAAACCAAGTAGTTTGTCCAAAATGCCAAGCACCGAAAAATATCATATAACTCAAGAAGAAACCAGTGAGCAATCGAAACCAATATCGATAACTTCATTTGCAATTTCGAGCGCAGAAAAGTATCAAACAACACTTGAGGAAACAGTAACACTTTCGACATCTTCGCCTTTATCTAGCATAATTTCAAGTAGTCCATTTGCAATTTCAAGCAAAGAAAAATATCAACTGACTCAAGAGGAAACAACAAAACTGACAAAATCTGCATCGGAATCGATTACAAAACCAAGTAGTTTGTCCAAAATGCCAAGCACCGAAAAATATCATATAACTCAAGAAGAAACCAGTGAGCAATCGAAACCAATATCGATAACTTCATTTGCAATTTCGAGCGCAGAAAAGTATCAAACAACACTTGAGGAAACAGTAACACTTTCGACATCTTCGCCTTTATCTAGCATAATTTCAAGTAGTCCATTTGCAATTTCAAGCAAAGAAAAATATCAACTGACTCAAGAGGAAACAACAAAACTGACAAAATCTGCATCGGAATCGATTACAAAACCAAGTAGTTTGTCCAAAATTCCAAGCACCGAAAAATATCATATAACTCAAGAAGAAACCAGTGAGCAATCGAAACCAATATCGATAAGTTCATTTGCAATTTCGAGTGCAGAAAAGTATCAAACAACACTTGAGGAAACAGTAACACTTTCGACATCTTCGCCTTTATCTAGCATAATTTCAAGTAGTCCATTTGCAATTTCAAGCAAAGAAAAATATCAACTGACTCAAGAGGAAACAACAAAACTGACAAAATCTGCATCGGAATCGATTACAAAACCAAGTAGTTTGTCCAAAATGCCAAGCACCGAAAAATATCATATAACTCAAGAAGAAACCAGTGAGCAATCGAAACCAATATCGATAAGTTCATTTGCAATTTCGAGTGCAGAAAAATATCAAACAACACTTGAGGAAACAAGAAAACTTTCGACATCTTCGCCTTTATCTAGCATAATTTCAAGTAGTCCATTTGCAATTTCAAGCAAAGAAAAATATCAACTGACTCAAGAGGAAACAACAAAACTGACAAAATCTGCATCGGAATCGATTACAAAACCAAGTAGTTTGTCCAAAATTCCAAGCACCGAAAAATATCATATAACTCAAGAAGAAACCAGTGAGCAATCGAAACCAATATCGATAAGTTCATTTGCAATTTCGAGCGCAGAAAAGTATCAAACAACACTTGAGGAAACAGTAACACTTTCGACATCTTCGCCTTTATCTAGAATAATTTCAAGTAGTCCATTTGCAATTTCAAGCAAAGAAAAATATCAACTGACTCAAGAGGAAACAACAAAACTGACAAAATCTGCATCGGAATCGATTACAAAACCAAGTAGTTTGTCCAAAATGCCAAGCACCGAAAAATATCATATAACTCAAGAAGAAACCAGTGAGCAATCGAAACCAATATCGATAAGTTCATTTGCAATTTCGAGCGCAGAAAAGTATCAAACAACACTTGAGGAAACAGTAACACTTTCGACATCTTCGCCTTTATCTAGCATAATTTCAAGTAGTCCATTTGCAATTTCAAGCAAAGAAAAATATCAACTGACTCAAGAGGAAACAACAAAACTGACAAAATCTGCATCGGAATCGATTACAAAACCAAGTAGTTTGTCCAAAATGCCAAGCACCGAAAAATATCATATAACTCAAGAAGAAACCAGTGAGCAATCGAAACCAATATCGATAACTTCATTTGCAATTTCGAGCGCAGAAAAGTATCAAACAACACTTGAGGAAACAGTAACACTTTCGACATCTTCGCCTTTATCTAGCATAATTTCAAGTAGTCCATTTGCAATTTCAAGCAAAGAAAAATATCAACTGACTCAAGAGGAAACAACAAAACTGACAAAATCTGCATCGGAATCGATTACAAAACCAAGTAGTTTGTCCAAAATGCCAAGCACCGAAAAATATCATATAACTCAAGAAGAAACCAGTGAGCAATCGAAACCAATATCGATAAGTTCATTTGCAATTTCGAGCGCAGAAAAGTATCAAACAACACTTGAGGAAACAGTAACACTTTCGACATCTTCGCCTTTATCTAGCATAATTTCAAGTAGTCCATTTGCAATTTCAAGCAAAGAAAAATATCAACTGACTCAAGAGGAAACAACAAAACTGACAAAATCTGCATCGGAATCGATTACAAAACCAAGTAGTTTGTCCAAAATTCAGCGCACCGAAAAATATCATATAACTCAAGAAGAAACCAGTGAGCAATCGAAACCAATATCGATAAGTTCATTTGCAATTTCGAGCGCAGAAAAGTATCAAACAACACTTGAGGAAACAGTAACACTTTCGACATCTTCGCCTTTATCTAGCATAATTTCAAGTAGTCCATTTGCAATTTCAAGCAAAGAAAAATATCAACTGACTCAAGAGGAAACAACAAAACTGACAAAATCTGCATCGGAATCGATTACAAAACCAAGTAGTTTGTCCAAAATTCAGCGCACCGAAAAATATCATATAACTCAAGAAGAAACCAGTGAGCAATCGAAACCAATATCGATAAGTTCATTTGCAATTTCGAGCGCAGAAAAGTATCAAACAACACTTGAGGAAACAGTAACACTTTCGACATCTTCGCCTTTATCTAGCATAATTTCAAGTAGTCCATTTGCAATTTCAAGCAAAGAAAAATATCAACTGACTCAAGAGGAAACAACAAAACTGACAAAATCTGCATCGGAATCGATTACAAAACCAAGTAGTTTGTCCAAAATTCCAAGCACCGAAAAATATCATATAACTCAAGAAGAAACCAGTGAGCAATCGAAACCAATATCGATAAGTTCATTTGCAATTTCGAGTGCAGAAAAGTATCAAACAACACTTGAGGAAACAGTAACACTTTCGACATCTTCGCCTTTATCTAGCATAATTTCAAGTAGTCCATTTGCAATTTCAAGCAAAGAAAAATATCAACTGACTCAAGAGGAAACAACAAAACTTACAAAATCTGCATCGGAATCGATTACAAAACCAAGTAGTTTGTCCAAAATGCCAAGCACCGAAAAATATCATATAACTCAAGAAGAAACCAGTGAGCAATCGAAACCAATATCGATAAGTTCATTTGCAATTTCGAGAGCAGAAAAATATCAAACAACACTTGAGGAAACAAGAAAACTTTCGACATCTTCGCCTTTATCTAGCATAATTTCAAGTAGTCCATTTGCAATTTCAAGCAAAGAAAAATATCAACTGACTCAAGAGGAAACAACAAAACTGACAAAATCTGCATCGGAATCGATTACAAAACCAAGTAGTTTGTCCAAAATTCCAAGCACCGAAAAAATATCATATAACTCAAGAAGAAACCAGTGAGCAATCGAAACCAATATCGATAAGTTCATTTGCAATTTCGAGCGCAGAAAAGTATCAAACAACACTTGAGGAAACAGTAACACTTTCGACATCTTCGCCTTTATCTAGCATAATTTCAAGTAGTCCATTTGCAATTTCAAGCAAAGAAAAATATCAACTGACTCAAGAGGAAACAACAAAACTGACAAAATCTGCATCGGAATCGATTACAAAACCAAGTAGTTTGTCCAAAATTCCAAGCACCGAAAAATATCATATAACTCAAGAAGAAACCAGTGAGCAATCGAAACCAATATCGATAAGTTCATTTGCAATTTCGAGCGCAGAAAAGTATCAAACAACACTTGAGGAAACAGTAACACTTTCGACATCTTCGCCTTTATCTAGCATAATTTCAAGTAGTCCATTTGCAATTTCAAGCAAAGAAAAATATCAACTGACTCAAGAGGAAACAACAAAACTGACAAAATCTGCATCGGAATCGATTACAAAACCAAGTAGTTTGTCCAAAATGCCAAGCACCGAAAAATATCATATAACTCAAGAAGAAACCAGTGAGCAATCGAAACCAATATCGATAACTTCATTTGCAATTTCGAGCGCAGAAAAGTATCAAACAACACTTGAGGAAACAGTAACACTTTCGACATCTTCGCCTTTATCTAGCATAATTTCAAGTAGTCCATTTGCAATTTCAAGCAAAGAAAAATATCAACTGACTCAAGAGGAAACAACAAAACTGACAAAATCTGCATCGGAATCGATTACAAAACCAAGTAGTTTGTCCAAAATTCCAAGCACCGAAAAATATCATATAACTCAAGAAGAAACCAGTGAGCAATCGAAACCAATATCGATAAGTTCATTTGCAATTTCGAGTGCAGAAAAGTATCAAACAACACTTGAGGAAACAGTAACACTTTCGACATCTTCGCCTTTATCTAGCATAATTTCAAGTAGTCCATTTGCAATTTCAAGCAAAGAAAAATATCAACTGACTCAAGAGGAAACAACAAAACTGACAAAATCTGCATCGGAATCGATTACAAAACCAAGTAGTTTGTCCAAAATGCCAAGCACCGAAAAATATCATATAACTCAAGAAGAAACCAGTGAGCAATCGAAACCAATATCGATAAGTTCATTTGCAATTTCGAGCGCAGAAAAGTATCAAACAACACTTGAGGAAACAGTAAAACTTTCGACATCTTCGCCTTTATCTAGCATAATTTCAAGTAGTCCATTTGCAATTTCAAGCAAAGAAAAATATCAACTGACTCAAGAGGAAACAACAAAACTGACAAAATCTGCATCGGAATCGATTACAAAACCAAGTAGTTTGTCCAAAATGCCAAGCACCGAAAAATATCATATAACTCAAGAAGAAACCAGTGAGCAATCGAAACCAATATCGATAAGTTCATTTGCAATTTCGAGCGCAGAAAAGTATCAAACAACACTTGAGGAAACAGTAACACTTTCGACATCTTCGCCTTTATCTAGAATAATTTCAAGTAGTCCATTTGCAATTTCAAGCAAAGAAAAATATCAACTGACTCAAGAGGAAACAACAAAACTGACAAAATCTGCATCGGAATCGATTACAAAACCAAGTAGTTTGTCCAAAATGCCAAGCACCGAAAAATATCATATAACTCAAGAAGAAACCAGTGAGCAATCGAAACCAATATCGATAAGTTCATTTGCAATTTCGAGCGCAGAAAAGTATCAAACAACACTTGAGGAAACAGTAACACTTTCGACATCTTCGCCTTTATCTAGCATAATTTCAAGTAGTCCATTTGCAATTTCAAGCAAAGAAAAATATCAACTGACTCAAGAGGAAACAACAAAACTGACAAAATCTGCATCGGAATCGATTACAAAACCAAGTAGTTTGTCCAAAATGCCAAGCACCGAAAAATATCATATAACTCAAGAAGAAACCAGTGAGCAATCGAAACCAATATCGATAAGTTCATTTGCAATTTCGAGCGCAGAAAAGTATCAAACAACACTTGAGGAAACAGTAACACTTTCGACATCTTCGCCTTTATCTAGCATAATTTCAAGTAGTCCATTTGCAATTTCAAGCAAAGAAAAATATCAACTGACTCAAGAGGAAACAACAAAACTGACAAAATCTGCATCGGAATCGATTACAAAACCAAGTAGTTTGTCCAAAATTCAGCGCACCGAAAAATATCATATAACTCAAGAAGAAACCAGTGAGCAATCGAAACCAATATCGATAAGTTCATTTGCAATTTCGAGTGCAGAAAAGTATCAAACAACACTTGAGGAAACAGTAACCCTTTCGACATCTTCGCCTTTATCTAGCATAATTTCGAGTAGTCCATTTGCAATTTCAAGCAAAGAAAAATATCAACTGACTCAAGAGGAAACAACAAAACTTACAAAATCTGCATCGGAATCGATTACAAAACCAAGTAGTTTGTCCAAAATGCCAAGCACCGAAAAATATCATATAACTGAAGAAGAAACCAGTGAGCAATCGAAACCAATATCGATAACTTCATTTGCAATTTCGAGAGCAGAAAAATATCAAACAACACTTGAGGAAACAAGAAAACTTTCGACATCTTCGCCTTTATCTAGCATAATTTCAAGTAGTCCATTTGCAATTTCAAGCAAAGAAAAATATCAACTGACTCAAGAGGAAACAACAAAACTGACAAAATCTGCATCGGAATCGATTACAAAACCAAGTAGTTTGTCCAAAATTCCAAGCACCGAAAAATATCATATAACTCAAGAAGAAACCAGTGAGCAATCGAAACCAATATCGATAAGTTCATTTGCAATTTCGAGCGCAGAAAAGTATCAAACAACACTTGAGGAAACAGTAACACTTTCGACATCTTCGCCTTTATCTAGAATAATTTCAAGTAGTCCATTTGCAATTTCAAGCAAAGAAAAATATCAACTGACTCAAGAGGAAACAACAAAACTGACAAAATCTGCATCGGAATCGATTACAAAACCAAGTAGTTTGTCCAAAATGCCAAGCACCGAAAAATATCATATAACTCAAGAAGAAACCAGTGAGCAATCGAAACCAATATCGATAAGTTCATTTGCAATTTCGAGCGCAGAAAAGTATCAAACAACACTTGAGGAAACAGTAACACTTTCGACATCTTCGCCTTTATCTAGCATAATTTCAAGTAGTCCATTTGCAATTTCAAGCAAAGAAAAATATCAACTGACTCAAGAGGAAACAACAAAACTGACAAAATCTGCATCGGAATCGATTACAAAACCAAGTAGTTTGTCCAAAATGCCAAGCACCGAAAAATATCATATAACTCAAGAAGAAACCAGTGAGCAATCGAAACCAATATCGATAACTTCATTTGCAATTTCGAGCGCAGAAAAGTATCAAACAACACTTGAGGAAACAGTAACACTTTCGACATCTTCGCCTTTATCTAGCATAATTTCAAGTAGTCCATTTGCAATTTCAAGCAAAGAAAAATATCAACTGACTCAAGAGGAAACAACAAAACTGACAAAATCTGCATCGGAATCGATTACAAAACCAAGTAGTTTGTCCAAAATTCCAAGCACCGAAAAATATCATATAACTCAAGAAGAAACCAGTGAGCAATCGAAACCAATATCGATAAGTTCATTTGCAATTTCGAGCGCAGAAAAGTATCAAACAACACTTGAGGAAACAGTAACACTTTCGACATCTTCGCCTTTATCTAGCATAATTTCAAGTAGTCCATTTGCAATTTCAAGCAAAGAAAAATATCAACTGACTCAAGAGGAAACAACAAAACTGACAAAATCTGCATCGGAATCGATTACAAAACCAAGTAGTTTGTCCAAAATTCCAAGCACCGAAAAATATCATATAACTCAAGAAGAAACCAGTGAGCAATCGAAACCAATATCGATAAGTTCATTTGCAATTTCGAGCGCAGAAAAGTATCAAACAACACTTGAGGAAACAGTAACACTTTCGACATCTTCGCCTTTATCTAGCATAATTTCAAGTAGTCCATTTGCAATTTCAAGCAAAGAAAAATATCAACTGACTCAAGAGGAAACAACAAAACTGACAAAATCTGCATCGGAATCGATTACAAAACCAAGTAGTTTGTCCAAAATGCCAAGCACCGAAAAATATCATATAACTCAAGAAGAAACCAGTGAGCAATCGAAACCAATATCGATAAGTTCATTTGCAATTTCGAGCGCAGAAAAGTATCAAACAACACTTGAGGAAACAGTAACACTTTCGACATCTTCGCCTTTATCTAGCATAATTTCAAGTAGTCCATTTGCAATTTCAAGCAAAGAAAAATATCAACTGACTCAAGAGGAAACAACAAAACTGACAAAATCTGCATCGGAATCGATTACAAAACCAAGTAGTTTGTCCAAAATGCCAAGCACCGAAAAATATCATATAACTCAAGAAGAAACCAGTGAGCAATCGAAACCAATATCGATAAGTTCATTTGCAATTTCGAGCGCAGAAAAGTATCAAACAACACTTGAGGAAACAGTAACACTTTCGACATCTTCGCCTTTATCTAGCATAATTTCAAGTAGTCCATTTGCAATTTCAAGCAAAGAAAAATATCAACTGACTCAAGAGGAAACAACAAAACTGACAAAATCTGCATCGGAATCGATTACAAAACCAAGTAGTTTGTCCAAAATTCCAAGCACCGAAAAATATCATATAACTCAAGAAGAAACCAGTGAGCAATCGAAACCAATATCGATAAGTTCATTTGCAATTTCGAGCGCAGAAAAGTATCAAACAACACTTGAGGAAACAGTAACACTTTCGACATCTTCGCCTTTATCTAGCATAATTTCAAGTAGTCCATTTGCAATTTCAAGCAAAGAAAAATATCAACTGACTCAAGAGGAAACAACAAAACTGACAAAATCTGCATCGGAATCGATTACAAAACCAAGTAGTTTGTCCAAAATGCCAAGCACCGAAAAATATCATATAACTGAAGAAGAAACCAGTGAGCAATCGAAACCAATATCGATAACTTCATTTGCAATTTCGAGAGCAGAAAAATATCAAACAACACTTGAGGAAACAAGAAAACTTTCGACATCTTCGCCTTTATCTAGCATAATTTCAAGTAGTCCATTTGCAATTTCAAGCAAAGAAAAATATCAACTGACTCAAGAGGAAACAACAAAACTGACAAAATCTGCATCGGAATCGATTACAAAACCAAGTAGTTTGTCCAAAATGCCAAGCACCAAAAAATATAATATAACTGAAGAAGAAACCAGTGAGCAATCGAAACCAATATCGATAAGTTCATTTGCAATTTCGAGCGCAGAAAAGTATCAAACAACACTTGAGGAAACAGTAACACTTTCGACATCTTCGCCTTTATCTAGAATAATTTCAAGTAGTCCATTTGCAATTTCAAGCAAAGAAAAATATCAACTGACTCAAGAGGAAACAACAAAACTGACAAAATCTGCATCGGAATCGATTACAAAACCAAGTAGTTTGTCCAAAATTCCAAGCACCGAAAAATATCATATAACTCAAGAAGAAACCAGTGAGCAATCGAAACCAATATCGATAAGTTCATTTGCAATTTCGAGCGCAGAAAAGTATCAAACAACACTTGAGGAAACAGTAACACTTTCGACATCTTCGCCTTTATCTAGCATAATTTCAAGTAGTCCATTTGCAATTTCAAGCAAAGAAAAATATCAACTGACTCAAGAGGAAACAACAAAACTTACAAAATCTGCATCGGAATCGATTACAAAACCAAGTAGTTTGTCCAAAATGCCAAGCACCGAAAAATATCATATAACTCAAGAAGAAACCAGTGAGCAATCGAAACCAATATCGATAAGTTCATTTGCAATTTCGAGCGCAGAAAAGTATCAAACAACACTTGAGGAAACAGTAACACTTTCGACATCTTCGCCTTTATCTAGCATAATTTCAAGTAGTCCATTTGCAATTTCAAGCAAAGAAAAATATCAACTGACTCAAGAGGAAACAACAAAACTGACAAAATCTGCATCGGAATCGATTACAAAACCAAGTAGTTTGTCCAAAATGCCAAGCACCGAAAAATATCATATAACTGAAGAAGAAACCAGTGAGCAATCGAAACCAATATCGATAACTTCATTTGCAATTTCGAGCGCAGAAAAGTATCAAACAACACTTGAGGAAACAGTAACACTTTCGACATCTTCGCCTTTATCCAGCATAATTTCAAGTAGTCCATTTGCAATTTCAAGCAAAGAAAAATATCAACTGACTCAAGAGGAAACAACAAAACTGACAAAATCTGCATCGGAATCGATTACAAAACCAAGTAGTTTGTCCAAAATGCCAAGCACCGAAAAATATCATATAACTCAAGAAGAAACCAGTGAGCAATCGAAACCAATATCGATAAGTTCATTTGCAATTTCGAGCGCAGAAAAGTATCAAACAACACTTGAGGAAACAGTAACACTTTCGACATCTTCGCCTTTATCTAGAATAATTTCAAGTAGTCCATTTGCAATTTCAAGCAAAGAAAAATATCAACTGACTCAAGAGGAAACAACAAAACTGACAAAATCTGCATCGGAATCGATTACAAAACCAAGTAGTTTGTCCAAAATTCCAAGCACCGAAAAATATCATATAACTCAAGAAGAAACCAGTGAGCAATCGAAACCAATATCGATAAGTTCATTTGCAATTTCGAGCGCAGAAAAGTATCAAACAACACTTGAGGAAACAGTAACACTTTCGACATCTTCGCCTTTATCTAGCATAATTTCAAGTAGTCCATTTGCAATTTCAAGCAAAGAAAAATATCAACTGACTCAAGAGGAAACAACAAAACTGACAAAATCTGCATCGGAATCGATTACAAAACCAAGTAGTTTGTCCAAAATGCCAAGCACCGAAAAATATCATATAACTCAAGAAGAAACCAGTGAGCAATCGAAACCAATATCGATAAGTTCATTTGCAATTTCGAGCGCAGAAAAGTATCAAACAACACTTGAGGAAACAGTAACACTTTCGACATCTTCGCCTTTATCTAGCATAATTTCAAGTAGTCCATTTGCAATTTCAAGCAAAGAAAAATATCAATTGACTCAAGAGGAAACAACAAAACTGACAAAATCTGCATCGGAATCGATTACAAAACCAAGTAGTTTGTCCAAAATGCCAAGCACCGAAAAATATCATATAACTCAAGAAGAAACCAGTGAGCAATCGAAACCAATATCGATAAGTTCATTTGCAATTTCGAGCGCAGAAAAGTATCAAACAACACTTGAGGAAACAGTAACACTTTCGACATCTTCGCCTTTATCTAGCATAATTTCAAGTAGTCCATTTGCAATTTCAAGCAAAGAAAAATATCAACTGACTCAAGAGGAAACAACAAAACTGACAAAATCTGCATCGGAATCGATTACAAAACCAAGTAGTTTGTCCAAAATGCCAAGCACCGAAAAATATCATATAACTCAAGAAGAAACCAGTGAGCAATCGAAACCAATATCGATAAGTTCATTTGCAATTTCGAGTGCAGAAAAGTATCAAACAACACTTGAGGAAACAGTAACACTTTCGACATCTTCGCCTTTATCTAGCATAATTTCAAGTAGTCCATTTGCAATTTCAAGCAAAGAAAAATATCAACTGACTCAAGAGGAAACAACAAAACTGACAAAATCTGCATCGGAATCGATTACAAAACCAAGTAGTTTGTCCAAAATGCCAAGCACCGAAAAATATCATATAACTCAAGAAGAAACCAGTGAGCAATCGAAACCAATATCGATAAGTTCATTTGCAATTTCGAGCGCAGAAAAGTATCAAACAACACTTGAGGAAACAGTAACACTTTCGACATCTTCGCCTTTATCTAGCATAATTTCAAGTAGTCCATTTGCAATTTCAAGCAAAGAAAAATATCAACTGACTCAAGAGGAAACAACAAAACTGACAAAATCTGCATCGGAATCGATTACAAAACCAAGTAGTTTGTCCAAAATGCCAAGCACCGAAAAATATCATATAACTCAAGAAGAAACCAGTGAGCAATCGAAACCAATATCGATAAGTTCATTTGCAATTTCGAGCGCAGAAAAGTATCAAACAACACTTGAGGAAACAGTAACACTTTCGACATCTTCGCCTTTATCTAGAATAATTTCAAGTAGTCCATTTGCAATTTCAAGCAAAGAAAAATATCAACTGACTCAAGAGGAAACAACAAAACTGACAAAATCTGCATCGGAATCGATTACAAAACCAAGTAGTTTGTCCAAAATGCCAAGCACCGAAAAATATCATATAACTCAAGAAGAAACCAGTGAGCAATCGAAACCAATATCGATAAGTTCATTTGCAATTTCGAGCGCAGAAAAGTATCAAACAACACTTGAGGAAACAGTAACACTTTCGACATCTTCGCCTTTATCTAGCATAATTTCAAGTAGTCCATTTGCAATTTCAAGCAAAGAAAAATATCAACTGACTCAAGAGGAAACAACAAAACTGACAAAATCTGCATCGGAATCGATTACAAAACCAAGTAGTTTGTCCAAAATGCCAAGCACCGAAAAATATCATATAACTCAAGAAGAAACCAGTGAGCAATCGAAACCAATATCGATAAGTTCATTTGCAATTTCGAGCGCAGAAAAGTATCAAACAACACTTGAGGAAACAGTAACACTTTCGACATCTTCGCCTTTATCTAGCATAATTTCAAGTAGTCCATTTGCAATTTCAAGCAAAGAAAAATATCAACTGACTCAAGAGGAAACAACAAAACTGACAAAATCTGCATCGGAATCGATTACAAAACCAAGTAGTTTGTCCAAAATGCCAAGCACCGAAAAATATCATATAACTCAAGAAGAAACCAGTGAGCAATCGAAACCAATATCGATAAGTTCATTTGCAATTTCGAGCGCAGAAAAGTATCAAACAACACTTGAGGAAACAGTAACACTTTCGACATCTTCGCCTTTATCTAGCATAATTTCAAGTAGTCCATTTGCAATTTCAAGCAAAGAAAAATATCAACTGACTCAAGAGGAAACAACAAAACTGACAAAATCTGCATCGGAATCGATTACAAAACCAAGTAGTTTGTCCAAAATTCCAAGCACCGAAAAATATCATATAACTCAAGAAGAAACCAGTGAGCAATCGAAACCAATATCGATAAGTTCATTTGCAATTTCGAGCGCAGAAAAGTATCAAACAACACTTGAGGAAACAGTAACACTTTCGACATCTTCGCCTTTATCTAGAATAATTTCAAGTAGTCCATTTGCAATTTCAAGCAAAGAAAAATATCAACTGACTCAAGAGGAAACAACAAAACTGACAAAATCTGCATCGGAATCGATTACAAAACCAAGTAGTTTGTCCAAAATGCCAAGCACCGAAAAATATCATATAACTCAAGAAGAAACCAGTGAGCAATCGAAACCAATATCGATAAGTTCATTTGCAATTTCGAGCGCAGAAAAGTATCAAACAACACTTGAGGAAACAGTAACACTTTCGACATCTTCGCCTTTATCTAGCATAATTTCAAGTAGTCCATTTGCAATTTCAAGCAAAGAAAAATATCAACTGACTCAAGAGGAAACAACAAAACTGACAAAATCTGCATCGGAATCGATTACAAAACCAAGTAGTTTGTCCAAAATGCCAAGCACCGAAAAATATCATATAACTCAAGAAGAAACCAGTGAGCAATCGAAACCAATATCGATAAGTTCATTTGCAATTTCGAGCGCAGAAAAGTATCAAACAACACTTGAGGAAACAGTAACACTTTCGACATCTTCGCCTTTATCTAGCATAATTTCAAGTAGTCCATTTGCAATTTCAAGCAAAGAAAAATATCAACTGACTCAAGAGGAAACAACAAAACTGACAAAATCTGCATCGGAATCGATTACAAAACCAAGTAGTTTGTCCAAAATGCCAAGCACCGAAAAATATCACATAACTCAAGAAGAAACCAGTGAGCAATCGAAACCAATATCGATAAGTTCATTTGCAATTTCGAGCGCAGAAAAGTATCAAACAACACTTGAGGAAACAGTAACACTTTCGACATCTTCGCCTTTATCTAGCATAATTTCAAGTAGTCCATTTGCAATTTCAAGCAAAGAAAAATATCAACTGACTCAAGAGGAAACAACAAAACCTGCAAAATCTGCATCGGAATCGATTACAAAACGAAGTAGTTTGTCCAAAATGCCAAGCACCGAAAAATATCACATAACTCAAGAAGAAACCAGTGAGCAATCGAAACCAATATCGATAAGTTCATTTGCAATTTCGAGCGCAGAAAAGTATCAAACAACACTTGAGGAAACAGTAACACTTTCGACATCTTCGCCTTTATCTAGCATAATTTCAAGTAGTCCATTTGCAATTTCAAGCAAAGAAAAATATCAACTGACTCAAGAGGAAACAACAAAACTGACAAAATCTGCATCGGAATCGATTACAAAACCAAGTAGTTTGTCCAAAATTCCAAGCACCGAAAAATATCATATAACTCAAGAAGAAACCAGTGAGCAATCGAAACCAATATCGATAAGTTCATTTGCAATTTCGAGCGCAGAAAAGTATCAAACAACACTTGAGGAAACAGTAACACTTTCGACATCTTCGCCTTTATCTAGAATAATTTCAAGTAGTCCATTTGCAATTTCAAGCAAAGAAAAATATCAACTGACTCAAGAGGAAACAACAAAACTGACAAAATCTGCATCGGAATCGATTACAAAACCAAGTAGTTTGTCCAAAATTCAGCGCACCGAAAAATATCATATAACTCAAGAAGAAACCAGTGAGCAATCGAAACCAATATCGATAAGTTCATTTGCAATTTCGAGTGCAGAAAAGTATCAAACAACACTTGAGGAAACAGTAACACTTTCGACATCTTCGCCTTTATCTAGAATAATTTCAAGTAGTCCATTTGCAATTTCAAGCAAAGAAAAACATCAACTGACTCAAGAGGAAACAACAAAACTGACAAAATCTGCATCGGAATCGATTACAAAACCAAGTAGTTTGTCCAAAATTCAGCGCATCGAAAAATATCATATAACTCAAGAAGAAACCAGTGAGCAATCGAAACCAATATCGATAAGTTCATTTGCAATTCCGAGTGCAGAAAAGTATCAAAAAACACTTGAGGAAACAGTAACACTTTTTTATACATCTTCGCCTTTATCTAGAATAATTTCAAGTAGTCCATTTGCAATTTCAAGCAAAGAAAAATATCAACTGACTCAAGAGGAAACAACAAAACTGACAAAATCTGCATTGGAATCTATTACAAAACCAAGTAGTTTGTCCAAAATGCCAAGCACCAAAAAATATCATATAACTCAAGAAGAAACCAGTGACCAATCGAAACCAATATCGATAAGTTCATTTGCAACTTCGAGTGCAGAAAAGTATCAAACAACACTTGAGGAAACAGTAACACTTTTTTATACATCTTCGCCTTTATCTAGAATAATTTCAAGTAGTCCATTTGCAATTTCAAGCAAAGAAAAATATCAACTGACTCAAGAGGAAACAACAAAACTGACAAAATCTGCATTGGAATCTATTACAAAACCAAGTAGTTTGTCCAAAATGCCAAGCACCGAAAAATATCATATAACTCAAGAAGAAACCAGTGAGCAATCGAAACCAATATCGATAAGTTCATTTGCAATTTCGAGTGCAGAAAAGTATCAAACAACACTTGAGGAAACAGTAACACTTTTTTATACATCTTCGCCTTTATCTAGAATAATTTCAAGTAGTCCATTTGCAATTTCAAGCAAAGAAAAATATGAAACAAAAAAACTGACAAAATCTGCATCGGAATCGATTACTATACCAAGTAGTTTGTCCAAAATGCCAAGCACCGAAAAATATCATATAACTCAAGAAAAAACCAGTGAGCAATCGAAACCAATATCGATAAGTTCATTTGCAATTTCGAGTGCAGAAAAGTATCAAACAAGACTTGAGGAAACAGTAACACTTTTTTATACATCTTCGCCTTTATTTAGAATAATTTCAAGTAGTCCATTTGAAATTTCAAGCAAAGAAAAATATCAACTGACTCAAGAGGAAACACCAAAACTGACAAAATCTGCATCGGAATCGATTACAAAACCAAGTAGTTTGTCCAAAATGCCAAGCACCGAAAAATATCATATAACTGAAGAAGAAACCAGTGAGCAATCGAAACCAATATCGATAAGTTCATTTGCAATTTCGAGTGCAGAAAAGTATCAAACAACACTTGAGGAAACAGTAACACTTTCGACATCTTCGCCTTTATCTAGAATAATTTCAAATAGTCCATTTGCAATTTCAAGCAATGAAAAATATCAACTGACTCAAGAGGAAACACCAAAACTGACAAAATCTGCATCGGAATCGATTACAAAATTAAGTAGATTGTCCAAAATGCCAAGCACCGAAAAATATCATATAACTCAAGAAGAAACCAGTGAGCAATCGAAACCAATATCGATAAGTTCATTTGCAATTTCGAGTACAGAAAAGTATCAACCAACAGTTGAGGAAATAGTAACACTTTCGACATCTTCGCCTTTATCTAGAATAATTTCAAGTAGTCCATTTGCAATTTCAAGCAAAGAAAAATATCAACTGACTCAAGAGGAAACAACAAAACTGACAAAATCTGCATCGGAATCGATTACAATACCAAGTAGTTTGTCCAAAATGCCAAGCACCGAAAAATATCATATAACTGAAGAAGAAACCAGTGAGCAATCGAAACCAATATCGATAAGTTTAATTGCAATTTCGAGAGCAGAAAAATATCAAACAACACTTGAGGAAACAAGAAAACTTTCGACATCTTCGCCATTATCTAGCATAATTTCAAGTAGTCCATTTGCAATTTCAAGCAAAGAAAAATATCAACTGACTCAAGAGGAAACAACAAAACTGACAAAATCTGCATCGGAATCGATTACAAAATCAAGTAGTTTGTCCAAAATGCCAAGCACCGAAAAATATCATATAACTCAAGAAGAAACCAGTGAGCAAGCGAAACCAATATCGATAAGTTCATTTGCAATTCCGAGTGCAGAAAAGTATCAACCAACAGTTGAGGAAACAGTAACACTTTCGACGTCTTCGCCTTTATCTAGAATAATTTCAAGTAGTCCATTTGCAATTTCAAGCAAAGAAAAATATAAACTGACTCAAGAGGAAACAACAAAACTGACAAAATCTGCATCGGAATCGATTACAAAATCAAGTAGTTTGTCCAAAATGCCAAGCACCGAAAAATATCATATAACTCAAGAAGAAACCAGTGAGCAATCGAAACCAATATCGATAAGTTCATTTGCAATTTCGAGTGCAGAAAAGTATCAAACAACACTTTCGACATCTTCGCCTTTATCCAGCATAATTTCCAGTAGTCCATTTGCAATTTCAAGCAAAGAAAAACATCAACTGACTCAAGAGGAAACAACAAAACTGACGAAATCTGCATCGGAATCGATTACAATACAAAGTAGTTTGTCCAAAATTCAGCGCACCGAAAAATATCATATAACTCAAGAAGAAACCAGTGAGCAATCGAAACCAATATCGATAAGTTCATTTGCAATTCCGAGTGCAGAAAAGTATCAAACAACACTTGAGGAAACAGTAACACTTTTTTATACATCTTCACCTTTATCTAGAATAATTTCAAGTAGTCCATTTGCAATTTCAAGCAAAGAAAAATATGAAACAAAAAAACTGACAAAATCTGCATCGGAATCGATTACTATACCAAGTAGTTTGTCCAAAATGCCAAGCACCGAAAAATATCATATAACTCAAGAAGAAACCAGTGAGAAAGCGAAACCAATATCGATAAGTTTATTTGCAATTTCGAGTGCAGAAAAGTATCAACCAACAGTTGAGGAAACAGTAACACTTTCGACATCTTCGCCTTTATCTAGCATAATTTCAAGTAGTCCATTTGAAATTTCTAGCACCGAAAAATATGAACTGACTCAAGAGGAAACAATAAAACTGACGAAATCTGCATCGGAATCGATTACAATACCAAGTAGTTTGTCCAAAATTCAACGCACTGAAAAATATCATATAACTCAAGAAGAAACCAGTGAGCAATCGAAACCAATATCGATAAGTTCATTTGCAATTTCGAGTGCAGAAAAATATCAAACAACACTTGAGGAAACAGTAACACTTTCGACATCTTCGCCTTTATCTAGCATAATTTCAAGTAGTCCATTTGAAATTTCTAGCACCGAAAAATATGAACTGACTCAAGAGGAAACAACAAAACTGACGAAATCTGCATCGGAATCGATTACAATACCAAGTAGTTCGTCCAAAATTCAGCGCACCGAAAAATATCATATAACTCAAGAAGAAACCAATGAGCAATCGAAACCAATATCGATAAGTTCATTTGCAATTTCGAGTGCAGAAAAATATCAAACAACACTTGAGGAAACAGTAACACTTTCGACATCTTCGCCTTTATCTAGCATAATTTCAAGTAGTCCATTTGAAATTTCTAGCACCGAAAAATATGAACTGACTCAAGAGGAAACAACAAAACTGACGAAATCTGCATCGGAATCGTTTACAATACCAAGTAGTTTGTCCAAAATTCAACGCACCGAAAAATATCATATAACTCAAGAAGAAACCAGTGAGCAATCGAAACCAATATCGATAAGTTCATTTGCAATTTCTAGTGCAGAAAAATATCAAACAACACTTGAGGAAACAGTAACACTTTCGACATCTTCGCCTTTATCTAGCATAATTTCAAGTAGTCCATTTGAAATTTCTAGCACCGAAAAATATGAACTGACTCAAGAGGAAACAACAAAACTGACGAAATCTGCATCGGAATCGTTCACAATACCAAGTAGTTTGTCCAAAATTCAACGCACCGAAAAATATCATATAACTCAAGAAGAAACCAGTGAGCAATCGAAACCAATATCGATAAGTTCATTTGCAATTTCGAGTGCAGAAAAATATCACACCAAACTTGAGGAAACAAGAAAACTTTCGACATCTTCGCCATTAAATAGCATAATTACAAGTAGTCCATTTGTAATTTTTAGCACCGAAAAATATGAACTCAGTCAAGAGGAAACAACAAAACTGACGAAATCTGCATCGGAATTGATTACAATACCAAATAGTTTGTCCAAAATTTATCGCACCGAAAAATATCATATAACTCAAGAAGAAACCAGTGAGCAATTGAAACTAATATCGATAAGTTCATTTGCAATTTCTAGTGCAGAAAAATATCAAACAACTCTTGAGGAAACAGTAACACTTTCGACATCTTCGCCTTTATCTAGCATAATTTCAAGTAGTCCATTTGAAATTTCTAGCACCGAAAAATATGAACTGACTCAAGAGGAAACAACAAAACTGACGAAATCTGCATCGGAATCGATTACAATACCAAGTAGTTTGTCCAAAATTCAACGCACCGAAAAATATCATATAACTCAAGAAGAAACCAGTGAGCAATCGAAACCAATATCGATAAGTTCATTTGCAATTTCGAGTGCAGAAAAATATCAATCAACTCTTGAGGAAACAGTAACACTTTCGACATCTTCGCCTTTATCTAGCATAATTTCAAGTAGTCCATTTGAAATTTCTAGCACCGAAAAATATGAACTGACTCAAGAGGAAACAACAAAACTGACGAAATCTGCATCGGAATCGATTACAATACCAAGTAGTTTGTCCAAAATTCAACGCACCGAAAAATATCATATAACTCAAGAAGAAACCAGTGAGCAATCGAAACCAATATCGATAAGTTCATTTGCAATTTCGAGTGCAGAAAAATATCAAACAACGCTTGAGGAAAGAAGAAAACTTTCGACATCTTCGCCTTTATCTAGCATAATTTCAAGTAGTCCATTTGAAATTTCTAGCACCGAAAAATATGAACTGACTGAAGAGGAAACAACAAAACTGACGAAATCTGCATCGGAATCGATTACAATACCAAGTAGCTTGTCCAAAATTCAGCGCACCGAAAAATATCATATAACTCAAGAAGAAACCAGTGAGCAATCGAAACCAATATCTATAAGTTCATTTGCAATTTGGAGTGCAGAAAAATATCAAACCAAACTTGAGGAAACAAGAAAACTTCCGACATTTTCGCCATTAAATAGCATAATTACAAGTAGTCCATTTGAAATTTCTAGCACCGAAAAATATGAACTGACTCAAGAGGAAACAAAAAAACTGACAAAATCTGCATCGGAATCGATTACTATACCAAGTACTTTGTCCAAAATGCCAAGCACCGAAAAATATCATATAACTCAAGAAGAAACCAGTGAGCAATCGAAACCAATATCGATAAGTTCATTTGCAATTTCTAGTGCAGAAAAATATCAAACAACACTTGAGGAAACAGTAACATCTTTTTATACATCTTCGCCTTTATCTAGAATAATTTCAAGTAGTCCATTTGAAATTTCAAGCAAAGAAAAATATCAACTGACTCAAGAGGAAACACCAAAACTGACAAAATCTGCATCGGAATCGATTACAAACCCAAGTAGTTTGTCCAAAATGCCAAGCACCGAAAAATATCATATAACTGAAGAAGAAACCAGTGAGCAATCGAAACCAACATCGATAAGTTCATTTGCAATTTCGAGTGCAGAAAAGTATCAAACAACACTTGAGGAAACAGTAACACTTTCGACATCTTCGCCTTTATCTAGAATAATTTCAAATAGTCCATTTGCAATTTCAAGCAATGAAAAATATCAACTGACTCAAGAGGAAACACCAAAACTGATAAAATCTGCATCGGAATCGATTACAAAATCAAGTAGATTGTCCAAAATGCCAAGCACCGAAAAATATCATATAACTCAAGAAGAAACCAGTGAGCAATCGAAACCAATATCGATAAGTTCATTTGCAATTTCGAGTGCAGAAAAGTATCAAACAACACTTGAGGAAACAGTAACACTTTCGACATCTTCGCCTTTATCTAGAATAATTTCAAGTAGTCCATTTGAAATTTCAAGCAAAGAAAAATATCAACTGACTCAAGAGGAAACAACAAAACTGACCAAATCTGCATCGGAATCGATTACAATACCAAGTAGTTTGTCCAAAATTCAGCGCACCGAAAAATATCATATAACTCAAGAAGAAACCAGTGAGCAATCGAAACCAATATCGATAAGTTCATTTGCAATTTCGAGTGCAGAAAAGTATCAAACAACACTTGAGGAAACAGTAACACTTTCGACATCTTCGCCTTTATCTAGAATAATTTCAAATAGTCCATTTGAAATTTCTAGCACCGAAAAATATGAACTGACCCAAGAGGAAACAACAAAACTGACGAAATCTGCATCGGAATCGATTACAATACCAAGTAGTTTGTCCAAGATTCAGCGCACCGAAAAATATCATATAACTCAAGAAGAAACCAATGAGCAATCGAAACCAATATCGATAAGTTCATTTGCAATTTCGAGAGCAGAAAAATATCAAACAACACTTGAGGAAACAAGAAAACTTTCGACATCTTCGCCATTATCTAGCATAATTTCAAGTAGTCCATTTGAAATTTCTAGCACCGAAAAATATGAACTGACTCAAGAGGAAACAACAAAACTGACGAAATCTGCATCGGAATCGATTACAATACCAAGTAGTTTGTCCAAAATTCAACGCACTGAAAAATATCATATAACTCAAGAAGAAACCGGTGAGCAATCGAAACCAATATCGATAAGTTCATTTGCAATTTCGAGTGCAGAAAAATATCAAACAACACTTGAGGAAACAGTAACACTTTCGACATCTTCGCCTTTATCTAGCATAATTTCAAGTAGTCCATTTGAAATTTCTAGCACCGAAAAATATGAACTGACTCAAGAGGAAACAACAAAACTGACGAAATCTGCATCGGAATCGATTACAATACCAAGTAGTTCGTCCAAGATTCAGCGCACCGAAAAATATCATATAACTCAAGAAGAAACCAATGAGCAATCGAAACCAATATCGATAAGTTCATTTGCAATTTCGAGTGCAGAAAAATATCAAACAACACTTGAGGAAACAAGAAAACTTTCGACATTTTCGCCTATAGATAGCATAATTTCAAGTAGTCCATTTGAAATTTCTAGCACCGAAAAATATGAACTGACTCAAGAGGAAACAACAAAACTGACGAAATCTGCATCGGAATCGATTACAATACAAAGTATTTTGTCCAAAATTCAACGCACCGAAAAATATCATATAACTCAAGAAGAAACCAGTGAGCAATCGAAACCAATATCGATAAGTTCATTTACAATTTCGAGTGCAGAAAAATATCAAACAACACTTGAGGAAACAGTAACACTTTCGACATCTTCGCCTTTATCTAGCATAATTTCAAGTAGTCCATTTGAAATTTCTAGCACCGAAAAATATGAACTGACTCTAGAGGAAACAACAAAACTGACGAGATCTGCATCGGAATCAATTAAAATATTAAGTAGTTCGTCCAAAATTCAGCGCACCGAAAAATATCATATAACTCAAGAAGAAACCAGTGAGCAATCGAAACCAATATCGATAAGTTCATTTGCAATTTCGAGTGCAGAAAAATATCAAACAACACTTGAGGAAACAGTAACACTTTCGACATCTTCGCCTTTATCTAGCATAATTTCAAGTATTCCATTTGAAATTTCTAGCACCGAAAAATATGAACTGACTCTAGAGGAAACAACAAAACTGACGAAATCTGCATCGGAATCGATTACAATACCAAGTAGTTTGTCCAAAATACAGCGCACCGAAAAATATCATATAACTCAAGAAGAAACCAGTGAGCAATTGAAACTAATATCGATCAGTTCATTTGCAATTTCTAGTGCAGAAAAATATCAAACAACACTTGAGGAAACAGTAACACTTTCGACATCTTCGCCTTTATCTAGCATAATTTCAAGTAGTCCATTTGAAATTTCTAGCACCGAAAAATATGAACTGAGTCAAGAGGAAACAACAAAACTGACGAAATCTGCATCGGAATCGATTACAATACCAAGTAGTTTGTCCAAAATTCAACGCACCCAAAAATATCATATAACTCAAGAAGAAACCAGTGAGCAATTGAAACTAATATCGATAAGTTCATTTGCAATTTCTAGTGCAGAAAAATATCAAACAACACTTGAGGAAACAGTAACACTTTCGACATCTTCGCCTTTATCTAGCATAATTTCAAGTAGTCCATTTGAAATTTCTAGCACCGAAAAATATGAACTGACTCAAGAGGAAACAACAAAACTGACGAAATCTGCATCGGAATCGATTACAATACCAAGTAGTTTGTCCAAAATTCAACGCACAGAAAAATATCATATAACTCAAGAAGAAACCAGTGAGCAATTGAAACTAATATCGATAAGTTCATTTGCAATTTCTAGTGCAGAAAAATATCAAACAACTCTTGAGGAAACAGTAACACTTTCGACATCTTCGCCTTTATCTAGCATAATTTCAAGTAGTCCATTTGAAATTTCTAGCACCGAAAAATATGAACTGACTCAAGAGGAAACAACAAAACTGACGAAATCTGCATCGGAATCGATTACAATACAAAGTAGTTTGTCCAAAATTCAACGCACCGAAAAATATCATATAACTCAAGAAGAAACCAGTGAGCAATTGAAACTAATATCGATAAGTTCATTTGCAATTTCTAGTGCAGAAAAATATCAAACAACACTTGAGGAAACAGTAACACTTTCGACATCTTCGCCTTTATCTAGCATAATTTCAAGTAGTCCATTTGAAATTTCAAGCAAAGAAAAATATCAACTGACTCAAGAGGAAACAACAAAACTGACGAAATCTGCATCGGAATCGATTACAATACCAAGTAGTTCGTCCAAAATTCAGCGCACCGAAAAATATCATATAACTAAAGAAGAAACCAGAGAACAATCGAAACCAATATCGATAACTTCATTTGCAATTTCTAGTGCAGAAAAATATCAAACAACACTTGAGGAAACAGTAACACTTTCGACATCTTCGCCTTTATCTAGCATAATTTCAAGAAGTCCATTTGAAATTTCAAGCAAAGAAAAATATCAACTGACTCAAGAGGAAACAACAAAACTGACGAAATCTGCATCGGAATCGATTACAATACCAAGTAGTTCGTCCAAAATTCAGCGCACCGAAAAATATCATATAACTAAAGAAGAAACCAGAGAACAATCGAAACCAATATCGATAACTTCATTTGCAATTTCGAGTGCAGAAAAATATCAAACAACTCTTGAGGAAACAGTAACACTTTCGACATCTTCGCCTTTATCTAGCATAATTTCAAGTAGTCCATTTGAAATTTCTAGCACCAAAAAATATGAACTGACTCAAGAAGAAACAACAAAACTGACGAAATCTGCATCGGAATCGATTACAATACCAAGTAGTTTGTCCAAAATTCAACGCACCGAAAAATATCATATAACTCAAGAAGAAACCAGTGAGCAATTGAAACCAATATCGATAAGTTCATTTGCAATTTCGAGTGCAGAAAAATATCAAACCAAACTTGAGGAAACAAGAAAACTTTCGACATTTTCGCCTATATATAGCATAATTTCAAGTAGTCCATTTGAAATTTCTAGCACCGAAAAATATGAACTGACTCAAGAGGAAACAACAAAACTGACGAAATCTGCATCGGAATCGATTACAATACAAAGTAGTTTGTCCAAAATTCAACGCACCGAAAAATATCATTTAACTCAAAAAGAAACCAGTGAGCAATCGAAACCAATATCGATAAGTTCATTTGCAATTTCGAGTACAGAAAAATATCAAACAACTCTTGAGGAAACAGTAACACTTTCGACATCTTCGCCTTTATCTAGCATAATTTCAAGTAGTCCATTTGAAATTTCTAGCACCGAAAAATATGAACTGACTCTAGAGGAAACAACAAAACTGACGAAATCTGCATCGGAATCGATTACAATACCAAGTAGTTTGTCCAAAATTCAACGCACCGAAAAATATCATATAACTCAAGAAGAAACCAGTGAGCAATTGAAACTTATATCGAGAAGTTCATTTGCAATTTCTAGTGCAGAAAAATATCAAACAACACTTGAGGAAACAGTAACACTTTCGACATCTTCGCCTTTATCTAGCATAATTTCAAGTAGTCAATTTGAAATTTCTAGCACCGAAAAATATGAACTGACTCAAGAAGAAACAACAAAACTGACGAAATCTGCATCGGAATCGATTAGAATACCAAGTAGTTTGTCCAAAATTCAACGCACCGAAAAATATCATATAACTCAAGAAGAAACCAGTGAGCAATCGAAACCAATATCGATAACTTCATTTGCAATTTCTAGTGCAGAAAAATATCAAACAACACTTGAGGAAACAGTAACACTTTCGACATCTTCGCCTTTATCTAGCATAATTTCAAGAAGTCCATTTGAAATTTCAAGCAAAGAAAAATATCAACTGACTCAAGAGGAAACAACAAAACTGACGAAATCTGCATCGGAATCGATTACAATACCAAGTAGTTCGTCCAAAATTCAGCGCACCGAAAAATATCATATAACTAAAGAAGAAACCAGAGAACAATCGAAACCAATATCGATAACTTCATTTGCAATTTCGAGTGCAGAAAAAAATCAAACAACACTTGAGGAAACAGTAACACTTTCGACATCTTCGCCTTTATCTAGCATAATTTCAAGTAGTCCATTTGAAATTTCTAGCACAAAAAAATATGAACTGACTCAAGAAGAAACAACAAAACTGACGAAATCTGCATCGGAATCGATTACAATACCAAGTAGTTTGTCCAAAATTCAACGCACCGAAAAATATCATATAACTCAAGAAGAAACCAGTGAGCAATTGAAACCAATATCGATAAGTTCATTTGCAATTTCGAGTGCAGAAAAATATCAAACCAAACTTGAGGAAACAAGAAAACTTTCGACATTTTCGCCTATATATAGCATAATTTCAAGTAGTCCATTTGAAATTTCTAGCACCGAAAAATATGAACTGACTCAAGAGGAAACAACAAAACTGACGAAATCTGCATCGGAATCGATTACAATACAAAGTAGTTTGTCCAAAATTCAACGCACCGAAAAATATCATTTAACTCAAGAAGAAACCAGTGAGCAATCGAAACCAATATCGATAAGTTCATTTGCAATTTCGAGTACAGAAAAATATCAAACAACTCTTGAGGAAACAGTAACACTTTCGACATCTTCGCCTTTATCTAGCATAATTTCAAGTAGTCCATTTGAAATTTCTAGCACCGAAAAATATGAACTGACTCTAGAGGAAACAACAAAACTGACGAAATCTGCATCGGAATCGATTACAATACCAAGTAGTTTGTCCAAAATTCAACGCACCGAAAAATATCATATAACTCAAGAAGAAACCAGTGAGCAATTGAAACTTATATCGAGAAGTTCATTTGCAATTTCTAGTGCAGAAAAATATCAAACAACACTTGAGGAAACAGTAACACTTTCGACATCTTCGCCTTTATCTAGCATAATTTCAAGTAGTCAATTTGAAATTTCTAGCACCGAAAAATATGAACTGACTCAAGAAGAAACAACAAAACTGACGAAATCTGCATCGGAATCGATTAGAATACCAAGTAGTTTGTCCAAAATTCAACGCACCGAAAAATATCATATAACTCAAGAAGAAACCAGTGAGCAATCGAAACCAATATCGATAACTTCATTTGCAATTTCTAGTGCAGAAAAATATCAAACAACACTTGAGGAAACAGTAACACTTTCGACATCTTCGCCTTTATCTAGCATAATTTCAAGAAGTCCATTTGAAATTTCAAGCAAAGAAAAATATCAACTGACTCAAGAGGAAACAACAAAACTGACGAAATCTGCATCGGAATCGATTACAATACCAAGTAGTTCGTCCAAAATTCAGCGCACCGAAAAATATCATATAACTAAAGAAGAAACCAGAGAACAATCGAAACCAATATCGATAACTTCATTTGCAATTTCGAGTGCAGAAAAAAATCAAACAACACTTGAGGAAACAGTAACACTTTCGACATCTTCGCCTTTATCTAGCATAATTTCAAGTAGTCCATTTGAAATTTCTAGCACCGAAAAATATGAACTGACTCAAGAAGAAACAACAAAACTGACGAAATCTGCATCGGAATCGATTACAATACCAAGTAGTTTGTCCAAAATTCAACGCACCGAAAAATATCATATAACTCAAGAAGAAACCAGTGAGCAATTGAAACTAATATCGATAAGTTCATTTGCAATTTCTAGTGCAGAAAAATATCAAACAACACTTGAGGAAACAGTAACACTTTCGACATCTTCGCCTTTATCTAGCATAATTTCAAGAAGTCCATTTGAAATTTCTAGCACCGAAAAATATGAATTGACTCAAGAGGAAACAACAAAACTGACGAAATCTGCATCGGAATCGATTACAATACCAAGTAGTTTGTCCAAAATTCAACGCACCGAAAAATATCATATAACTCAAGAAGAAACCAATGAGCAATCGAAACCAATATCGATAAGTTCATTTGCAATTTCGAGTGCAGAAAAATATCAAACCAAACTTGAGGAAACAAGAAAACTTTCGACATTTTCGCATATATATAGCATAATTTCAAGTAGTCCATTTGAAATTTCTAGCACCGAAAAATATGAACTGACTCAAGAGGAAACAACAAAACTGACGAAATCTGCATCGGAATCGATTACAATACCAAGTAGTTTGTCCAAAATTCAACGCACCGAAAAATATCATATAACTCAAGAAGAAACCAGTGAGCAATTGAAACCAATATCGATAAGTTCATTTGCAATTTCGAGTGCAGAAAAATATCAATCAACTCTTGAGGAAACAGTAACACTTTCGACATCTTCGCCTTTATCTAGCATAATTTCAAGTAGTCCATTTGAAATTTCTAGCACCGAAAAATATGAACTGACTCAAGAGGAAACAACAAAACTGACGAAATCTGCATCGGAATCGATTACAATACCAAGTAGTTTGTCCAAAATTCAACGCTCAGAAAAATATCATATAACTCAAGAAGAAACCAGTGAGCAATTGAAACTAATATCGATAAGTTCATTTGCAATTTCTAGTGCAGAAAAATATCAAACAACTCTTGAGGAAACAGTAACACTTTCGACATCTTCGCCTTTATCTAGCATAATTTCAAGTAGTCGATTTGAAATTTCTAGCACCGAAAAATATGAACTGACTCAAGAGGAAACAACAAAACTGACGAAATCTGCATCGGAATCGATTACAATACCAAGTAGTTTGTCCAAAATTCAACGCACCGAAAAATATCATATAACTCAAGAAGAAACCAGTGAGCAATTGAAACTAATATCGATAAGTTCATTTGCAATTTCGAGTGCAGAAAAATATCAATCAACTCTTGAGGAAACAGTAACACTTTCGACATCTTCGCCTTTATCTAGCATAATTTCAAGTAGTCCATTTGAAATTTCTAGCACCGAAAAATATGAACTGACTCAAGAGGAAACAACAAAACTGACGAAATCTGCATCGGAATCGATTACAATACCAAGTAGTTTGTCCAAAATTCAACGCACCGAAAAATATCATATAACTCAAGAAGAAACCAGTGAGCAATTGAAACTAATATCGATAAGTTCATTTGCAATTTCTAGTGCAGAAAAATATCAAACAACACTTGAGGAAACAGTAACACTTTCGACATCTTCGCCTTTATCTAGCATAATTTCAAGAAGTCCATTTGAAATTTCAAGCAAAGAAAAATATCAACTGACTCAAGAGGAAACAACAAAACTGACGAAATCTGCATCGGAATCGATTACAATACCAAGTAGTTCGTCCAAAATTCAGCGCACCGAAAAATATCATATAACTAAAGAAGAAACCAGAGAACAATCGAAACCAATATCGATAACTTCATTTGCAATTTCGAGTGCAGAAAAATATCAAACAACTCTTGAGGAAACAGTAACACTTTCGACATCTTCGCCTTTATCTAGCATAATTTCAAGTAGTCCATTTGAAAATTCTAGCACCGAAAAATATGAACTGACTCAAGAGGAAACAACAAAACTGACGAAATCTGCATCGGAATCGATTACAATACCAAGTAGTTTGTCCAAAATTCAACGCACCGAAAAATATCATATAACTCAAGAAGAAACCAGTGAGCAATTGAAACTAATATCGATAAGTTCATTTGCAATTTCGAGTGCAGAAAAATATCAAACAACACTTGAGGAAACAGTAACACTTTCGACATCTTCGCCTTTATCTAGCATAATTTCAAGAAGTCCATTTGAAATTTCAAGCAAAGAAAAATATCAACTGACTCAAGAGGAAACAACAAAACTGACGAAATCTGCATCGGAATCGATTACAATACCAAGTAGTTCGTCCAAAATTCAGCGCACCGAAAAATATCATATAACTCAAGAAGAAACCAGTGAGCAATCGAAACCAATATCGATAAGTTCATTTGCAATTTCGAGTGCAGAAAAATATCAAACCAAACTTGAGGAAACAAGAAAACTTTCGACATTTTCGCCTATATATAGCATAATTTCAAGTAGTCCATTTGAAATTTCTAGCACCGAAAAATATGAACTGACTCAAGAGGAAACAACAAAACTGACGAAATCTGCATCGGAATCGATTACAATACAAAGTAGTTTGTCCAAAATTCAACGCACCGAAAAATATCATTTAACTCAAGAAGAAACCAGTGAGCAATCGAAACCAATATCGATAAGTTCATTTGCAATTTCGAGTGCAGAAAAATATCAAACAACTCTTGAGGAAACAGTAACACTTTCGACATCTTCGCCTTTATCTAGCATAATTTCAAGTAGTCCATTTGAAATTTCTAGCACCGAAAAATATGAACTGACTCTAGAGGAAACAACAAAACTGACGAAATCTGCATCGGAATCGATTACAATACCAAGTAGTTTGTCCAAAATTCAACGCACCGAAAAATATCATATAACTCAAGAAGAAACCAGTGAGCAATTGAAACTTATATCGAGAAGTTCATTTGCAATTTCTAGTGCAGAAAAATATCAAACAACACTTGAGGAAACAGTAACACTTTCGACATCTTCGCCTTTATCTAGCATAATTTCATGTAGTCCATTTGAAATTTCTAGCACCGAAAAATATGAACTGACTCAAGAAGAAACAACAAAACTGACGAAATCTGCATCGGAATCGATTAGAATACCAAGTAGTTTGTCCAAAATTCAACGCACCGAAAAATATCATATAACTCAAGAAGAAACCAGTGAGCAATCGAAACCAATATCGATAACTTCATTTGCAATTTCTAGTGCAGAAAAATATCAAACAACACTTGAGGAAACAGTAACACTTTCGACATCTTCGCCTTTATCTAGCATAATTTCAAGAAGTCCATTTGAAATTTCAAGCAAAGAAAAATATCAACTGACTCAAGAGGAAACAACAAAACTGACGAAATCTGCATCGGAATCGATTACAATACCAAGTAGTTCGTCCAAAATTCAGCGCACCGAAAAATATCATATAACTAAAGAAGAAACCAGAGAACAATCGAAACCAATATCGATAACTTCATTTGCAATTTCGAGTACAGAAAAATATCAAACAACACTTGAGGAAACAGTAACACTTTCGACATCTTCGCCTTTATCTAGCATAATTTCAAGTAGTCCATTTGAAATTTCTAGCACCGAAAAATATGAACTGACTCAAGAAGAAACAACAAAACTGACGAAATCTGCATCGGAATCGATTACAATACCAAGTAGTTTGTCCAAAATTCAACGCACCGAAAAATATCATATAACTCAAGAAGAAACCAGTGAGCAATTGAAACTAATATCGATAAGTTCATTTGCAATTTCTAGTGCAGAAAAATATCAAACAACACTTGAGGAAACAGTAACACTTTCGACATCTTCGCCTTTATCTAGCATAATTTCAAAAAGTCCATTTGAAATTTCTAGCACCGAAAAATATGAACTGACTCAAGAGGAAACAACAAAACTGACGAAATCTGCATCGGAATCGATTACAATACCAAGTAGTTTGTCCAAAATTCAACGCACCGAAAAATATCATATAACTCAAGAAGAAACCAGTGAGCAATTGAAACTAATATCGATAAGTTCATTTGCAATTTCTAGTGCAGAAAAATATCAAACAACACTTGAGGAAACAGTACCACTTTCGACATCTTCGCCTTTATCTAGCATAATTTCAAGAAGTCCATTTGAAATTTCAAGCAGAGAAAAATATCAACTGACTCAAGAGGAAACAACAAAACTGACGAAATCTGCATCGGAATCGATTACAATACCAAGTAGTTTGTCCAAAATTCAACGCACCGAAAAATATCATATAACTCAAGAAGAAACCAGTGAGCAATTGAAACTAATATCGATAAGTTCATTTGCAATTTCTAGTGCAGAAAAATATCAAACAACACTTGAGGAAACAGTAACACTTTCGACATCTTCGCCTTTATCTAGCATAATTTCAAGAAGTCCATTTGAAATTTCAAGCAAAGAAAAATATCAACTGACTCAAGAGGAAACAACACAACTGACAAAATCTGCATCGGAATCGATTACAATACCAAGTAGTTCGTCCAAAATTCAGCGCACCGAAAAATATCATATAACTAAAGAAGAAACCAGAGAACAATCGAAACCAATATCGATAACTTCATTTGCAATTTCGAGTGCAGAAAAATATCAAACCAAACTTGAGGAAACAAGAAAACTTTCGACATTTTCGCCTATATATAGCATAATTTCAAGTAGTCCATTTGAAATTTCTAGCACCGAAAAATATGAACTGACTCAAGAGGAAACAACAAAACTGACGAAATCTGCATCGGAATCGATTACAATACAAAGTAGTTTGTCCAAAATTCAACGCACCGAAAAATATCATTTAACTCAAGAAGAAACCAGTGAGCAATCGAAACCAATATCGATAAGTTCATTTGCAATTTCGAGTGCAGAAAAATATCAAACAACTCTTGAGGAAACAGTAACACTTTCGACATCTTCGCCTTTATCTAGCATAATTTCAAGTAGTCCATTTGAAATTTCTAGCACCGAAAAATATGAACTGACTCTAGAGGAAACAACAAAACTGACGAAATCTGCATCGGAATCGATTACAATACCAAGTAGTTTGTCCAAAATTCAACGCACCGAAAAATATCATATAACTCAAGAAGAAACCAGTGAGCAATTGAAACTTATATCGATAAGTTCATTTGCAATTTCTAGTGCAGAAAAATATCAAACAACACTTGAGGAAACAGTAACACTTTCGACATCTTCGCCTTTATCTAGCATAATTTCAAGTAGTCCATTTGAAATTTCTAGCACCGAAAAATATGAACTGACTCAAGAAGAAACAACAAAACTGACGAAATCTGCATCGGAATCGATTACAATACCAAGTAGTTTGTCCAAAATTCAACGCACCGAAAAATATCATATAACTCAAGAAGAAACCAGTGAGCAATTGAAACTAATATCGATAAGTTCATTTGCAATTTCTAGTGCAGAAAAATATCAAACAACACTTGAGGAAACAGTAACACTTTCGACATCTTCGCCTTTATCTAGCATAATTTCAAGAAGTCCATTTGAAATTTCTAGCACCGAAAAATATGAACTGACTCAAGAGGAAACAACAAAACTGACGAAATCTGCATCGGAATCGATTACAATACCAAGTAGTTTGTCCAAAATTCAACGAACCGAAAAAAATCATATAACTCAAGAAGAAACCAGTGAGCAATTGAAACTAATATCGATAAGTTCATTTGCAATTTCTAGTGCAGAAAAATATCAAACAACACTTGAGGAAACAGTAACACTTTCGACATCTTCGCCTTTATCTAGCATAATTTCAAGAAGTCCATTTGAAATTTCAAGCAAAGAAAAATATCAACTGACTCAAGAGGAAACAACAAAACTGACGAAATCTGCATCGGAATCGATTACAATACCAAGTAGTTTGTCCAAAATTCAACGCACCGAAAAATATCATATAACTCAAGAAGAAACCAGTGAGCAATTGAAACTAATATCGATAAGTTCATTTGCAATTTCTGGTGCAGAAAAATATCAAACAACACTTGAGGAAACAGTAACACTTTCGACATCTTCGCCTTTATCTAGCATAATTTCAAGTAGTCCATTTGAAATTTCTAGCACCGAAAAATATGAACTGACTCTAGAGGAAACAACAAAACTGACGAAATCTGCATCGGAATCGATTACAATACCAAGTAGTTTGTCCAAAATTCAACGCACCGAAAAATATCATATAACTCAAGAAGAAACCAGTGAGCAATTGAAACTAATATCGATAAGTTCATTTGCAATTTCTAGTGCAGAAAAATATCAAACAACACTTGAGGAAACAGTAACACTTTCGACATCTTCGCCCTTATCTAGCATAATTTCAAGAAGTCCATTTGAAATTTCAAGCAAAGAAAAATATCAACTGACTCAAGAGGAAACAACAAAACTGACGAAATCTGCATCGGAATCGATTACAATACCAAGTAGTTTGTCCAAAATTCAACGCACCGAAAAATATCATATAACTCAAGAAGAAACCAGTGAGCAATTGAAACTAATATCGATAAGTTCATTTGCAATTTCTAGTGCAGAAAAATATCAAACAACACTTGAGGAAACAGTAACACTTTCGACATCTTCGCCTTTATCTAGCATAATTTCAAGTAGTCCATTTGAAATTTCTAGCACCGAAAAATATGAACTGACTCAAGAGGAAACAACAAAACTGACGAAATCTGCATCGGAATCGATTACAATACCAAGTAGCTTGTCCAAAATTCAGCGCACCGAAAAATATCATATAACTCAAGAAGAAACCAGTGAGCAATCGAAACCAATATCGATAAGTTCATTTGCAATTTCGAGTGCAGAAAAATATCAAACATCACTTGAGGAAACAAGAAAACTTTCGACATTTTCGCCTATATATAGCATAATTTCAAGTAGTCCATTTGAAATTTCTAGCACCGAAAAATATGAACTGTTTCAAGAGGAAACAACAAAACTGACGAAATCTGCATCGGAATCGATTACAATACAAAGTAGTTTGTCCAAAATTCAACGCACCGAAAAATATCATATAACTCAAGAAGAAACCAGTGAGCAATTGAAACTAATATCGATAAGTTCATTTGCAATTTCGAGTGCAGAAAAATATCAAACAACACTTGAGGAAACAGTAACACTTTCGACATCTTCGCCTTTATCTAGCATAATTTCAAGAAGTCCATTTGAAATTTCAAGCAAAGAAAAATATCAACTGACTCAAGAGGAAACAACAAAACTGACGAAATCTGCATCGGAATCGATTACAATACCAAGTAGTTTGTCCAAAATTCAACAAACCGAAAAATATCATATAACTCAAGAAGAAACCAGTAAGCAATTGAAACTAATATCGATAAGTTCATTTGCAATTTCTAGTGCAGAAAAATATCAAACAACACTTGAGGAAACAGTAACACTTTCGACATCTTCGCCTTTATCTAGCATAATTTCAAGTAGTCCATTTGAAATTTCTAGCACCGAAAAATATGAACTGTTTCAAGAGGAAACAACAAAACTGACGAAATCTGCACCGGAATCGATTACAATACCAAGTAGTTTGTCCAAAATACAGCGCACAGAAAAATATCATATAACTCAAGAAGAAACCAATGAGCAATCGAAACCAATATCGATAAGTTCATTTGCAATTTCGAGTGCAGAAAAATATCAAACAACACTTGAGGAAACAGTAACACTTTCGACATCTTCGCCTTTATCTAGCATAATTTCAAGAAGTCCATTTGAAATTTCAAGCAAAGAAAAATATCAACTGACTCAAGAGGAAACAACAAAACTGACGAAATCTGCATCGGAATCGATTACAATACCAAGTAGTTTGTCCAAAATTCAACAAACCGAAAAATATCATATAACTCAAGAAGAAACCAGTAAGCAATTGAAACTAATATCGATAAGTTCATTTGCAATTTCTAGTGCAGAAAAATATCAAACAACACTTGAGGAAACAGTAACACTTTCGACATCTTCGCCTTTATCTAGCATAATTTCAAGTAGTCCATTTGAAATTTCTAGCACCGAAAAATATGAACTGACTCAAGAGGAAACAACAAAACTGACGAAATCTGCATCGGAATCGATTACAATACCAAGTAGTTTGTCCAAAATTCAGCGCACCGAAAAATATCATATAACTAAAGAAGAAACCAGAGAACAATCGAAACCAATATCGATAACTTCATTTGCAATTTCGAGTGCAGAAAAATATCAAACAACACTTGAGGAAACAGTAACACTTTCGACATCTTCGCCTTTATCTAGCATAATTTCAAGTAGTCCATTTGAAATTTCTAGCACCGAAAAATATGAACTGACTCAAGAAGAAACAACAAAACTGACGAAATCTGCATCGGAATCGATTACAATACCAAGTAGTTCGTCCAAAATTCAGCGCACCGAAAAATATCATATAACTAAAGAAGAAACCAGAGAACAATCGAAACCAATATCGATAACTTCATTTGCAATTTCGAGTACAGAAAAATATCAAACAACACTTGAGGAAACAGTAACACTTTCGACATCTTCGCCTTTATCTAGCATAATTTTAAGAAGTCCATTTGAAATTTTAAGCAAAGAAAAATATCAACTGACTCAAGAGGAAACAACAAAACTGACGAAATCTGCATCGGAATCGATTACAATACCAAGTAGTTTGTCCAAAATTCAACAAACCGAAAAATATCATATAACTCAAGAAGAAACCAGTAAGCAATTGAAACTAATATCGATAAGTTCATTTGCAATTTCTAGTGCAGAAAAATATCAAACAACACTTGAGGAAACAGTAACACTTTCGACATCTTCGCCTTTATCTAGCATAATTTCAAGTAGTCCATTTGAAATTTCTAGCACCGAAAAATATGAACTGTTTCAAGAGGAAACAACAAAACTGACGAAATCTGCACCGGAATCGATTACAATACCAAGTAGTTTGTCCAAAATACAGCGCACAGAAAAATATCATATAACTCAAGAAGAAACCAATGAGCAATCGAAACCAATATCGATAAGTTCATTTGCAATTTCGAGTGCAGAAAAATATCAAACAACACTTGAGGAAACAGTAACACTTTCGACATCTTCGCCTTTATCTAGCATAATTTCAAGAAGTCCATTTGAAATTTCAAGCAAAGAAAAATATCAACTGACTCAAGAGGAAACAACAAAACTGACGAAATCTGCATCGGAATCGATTACAATACCAAGTAGTTTGTCCAAAATTCAACAAACCGAAAAATATCATATAACTCAAGAAGAAACCAGTAAGCAATTGAAACTAATATCGATAAGTTCATTTGCAATTTCTAGTGCAGAAAAATATCAAACAACACTTGAGGAAACAGTAACACTTTCGACATCTTCGCCTTTATCTAGCATAATTTCAAGTAGTCCATTTGAAATTTCTAGCACCGAAAAATATGAACTGACTCAAGAGGAAACAACAAAACTGACGAAATCTGCATCGGAATCGATTACAATACCAAGTAGTTTGTCCAAAATTCAGCGCACCGAAAAATATCATATAACTAAAGAAGAAACCAGAGAACAATCGAAACCAATATCGATAACTTCATTTGCAATTTCGAGTGCAGAAAAATATCAAACAACACTTGAGGAAACAGTAACACTTTCGACATCTTCGCCTTTATCTAGCATAATTTCAAGTAGTCCATTTGAAATTTCTAGCACCGAAAAATATGAACTGACTCAAGAAGAAACAACAAAACTGACGAAATCTGCATCGGAATCGATTACAATACCAAGTAGTTCGTCCAAAATTCAGCGCACCGAAAAATATCATATAACTAAAGAAGAAACCAGAGAACAATCGAAACCAATATCGATAACTTCATTTGCAATTTCGAGTACAGAAAAATATCAAACAACACTTGAGGAAACAGTAACACTTTCGACATCTTCGCCTTTATCTAGCATAATTTTAAGAAGTCCATTTGAAATTTTAAGCAAAGAAAAATATCAACTGACTCAAGAGGAAACAACAAAACTGACGAAATCTGCATCGGAATCGATTACAATACCAAGTAGTTTGTCCAAAATTCAACGAACCGAAAAATATCATATAACTCAAGAAGAAACCAGTGAGCAATTGAAACTAATATCGATAAGTTCATTTGCAATTTCTAGTGCAGAAAAATATCAAACAACACTTGAGGAAACAGTACCACTTTCGACATCTTCGCCTTTATCTAGCATAATTTCAAGAAGTCCATTTGAAATTTCAAGCAAAGAAAAATATCAACTGACTCAAGAGGAAACAACAAAACTGACGAAATCTGCATCGGAATCGATTACAATACCAAGTAGTTTGTCCAAAATTCAACGCACCGAAAAATATCATATAACTCAAGAAGAAACCAGTGAGCAATTGAAACTAATATCGATAAGTTCATTTGCAATTTCTGGTGCAGAAAAATATCAAACAACACTTGAGGAAACAGTAACACTTTCGACATCTTCGCCTTTATCTAGCATAATTTCAAGTAGTCCATTTGAAATTTCTAGCACTGAAAAATATGAACTGACTCTAGAGGAAACAACAAAACTGACGAAATCTGCATCGGAATCGATTACAATACCAAGTAGTTTGTCCAAAATTCAACGCACCGAAAAATATCATATAACTCAAGAAGAAACCAGTGAGCAATTGAAACTAATATCGATAAGTTCATTTGCAATTTCTAGAGCAGAAAAATATCAAACAACACTTGAGGAAACAGTAACACTTTCGACATCTTCGCCTTTATCTAGCATAATTTCAAGAAGTCCATTTGAAATTTCAAGCAAAGAAAAATATCAACTGACTCAAGAGGAAACAACAAAACTGACGAAATCTGCATCGGAATCGATTACAATACCAAGTAGTTTGTCCAAAATTCAACGAACCGAAAAATATCATATAACTCAAGAAGAAACCAGTGAGCAATTGAAACTAATATCGATAAGTTCATTTGCAATTTCTAGTGCAGAAAAATATCAAACAACACTTGAGGAAACAGTAACACTTTCGACATCTTCGCCTTTATCTAGATTAATTTCAAGTAGTCCATTTGAAATTTCTAGCACCGAAAAATATGAACTGACTCAAGAGGAAACAACAAAACTGACGAAATCTGCATCGGAATCGATTACAATACCAAGTAGTTTGTCCAAAATTCAACGAACCGAAAAATATCATATAACTCAAGAAGAAACCAGTGAGCAATTGAAACTAATATCGATAAGTTCATTTGCAATTTATAGTGCAGAAAAATATCAAACAACACTTGAGGAAACAGTAACACTTTCGACATCTTCGCCTTTATCTAGATTAATTTCAAGTAGTCCATTTGAAATTTCTAGCAAAGAAAAATATCAACTGACTCAAGAGGAAACAACAAAACTGACGAAATCTGCATCGGAATCGATTACAATACCAAGTAGTTTGTCCAAAATTCAACGCACCGAAAAATATCATATAACTCAAGAAGAAACCAGTGAGCAATTGAAACTAATATCGATAAGTTCATTTGCAATTTCTAGTGCAGAAAAATATCAAACAACACTTGAGGAAACAGTAACACTTTCGACATCTTCGCCTTTATCTAGCATAATTTCAAGAAGTCCATTTGAAATTTCAAGCAAAGAAAAATATCAACTGACTCAAGAGGAAACAACAAAACTGACGAAATCTGCATCGGAATCGATTACAATACCAAGTAGTTTGTCCAAAATTCAACGAACCGAAAAATATCATATAACTCAAGAAGAAACCAGTGAGCAATTGAAACTAATATCGATAAGTTCATTTGCAATTTATAGTGCAGAAAAATATCAAACAACACTTGAGGAAACAGTAACACTTTCGACATCTTCGCCTTTATCTAGATTAATTTCAAGTAGTCCATTTGAAATTTCTAGCACCGAAAAATATGAACTGACTCAAGAGGAAACAACAAAACTGACGAAATCTGCATCGGAATCGATTACAATACCAAGTAGTTTGTCCAAAATTCAACGCACCGAAAAATATCATATAACTCAAGAAGAAACCAGTGAGCAATTGAAACTAATATCGATAAGTTCATTTGCAATTTCTAGTGCAGAAAAATATCAAACAACACTTGAGGAAACAGTAACACTTTCGACATCTTCGCCTTTATCTAGCATAATTTCAAGAAGTCCATTTGAAATTTCTAGCACCGAAAAATATGAACTGACTCAAGAGGAAACAACAAAACTGACGAAATCTGCATCGGAATCGATTACAATACCAAGTAGCTTGTCCAAAATTCAGCGCACCGAAAAATATCATATAACTCAAGAAGAAACCAGTGAGCAATCGAAACCAATATCGATAAGTTCATTTGCAATTTCGAGTGCAGAAAAATATCAAACATCACTTGAGGAAACAAGAAAACTTTCGACATTTTCGCCTATATATAGCATAATTTCAAGTAGTCCATTTGAAATTTCTAGCACCGAAAAATATGAACTGACTCAAGAGGAAACAACAAAACTGACGAAATCTGCATCGGAATCGATTACAATACAAAGTAGTTTGTCCAAAATTCAACGCACCGAAAAATATCATATAACTCAAGAAGAAACCAGTGAGCAATCGAAACCAATATCGATAAGTTCATTTGCAATTTCGAGTGCAGAAAAATATCAAACAACTCTTGAGGAAACAGTAACACTTTCGACATCTTCGCCTTTATCAAGCATAATTTCAAGTAGTCCATTTGAAATTTCTAGCACCGAAAAATATGAACTGACTCAAGAGGAAACAACAAAACTGACGAAGTCTGGAACGGAATCGATTACAATACCAAGTAGTTTGTCCAAAATTCAACGCACCGAAAAATATCATATAACTCAAGAAGAAACCAGTGAGCAATTGAAACTAATATCGATAAGTTCATTTGCAATTTCTAGTGCAGAAAAATATCAAACAACACTTGAGGAAACAGTAACACTTTCGAGATCTTCGCCTTTATCTAGCATAATTTCAAGAAGTCCATTTGATATTTCAAGCAAAGAAAAATATCAACTGACTCAAGAGGAAACAACAAAACTGACGAAATCTGCATCGGAATCGATTACAATACCAAGTAGTTTGTCCAAAATTCAACGCACCGAAAAATATCATATAACTCAAGAAGAAACCAGTGAGCAATTGAAACTAATATCGATAAGTTCATTTGCAATTTCTAGTGCAGAAAAATATCAAACAACACTTGAGGAAACAGTAACACTTTCGACATCTTCGCCTTTATCTAGCATAATTTCAAGAAGTCCATTTGAAATTTCAAGCAAAGAAAAATATCAACTGACTCAAGAGGAAACAACAAAACTGACGAAATCTGCATCGGAATCGATTACAATACCAAGTAGTTTGTCCAAAATTCAACAAACCGAAAAATATCATATAACTCAAGAAGAAACCAGTGAGCAATTGAAACTAATATCGATAAGTTCATTTGCAATTTCTGGTGCAGAAAAATATCAAACAACACTTGAGGAAACAGTAACACTTTCGACATCTTCGCCTTTATCTAGCATAATTTCAAGTAGTCCATTTGAAATTTCTAGCACCGAAAAATATGAACTGACTCAAGAGGAAACAACAAAACTGACGAAATCTGCATCGGAATCGATTACAATACCAAGTAGTTTGTCCAAAATTCAGCGCACCGAAAAATATCATATAACTAAAGAAGAAACCAGAGAACAATCGAAACCAATATCGATAACTTCATTTGCAATTTCGAGTGCAGAAAAATATCAAACAACACTTGAGGAAACAGTAACACTTTCGACATCTTCGCCTTTATCTAGCATAATTTCAAGTAGTCCATTTGAAATTTCTAGCACCGAAAAATATGAACTGACTCAAGAAGAAACAACAAAACTGACGAAATCTGCATCGGAATCGATTACAATACCAAGTAGTTTGTCCAAAATTCAACGCACCGAAAAATATCATATAACTCAAGAAGAAACCAGTGAGCAATTGAAACTAATATCGATAAGTTCATTTGCAATTTCTAGTGCAGAAAAATATCAAACAACACTTGAGGAAACAGTAACACTTTCGACATCTTCGCCTTTATCTAGCATAATTTCAAGAAGTCCATTTAAAATTTCAAGCAAAGAAAAATATCAACTGACTCAAGAGGAAACAACAAAACTGACGAAATCTGCATCGGAATCGATTACAATACCAAGTAGTTTGTCCAAAATTCAACGAACCGAAAAATATCATATAACTCAAGAAGAAACCAGTGAGCAATTGAAACTAATATCGATAAGTTCATTTGCAATTTCTAGTGCAGAAAAATATCAAACAACACTTGAGGAAACAGTACCACTTTCGACATCTTCGCCTTTATCTAGCATAATTTCAAGAAGTCCATTTGAAATTTCAAGCAAAGAAAAATATCAACTGACTCAAGAGGAAACAACAAAACTGACGAAATCTGCATCGGAATCGATTACAATACCAAGTAGTTTGTCCAAAATTCAACGAACCGAAAAATATCATATAACTCAAGAAGAAACCAGTGAGCAATTGAAACTAATATCGATAAGTTCATTTGCAATTTATAGTGCAGAAAAATATCAAACAACACTTGAGGAAACAGTAACACTTTCGACATCTTCGCCTTTATCTAGATTAATTTCAAGTAGTCCATTTGAAATTTCTAGCACCGAAAAATATGAACTGACTCAAGAGGAAACAACAAAACTGACGAAATCTGCATCGGAATCGATTACAATACCAAGTAGTTTGTCCAAAATTCAACGCACCGAAAAATATCATATAACTCAAGAAGAAACCAGTGAGCAATTGAAACTAATATCGATAAGTTCATTTGCAATTTCTAGTGCAGAAAAATATCAAACAACACTTGAGGAAACAGTAACACTTTCGACATCTTCGCCTTTATCTAGCATAATTTCAAGAAGTCCATTTGAAATTTCTAGCACCGAAAAATATGAACTGACTCAAGAGGAAACAACAAAACTGACGAAATCTGCATCGGAATCGATTACAATACCAAGTAGCTTGTCCAAAATTCAGCGCACCGAAAAATATCATATAACTCAAGAAGAAACCAGTGAGCAATCGAAACCAATATCGATAAGTTCATTTGCAATTTCGAGTGCAGAAAAATATCAAACATCACTTGAGGAAACAAGAAAACTTTCGACATTTTCGCCTATATATAGCATAATTTCAAGTAGTCCATTTGAAATTTCTAGCACCGAAAAATATGAACTGACTCAAGAGGAAACAACAAAACTGACGAAATCTGCATCGGAATCGATTACAATACAAAGTAGTTTGTCCAAAATTCAACGCACCGAAAAATATCATATAACTCAAGAAGAAACCAGTGAGCAATCGAAACCAATATCGATAAGTTCATTTGCAATTTCGAGTGCAGAAAAATATCAAACAACTCTTGAGGAAACAGTAACACTTTCGACATCTTCGCCTTTATCAAGCATAATTTCAAGTAGTCCATTTGAAATTTCTAGCACCGAAAAATATGAACTGACTCAAGAGGAAACAACAAAACTGACGAAGTCTGGATCGGAATCGATTACAATACCAAGTAGTTTGTCCAAAATTCAACGCACCGAAAAATATCATATAACTCAAGAAGAAACCAGTGAGCAATTGAAACTAATATCGATAAGTTCATTTGCAATTTCTAGTGCAGAAAAATATCAAACAACACTTGAGGAAACAGTAACACTTTCGAGATCTTCGCCTTTATCTAGCATAATTTCAAGAAGTCCATTTGATATTTCAAGCAAAGAAAAATATCAACTGACTCAAGAGGAAACAACAAAACTGACGAAATCTGCATCGGAATCGATTACAATACCAAGTAGTTTGTCCAAAATTCAACGCACCGAAAAATATCATATAACTCAAGAAGAAACCAGTGAGCAATTGAAACTAATATCGATAAGTTCATTTGCAATTTCTAGTGCAGAAAAATATCAAACAACACTTGAGGAAACAGTAACACTTTCGAGATCTTCGCCTTTATCTAGCATAATTTCAAGAAGTCCATTTGAAATTTCAAGCAAAGAAAAATATCAACTGACTCAAGAGGAAACAACAAAACTGACGAAATCTGCATCGGAATCGATTACAATACCAAGTAGTTTGTCCAAAATTCAACAAACCGAAAAATATCATATAACTCAAGAAGAAACCAGTGAGCAATTGAAACTAATATCGATAAGTTCATTTGCAATTTCTGGTGCAGAAAAATATCAAACAACACTTGAGGAAACAGTAACACTTTCGACATCTTCGCCTTTATCTAGCATAATTTCAAGTAGTCCATTTGAAATTTCTAGCACCGAAAAATATGAACTGACTCAAGAGGAAACAACAAAACTGACGAAATCTGCATCGGAATCGATTACAATACCAAGTAGTTTGTCCAAAATTCAGCGCACCGAAAAATATCATATAACTAAAGAAGAAACCAGAGAACAATCGAAACCAATATCGATAACTTCATTTGCAATTTCGAGTGCAGAAAAATATCAAACAACACTTGAGGAAACAGTAACACTTTCGACATCTTCGCCTTTATCTAGCATAATTTCAAGTAGTCCATTTGAAATTTCTAGCACCGAAAAATATGAACTGACTCAAGAAGAAACAACAAAACTGACGAAATCTGCATCGGAATCGATTACAATACCAAGTAGTTTGTCCAAAATTCAACGCACCGAAAAATATCATATAACTCAAGAAGAAACCAGTGAGCAATTGAAACTAATATCGATAAGTTCATTTGCAATTTCTAGTGCAGAAAAATATCAAACAACACTTGAGGAAACAGTAACACTTTCGACATCTTCGCCTTTATCTAGCATAATTTCAAGAAGTCCATTTGAAATTTCAAGCAAAGAAAAATATCAACTGACTCAAGAGGAAACAACAAAACTGACGAAATCTGCATCGGAATCGATTACAATACCAAGTCGTTTGTCCAAAATTCAACGAACCGAAAAATATCATATAACTCAAGAAGAAACCAGTGAGCAATTGAAACTAATATCGATAAGTTCATTTGCAATTTCTAGTGCAGAAAAATATCAAACAACACTTGAGGAAACAGTACCACTTTCGACATCTTCGCCTTTATCTAGCATAATTTCAAGAAGTCCATTTGAAATTTCAAGCAAAGAAAAATATCAACTGACTCAAGAGGAAACAACAAAACTGACGAAATCTGCATCGGAATCGATTACAATACCAAGTAGTTTGTCCAAAATTCAACGCACCGAAAAATATCATATAACTCAAGAAGAAACCAGTGAGCAATTGAAACTAATATCGATAAGTTCATTTGCAATTTCTGGTGCAGAAAAATATCAAACAACACTTGAGGAAACAGTAACACTTTCGACATCTTCGCCTTTATCTAGCATAATTTCAAGTAGTCCATTTGAAATTTCTAGCACTGAAAAATATGAACTGACTCTAGAGGAAACAACAAAACTGACGAAATCTGCATCGGAATCGATTACAATACCAAGTAGTTTGTCCAAAATTCAACGCACCGAAAAATATCATATAACTCAAGAAGAAACCAGTGAGCAATTGAAACTAATATCGATAAGTTCATTTGCAATTTCTAGTGCAGAAAAATATCAAACAACACTTGAGGAAACAGTAACACTTTCGACATCTTCGCCTTTATCTAGCATAATTTCAAGAAGTCCATTTGAAATTTCAAGCAAAGAAAAATATCAACTGACTCAAGAGGAAACAACAAAACTGACGAAATCTGCATCGGAATCGATTACAATACCAAGTAGTTTGTCCAAAATTCAACGAACCGAAAAATATCATATAACTCAAGAAGAAACCAGTGAGCAATTGAAACTAATATCGATAAGTTCATTTGCAATTTCTAGTGCAGAAAAATATCAAACAACACTTGAGGAAACAGTAACACTTTCGACATCTTCGCCTTTATCTAGATTAATTTCAAGTAGTCCATTTGAAATTTCTAGCACCGAAAAATATGAACTGACTCAAGAGGAAACAACAAAACTGACGAAATCTGCATCGGAATCGATTACAATACCAAGTAGTTTGTCCAAAATTCAACGCACCGAAAAATATCATATAACTCAAGAAGAAACCAGTGAGCAATTGAAACTAATATCGATAAGTTCATTTGCAATTTCTAGTGCAGAAAAATATCAAACAACACTTGAGGAAACAGTAACACTTTCGACATCTTCGCCTTTATCTAGCATAATTTCAAGAAGTCCATTTGAAATTTCTAGCACCGAAAAATATGAACTGACTCAAGAGGAAACAACAAAACTGACGAAATCTGCATCGGAATCGATTACAATACCAAGTAGCTTGTCCAAAATTCAGCGCACCGAAAAATATCATATAACTCAAGAAGAAACCAGTGAGCAATCGAAACCAATATCGATAAGTTCATTTGCAATTTCGAGTGCAGAAAAATATCAAACATCACTTGAGGAAACAAGAAAACTTTCGACATTTTCGCCTATATATAGCATAATTTCAAGTAGTCCATTTGAAATTTCTAGCACCAAAAAATATGAACTGACTCAAGAGGAAACAACAAAACTGACGAAATCTGCATCGGAATCGATTACAATACAAAGTAGTTTGTCCAAAATTCAACGCACCGAAAAATATCATATAACTCAAGAAGAAACCAGTGAGCAAACGAAACCAATATCGATAAGTTCATTTGCAATTTCGAGTGCAGAAAAATATCAAACAACTCTTGAGGAAACAGTAACACTTTCGACATCTTCGCCTTTATCAAGCATAATTTCAAGTAGTCCATTTGAAATTTCTAGCACCGAAAAATATGAACTGACTCAAGAGGAAACAACAAAACTGACGAAGTCTGGATCGGAATCGATTACAATACCAAGTAGTTTGTCCAAAATTCAACGCACCGAAAAATATCATATAACTCAAGAAGAAACCAGTGAGCAATTGAAACTAATATCGATAAGTTCATTTGCAATTTCTAGTGCAGAAAAATATCAAACAACACTTGAGGAAACAGTAACACTTTCGAGATCTTCGCCTTTATCTAGCATAATTTCAAGAAGTCCATTTGAAATTTCAAGCAAAGAAAAATATCAACTGACTCAAGAGGAAACAACAAAACTGACGAAATCTGCATCGGAATCGATTACAATACCAAGTAGTTTGTCCAAAATTCAACGCACCGAAAAATATCATATAACTCAAGAAGAAACCAGTGAGCTATTGAAACTAATATCGATAAGTTCATTTGCAATTTCTAGTGCAGAAAAATATCAAACAACACTTGAGGAAACAGTAACACTTTCGACATCTTCGCCTTTATCTAGCATAATTTCAAGAAGTCCATTTGAAATTTCAAGCAAAGAAAAATATCAACTGACTCAAGAGGAAACAACAAAACTGACGAAATCTGCATCGGAATCGATTACAATACCAAGTAGTTTGTCCAAAATTCAACGAACCGAAAAATATCATATAACTCAAGAAGAAACCAGTGAGCAATTGAAACTAATATCGATAAGTTCATTTGCAATTTCTAGTGCAGAAAAATATCAAACAACACTTGAGGAAACAGTAACACTTTCGACATCTTCTCCTTTATCTAGCATAATTTCAAGTAGTCCATTTGAAATTTCTAGCACCGAAAAATATGAACTGACTCAAGAGGAAACAACAAAACTGACGAAATCTGCATCGGAATCGATTACAATACCAAGTAGCTTGTCCAAAATTCAGCGCACCGAAAAATATCATATAACTCAAGAAGAAACCAGTGAGCAATCGAAACCAATATCGATAAGTTCATTTGCAATTTCGAGTGCAGAAAAATATCAAACATCACTTGAGGAAACAAGCAAACTTTCGACATTTTCGCCTATATATAGCATAATTTCAAGTAGTCCATTTGAAATTTCTAGCACCGAAAAATATGAACTGACTCAAGAGGAAACAACAAAACTGACGAAATCTGCATCGGAATCGATTACAATACAAAGTAGTTTGTCCAAAATTCAACGCACCGAAAAATATCATATAACTCAAGAAGAAACCAGTGAGCAATCGAAACCAATATCGATAAGTTCATTTGCAATTTCGAGTGCAGAAAAATATCAAACAACTCTTGAGGAAACAGTAACACTTTCGACATCTTCGCCTTTATCAAGCATAATTTCAAGTAGTCCATTTGAAATTTCTAGCACCGAAAAATATGAACTGACTCAAGAGGAAACAACAAAACTGACGAAGTCTGCATCGGAATCGATTACAATACCAAGTAGTTTGTCCAAAATTCAACGCACCGAAAAATATCATATAACTCAAGAAGAAACCAGTGAGCAATTGAAACTAATATCGATAAGTTCATTTGCAATTTCTGGTGCAGAAAAATATCAAACAACACTTGAGGAAACAGTAACACTTTCGACATCTTCGCCTTTATCTAGCATAATTTCAAGTAGTCCATTTGAAATTTCTAGCACTGAAAAATATGAACTGACTCTAGAGGAAACAACAAAACTGACGAAATCTGCATCGGAATCGATTACAATACCAAGTAGTTTGTCCAAAATTCAACGCACCGAAAAATATCATATAACTCAAGAAGAAACCAGTGAGCAATTGAAACTAATATCGATAAGGTCATTTGCAATTTCTAGTGCAGAAAAATATCAAACAACACTTGAGGAAACAGTAACACTTTCGACATCTTCGCCTTTATCTAGCATAATTTCAAGAAGTCCATTTGAAATTTCAAGCAAAGAAAAATATGAACTGACTCAAGAGGAAACAACAAAACTGACGAAGTCTGCATCGGAATCGATTACAATACCAAGTAGTTTGTCCAAAATTCAACGCACCGAAAAATATCATATAACTCAAGAAGAAACCAGTGAGCAATTGAAACTAATATCGATAAGTTCATTTGCAATTTCTGGTGCAGAAAAATATCAAACATCACTTGAGGAAACAAGAAAACTTTCGACATTTTCGCCTATATATAGCATAATTTCAAGTAGTCCATTTGAAATTTCTAGCACCGAAAAATATCAACTGACTCAAGAGGAAACAACAAAACTGACGAAATCTGCATCGGAATCGATTACAATACCAAGTAGTTTGTCCAAAATTCAACGAACCGAAAAATATCATATAACTCAAGAAGAAACCAGTGAGCAATTGAAACTAATATCGATAAGTTCATTTGCAATTTCTAGTGCAGAAAAATATCAAACAACACTTGAGGAAACAGTAACACTTTCGACATCTTCTCCTTTATCTAGCATAATTTCAAGTAGTCCATTTGAAATTTCTAGCACCGAAAAATATGAACTGACTCAAGAGGAAACAACAAAACTGACGAAGTCTGCATCGGAATCGATTACAATACCAAGTAGTTTGTCCAAAATTCAACGCACCGAAAAATATCATATAACTCAAGAAGAAACCAGTGAGCAATCGAAACCAATATCGATAAGTTCATTTGCAATTTCGAGTGCAGAAAAATATCAAACAACTCTTGAGGAAACAGTAACACTTTCGACATCTTCGCCTTTATCTAGCATAATTTCAAGTAGTCCATTTGAAAATTCTAGCACCGAAAAATATGAACTGACTCAAGAGGAAACAACAAAACTGACGAAATCTGCATCGGAATCGATTACAATACCAAGTAGTTTGTCCAAAATTCAACGCACCGAAAAATATCATATAACTCAAGAAGAAACCAGTGAGCAATTGAAACTAATATCGATAAGTTCATTTGCAATTTCTTGTGCAGAAAAATATCAAACAACACTTGAGGAAACAGTAACACTTTCGACATCTTCGCCTTTATCTAGCATAATTTCAAGAAGTCCATTTGAAATTTCTAGCACTGAAAAATATGAACTGACTCTAGAGGAAACAACAAAACTGACGAAATCTGCATCGGAATCGATTACAATACCAAGTAGTTTGTCCAAAATTCAACGCACCGAAAAATATCATATAACTCAAGAAGAAACCAGTGAGCAATTGAAACTAATATCGATAAGGTCATTTGCAATTTCTAGTGCAGAAAAATATCAAACAACACTTGAGGAAACAGTAACACTTTCGACATCTTCGCCTTTATCTAGCATAATTTCAAGAAGTCCATTTGAAATTTCAAGCAAAGAAAAATATCAACTGACTCAAGAGGAAACAACAAAACTGACGAAATCTGCATCGGAATCGATTACAATACCAAGTAGTTTGTCCAAAATACAGCGCACCGAAAAATATCATATAACTCAAGAAGAAACCAATGAGCAATCGAAACCAATATCGATAAGTTCATTTGCAATTTCGAGTGCAGAAAAATATCAAACAACACTTGAGGAAACAGTAACACTTTCGACATCTTCGCCTTTATCTAGCATAATTTCAAGTAGTCCATTTGAAATTTCTAGCACCGAAAAATATGAACTGACTCAAGAGGAAACAACAAAACTGACGAAATCTGCATCGGAATCGATTATAATACCAAGTGGTTTGTCCAAAATTCATCGCAGCGAAAAATATCATATAACTCAAGAAGAAACCAGTGAGCAATTGAAACTAATATCGATAAGTTCATTTGCAATTTCTAGTGCAGAAAAATATCAAACAAGACTTGAGGAAACAAGAAAACTTTCGACATCTTCGCCTTTATCTAGCATAATTTCAAGTAGTCCATTTGAACTTTCAAGCAAAGAAAAATATCAACTGACTCAAGAGGAAACAACAAAACTGACTAAATCTGCTTCGGGATCGATTACAATACCAAGTAGTTTGTCCAAAATTCCGAGCACTGAAAAATATCAAATAACTCAAGAAGAAACCAGTAAACAGTCGAAACCAATATCGATAAGTTCATTTGCAATTTCGAGTACAGAAAATTATCAAACAAGAATTGAGGAAACAAGAAAACTTTTGACATCTTCGCCTTTATCTAGCATAATTTCAAGTAGTCCATTTGAAATTTCAAGCAAAGAAAAATCGACTCAAGAGGAAACAACAAGACTTACGAAATCTTTATCGGAATTGATTACAATATCAAGTAGTTTGTCCAAATTTCCGCGCACAGAAAAATATCAAATATCTCAAGAAGAAACCAGTACAAAATCAAAACCAATATCGATAAGTTCATTATCTGCAATTTCGAGTCCACAAAAATATCAAACAAGACTTGAGGAAACAAGAAAACTTTCGACATCTTCGCCTTTATCTAGCATAATTTCAAGTAGTCCATTTGAACTTTCAAGCAAAGAAAAATATCAACTGACTCAAGAGGAAACAACAAAACTGACAAAATCTGCTTCGGGATCGATTACAATACCAAGTAGTTTGTCCAAAATTCCGAGCACTGAAAAATATCAAATAACTCAAGAAGATACCAGTAAACAGTCGAAACCAATATCGATAAGTTCATTTGCAATTTCGAGTACAGAAAATTATCAAACAAGAATTGAGGAAACAAGAAATCTTTCGACATCTTCGCCTTTATCTAGCATAATTTCAAGTACTCCAGTTCAAATTTCAAGCAAAGAAAAATATCAACTGACTGACGAGGAAAGAACAAAACTAACGAAATTTGCATCGGAATCGATTGCAATATCAAGTAAGTTTTATGCACTTTCGAGTACAGAAAAATATCACACAACTCAAGAGGAAACAAGAAAACCATCGATAACACCAAAATTGGTATATGAACCCCAATTGACTACTATTTCGAAATATCACTTTAAACAATCGAGTTATTTTGTATGTGATTGTGCCTGTGAACTTGAAATGGGTAAAGACTCATGCATTTGCGATTGCATATTTAAACCTGAAACATCAGTAGTCACAGCAAGTAAGACACCAAGTGCATCCACGCGGTCATCACTCACAGAAACTATTTCCAAACTTCGTGGATTTAAAGACTATATTACAACTCAAGTTAAAAGTAGGATTGAAAAGAATATAATAGTGTCGTCACATATGTCATCGTTGGAAATGACCACATCCAAAACAAGGAGCAATCCATCAACTTATACTATCTGCGAATGCATCTGTAAAATAGAACTAGAAGAAGAATCTTGTACGTGCAACTGCGAAACAAACCCAAGCTCTGTAATTGAGTATTCCGCAATACCTAGTTCCATTAAAATTGCAAGTACAGAAAATTATCAACTAGCTCAAGAGAAAACAAGGAAACACTCGAGATTAACCCCAAAATCGGTTATGACAGCAAGTAATTTAGAAACCAAAAAATTGGCAAGATCTGTGATACCATCGACTACCGTTTCCAACTTTCAACTTGAACAATCCAGTTTCCATGTGTGTGATTGTACCTGTGAACTTGAAGTGGGTAAAGACTCATGCATCTGCGAATGCATTTCTAGGCCCAGCACATCAGAAGTCACGACAAGTAAGACAGGAAGTAAATTTAAGCGGTCGGTACCCACGGAAACTGTTTCAAACCCAAGTGGAATTCGAGACTATATTACAACTCAAGAAAAGATTGTGACTGGAGAGAGAATAATAGTGTCGACGAAGATGCCTTCGTTAGAGACGACCAATATGAAAACAAGCAGTGTACCATCTATTTATACTATTTGCGAATGTATCTGTGTAATAGAACTAGAAGAAGACTCTTGTACGTGCAACTGCAAAACAAACCCAAGCTCTGTAATTGAGTATTCCGCAATACCTAGTTCCTTTAAAATTGCAAGTACAGAAAATTATCAACTAGCTCAAGAGAAAACAAGGAAACACTCGAGATTAACCCCAAAATCGGTTATGATAGCAAGTAATTTAGAAACCAAAAAATTGGCAAGATCTGTGATTCCATCGACTACCGTTTCCAACTTTCAACTTGAACAATCCAGTTTCCATGTGTGTGATTGTACCTGTGAACTTGAAGTGGGTAAAGACTCATGCATCTGCGAATGCATTTCTAGGCCCAGCACATCAGAAGTCACGACAAGTAAGACAGGAAGTACATTTAAGCGGTCGGTACTCACGGAAACTGTTTCAAACCTTAGTGGAATTGGAGACTATATTACAACTCAAGAAAAGAGTGTGACTGGAAATAGAATAATAGTGTCGACGAAGATGTCTTCGTTAGAGACGACCAAATTGAAAACAAGCAGTGTACCATCTACTTATACTATTTGCGAATGCATCTGTGAAATAGAACTAGAAGAAGACTCTTGTACGTGCAATTGCAAAACAAATCCAAGCTCTGTAATTGATTATTCCGCAATACCTAATTCCTTTAAAATTTCGAGTACAGAAAATTATCAACTAGCTCAAGAGAAAACAAGGAAACTTTCAAGATTATCCCCAAAATCGGTTATAATATCAAGTGATTTTGAAACCAAAGAATGGTCAAGATCTGTGCTTCAAACGACTACCGTTTCAAATTTTCAACTTGAACAATCCAGTTTCCATGTGTGTGATTGTACCTGTGAACTTGAAGTGGGTGAAGACTCATGCATCTGCGAATGCATTTCTAGGCCCAGCACATCAGAAGTCACGACAAGTAAGACAGGAAGTACATTTAAGCGGTCGGTACTCACGGAAACTGTTTCAAACCCTAGTGGAATTCGAGACTATATTACAACTCAAGAAAAGAGTGTGACTGGAAATAGAATAATAGTGTCGACGAAGATGTCTTCGTTAGAGACGACCAAATTGAAAACAAGCAGTGTACCATTACTTATACTATTTGCGAATGCATCTGTGAAATAGAACTAGAAGAAGACTCTTGTACGTGCAATTGCAAAACAAACCCAAGCTCTGTAATTGATTATTCCGCAATACCTAATTCCTTTAAAATTTCGAGTACAGAAAATTATCAACTAGCTCAAGAGAAAACAAGGAAACTTTCAAGATTATCCCCAAAATCGGTTATAATATCAAGTGATTTAGAAACCAAAGAATGGTCAAGATCTGTGCTTCAAACGACTACCGTTTCAAATTTTCAACTTGAACAATCCAGTTTCCATGTGTGTGATTGTACCTGTGAACTTGAAGTGGGTAAAGACTCCTGCATCTGCGAATGCATTTCTAGGCCCAGCACATCAGAAGTCACGACAAGTAAGACAGGAAGTACATTTAAGCGGTCGGTACTCACGGAAACTGTTTCAAACCCTAGTGGAATTCGAGACTATATTACAACTCAAGAAAAGAGTGTGACTGGAAATAGAATAATAGTGTCGACGAAGATGTCTTCGTTACAGACGACCAAATTGAAAACAAGCAGTGTACCATCTACTTATACTATTTGCGAATGCATCTGTGAAATAGAACTAGAAGAAGACTCTTGTACGTGCAACTGCAAAACAAACCCAAGCTCTGTAATTGAGTATTCCGCAATACCTAGTTCATTTAAAATTTCGAGTACAGAAAATTATCAGCTAAATTATCTTAGTGGAAATCGAGGAATATATTACAACTCAAGAAAAGAGTGTGACTGGAAATAGAATAATAGTGTTGACGAAGATGTCTTCGTTACAGACGACCAAATTGAAAACAAGCAGTGTACCATCTACTTATACTATTTGCGAATGCATCTGTGAAATAGAACTAGAAAAAGACTCTTGTACGTGTAACTGCAAAACAAACCCAAGCTCTGTAATTGAGTATTCCGCAATACCTAGTTCATTTAAAATTTCGAGTACAGAAAATTATCAGCTAAATTATCTTAGTGGAATTGGCGGATATATTACAACTCAAGAAAAGAGTGTGACTGGAAATAGAATAATAGTGTCGACGAAGATGTCTTCGTTACAGACGACCAAATTGAAAACAAGCAGTGTACCATCTACTTATACTATTTGCGAATGCATCTGTGAAATAGAACTAGAAGAAGACTCTTGTACGTGCAACTGCAAAACATCAGAATTCACGAGAAGTAGGACGGTGAGTACATTTAATCGGGCAAAACTCACGGAATCTATTTCAAACCTTAGTGGAATTGGAGACTATATTACAACTCAAGAAAAGAGTGTGACTGGAGAGAGTATAATAGAGTCGACGAATATGTCTTCGTTGGAAACGACCAAATTGAAATCAAGCAGTATACCATCTACATACACTATTTGCGAATGCTTCTGTGAAATAGAACTAGAAGAAGACTCGTGTACGTGCAACTGCAAAACAAACCAAAGCTCTGTTATTGATTACTCCGCAATGCCTAGTACCTTCAAAATTTCGATGACAGTGCAATATCATCTAAGTCAAAAAGAAACAACAAATCAATCACAATCATTTTCCCTGTCGTATAAAGATAAATATCAAACACCTCAAGAGAAAACAAGCCAACTAACAAAATCTCCACCTCGATCAAGTAGAAAGCCAAGTAGTTTATTAAATGTTCCGAATACAGAAAAATATCAAATAACTCCAGAGGAAGCTAGTAAACTATCGGAATCTATGCCTCAAATGATTCCAATATCAATAAGTGCATTTGCAATTTCGCGTGCAGAAGGTTCAAGTAAAGAAATGTATCAAATAACTCGCGAGGAAGTAAGTAAACTATCGGAAAAATATCGAATAACTAAAGAAGAAACAAGTGATCTATCAGAGTCTGCCCCTCAATCGATTCCAATATCAATAAAATCATTTGTAATGTCGAGTGCAGAAAAATATCAAACAGCTGAAGAGGAAACAAGCCAATTAACGAAATCTCCACCTCGATCAAGTAGAAAGGCCAGTAGTTTATTCAAAATTCCGAGTACAGAAAAATATCAAATAACTCCAGAGGAAGCAAGTGAACTATCGGAATCTGTGCCTCAATCGATTTTAATATCAATTAGTCCATTTGCAATTTCGAGTCCAGAAGGTTCAAGTACAGAAATATATCGAATAACTCGAGAGGAAGCAAGTAAACTGTCGGAATCTTCACCTCAATCTATTCCAATATCAATAAAATCATTTGCAATGTCGAGTGCAAAAAAATATCAAACAGCTCAAGAGGAAGCAAGCCAACTGACGAAATCTCCACCTCGATCAAGTAGAAAGCCAAGTAGTTTATTCAAAATTCCGAGTACAGAAATATATCAAAGAACTCCAGAGGAAGCCAGTAAACTATCGGAATATGTGTCTCAATCGATTCCAATATCAATAAGTTCATTTGCAATTTGGAGTGCAGAAAGTTCAACTACAGAAATGTATCGAATAACTCATAAAGAAAGAAGTGAGCAATCGAAGTCTGCACCTCAATCAATTTCCAGTGCAGAAGGTTCAAGTAAAAAAATATATCGAATAACTCATGAAGAAACAAGTGAGCTATCGGAGTCTGCACCTCAATCCATTCCAATATCAATAAAATCATTTGCAATGTCGAGTGCAGAAAAATATCAAACAACTCAAGAGGAAACAAACCAATTAACAAAATCTCCACCTCGATCAAGTAGAAAGCCAAGTACTTTATTCAAAATTCCGAGTACAGAAATATATCAAAGAACTCCAGAGGAAGCCAGTAAACTATCGGAATCTGTGTCTCAATCGATTCCAATATCAATAAGTTCATTTGCAATTTCGAGTGCAGAAAGTTCAAGTACGGAAATGTATCGAATAACTCGAGAGGAAGCAAGTAAACTATCGGAATCTTCACCTCAATCGATTCCAATATCAATAAAATCATTTGCAATGTCGAGTGCAGAAAAATATCAAACAACTCAAGAGGAAACAAGCCAACTAACGAAATCTCCACCTCGATCAAGTAGAAAGCCAAGTAGTTTATTAAAAATTCCGAGTACAGAAATATATCAAAGAACTCCAGAGGAAGCCAGTAAACTATCGCAATCTGTTTCTCAATCGATTCCAATATCTTTAAGTTTGTTTGCAATTTCGAGTGCAGAAAGTTCCAGTACAGAAATGTATCGAATAACTCGAGGGGAAGCAAGTAAACTATCGGAATCTTCACCTCAATCGATTCCAATATCAATAAAATCATTTGCAATGTCGAGTGCAGAAAAATATCAAACAGCTCAAGAGGAAACAAGACAACTGACGAAATCTCCACCTCGATCAAGTAGAAAGCCAAGTAGTTTATTCAAAATTGCAAGTACAGAAATATATCAAAGAACTCCAGAGGAAGCAAGTAAACCATCGGAATCTGTGTCTCAATCGATTCCAATATCAATAAGGTTATTTGCAATTTCGAGTGCAGAAGGTTCCAGTACAAAAATGTATCGAATAACTCGAGAGGAAGCCAGTAAACTATCGGAATCTTCACCTCAATCGATTCTAATATCAATAAAATCTTTTGCAATGTCGAGTGCAGAAAAATATCAAACAACTCAAAAGGAAACAAGCCAACTAACGAAATCTCCACCTCGATCAAGTAGAAAGCCAAATAATTTATTCAAAATTCACAGTACAGAAATATATCAAAGAACTCCAGAGGAAGCCAGTAAACTATCGGAATATGTGTCTCAATCGATTCCAATAACAATAAGTTCATTTGCAATTTCGAGTGCAGAAAGTTCAACTACAGAAATATATCGAATAACTCATGAAGAAACAAGTGAGCTATCGGAGTCTGCATCTCAATCCATTCCAATATCAATAAAATCATTTGCAATGTCGAGTGCAGAAATATATCAAACAACTCAAGAGGAAACAAGCCAACTGACGAAATCTCCACCTCGATCAAGTAGAAAGCCAAGTAGTTTATTCAAAATTCACAGTACAGAAAAATATCAAAGAACTCCAGAGGAAGCAAGTAAACTATCGCAATCTGTGTCTCAATCGATTCCAATATCTTTAAGTTCATTTGCAATTTGGAGTGCAGAAAGTTCAACTACAGAAATGTATCGAATAACTCATGAAGAAACAAGTGAGCAATCGAAGTCTGCACCTCAATCAATTTCCAGTGCAGAAGGTTCAAGTAAAAAAATATATCGAATAACTCATGAAGAAACAAGTGAGCTATCGGAGTCTGCACCTCAATCCATTCCAATATCAATAAAATCATTTGCAATGTCGAGTGCAGAAAAATATCAAACAACTCAAGAGGAAACAAGCCAACTAACGAAATCTCCACCTCGATCAAGTGGAAAGCCAAGTAGTTTATTCAAAATTCCGAGTACAGAAATATATCAAAGAACTCCAGAGGAAGCCAGTAAACTATCGCAATCTGTTTCTCAATCGATTCCAATATCTTTAAGTTCATTTGCAATTTCGAGTGCAGAAAGTTCCAGTACAGAAATGTATCGAATAACTCGAGGGGAAGCAAGTAAACTATCGGAATCTTCACCTCAATCGATTCCAATATCAATAAAATCATTTGCAATGTCGAGTGCAGAAAAATATCAAACAGCTCAAGAGGAAACAAGACAACTGACGAAATCTCCACCTCGATCAAGTAGAAAGCCAAGTAGTTTATTCAAAATTGCGAGTACAGAAATATATCAAAGAACTCCAGAGGAAGCAAGTAAACCATCGGAATCTGTGTCTCAATCGATTCCAATATCAATAAGTTCATTTGCAATTTCGAGTGCAGAAGGTTCCAGTACAAAAATGTATCGAATAACTCTAGAGGAAGCCAGTAAACTATCGGAATCTTCACCTCAATCGATTCTAATATCAATAAAATCTTTTGCAATGTCGAGTGCAGAAAAATATCAAACAGCTCAAGAGGAAACAAGCCAACTAACGAAATCTCCACCTCGATCAAGTAGAAAGCCAAGTAGTTTATTCAAAATTCCGAGTACAGAAATATATCAAAGAACTCCAGAGGAAGCCATTAAACTATCGGAATATGTGTCTCAATCGATTCCAATATCAAAAAGTTCATTTGCAATTTCGAGTGCAGAAAAATCAACTACAGAAATGTATCGAATAACTCTTGAAGAAACAAGTGAGCAATCGAAGTCTGCACCTCAATCAATTTCGAGTGCAGAAGGTTCAAGTAAAAAACTATATCGAATAACTCATGAAGAGACAAGTGAGCAATCGAAGTCTGCACCTCAATCAATTTCGAGTGCAGAAGGTTCAAGTAAAAAAATATATCGAATAACTCATGAAGAAACAAGTGAGCTATCGGAGTCTGCACCTCAATCCATTCCAATATCAAAAAAATCATTTGCAATGTCGAGTGCAGAAAAATATCAAACAACTCAAGAGGAAACAAGCCAACTAACGAAATCTCCACCTCGATCAAGTAGAAAGCCAAGTAGTTTATTCAAAATTCCGAGTACAGAAATATATCAAAGAACTCCAGAGGAAGCCAGTAAACTATCGGAATCTGTGTCTCAATCGATTCCAATATCAATAAGTTCATTTGCAATTTCGAGTGCAGAAGGTTCCAGTACAAAAATGTATCGAATAACTCGAGAGGAAGCCAGTAAACTATCGGAATCTTCACCTCAATCGATTCTAATATCAATAAAATCTTTTGCAATGTCGAGTGCAGAAAAATATCATACAACTCAAGAGGAAACAAGCCAACTAACGAAATCTCCACCTCGATCAAGTAGAGAGCCAAATAATTTATTCAAAATTCACAGTACAGAAATATATCAAAGAACTCCAGAGGAAGCCAGTAAACTATCGGAATATGTGTCTCAATCGATTCCAATAACAATAAGTTCATTTGCAATTTCGAGTGCAGAAAGTTCAACTACAGAAATATATCGAATAACTCATGAAGAAACAAGTGAGCTATCGGAGTCTGCACCTCAATCCATTCCAATATCAATAAAATCATTTGCAATGTCGAGTGCAGAAAAATATCAAACAACTCAAGAGGAAACAAGCCAACTGACGAAATCTCCACCTCGATCAAGTAGAAAGCCAAGTAGTTTATTCAAAATTCCGAGTACAGAAATATATCAAAGAACTCCAGAGGAAGCCATTAAACTATCGGAATATGTGTCTCAATCGATTCCAATATCAAAAAGTTCATTTGCAATTTCGAGTGCAGAAAAATCAACTACAGAAATGTATCGAATAACTCTTGAAGAAACAAGTGAGCAATCGAAGTCTGCACCTCAATCAATTTCGAGTGCAGAAGGTTCAAGTAAAAAACTATATCGAATAACTCATGAAGAGACAAGTGAGCAATCGAAGTCTGCACCTCAATCAATTTCGAGTGCAGAAGGTTCAAGTAAAAAAATATATCGAATAACTCATGAAGAAACAAGTGAGCTATCGGAGTCTGCACCTCAATCCATTCCAATATCAAAAAAATCATTTGCAATGTCGAGTGCAGAAAAATATCAAACAACTCAAGAGGAAACAAGCCAACTAACGAAATCTCCACCTCGATCAAGTAGAAAGCCAAGTAGTTTATTCAAAATTCCGAGTACAGAAATATATCAAAGAACTCCAGAGGAAGCCAGTAAACTATCGGAATCTGTGTCTCAATCGATTCCAATATCAATAAGTTCATTTGCAATTTCGAGTGCAGAAGGTTCCAGTACAAAAATGTATCGAATAACTCGAGAGGAAGCCAGTAAACTATCGGAATCTTCACCTCAATCGATTCTAATATCAATAAAATCTTTTGCAATGTCGAGTGCAGAAAAATATCATACAACTCAAGAGGAAACAAGCCAACTAACGAAATCTCCACCTCGATCAAGTAGAGAGCCAAATAATTTATTCAAAATTCACAGTACAGAAATATATCAAAGAACTCCAGAGGAAGCCAGTAAACTATCGGAATATGTGTCTCAATCGATTCCAATAACAATAAGTTCATTTGCAATTTCGAGTGCAGAAAGTTCAACTACAGAAATATATCGAATAACTCATGAAGAAACAAGTGAGCTATCGGAGTCTGCACCTCAATCCATTCCAATATCAATAAAATCATTTGCAATGTCGAGTGCAGAAAAATATCAAACAACTCAAGAGGAAACAAGCCAACTGACGAAATCTCCACCTCGATCAAGTAGAAAGCCAAGTAGTTTATTCAAAATTCCGAGTACAGAAATATATCAAAGAACTCCAGAGGAAGCCAGTAAACTATCGGAATCTGTGTCTCAATCGATTCCAATATCAATAAGTTCATTTGCAATTTCGAGTGTAGAAATATATCAAATAACTCGTGAAGAAACAAGTGAGCAATCAGAGTCTGCACCTCAATCAATTTCGAGTGCAGAAGGTTCAAGTACACAAATATATCGAATAACTCATGAAGAAACAAGTGAGCTATCGGAGTCTGCATCTCAATCCATTCCAATATCAATAAAATCATTTGCAATGTCGAGTGCAGAAAAATATCAAACAACTCAAGAGGAATCAAGCCAACTGACGAAATCTCCACCTCGATCAAGTAGAAAGCCAAGTAGTTTATTCAAAATTCACAGTACAGAAAAATATCAAAGAACTCCAGAGGAAGCAAGTAAACTATCGCAATCTGTGTCTCAATCGATTCCAATATCTTTAAGTTCATTTGCAATTTCGAGTGCAGAAAGTTCAAGTACGGAAATGTATCGAATAACTCGAGAGGAAGCAAGTAAACTATCGGAATCTTCACCTCAATCGATTCCAATATCAATAAAATCATTTGCAATGTCGAGTGCAGAAAAATATCAAACAACTCAAGAGGAAACAAGCCAACTGACGAAATCTCCACCTCGATCAAGTAGAAAGCCAAGTAGTTTATTCAAAATTCCGAGTACAGAAATATATCAAAGAACTCCAGAGGAAGCCAGTAAACTATCGGAATCTGTGTCTCAATCGATTCCAATATCAATAAGTTCATTTGCAATTTCGAGTGTAGAAATATATCAAATAACTCGTGAAGAAACAAGTGAGCAATCAGAGTCTGCACCTCAATCAATTTCGAGTGCAGAAGGTTCAAGTACACAAATATATCGAATAACTCATGAAGAAACAAGTGAGCTATCGGAATCATCACCTCAATCGATTCTAATATCAATAAAATCTTTTGCAATGTCGAGTGCAGAAAAATATCAAACAACTCAAGAGGAAACAAGCCAACTAACGAAATCTCCACCTCGATCAAGTAGAAAGCCAAGTAGTTTATTCAAAATTCCGAGTACAGAAATATATCAAAGAACTCCAGAGGAAGCCAGTAAACTATCGCAATCTGTTTCTCAATCGATTCCAATATCAATAAGTTCGTTTGCAATTTCGAGTGCAGAAGGTTTAAGTACAGAAATGTATCGAGCAACTGCAGAGGAAGCCAGTAAACTATCGGAGTCTGCACTTCAATCGATTCCAATATCAATAAAATCATTTGCAATGTCGAGTGCAGAAAAATATCAAACAGCTCAAGAGGAAACAAGCCAACTGACGAAATCTCCACCTCGATCAAGTAGAAAGCCAAGTAGTTTATTCAAAATTCACAGTACAGAAAAATACCAAAGAACTCCAGAGGAAGCAAGTAAACTATCGCAATCTGTGTCTCAATCGATTCCAATATCTTTAAGTTCAATTGCAATTTCGAGTGCAGAAAGTTCAAGTACAGAAATATATCGAATTACTCATGAAGAAAAAAGTGAGCTATCGGAGTCAGCACCTCAATCGATTCAAATATCAATAAGTTCATTTGCAATTTCGAGTGCAGAAATTTCAACTACAGAAATGTATCGAATAACTGATGAAGAAACAAGTGAGCAATCGAAGTCTGCACCTCAATCAATTTCGAGTGCAGAAGGTTCAAGTAAAAAACTATATCGAATAACTCATGAAGAGACAAGTGAGCAATCGAAGTCTGCACCTCAATCAATTTCGAGTGCAGAAGGTTCAAGTAAGAAAATATATCGAATAACTCATGAAGAAACAAGTGAGCTATCGGAGTCTGCACCTCAATCCATTCCAATATCAAAAACATCATTTGCAATGTCGAGTGCAGAAAAATATCAAACAACTCAAGAGGAAACAAGCCAACTGAAGAAATCTCCACCTCGATCAAGTAGAAAGCCAAGTAGTTTATTAAAAATTCCGAGTACAGAAATATATCAAAGAACTCCAGAGGAAGCCAGTAAACTATCGGAATCTGTGTCTCAATCGATTCCAATATCTTTAAGTTCATTTGCAATTTCGAGTGCAGAAAGTTCAAGTACGGAAATGTATCGAAGAACTCGAGAGGAAGCAAGTAAACTATCGGAATCTTCACCTCAATGGATTCCAATATCAATTAAATCATTTGCAATGTCGAGTGCAGAAAAATATCAAACAACTCAAGAGGAAACAAGCCAACTAACGAAATCTCCACCTCGATCAAGTAGAAAGCCAAGTAGTTTATTCAAAATTCCGAGTACAGAAATATATCAAAGAACTCCAGAGGAAGCCAGTAAACTATCGCAAACTGTTTCTCAATCGATTCCAATATCTTTAAGTTCATTTGCAATTTCGAGTGCAGAAAGTTCCAGTACAGAAATGTATCGAATAACTCGAGAGGAAGCAAGTAAGCTATCGGAATCTTCACCTCAATCGATTCCAATATCAATAAAATCATTTGCAATGTCGAGTGCAGAAAAATATCAAACAGCTCAAGAGGAAACAAGCCAACTAACGAAATCTCCACCTCGATCAAGCAGAAAGCCAAGTAGTTTATTCAAAATTCACAGTACAGAAAAATATCAAAGAACTCCAGAGGAAGCCAGTAAACTATCGCAATCTGTGTCTCAATCGATTCCAATATCAATAAGTTCATTTGCAATTTCGAGTGCAGAAGGTTCCAGTACAGAAATGTATCGAATAACTCGAGAGGAAGCAAGTAAACTATCGGAATCTTCACCTCAATCGATTCCAATATCAATAAAATCATTTGCAATGTCGAGTGCAGAAAAATATCAAACAACTCAAGAGGAAACAAGCCAACTAACGAAATCTCCACCTCGATCAAGTAGAAAGCCAAGTAGTTTATTCAAAATTCCGAGTACAGAAATATATCAAAGAACTCCAGAGGAAGCCAGTAAACTATCGGAATCTGTGTCTCAATCGATTCCAATATCTTTAAGTTCATTTGCAATTTCGAGTGCAGAAGGTTCCAGTACAAAAATGTATCGAATAACTCGAGAGGAAGCAAGTAAACTATCGGAATCTTCACCTCAATCGATTCCAATATCAATAAAATCATTTGCAATGTCGAGTGCAGAAAAATATCAAACAGCTCAAGAGGAAAGAAGCCAACTAACGAAATCTCCACCTCGATCAAGTAGAAAGCCAAGTAGTTTATTCAAAATTCACAGTACAGAAAAATATCAAAGAACTCCAGAGGAAGCAAGTAAACTATCGCAATCTGTGTCTCAATCGATTCCAATATCTTTAAGTTCATTTGCAATTTCGAGTGCAGAAAGTTCAAGTACAGAAATATATCGAATAACTCATGAAGAAAAAAGTGAGCTATCGGAGTCTGCACCTCAATCGATTCAAATATCAATAAAATCATTTGCAATGTCGAATGAAGAAAAATATCAAACAGCTCAAGAGGAAACAAGCCAACTGACGAAATCTCCACCTCGATCAAGTAGAAAGCCAAGTAGTTTATCCAAAATTCACAGTACAGAAATTTATCAAAGAACTCCAGAGGAAGCCAGTAAACTATCGGAATCTGTGTCTCAATCGATTCCAATATCTTTAAGTTCATTTGCAATTTCGAGTGCAGAAAGTTCAAGTACGGAAATGTATCGAATAACTCGAGAGGAAGCAAGTAAACTATCGGAATCTTCACCTCAATCGATTCCAATATCAATAAAATCATTTGCAATGTCGAGTGCAGAAAAATATCAAACAGCCCAAGAGGAAACAAGACAACTGACGAAATCTCCACCTCGATCAAGTAGAAAGCCAAGTAGTTTATTCAAAATTCCGAGTACAGAAATATATCAAAGAACTCCAGAGGAAGCAAGTAAACCATCGGAATCTGTGTCTCAATCGATTCCAATATCAATAAGTTCATTTGCAATTTCGAGTGCAGAAGGTTCCAGTACAAAAATGTATCGAAAAACTCTTGAAGAAACAAGTGAGCAATCGAAGTCTGCACCTCAATCAATTTCGAGTGCAGAAGGTTCAAGTAAAAAACTATATCGAATAACTCAGGAAGAAACAAGTGAGCTATCGGAGTCTGCACCTCAATCCATTCCAATATCAATAAAATCATTTGCAATGTCGAGTGCAGAAAAATATCAAACAATTCAAGAGGAAACAAGCCAACTAACGAAATCTCCACCTCGATCAAGTAGAAAGCCAAGTAGTTTATTCAAAATTCCGAGTACAGAAATATATCAAAGAACTCCAGAGGAATCAAGTAAACCATCGGAATCTGTGTCTCAATCGATTCCAATATCAATAAGTTCATTTGCAATTTCGAGTGCAGAAGGTTCCAGTACAAAAATGTATCGAATAACTCTTGAAGAAACAAGTGAGCAATCGAAGTCTGCACCTCAATCAATTTCGAGTGCAGAAGGTTCAAGTAAAAAACTATATCGAATAACTCATGAAGAAACAAGTGAGCTATCGGAGTCTGCACCTCAATCCATTCCAATATCAATAAAATCATTTGCAATGTCGAGTGCAGAAAAATATCAAACAATTCAAGAGGAAACAAGCCAACTAACGAAATCTCCACCTCGATCAAGTAGAAAGCCAAGTAGTTTATTCAAAATTCCGAGTACAGAAATATATCAAAGAACTCCAGAGGAAGCCAGTAAACTATCGGAATCTGTGTCTCAATCGATTCCAATATCTTTAAGTTCATTTGCAATTTCGAGTGCAGAAAGTTCAAGTACAGAAATATATCGAATAACTCGAGAGGAAGCAAGTAAACTATCGGAATCTTCACCTCAATCGATTCCAATATCAATAAAATCATTTGCAATGTCCAGTGCAGAAAAATATCAAACAATTCAAGAGGAAACAAGCCAACTAACGAAATCTCCACCTCGATCAAGTAGAAGGCCAAGTAGTTTATTCAAAATTCACAGTACAGAAATATATCAAAGAACTCCAGAGGAAGTCAGTAAACTATCGGAATCTGTGTCTCAATCGATTCCAATATCTTTAAGTTCATTTGCAATTTCAAGTGCAGAAAGTTCAAGTACGGAAATGTATCGAATAACTCGAGAGGAAGCAAGTAAACTATCGGAATCTTCACCTCAATCGATTCCAATATCAATAAAATCATTTGCAATGTCGAGTGCAGAAAAATATCAAACAGCTCAAGAGGAAACAAGACAACTGACGAAATCTCCACCTCGATCAAGTAGAAAGCCAAGTAGTTTATTCAAAATTCCGAGTACAGAAATATATCAAAGAACTCCAGAGGAAGCAAGTAAACCATCGGAATCTGTGTCTCAATCGATTCCAATATCAATAAGTTCATTTGCAATTTCGAGTGCAGAAGGTTCCAGTACAAAAATGTATCGAATAACTCGAGAGCAAGCAAGTAAACTATCGGAATTTTCACCTCAATCGATTCCAATATCAATAAAATCATTTGCAATGTCGAGTGCAGAAAAATATCAAACAGCTCAAGAGGAAACAAGCCAACTAACGAAATCTCCACCTCGATCAAGTAGAAAGCCAAGTAGTTTATTCAAAATTCCGAGTACAGAAATATATCAAAGAACTCCAGAGGAAGCCAGTAAACTATCGGAATATGTGTCTCAATCGATTCCAATATCAATAAGTTCATTTGCAATTTCGAGTGCAGAAAGTTCAACTACAGAAATGTATCGAATAACTCTTGAAGAAACAAGTGAGCAATCGAAGTCGGCACCTCAATCAATTTCGAGTGCAGAAGGTTCAAGTAAAAAACTATATCGAATAACTCATGAAGAAACAAGTGAGCTATCGGAGTCTGCACCTCAATCCATTCCAATATCAATAAAATCATTCGCAATGTCGAGTGCAGAAAAATATCAAACAATTCAAGAGGAAACAAGCCAACTAACGAAATCTCCACCTCGATCAAGTAGAAAGCCAAGTAGTTTATTCAAAATTCCGAGTACAGAAATATATCAAAGAACTCCAGAGGAAGCCAGTAAACTATCGGAATCTGTGTCTCAATCGATTCCAATATCTTTAAGTTCATTTGCAATTTCGAGTGCAGAAAGTTCCAGTACAGAAATGTATCGAATAACTCGAGAGGAAGCAAGTAAACTATCGGAATCTTCACCTCAATCGATTCCAATATCAATAAAATCATTTGCAATGTCCAGTGCAGAAAAATATCAAACAATTCAAGAGGAAACAAGCCAACTAACGAAATCTCCACCTCGATCAAGTAGAAGGCCAAGTAGTTTATTCAAAATTCACAGTACAGAAATATATCAAAGAACTCCAGAGGAAGTCAGTAAACTATCGGAATCTGTGTCTCAATCGATTCCAATATCTTTAAGTTCATTTGCAATTTCAAGTGCAGAAAGTTCAAGTACGGAAATGTATCGAATAACTCGAGAGGAAGCAAGTAAACTATCGGAATCTTCACCTCAATCGATTCCAATATCAATAAAATCATTTGCAATGTCGAGTGCAGAAAAATATCAAACAGCTCAAGAGGAAACAAGACAACTGACGAAATCTCCACCTCGATCAAGTAGAAAGCCAAGTAGTTTATTCAAAATTCCGAGTACAGAAATATATCAAAGAACTCCAGAGGAAGCAAGTAAACCATCGGAATCTGTGTCTCAATCGATTCCAATATCAATAAGTTCATTTGCAATTTCGAGTGCAGAAGGTTCCAGTACAAAAATGTATCGAATAACTCGAGAGCAAGCAAGTAAACTATCGGAATCTTCACCTCAATCGATTCCAATATCAATAAAATCATTTGCAATGTCGAGTGCAGAAAAATATCAAACAGCTCAAGAGGAAACAAGCCAACTAACGAAATCTCCACCTCGATCAAGTAGAAAGCCAAGTAGTTTATTCAAAATTCCGAGTACAGAAATATATCAAAGAACTCCAGAGGAAGCCAGTAAACTATCGGAATATGTGTCTCAATCGATTCCAATATCAATAAGTTCATTTGCAATTTCGAGTGCAGAAAGTTCAACTACAGAAATGTATCGAATAACTCTTGAAGAAACAAGTGAGCAATCGAAGTCGGCACCTCAATCAATTTCGAGTGCAGAAGGTTCAAGTAAAAAACTATATCGAATAACTCATGAAGAAACAAGTGAGCTATCGGAGTCTGCACCTCAATCCATTCCAATATCAATAAAATCATTTGCAATGTCGAGTGCAGAAAAATATCAAACAACTCAAGAGGAAACAAACCAATTAACAAAATCTCCACCTCGATCAAGTAGAAAGCCAAGTACTTTATTCAAAATTCCGAGTACAGAAATATATCAAAGAACTCCAGAGGAAGCCAGTAAACTATCGGAATCTGTGTCTCAATCGATTCCAATATCAAAAAGTTCATTTGCAATCTCGAGTGCAGAAGGGGCAAGTACAGAAATGTATCGAGTGACTCCAGAGGAAACCAGTAAACTATTGGAATCTTCACCTCAATCGATTCCAATATCAATAAAATCATTTGCAATGTCCAGTGCAGAAAAATATCAAACAATTCAAGAGGAAACAAGCCAACTAACGAAATCTCCACCTCGATCAAGTAGAAGGCCAAGTAGTTTATTCAAAATTCACAGTACAGAAATATATCAAAGAACTCCAGAGGAAGTCAGTAAACTATCGGAATCTGTGTCTCAATCGATTCCAATATCTTTAAGTTCATTTGCAATTTCAAGTGCAGAAAGTTCAAGTACGGAAATGTATCGAATAACTCTTGAAGAAACAAGTGAGCAATCGAAGTCGGCACCTCAATCAATTTCGAGTGCAGAAGGTTCAAGTAAAAAACTATATCGAATAACTCATGAAGAAACAAGTGAGCTATCGGAGTCTGCACCTCAATCCATTCCAATATCAATAAAATCATTTGCAATGTCGAGTGCAGAAAAATATCAAACAATTCAAGAGGAAACAAGCCAATTGACGAAATCTCCACCTCGATCAAGTAGAAAGCCAAGTAGTTTATTCAAAATTCCGAGTACAGAAATATATCAAAGAACTCCAGAGGAAGCCAGTAAATTATCGGAATCTGTGTCTCAATCGATTCCAATATCTTTAAGTTCATTTGCAATTTCGAGTGCAGAAAGTTCAAGTACGGAAATGTATCGAATAACTCGAGAGGAAGCAAGTAAACTATTGGAGTCTGCACCTCAATCAATTCCAATATCAATAAAATCATTTGCAATGTCGAGTGCAGAAAAATATCAAACAGCTCAAGAGGAAACAAGCCAACTGACGAAATCTCCACCTCGATCAAGTAGAAAGCCAAGTAGTTTATTCAAAATTCAAAGTACAGAAAAATATCAAAGAACTCCAGAGGAAGCAAGTAAACTATCGCAATCTGTGTCTCAATCGATTCCAATATCTTTAAGTTCATTTGCAATTTCGAGTGCAGAAAGTTCAAGTACAGAAATATATCGAATAACTCATGAAGAAACAAGTGAGCTATCGGAGTCTGCACCTCAATCGATTCAAATATCAATAAAATCATTTTTAATGTCGACTGCAGAAAAATATCAAACAGCTCAAGTGGAAACAAGCCAACTGACGAAATCTCCACCTCGATCAAGTAGAAGGCCAAGTAGTTTATTCAAAATTCCGAGTACAGAAATATATCAAAGAACTCGAGAGGAAGCAAGTAAACTATCGCAATCTGTGTCTCAATCGATTCCAATATCTTTAAGTACATTTGCAATTTCGAGTGCAGAAAGTTCGAGTACAGAAATATATCGAGTAACTCATGAAAAAATAAGTGAGCTATCGGAATCTTCACCTCAATCGATTCCAATATCAATAAAATCATTTGTAATGTCGAGTGCAGAAAAATATCAAACAGCTCAAGAGGAAACAAGCCAACTAACGAAATCTCCACCTCGATCAAGTAGAAAGCCAAGTAGTTTATTCAAAATTCACAGTACAGAAATATATCAAAGAACTCCAGAGGAAGCCAGTAAACTATCGCAATCTGTGTCTCAATCGATTCCAATATCAAAAAGTTCATTTGCAATTTCGAGTGCAGAAAGTTCAACTACAGAAATGTATCAAATAACTCATGAAGAAACAAGTGAGCTATCGGAGTCTGCACCTCAATCAATTCCAATATCAATAAAATCATTTGCAATGTCGAGTGCAGAAAAATATAAAACAGCTCAAGAGGAACCAAGCCAACTGACGAAATCTCCACCTCGATCAAGTAGAAAGCCAAGTAGTTTATTCAAAATTCAAAGTACAGAAAAATATCAAAGAACTCCAGAGGAAGCAAGTAAACTATCGCAATCTGTGTCTCAATCGATTCCAATATATTTAAGTTCATTTGCAATTTCGAGTGCAGAAAGTTCGAGTACAGAAATATATCGAATAACTCATGAAGAAACAAGTGAGCTATCGGAGTCTGCACCTCAATCAATTCCAATATCAATAAAATCATTTGCAATGTCGAGTGCAGAAAAATATAAAACAGCTCAAGAGGAAACAAGCCAACTGACAAAATCTCAACCTCGATCAAGTAGAAAGCCAAGTAGTTTATTCAAAATTCCGAGTACAGAAATATATCAAAGAACTCCAGAGGAAGACAGTAAACTATCGCAATCTGTGTCTCAATCGATTCCAATATCTTTAAGTTCATTTGCAATTTCGAGTGCAGAAAGTTCGAGTACAGAAATATATCGAATAACTCATGAACAAACTAGTGAGCTATTGGAGTCTGCACCTCAATCGATTCCAATATCAATAAAATCATTTGCAATGTCGAGTGCAGAAAAATATCAAACAGCTCAAGAGGATACAAGCCAACTGACGAAATCTCCACCTCGATCAGGTAGAAAGCCAAGTAGTTTATTCAAAATTACGAGTACAGAAATATATCAAAGAACTCCAGAGGAAGCCAGTAAACTATCAGAATCTGTGTCTCAATCGATTCCAATATCAATAAGTTCATTTGCAATTTCGAGTGCAGAAGGTTCAAGTGCAGAAATGTATAGAGTAACTCCAGAGGAAGCCAGTAAACTATCGGAATCTGTGTCTCAATCGATTCCAATATCAATAAGTTCATTTGCGATTTCGAGTGCAGAAAGTTCAAGTACAGAAATATATAGAATAACTCATAAAAAAACAAGTGAGCAATCGAAGTCTGCACCTCAATCAATTTCGAGTGCAGAAGGTTCAAGTAAAAAAATATATCGAATAACTCATGAAGAAACAAGTGAGCTATCGGAGTCTGCACCTCAATCCATTCCAATATCAATAAAATCATTTGCAATGTCGAGTGCAGAAAAATATCAAACAACTCAAGAGGAAACAAACCAATTAACAAAATCTCCACCTCGATCAAGTAGAAAGCCAAGTACTTTATTCAAAATTCCGAGTACAGAAATATATCAAAGAACTCCAGAGGAAGCCAGTAAACTATCGGAATCTGTGTCTCAATCGATTCCAATATCAAAAAGTTCATTTGCAATCTCGAGTGCAGAAGGGGCAAGTACAGAAATGTATCGAGTGACTCCAGAGGAAACCAGTAAACTATTGGAGTCTTCACCTCAATCGATACTAATATCAATAAAATCATTTGCAATGTCGAGTGCAGAAAAATATCAACCAGCTCAAGAAGAAACAAGTCAACTGACGAAATCTCCACCTCGATCAAGTAGAAAGACAAGTAGTTTATTCAAAATTCACAGTACAGAAAAATATCAAAGAACTCTAGAGGAAGCCAGTAAACTATCGCAATCTGTGTCTCAATCGATTCCAATATCAAAAAGTTCATTTTCAATTTCGAGTGCAGAAGGTTCCAAAACAGAAATATATCGAGTGTCTCCAGAGGAAGCCAGTAAACTATTGGAGTCTGCACCTCAATCAATTCCAATATCAATAAAATCATTTGCAATGTCTAGTGCAGAAAGATATCAAACAGCTCAAGAGGAAACAAGCCAACTGACGAAATCTCCACCTCGATCAAGTAGAAAGCCAAGTAGTTTATTCAAAATTCACAGTACAGAAAAATATCAAAGAACTCCAGAGGAAGACAGTAAACTATCGCAATCTGTGTCTCAATCGATTCCAATATCTTTAAGTTCATTTGCAATTTCGAGTGCAGAAAGTTCCACTACAGAAATATATCGAATAACTCATGAACAAACTAGTGAGCTATTGGAGTCTGCACCTCAATCGATTCCAATATCAATAAAATCATTTGCAATGTCGAGTGCAGTATCTTTAAGTTCATTTGCAATTTCGAGTGCAGAAAGTTCCACTACAGAAATATATCGAATAACTCATGAAGAAACTAGTGAGCTATTGGAGTCTGCACCTCAATCGATTCCAATATCAATAAAATCATTTGCAATGTCGAGTGCAAAAAAATATCAAACAACTCAAGAGGAAACAAGCCAACTAACGAAATCTCCACCTCGATCAAGTAGAAAGCCAAGTAGTTTATTCAAAATTCCGAGTACAGAAATATATCAAAGAACTCCAGAAGAAACCAGTAAACTATCAGAATCTATGTCTGAATCGATTCCAATATCAATAAGTTCATTTGCAATTTCGAGTGCAGAAGGTTCCAGTACAGAAATGTATCGAATAACTCGAGAGGAAGCAAGTAAACTATCGGAATCTTCACCTCAATCGATTCCAATATCAATAAAATCATTTGCAATTTCGAGTGCAGAAAAATATCAAACAGCTCAAGAGGAAACAAGCCATCTGACGAAATCTCCACCTCGATCAAGTAGAAAGCCAAGTAGTTTATTCAAAATTCCGAGTACAGAAATATATCAAAGAACTCCAGAAGAAGCCAGTAAACTATCAGAATCTATGTCTCAATCGATTCCAATATCAATAACTTCATTTGCAATTTCGAGTGCAGAAGGTTCCAGTACAGAAATGTATCGAATAACTCGAGAGGAAGCAAGTAAACTATCGGAATCTTCACCTCAATCAATTCCAATATCAATAAAATCATTTGCAATGTCGAGTGCAGAAAAATATCAAACACCTCAAGAGGAAACAAGCCAACTGACGAAATCTCCACCTCGATCAAGTAGAAAGCCAAGTAGTTTATTCAAAATTCACAGTACAGAAAAATATCAAAGAACTCCAGAGGAAGCCAGTAAACTATCGGAATTTGTGTCTCAATCGATTCCAATATCAATTAGTTCATTTGCAATTTCGAGTGCAGAAAGTTCAAGTACAGAAATGTATCGAATAACTCAAGAGGAAGCAAGTAAACTATCGGAATCTTCACCTCAATCGATTCAAATATCAATAAAATCATTTGCAATGTCGGGTGCAGAAAAATATCAAACACCTCGAGAGGAAACAAGCCAACTGACGAAATCTCCACCTCGATCAAGTAGAAAGCCAAGTAGTTTATTCAAAATTCACAGTACAGAAAAATATCAAAGAACTCCAGAGGAAGCAAGTAAACTATCGGAATTTGTGTCTCAATCGATTCCAATATCAATAAGTTCATTTGCAATTTTGAGTGCAGAAGGTTCGAGTACAGAAATGTTTCAAACAACTCGAGAGGAAGCAAGTGAGCTATCGAAGTCTGCACCGCAATCTATTCCAATATCAATAAAATCATTTTCAATGTCGAGTGCAGAAAAATATCAAACGGCTCATGAGGAAACAAGCCAACTGACGAAATCGCCACCTCGATCAAGTAGAAAGCCAAGTAGTTTATTCAAAATTCACAGTACAGAAAAATATCAAAGAACTCCAGAGGAAGCAAGTAAACTATCGGAATCTGTGTTTCAATCGATTCCAATATCTTTAAGTTCATTTGCAATTTCGAGTGCAGAAGGTTCAAGTACAGAAATATATCGAATAACTCATGAAGAAACAAGTGAGTTATTGGAGTCTGCACCTCAATCGATTCCAATATCAATAAAATCATTTGCAATGTCGAGTGCAGAAAAATATCAAACAACTCAAGAGGAAACAAACCAATTAACGAAATCTCCACCTCGATCAAGTAGAAAGCCAAGTAGTTTATTCAAAATTCAGAGTACAGAAATATATCAAAGAACTCCAGGGGAAGCCAGTGAACTATCAGAATCTGTGTCTCAAACGATTCCAATATCAATAAGTTCATTTGCAATTTCGAGTGCAGAAGTTTCCAGTACAGAAATGTATCGAACAACTCGAGAGGAAGCAAGTGAGCAATCGGAGTCTGCACCTGAATCAATTTCGAGTGCAGAAGGTTCAAGTACAGAAATATATCGAATAACTCATGAAGAAACAAGTGAGCTATCGGAGTCTGCACCTCATTCGATTCCAATATCAATAAAATCATTTGCAATGTCGAGTGCAGAAAAATATCAAACAGCTCAAGAGGAAACAAGCCAACTGACGAAATCTCCACCTCGATCAAGTAGAAAGCCAAGTAGTTTATTCAAAATTCCGAGTACAGAAATATATCAAAGAACTCCAGAGGAAGCAAGTAAACTATCGGAATCTGTTTCTCAATCGATTCCAATATCAATAAGTTCATTTGCAATTTCAAGGGCAGAAAGTTCAAGTACAGAAATATATCGAATAACTCATGAAGAAAATAGTGAGCTATTGGAGTCTGCACCTCAATCGATTCCAATATCAATAAAATCATTTGCAATGTCGAGTGCAGAAAAATATCAAACAACTCAAGAGGAAACAAGCCAACTAACGAAATCTCCACCTCGATCAAGTAGAAAGCCAAGTAGTTTATTCAAAATTCCGAGTACAGAAATATATCAAAGAACTGCAGAGGAAGCCAGTAAACTATCGGAATCTGTGTCTCAATCGATTCCAATATCAATAATTTCATTTGCGATTTCGAGTGCAGAAGGTTCCAGTACACAAATGTATCGAATAATTCGAGAGGAAGCAAGTAAACTATCGGAATCTTCACCTCAATCGATTCCAATATCAAGAAAATCATTTGCAATGCCGAGTGCAGAAAAATATGAAAGAACTCTAGAGGAAACAAGCCAACTACCGAAATCTCCACCTCGATCAAGTAAAAAGCCAAGTAGTTTATTCAAAATTCCGAGTACAGAAATATATCAAAGAACTGCAGAGGAAGCCAGTAAACTATCGGAATCTGTGTCTCAATCAATTCCAATATCAATAATTTCATTTGCAATTTCGAGTGCAGAAGGTTCCAGTAGAGAAATGTATCGAATAACTCGAGAGGAAGCAAGTGAGCTATCGGAGTCTGCATCTCAATCGATTCCAATATCAATAAAATCATTTGCAATGTCGAGTGCAGAAAAATATCAAACAACTCAAGAGGAAACAAGCCAACTGACGAAATCTCCACCTCGATCAAGTAGAAAGCCAAGTAGCTTATTCAAAATTCCGAGTACAGAAATATATCAAAGAACTGCAGAGGAAGCCAGTAAACTATCAGAATCTGTGTCTCAATCGATTCCAATATCAATAAGTTCATTTGCATTTTCGAGTGCAGAAGGTTCTAGTACAGATATGTATCGAATAACTCGAGAGCAAACAGGTAAACTATCGGAATCTTCACCTCAATCGATTCCAATATCAATAAAATCATTTGCAATGCCGAGTGCAGAAAAATATGAAACAACTCTAGAGGAAACAAGCCAACTACCGAATTCTCCACCCCGATCAAGTAGAAAGCCAAGTAGTTTATTAAAAATTCCGAGTACAGAAATATATCAAAGAACTCCAGAGGAAGCCAGTAAACTATCAGAATCTGTGTCTCAATCGATTCCAATATCAATAAGTTTATTTTCAATTTCGAGTGCAGAAGGTTCCAGTAGAGAAATGTATCGAATAACTCGAGAGGAAGCAAGTGAGCTATCGGAGTCTGCACCTCAATCGATTCCAATATCAATAAAATCATTTGCAATGTCGAGAGCAGAAAAATATCAAACAGCTCAAGAGGAAACAAGCCAACTGACGAAATCTCCACCTCGATCAAGTAAAAAGCCAAGTAGTTTATTCAAAATTCAGAGTACAGAAATATATCAAAGAACTCCAGAGGAAGCCAGTAAACTAACAGAATCTGTGTCTCAATCGATTCCAATATCAATAAGTTCATTTGCGATTTCGAGTGCAGAAGGTTCCAGTACAGAAATGTATCGAATAACTCGAGAGGAAGCAAGTGAGCTATCGGAGTCTGCACCTCAATCGATTCCAATATCAATAAAATCATTTGCAATGTCGAGAGCAGAAAAATATCAAACAGCTCAAGAGGAAACAAGCCAACTGACGAAATCTCCACCTCGATCAAGTAAAAAGCCAAGTAGTTTATTCAAAATTCCGAGTACAGAAATATATCAAAGAACTCCAGAGGAAGCCAGTAAACTATCGGAATCTGTGTCTCAATCGATTCCAATATCAATAAGTTCATTTGCAATTTCGAGTGCAGAAGGTTCAAGTGCAGAAATGTATAGAGTAACTCCAGAGGAAGCCAGTAAACTATCGGAATCTGTGTCTCAATCGATTCCAATATCAATAAGTTCATTTGCATTTGGTTCTAGTACAGAAATGTATCGAATAACTCGAGAGCAAGCAAGTAAACTATCGGAATCTTCACCTCAATCGATTCCAATATTAATAAAATCATTTGCAATGTCGAGTGCAGAAAAATATCAAACAACTCAAGAGGAAACAAGCCAACTGACGAAATCTCCACCTCGATCAAGTAGAAAGCCAAGTAGTTTATTCAAAATTCCGAGTACAGAAATATATCAAAGAACTCCAGAGGAAGCCAGTAAACTATCAGAATCTGTGTCTCAATCGATTCCAATATCAATAAGTTCATTTGCAATTTCGAGTGCAGAAGGTTCAAGTGCAGAAATGTATAGAGTAACTCCAGAGGAAGCCAGTAAACTATCGGAATCTGTGTCTCAATCGATTCCAATATCAATAAGTTCATTTGCATTTGGTTCTAGTACAGAAATGTATCGAATAACTCGAGCGCAAGCAAGTAAGCTATCGGAATCTTCACCTCAATCGATTCCAATATCAATAAAATCATTTGCTATGTCGAGTGCAGAAAAATATCAAACAACTCATGGGGAAACAAGCCAACTAACGAAATCTCCACCTCGATCAAGTCGAAAGCCAAGTAGTTTATTCAAAATTCCGAGTACAGAAATATATCAAAGATCTGCAGAGGAAGCCAGTAAACTATCAGAATCTGTGTCTCAATCGATTCCAATATCAATAAGTTCATTTGCATTTGGTTCTAGTACAGAAATGTATCGAATAACTCGAGAGCAAGCAAGTAAACTATCGGAATCTTCACCTCAATCGATTCCAATATCAATAAAATCATTTGCAATGTCGACTGCAGAAAAATATCTAACAGCTCAAGAGGAAACAAGCCAACTAACGAAATCTCCACCTCGATCAAGTAAAAAGCCAAGTAGTTCAAGTAGAAAGCCAAGTAGTTTATTCAAAATTCCGAGTACAGAAATAGAGGAAACAAGCCAACTGACGAAATCTCCACCTCGATCAAGTAAAAAGCCAAGTAGTTTATTCAAAATTCCGAGTACAGAAATTTATCAAAGAACTCCAGAGGAAGCCAGTAAACTATCAGAATCTGTGTCTCAATCGATTCCAATATCAATAAGTTCATTTGCATTTTCGAGTGCAGAAGGTTCCAGTACAGAAATGTATCGAATAACTCGAAAAGAAGCAAGTAAACTATCGGAATCGATTCTAATATCAATAAGTTCATTTGCAATTTCGAGTGCAGAAAGTTCAAGTACAGAAATATATCGAATAACTCATGAAGAAACAAGAGAGCAATCGGAGTCTGCACCTCAATCAATTTCGAGTGCAGAAGGTTCAAGTGCAGAAATATATCACATAACTCATGAAGAAACCAGTGAGCTATTGGAGTCTGCACCTCAATCCATTCCAATATCAATAAAATCATTTGCAATGTCGAGTGCAGAAAAATATCAAACAACTCAAGAGGAAACAAACCAATTAACGAAATCTCCACCTCGATCAAGTAGAAAGCCAAGTAGTTTATTCAAAATTCCGAGTACAGAAATATATCAAAGAACTGCAGAGGAAGCCAGTAAACTATCAGAATCTGTGTCTCAATCGATTCCAATATCAATAAGTTCATTTGCATTTTCGAGTGCAGAAGGTTCTAGTACAGAAATGTATCGAATAACTCGAAAGCAAACAAGTAAACTATCGGAATCTTCACCTCAATCGATTCCAATATCAATAAAATCATTTGCAATGTCGAGTGCAGAAAAATATGAAACAACTCAAGAGGAAACAAGCCAACTAACGAAATCTCCACCTCGATCAAGTAGAAAGCCAAGTAGTTTATTCAAAATTCCAAGTACAGAAATATATCAAAGAACTGCAGAGGAAGCCAGTAAACTATCGGAATCTGTGTCTCAATCAATTCCAATATCAATAAGTTCATTTGCAATTTCGAGTGCAGAAGGTACCAGTAGAGAAATGTATCAAATCACTCGAGAGGAAGCAAGTGAGCCATCGGAGTCTGCACCTCAATCGAAGCCAATATCAATAAAATCATTTGCAATGTCGAGTGCAGAAAAATATCAAACAGCTCAAGAGGAAACAAGCCAACTGACGAAATCTCCACCTCGATCAAGTAGAAAGCCAAGTAGTTTATTCAAAATTCACAGTACAGAAAAATATCAAAGAACTCCAGAGGAAGCCAGTAAACTATCAGAATCTGTGTCTCAATCGATTCTAATATCAATGAGTTCATTTGCAATTTCGAGTGCAGAAAGTTCAAGTACAGAAATATATCGAATAACTCATGAAGAAACAAGAGAGCAATCGGAAACTGCACCTCAATCCATTCCAATATCAATAAAATCATTTGCAATGTCGAGTGCAGAAAAATATCAAACAACTCAAGAGGAAACAAACCAATTAACGAAATCTCCAGTTCGATCAAGTAGAAAGCCAAGTAGATTATTCAAAATTCCGAGTACAGAAATATATCAAAGAACTACAGAGGAAGCCAGTAAAATATCAGAATCTGTGTCTCAATCGATTCCAATATCAATAAGTTCATTTGCATTTTCGAGTGCAGAAGGTTCTAGTACAGAAATGTATCGAATACCTCGAGAGCAAGCAAGTAAACTATCGGAATCTTCACCTCAATCGATTCCAATATCAATAAAATCATTTGCAATGCCGAGTGCAGAAAAATATCAAACAACTCAAGAGGAAACAAGCCAACTAACGAAATCTCCACCTCGATCAAGTAGAAAGCCAAGTAGTTTATTCAAAATTCACAGTACAGAAAAATATCAAAGAACTCCAGAGGAAGCCAGTAAACTATCAGAATCTGTGTCTCAATCGATTCTAATATCAATGAGTTCATTTGCAATTTCGAGTGCAGAAAGTTCAAGTACAGAAATATATCGAATAACTCATGAAGAAACAAGAGAGCAATCGGAAACTGCACCTCAATCCATTCCAATATCAATAAAATCATTTGCAATGTCGAGTGCAGAAAAATATCAAACAACTCAAGAGGAAACAAACCAATTAACGAAATCTCCAGTTCGATCAAGTAGAAAGCCAAGTAGTTTATTCAAAATTCCGAGTACTGAAATATATCAAAGAACTGCAGAGGAAGCCAGTAAACTATCGGAATCTGTGTCTCAATCAATTCCAATATCAATAAGTTCATTTGCAATTTCGAGTGCAGAAGGTTCAAGTGCAGAAATGTATCGAGTAACTTCAGAGGAAGCCAGTAAACTATTGGAGTCGGCACCTCAATCGATTCCAATATCAATAAAATCAATTGCAATGTTGAGTGCAGAAAAATATCAAACAGCTCAAGAGGAAACAAGCCAACTGACAAAATCTCAACCTCGATCAAGTAGAAAGCCAAGTAGTTTATTCAAAATTCCGAGTACAGAAATATATCAAAGAACTCCAGAGGAAGCCAGTAAACTATCGGAATCTGTGTCTCAATCGATTCCAATATTAATAAGTTCATTTCCAATTTTGATTGCCGAAGGTTCAAGTACAGAAATGTATCGCGTAACTCCAGAGGAAGCCAGTAAACTATCGGTATCTGTGCCTCAATCGATTCCACCATCAATTAGTCCATTTGCAATTTCGAGTGCAGAAGGTTCAAGTACAGAAATATATCAAATAACTCGAGAGGAAGCAAGTAAACTGTCGAAATCTTCACTTCAATCGATCCCAATATCAATAAAATCATTTGCAATGTCGAGTGCAGAAATATATCAAACAACTCAAGAGGAAACAAGCCAACTAACGAAATCTCCACCTCGATCAAGTAGAAAGCCAAATAGTTTATTCAAAATTCCGAGTACAGAAATATATCAAAGAACTCCAGAGGAAGCCAGTAAACTATCGGAATCTGTGTCTCAATCGATTCCAATATCAATAAGTTCGTTTGCAATTTCTAGTGCAGAAGGTTTAAGTACAGAAATGTATCGAGCAACTGCAGAGGAAGCAAGTAAACTATCGGAATCATTACCTCAATCGATTCCAATATCAATAAAATCATTTGCAATGTCGAGTGCAGAAAAATATCAAACAACTCAAGAGGAAACAAGCCAACTAACGAAATCTCCACCTCGATCAAGTAGAAAGCCAAGTAGTGTATTCAAAATTCACAGTACAGAAAAATATCAAAGAACTCCAGAGGAAGCCAGTAAACTATCAGAATCTGTTTCTCAATCGATTCTAATATCAATAAGTTCATTTGCAATTTCGAGTGCAGAAAGTTCAAGTACAGCAATATATCGAATAACTCATGAAGAAACAAGAGAGCAATCGGAGTCTGCACCTCAATCAATTTCAAGTGCAGAAGGTTCAAGTACAGAAATATATCACATAACTCATGAAGAAACAAGTGAGCTATCGGAGTCTGCACCTCAATCCATTTCAATATCAATAAAATCATTTGCAATGTCGAGTGCAGAAAAATATCGAACAGCTCAAGAGGAAACAAGCCAACTAACAAAATCTCCACCTCGATCAAGTAGAAAGCCAAGTAGTTTATTCAAAATTCCGAGTACAGAAATATATCAAAGAACTCCAGAGGAAGCCAGTAAACTATCGGAATCTGTGCCTCCATCGATGCCAATATCAATTAGTCCTTTTGCACTTTCAAGTACAGAAATATATCAAAGAACTCAAGAGGAAACAAGTAAACTATCGGAATCTTCACTTCAATCGATTCCAATATCAATAAAATCATTTGCAATGTCGAGTGCAGAAAAATATCAATCAACTCAAGAGGAAACAAGCCAACTAACGAAATCTCCACCTCGATCAAGTAGAAAGCCAAGTAGTTTATTAAAAATTCCGAGTACAGAAATATATCAAAGAACTCAAGAGGAAGCCAGTAAACTATCGGAATCTGTGTCTCAATCGATTCCAATATTAATAAGTTCATTTCCAATTTCGATTGCAGAAGGTTCAAGTACAGAAATGTATCGAGCAACTTCAGAGGAAGCCAGTAAACTATTGGAGTCGGCACCTCAATCGATTCCAATATCAATAAAATCAATTGCAATGTCGAGTGCAGAAAAATATCAAACAGCTCAAGAGGAAACAAGCCAACTGACAAAATCTCAACCTCGATCAAGTAGAAAGCCAAGTAGTTTATTCAAAATTCCGAGTACAGAAATATATCAAAGAACTCCAGAGGAAGCCAGTAAACTATCGGAATCTGTGTCTCAATCGATTCCAATATTAATAAGTTCATTTCCAATTTTGATTGCCGAAGGTTCAAGTACAGAAATGTATCGCGTAACTCCAGAGGAAGCCAGTAAACTATCGGTATCTGTGCCTCAATCGATTCCACCATCAATTAGTCCATTTGCAATTTCGAGTGCAGAAGGTTCAAGTACAGAAATATATCAAATAACTCGAGAGGAAGCAAGTAAACTGTCGAAATCTTCACTTCAATCGATCCCAATATCAATAAAATCATTTGCAATGTCGAGTGCAGAAAAATATCAAACAGCTCAAGAGGAAACAAGCCAACTGACAAAATCTCAACCTCGATCAAGTAGAAAGCCAAGTAGTTTATTCAAAATTCCGAGTACAGAAATATATCAAAGAACTCCAGAGGAAGCCAGTAAACTATCGGAATCTGTGTCTCAATCGATTCCAATATCAATAAGTTCGTTTGCAATTTCTAGTGCAGAAGGTTTAAGTACAGAAATGTATCGAGCAACTGCAGAGGAAGCCAGTAAACTATCGGAGTCTGCACCTCAATCGATTCCAATATCAATAAAATCATTTGCAATGTCGAGGGCAGAAAAATATCAAACAACTCAAGAGGAAACAAGCCAGCTAACGAAATCTCCACCTCGATCAAGTAGAAAGCCAAGTAGTTTATTTAAAATTCCGAGTACAGAAATATATCAAAGAACTCCAGAGGAAGCCAGTAAACTATCGGAATCTGTGTCTCAATCGATTCCAATATCAATAAGTTCGCTTGCAATTTCGAGTGAAGAAGGTTTAAGTACGGAAATGTATCGAGCAACTGCAGAGGAAGCCAGTAAACTATCGGAGTCTGCACCTCAATCGATTCCAATATCAATAAAATCATTTGCAATGTCGAGGGCAGAAAAATATCAAACAACTAAAGAGGAAGCAAGCCAGCTAACGAAATCTTCACCTCGATCAAGTAGAAAGCCAAGTAGTTTATTCAAAATTCACAGTACAGAAAAATATCAAAGAACTCCAGAGCAAGCCAGTAAACTATCAGAATCTGTGTCTCAATCGATTCTAATATCAATAAGTTCATTTGCAATTTCGAGTGCAGAAAGTTTAAGTACAGAAATATATCGAATGACTCATGAAGAAAGAAGTGACCATTCGGAGTCTGCACCTCAATCAATGTCGAGTGCAGAAGGTTTAAGTACAGAAATGTATCGAGCAACTGCAGAGGAAGCCAGTAAACTATCGGAGTCTGCACCTCAATCCATTCCAATATCAATAAAATCATTTGCAATGTCGAGTGCAGAAAAATATCAAACAACTCAAGAGGAAACAAGCCAACTAACAAAATCTCCACCTCGATCAAGTAGAAAGCCAAGTAGTTTATTACAAATTCCGAGTACAGAAATATATCAACGAACTCAAGAGGAAGCCAGTAAACTATCGGAATCTGTGTCTCAATCGATTCCAAAATTAATAAATTCATTTCCAATTTCAATTGCAGAAGGTTCAAGTACAGAAATGTATCGAGTAACTCCAGAGGAAGCCAGTAAACTATTGGAGTCGGCAACTCAATCGATTCCAATATCAATAAAATCATTTGCAATGTCGAGTGCAGAAAAATATCAAACAGCTCAAGAGAAAACAAGCCAACTAACAAAATCTCCACCTCGATCAAGTAGAAAGCCAAGTAGTTTATTCAAAATTCACAGTACAGAAAAATATCAAAGAACTCCAGAGGAAGCCAGTAAACTATCAGAATCTGTGTCTCAATCGATTCTAATATCGATAAGTTCTTTTGCAATTTCGAGTGCAGAAAGTTCAAGTACAGAAATATATCGAATAACTCATGAAGAAACAAGAGAGCAATCGGAGTCTGCTCCTCAATCAATTTCGAGTGCAGAAGGTTCAAGTACAGAAATATATCACATAACTCATGAAGAAACAAGTGAGCTATCGGAGTCTGCACCTCAATCCATTCCAATATCAATAAAATCATTTGCAATGTCGAGTGCAGAAAAATATCAAACAGCTCAAGAGGAAACAAGCCAACTAACAAAATCTCCACCTCGATCAAGTAGAAAGCCAAGTAGTTTATTCAAAATTCCGAGTACAGAAATATATCAAAGAACTCCAGAGGAAGCCAGTAAACTATCGGAATCTGTGCCTCCATCGATGCCAATATCAATTAATCCTTTTGCACTTTCGAGTACAGAAATGTATAAAATAACTCAAGAGGAAACAAGTAAACTATCGGAATCTTCACTTCAATCGATTCCAATATCAATAAAATCATTTGCAATGTCGAGTGCAGAAAAATATCAATCAACTCAAGAGGAAACAAGCCAACTAACGAAATCTCCACCTCGATCAAGTAGAAAGCCAAGTAGTTTATTAAAAATTCCGAGTACAGAAATATATCAAAGAACTCAAGAGGAAGCCAGTAAACTATCGGAATCTGTGTCTCAATCGATTCCAATATCAATAAGTTCATTTGCAATTTCGAGTGCAGAAAGTTCAAGTACAGAAATGTATCGAGCAACTGCAGAGGAAGCCAGTAAACTATCGGAGTCTGCACCTCAATCGAATCCAATATCAATAAAATCATTTGCAATGTCGAGGGCAGAAATATATCAAACAACTCAAGAGGAAACAAGCCAGCTAACGAAATCTCCACCTCGATCAAGTAGAAAGCCAAGAAGTTTATTTAAAATTCCGAGTACAGAAATATATCAAAGAACTCCAGAGGAAGCCAGTAAACTATCGGAATCTGTGTTTCAATCGATTCCAATATCAATAAGTTCGTTTGCAATTTCGAGTGCAGAAAGTTCAAGTACAGAAATGTATCGAGCAACTGCAGAGGAAGCCAGTAAACTATCGGAATCTGTGCCTCAATCGATTTCAATATCAACTAGGTCATTTCCATTTTCGACTGCAGAAGGTTCTAGGACGGAAATGTATCGAATAACTCGAGAAGAAGCAAGTAAACTGTCGAAATCTTCACTTCAATCGATTCCAATATCAATAAAATCATTTGCAATGTCGAGTGCAGAAAAATATCAAACAACTCAAGAGGAAACAAGCCAACTAACGAAATCTCCACCTCGATCAAGTAGAAAGCCAAGAAGTTTATTTAAAATTCCGAGTACAGAAATATATCAAAGAACTCCAGAGGAAGCAAGTAAACTATCGGAATCTGTGCCTCCATCGATTCCAATATCAACTAGTTCTTTTGCAATTTCGAGTGTAGAAGGTTCCAGTACAGAAATGTATCGAATAACTCGAGAGGAAGCAAGTAAACTATCGCAATCTTCACCTCAATCGATTCCAGTATCAATAAAATCATTTACAATGTCGAGTGCAGAAGGTTCAACTACAGAAATATCTCGAAAAAACCAAGAGAAATCAAGTAAACTATCGGAATATCCACCCCAAACTTATACAATATCAAGTAGTTCGTGTACAGAGTGTGCAGAAACAGATCAAATAACTGACAAGGGTAAGTTGCAATCTACAATTCAGTCTTCCTTACTAACTCAAGAGGAAATAAGAAAACTATCGAAATCTCCATCGCAGTTGATTTCAATATCAAGAAAATCATTTGCAATGTCGAGTGCAGAAAAATATCAAATAACTCCTGAGGAAGGTAGTAAACTTTCGGAATTTGTGCCTCCATCAATTTCTCCAGTTGCACTTTCAAGTACAGAAATATATAAAATAACTCAAGAGGAAACAAGTGTGCCTAAATCGATTCCAATATCAATAAAATCATTTGCAATGTCGAGTGAAGAAAAATATCTAACAACTCAAGAGGAAACAAGCCAACTAACGAAATCTCCACCTCGATTAAGTAGAAGGCCAAGTAGTTTATTCAAAATTCCGAGTACAGAAAAATATGAAATAACTCCAGCGGAAGCTAGTAAACTACCGAAATCTGTACCACATTCGATTCCAATATCAATAAGTTCGTTAGCAATTTCGAGTGCAGAAAGTTCAGGTACAGAAATATATCGAATAACTCGCGAGGAAGCAAGTAAACTATCGGAATCCGCCCGTCAATCGTTTTTAATATCAATAAGTTCGTTTTCACTGTCAAGTGCAGAAAAATACCGAGTAAATACAAAGGAATCAGGCAAACTATCGAAATATCTACCTCCGAGTACAGAAATATATAAAAAAACTCAAGAGGAAACAAGAAAATTATCAAAGTCTTCACAAACATCCATTCTAATAAGTTCATTTGGTTTATCGAGTACAGAAAAATATCAAAAAGTTCAAGAGGAAACAAATAAAATATCGCCCCAACCGATTCCACTATCGATACACTCATTTGGCTTATCAGGTACAGAAAAATATCAAACAACTCAGGAAGAAACAAGACAACTAACGAAATTTTCCACTACAACGAGCAAGATATTAAGTACATCAACAAACAAAACGCTGTTAAGATCTGAGCCTCCAACGACTACTATTTCAAATCATCAACTCAGACAATCCAGTTTTCTTATGTGTGATTGTACTTGTGAACTTGAAGTGGGTAAGGACTCATGCATCTGCGAATGCATTCTAAGGACCAGCACTTTAGAAGTCACGATAAGTAAAACACCAAGTGCATCCACGCAGTCACTAGTCACAGTAAAATTGTCCACACTTAGTGAAAGTCGAGACTATATTACAACTCAAGCTAAAAGCGGTACTGGAAAGAAAATAATAGTGTCATCGACAATGTCATCGTTTGAGATGACCAAACCCAAAACGAGCAGCGAGCCAATAACTTATACTATCTGCGAATGCATCTGCAACATAGAACTAGCAGAAGACTCCTGTACCTGCAATTGCAAAACAAACCCAAGTTCTGAAATTCGGTTTTCCGAAATGACTAGTTTCTTTACAATTTCGAGCACAGTAAAACATCAAGTAAGTCAAGAGGAAACAAGAAAATTATCAAGTAGTTTGGCAACAAGGGCGTTTTCGAGATCTGAACCCCAATCGAAATCTATTTCAAAATATTTCAAGCAATCCAGTTTTCTTATGTGTGATTGTACTTGTGAACTTGAAGTGGGTAAGGACTCATGCATCTGCGAATGCATTTTAAGGACCAGCACGTCAGAAGTCACGACAAGTAAAACACCAAGTGCATCCACGCAGTCACTACTCACAAAAACAGTGTCCACACTTAGTGGAAGTCGAGACTATATTACAACTCAAGTTGAAAGCGGTACTGGAAAGAAAATAATAGTGTCATCGACGATGTCATCGTTTGAGATGACCAAATCGAAAACGAGCAGTGAGCCAACAACTAATACTATCTGCGAATGCATCTGCAAAATAGAAACTCCAGAGGACTCTTGCACTTGCAACTGCACAACAAACCCAAGTTCGGAAAATCGGTTTTCCGAAATGCCTAGTTTGTTTACAATTTCGAGCACAGTAAAACATCAAGTAAGTCAAGAGGATACAAGAAAACTATCAAGTAGTTTGGCAACAAGGGAGTTTTCGAGATCTGAACCCCAATCGAAATCTATTTCAAAATATTTCAAGCAATCCAGTTTTCTTATGTGTGATTGTACTTGTGAACTTGAAGTCAGTAAAGACTCATGCATCTGCGAATGCATTTTAAGGACCAGCACTTCAGAAGTCACGACAAGTAAAACACTAAGTGCATCCACGCAGTCACTACTCACAGAAAAAGTGTCCACACTTAGTGGAAGTCGAGACTATATTACAACTCAAGTTGAAAGCGGTACTGGAATGAAAATAATAGTGTCATCGAAGATGTCATCGATTGAGATGTCCAAACCCAAAACAAGCAGCGAACCAATAACTTATACTATCTGCGAATGCATCTGCAACATAGAACTAGCAGAAGACTCCTGTACCTGCAATTGCAAAACAAACCCAAGTTCGGAAATTCGGTTTTCGGAAATGACAAGTTTCTTTACAATTTCGAGAACAGCAAAACATCAATTAAGTCAAGAGGATACAAGAAAACTATCAAGTAGTTTGGCAACAAGGGAGTTTTCGAGATCTAAGCCCCAATCGAAATCTATTTCAAAATATTTCACGCAATCCAGTTTTCTTATGTGTGATTGTACTTGTGAACTTGAAGTCGATAAAGACTCATGCATCTGTGAATGCATTTTTAGGACCAGCACTTTAGAAGTCACGACAAGTAAAACACCAAGTGCATCCACGCAGTCACTACTCACAAAAACAGTGTCCACACTTAGTGGAAGTCGAGACTATATTACAACTCAAGTTGAAAGCGGTACTGGAATGAAAATAATAGTGTCATCGACGATGTCATCGTTTGAGATGACCAAATCGAAAACGAGCAGTGAGCCAACAACTTATACTATCTGCGAATGCATCTGCAAAATAGAAACTCCAGAGGACTCTTGCACTTGCAACTGCACAACAAACCCAAGTTCGGAAATTCGGTTTTCCGAAATGCCTAGTTTGTTTACAATTTCGAGCACAGTAAAACATCAAGTAAGTCAAGAGGAAACAAGAGAACTATCAAGTAGTTTGGCAACAAGGGAGTTTTCGAGATCTGAACCCCAATCGAAATCTATTTCAACATATTTCAAGCAATCCAGTTTTCTTAGGTGTGATTGTACTTGTGCACTTGAAGTCAGTAAAGACTCATGCATCTGCGAATGCATTTTAAGGACCAGCACTTCAGAAGTCACGACAAGTAAAACACCAAGTGCATCCACGCAGTCACTACTCACAGAAAAAGAGTCAACACTTAGTGGAAGTCGAGACTATATTACAACTCAAGTTGAAAGCGGTACTGGAAAGAAAATAATAGTGTCATCGACGATGTCATCGTTTGAGATGACCAAATCGAAAACGAGCAGTGAGCCAACAACTTATACTATCTGCGAATGCATCTGCAAAATAGAAACACCAGAGGACTCTTGCACTTGCAACTGCGCAACAAACCCAAGTTCGGAAATTCGGTTTTCCGAAATGCCTAGTTTGTTTACAATTTCGAGCACAGTAAAACATCAAGTAAGTCAAGAGGATACAAGAAAACTATCAAGTAGTTTGGCAACAAGGGAGTTTTCGAGATCTGAACCCCAATCGAAATCTATTTCAAAATATTTCAAGCAATCCAGTTTTCTTATGTGTGATTGTACTTGTGAACTTGAAGTCAGTAAAGACTCATGCATCTGCGAATGCATTTTAAGGACCAGCACTTTAGAAGTCACGACAAGTAAAACACCAAGTGCATCCACGCAGTCACTACTCACAAAAACAGTGTCCACACTTAGTGGAAGTCGAGACTATATTACAACTCAAGCTGAAAGCGGTACTGGAAAGAAAATAATAGTATCATCGAAGATGTCATCGATTGAGATGTCCAAACCCAAAACAAGCAGCGAACCAATAACTTATACTATCTGCGAATGCATCTGCAAAATAGAAACTCCAGAGGACTCTTGCACTTGCAACTGCGCAACAAACCCAAGTTCGGAAATTCGGTTTTCCGAAATGCCTAGTTTGTTTACAATTTCGAGCACAGTAAAACATCAAGTAAGTCAAGAGGATACAAGAAAACTATCAAGTAGTTTGGCAACAAGGGAGTTTTCGAGATCTAAGCCCCAATCGAAATCTATTTCAAAATATTTCACGCAATCCAGTTTTCTTATGTGTGATTGTACTTGTGAACTTGAAGTCGATAAAGACTCATGCATCTGTGAATGCATTTTTACGACCAGCACTTTAGAAGTCACGACAAGTAAAACACCAAGTGCATCCACGCAGTCACTACTCACAGAAAAAGTGTCCACACTTAGTGGAAGTCGAGACTATATTACAACTCAAGCTGAAAGCGGTACTGGAAAGAAAATAATAGTGTCATCGACAATGTCATCGCTTGAGATGACCAAACCCAAAACGAGCAGCGAGCCAATAACTTATACTATCTGCGAATGCATCTGCAACATAGAACTAGCAGAAGACTCCTGTACCTGCAATTGCAAAACAAACCCAAGTTCTGAAATTCGGTTTTCGGAAATGACAAGTTTCTTTACAATTTCGAGCACAGTAAAACATCAAATTAGTCAAGAGGAAACAAGAGAACTATCAAGTAGTTTGGCAACAAGGGAGTTTTCGAGATCTGAACCCCAATCGAAATCTATTTCAAAATATTTCAAGCAATCCAGTTTTCTTATGTGTGATTGTACTTGTGAACTTGAAGTCAGTAAAGACTCATGCATCTGCGAATGCATTTTAAGGACCAGCACGTCAGAAGTCACGACAAGTGAAACACCAAGTGTATCCACGCAGTCACTACTCACAGAAAAAGTGTCAACACTTAGTGGAAGTCGAGACTATATTACAACTCAAGCTGAAAGCGGTACTGGAAAGAAAATAATAGTGTCATCGACGATGTCATCGTTTGAGATGACCAAATCGAAAACGAGCAGTGAGCCAACAACTTATACTATCTGCGAATGCATCTGCAAAATAAAAACTCCAGAGGACTCTTGCACTTGCAACTGCACAACAAACCCAAGTTCGGAAATTCGGTTTTCCGAAATGCCTAGTTTGTTTACAATTTCGAGCACAGTAAAACATCAAGTAAGTCAAGAGGAAACAAGAAAACCATCAAGTAGTTTGGGAACAAGGGAGTTTTCTAGACCTAATCCCCAATCGATATCTATTTCAAGATATCAACTCAAACAATCCAGTTCTCTTGTGTGTGATTGTACTTGTGTACTTGAAGTGGGTAAAGACTCATGCATTTGCGAATGCATTTTTAGGACCAGCACTTCAGAAGTCACGACAAGTAAAACACCAAGTGCATCCACGCAGTCACTACTCACAGAAAAAGTGTCCACACTTAGTGGTAGTCGAGACTATATTTCAACTCAAGCTGAAAGCGGTACTGGAAAGAAAATAATAGTGTCATCGACGATGTCATCGTTTGAGATGACCAAATCGAAAACGAGCAGTGAGCCAACAACTTATACTATCTGCGAATGCATCTGCAAAATAGAAACTCCAGAGGACTCTTGCACTTGCAACTGCACAACAAACCCAAGTTCGGAAATTCGGTTTTCCGAAATGCCTAGTTTGTTTACAATTTCGAGCACAGTAAAACATCAAGTAAGTCAAGAGGAAACAAGAAAACCATCAAGTAGTTTGGGAACAAGGGAGTTTTCTAGACCTAATCCCCAATCGATATCTATTTCAAGATATCAACTCAAACAATCCAGTTCTCTTGTGTGTGATTGTACTTGTGTACTTGAAGTGGGTAAAGACTCATGCATCTGCGAATGCATTTTTAGGACCAGCACTTCAGAAGTCACGACAAGTAAAACACCAAGTGCATCCACGCAGTCACTACTCACAGAAAAAGTGTCCACACTTAGTGGTAGTCGAGACTATATTACAACTCAAGCTGAAAGCGGTACTGGAAAGAAAATAATAGTGTCATCGACGATGTCATCGTTTGAGATGACCAAATCGAAAACGAGCAGTGAGCCAACAACTTATACTATCTGCGAATGCATCTGCAAAATAGAAACTCCAGAGGACTCTTGCACTTGCAACTGCACAACAAACCCAAGTTCGGAAATTCGGTTTTCCGAAATGCCTAGTTTGTTTACAATTTCGAGCACAGTAAAACATCAAGTAAGTCAAGAGGAAACAAAAAAACCATCAAGTAGTTTGGGAACAAGGGAGTTTTCTAGACCTAATCCCCAATCGATATCTATTTCAAGATATCAACTCAAACAATCCAGTTCTCTTGTGTGTGATTGTACTTGTGTACTTGAAGTGGGTAAAGACTCATGCATCTGCGAATGCATTTTTAGGACCAGCACTTCAGAAGTCACGACAAGTAAAACACCAAGTGCATCCACGCAGTCACTACTCACAGAAAAAGTGTCCACACTTAGTGGTAGTCGAGACTATATTACAACTCAAGCTGAAAGCGGTACTGGAAAGAAAATAATAGTGTCATCGACGATGTCATCGTTTGAGATGACCAAATCGAAAACGAGCAGTGAGCCAACAACTTATACTATCTGCGAATGCATCTGCAAAATAGAAACTCCAGAGGACTCTTGCACTTGCAACTGCACAACAAACCCAAGTTCGGAAATTCGGTTTTCCCAAATGCCTAGTTTGTTTACAATTTCGAGCACAGTAAAACATCAAGTAAGTCAAGAGGTAACAAGAAAACCATCGAAAACACCCTCACAATCGATTACAATAAAAAAATATCAAATAACTCAACAACTGACAAGTAAGCTATCGGAATCTGCACGTCAATCGATTCAAATGTCAAAAAGGTCATTTGCAATTCCGAGTGCAGAGATTTCGAGTAAGGAAAAATATCAACTAACGCAAGAGGAAACAAGTAAGCTATCGGAATCTGCACCTCAATCGATACCTATTACAAAATGTTCCGTTAAAATTTCGAGTACAGAAAAATATCAACTGAGTCAAGAGCAAACAAGGAAACTATCGAAATTGCCGTCGAAAGCGATTACAATATCAAGTAGCTTATTCAAAATACCGAGCACTGAAAAATATAAAATAACTCAAGAGGAAACTAGTAAGTTATCGGAATCTGCACCTCAATCCATTCAAATATCAATAAGTTCATTTGCAATTTCAAGTACAGAAACATATCAACTGATTCAAGAGCAGACAACATCAAGTAGCTTATTCAAAATACCGAGTACAGAAAAATATCAAATAAGTCAAGAGGAAACCAGTAAGTTATCAGAATCTGCACCTCAATCAATACCAATTACAAAAGGTTCAGTTGAAATTTCGAGAACAGAAAAATATCAACTGAGTCAAGAGCAAACAAGGAAACTATCGAAATCGCCGTCGAAATCGATTACAATATCAAGTAGCTTATTCAAAATATCGAGTACTGAAAACTATAAAATAACTCAAGAGGAAACCAGTAAGCTATCGGAATCTGCACTTCAAACGATTCAAATATCATTAAGTTCATTTACATTTCCGAGTGCAGAGGTTTCGCGAAAGGAAAAATATCAAATAACTCAAGAGAAAACCAGTAAGTTATCAGAATCCGCACCTCAAACAATACCAATTACAAAAGGTGCAGTTGAAATTTCGAGTACAGAAAAATATCAACTGAGTCAAGAGCAAACAAGGAAACTATCGAAATCGCCGTCGAAATCGATTACAATATCAAGTAGCTTATTCAAAATATCGAGTACTGAAAGATATAAAATAAGTCAAGAGGAAACCATTAAGCTATCGGAATCTGCACTTCAATCGATTCAAATATCATTAAGTTCATTTGCAATTTCAAGTACAGAATTTTATCAACTGATTCAAGAGCAGACAACATCAAGTAGCTTATTCAAAATACCGAGTACAGAAAAATATCAAATAAGTCAAGAGGAAACCAGTAAGTTATCGGAATCTGCACCTCAATCGATACCAATTACAGAAGGTTCTGTAGAAATTTCGAGTACAGAAAAATATCAACTGAGTGAAGAGTATACAAGGAGACTATCTAAATCGCCGTCGAAATCGATTACAATATCAAGTAGTTTATTAAAAATATCGAGTACTGAAATATATAAAATAACTCAAGATGAAACCAGGAAGCTATCGGAATCTGCACTTCAATCGATTCAAATATCAAAAAGTTCATTTGCAATTCCGAGTGCAGAAGTTTCGCGTAAGGGAAAATATCAAATAACTCAAGAGGAAACCAGTAAGTTATCGGAATTTGCACCTCAATCAATACCAATTACAAAAGGTTTAGTTGAAATTTCGAGAACAGAAAAATATCAACTGAGTGAAGAGCAGACAAGGAAACTATCGAAATCGCCGCGGAAATCGATTACAATATCAAGTAGCTTATTCAAAATATCGAGTACTGAAAAATATAAAATAATTCAAGAGGAAACCAGTAAGCTGTCGGAATCTGCACCTCAATCGATTAAAATATCAATAGGTTCATTTGCAATTTCAAGTACAGAAACATATGAACTGATTCAAGAGCAGACAACATCAAGTAGCTTATTCAAAATACCGAGTATAGAAAAATATCAAATAAGTCAAGAGGAAACCAGTAAGTTATCGGAATCTGCACCTCAATCGATTCAAATATCAATAAGTTCATTTGCAATTTCAAGTACAGAAACATATCAACTGATTCAAGAGCAGACAACATCAAGTAGCTTATTCAAACTACCGAGCACTGGAAAATATGAAATAACTCAAGAGGAAACCAGGAAGCTATCGGAATCTGCACTTCAATCGATTCAAATATATAAAAGTTCATTGGCAATTCCGAGTGCAGAAGTTTCGCGTAAGGAAAAATATCAAATAACTCAAGAGGAAACCAGTAAGTTATCGGAATCTGCACCTCAATCGATACCAATTACAGAAGGTTCAGTTGAAATTTCGAGTACAGAAAAATATCAACTGAGTGAAGAGCAGACAAGGAAACTATCGAAACCGCCGCGGAAATCGATTACAATATCAAGTAGCTTATTCAAAATATCGAGTACTGAAAAATATAAAATAATTCAAGAGGAAACCAGTAAGCTGTCGGAATCTGCACCTCAATCGATTCAAATATCATTAAGTTCATTTGTATTTCCGAGTGCAGAGGTTTCGCGTACAGAAAAATATCAAATAAGTCAAGAGGAAACCAGTAAGTTATCGGAATCTGCACCTCAATCGATACCAATTACAGAAAGTTCAGTTGAAATTTCGAATACAGAAAAATATCAACTGAGTCAAGAGCAAACAAGGAAACTATCGAAATCGCCGTCGAAATCGATTACAATATCAAGTAGCTTATTCAAACTACCGAGCACTGGAAAATATGAAATAACTCAAGAGGAAACCAGGAAGCTATCGGAATCTGCACTTCAATCGATTCAAATATCAAAAAGTTCATTTGCAATTCCTAGTGCAGAAGTTTCGCGTAAGGAAAAATATCAAATAACTCAAGAGGAAACCAGTAAGTTATCGGCATCTGCACCTCAATCGATTCAAATATCAATAAGTTCATTTGCAATTTCAAGTACAGAAACATATCAACTGATTCTAGCGCAGACAACATCAAGTAGCTTATTCAAAATACCGCGTACAGAAAAATATCAAATAAGTCAAGAGGAAACCAGTAAGTTATCGAAATCCGCACCTAAATCGATTCAAATATCATTAAGTTCATTTGCAATTTCAAGTACAGAAACATACCAACTGAGTCAAGAGCAAACAATATCAAGTAGCTTTATCAAAATATCGACTACTGAAAAATTTCAAATTAGTCAAGAGGAAACCAGGAAGCTATCGGAATCTGCACTTCAATCGATTCAAATATATAAAAGTTCATTGGCAATTCCGAGTGCAGAAGTTTCGCGTAAGGAAAAATATCAAATAACTCAAGAGGAAACCAGTAAGTTATCGGAATCTGCACCTCAATCGATACCAATTACAGAAAGTTCAGTTGAAATTTCGAGTACAGAAAAATATCAACTGAGTCAAGAGCAGACAAGGAAACTATCGAAATCGCCGTCGAAATCGATTACAATATCAAGTAGCTTATTCAAAACACCGAGCACTGAAAAATATAAAATAACTCAAGAGAAAACCAGTAAGTTATCGGAATCTGCACCTCAATCGATTCAAATATCAATTAGTCCATTTGCAATTTCGAGTACAGAAGGTTCAAGTACAGAAATATATCGAAAAACCCAAGAGAAAACAAGTAAACTATCGAAATATCCAAACCAATCTTATACAATATCAAGTAGTTCGTGTACAGAATGTGCAGAAACAGATCAAATAACTGACAAGGTTAAGTTGCAATCTACAATTCAATCTTCCTTACTAACTCAAGAGGAAACAAGAAAACTATCGAAATCTCCATCGCAATTGATTCCAATATCAAGAAAATCATTTGCAATGTCGAGTGCAGAAAAATATCAAATAACTCCAGAGGAAGATAGTAAACTATCGGAATCTATGCCTCCATCAATTACTCCATTTGCACTTTCAAGTACAGAAACGTATAAAATAACTCAAGAAAAAACAAGTGAACTATCGGAATCTGTGCCTCAATCGATTCCAATATCAATAAAATCATTTGCACTGTCGAGTGCAGGAAAATATCAAACAACTCAAGAGGAAACAAGCCAACTAAAGAAATCTCCACCTCGATCAAGCAGAAAGGCAAGTAATTTATTAAAAATTCCGAGTACAGAAATATATCAAAGAACTCCAGAGGAAGCCAGTAAACTATCAAAATCTGGGCGTCAATCGATTGCAATATCAATTAGTCCATTTACAGAGAAAACTAGTAAGCTATCGGAATCTGCTCCTCAATCGATTCAAATATTATTAAGTTCATTTGCAATTTCAAGTACAGAAACATACCAACTGAGTCAAGAGCAAACAATATCAAGTAGCTTAATCAAAATATCGACTACTGAAAAATTTCAAATTAGTCAAGAGGAAACCAGTAAGTTATCGGAATCTGCACCTCAATCGATACCAATTACAAAAGGTTCAGTTGAACTTTCGAGTACAGAAAAATATAAACTAAGTCAGGAGCAGACAATGAAACTATCGAATTTGCCATTAAAATCGATTACAATATCAAGTAGTTTATTCAAACTACCGAGCACTGAAAAATATAAAATAACTCAAGAGGAAACCAGTAAGTTATCGAAATCCGCACCTAAATCGATTCAAATATCATTAAGTTCATTTGCAATTTCAAGTACAGAAACATACCAACTGAGTCAAGAGCAAACAATATCAAGTAGCTTTATCAAAATATCGACTACTGAAAAATTTCAAATTAGTCAAGAGGAAACCAGTAAGTTATCGGAATCTGCACCTCAATCGATTCAAATATCAATAAGTGCATTTGCAATTCCGAGTCCAGAAGTTTGGCGAAAGGAAAAATATCAAATATTTCAAGAGGAAACCAGTAAGTTATCGGAATCTGCACCTCAATCGATACCAATTACAAAAGGTTCAGTTGAAATTTCGAGTACAGAAAATTATCAACTGAGTCAAGAGCAGACAAGGAAACTATCTAAATCGCGGTCTATATCGATAACAATATCAAGTAGCTCATTCAAAATACCGATCACTGAAACATATCAAATAACTCAAGAGGAAACCAGTAAGTTATCGCCATCTGCACCTCAATCGAAACCATTTAAAAAAGGTTCAGTTGAAATTTCGAGTACAAAAAACAATCAACTGAGTCAAGAGCAGACAAGGAAACTATCGAAATCGCTGTCGAAATCGATTACAATATCAGGTAGCTTATTCAAAATACCGATCACTGAAAAATATCAAATAAGTCAAGAGGAAACCAGTAAGTTATCGGAATCTGCTCCTCAATCGATTCAAATATCAAGAAGTTCATTTGCAATTTCGAGTGCAGAAGTTTCGCGAAAGGAAAAATATCAAATAACTCAAGAGGAAACCAGTAAGTTATCGGAATCTGCACCTCAATCGATACCAATTACAGAAGGTTCAGTTAAAATTTCGAGTAGAGAAAAATATCAACTGAGTCAAGAGCAAACAAGGAAACTATGGAAATCGCCGTCGAAATCGATTACAATATCAAGTAGCGTATTCAAAACACCGAGCACTGAAAAATATAAAATAACTCAAGAGGAAACCAGTAAGTTATCGGAATCTGCTCCTCAACCGATTCAAATATCAATTAGTCCATTTGCAATTTCGAGTACAGAAGGTTCAAGTACAGAAATATATCGAAGAACCCAAGAGAAAACAAGTAAACTATCGGAATATCCAAACCAATCTTATACAATATCAAGTAGTTCGTGTACAGAATGTGCAGAAACAGATCAAATAACTGACAAGGTTAAGTTGCAATCTACAATTCAATCTTCCTTACTAACTCAAGAGGAAACAAGAAAACTATCGAAATCTCCATCGCAATTGATTCCAATATCAAGAAAATCACTTGCAATGTCGAGTGCAGAAAAATATCAAATAACTCCAGAGGAAGGTAGTAAACTATCGAAATCTGTGCCTCCATCAATTACTCCATTTGCACTTTCAAGTACAGAAACGTATAAAATAACTCAAGAAAAAACAAGTGAACTAACGGAATCTGTGCCTCAATCGATTCCAATATCAATAAAATCATTTGCAATGTCGAGTGCAAACATATATCAAACAACTCAAGAGGAAACAAGCCAACTTAAGAAATCTCCACCTCGATCAAGCAGAAAGGCAAGTAGTTTATTCAAAATTCCGAGTACAGAAATAGATCAAAGAACTCCAGGGGAAGCCAGTAAACTATCAAAATCTGGGCGTCAATCGATTGCAATATCAATTAGTCCATTTACAGAGAAAACTAGTAAGCTATCGGAATCTGCTCCTCAATCGATTCAAATATTATTAAGTTCATTTGCAATTTCAAGTACAGAAACATACCAACTGAGTCAAGAGCAAACAATATCAAGTAGCTTAATCAAAATATCGACTACTGAAAAATTTCAAATTAGTCAAGAGGAAACCAGTAAGTTATCGGAATCTGCACCTCAATCGATACCAATTACAAAAGGTTCAGTTGAACTTTCGAGTACAGAAAAATATAAACTAAGTCAGGAGCAGACAATGAAACTATCGAATTTGCCATTAAAATCGATTACAATATCAAGTAGTTTATTCAAACTACCGAGCACTGAAAAATATAAAATAACTCAAGAGGAAACCAGTAAGTTATCGAAATCCGCACCTAAATCGATTCAAATATCATTAAGTTCATTTGCAATTTCAAGTACAGAAACATACCAACTGAGTCAAGAGCAGACAATATCAAGTAGCTTAATCAAAATATCGACTACTGAAAAATATCAAATAAGTCAAGAGGAAACCAGAAAGTTATCGGAATCTGCACCTCAATCGATTCAGATATTAAAAAGTTCATTTGCAATTCCGAGTGCAGAAAAATATCAACTGAGTCAAGAGCAAACAAGGAAACTATCGAAATCGCCGTCGAAATCGATTACAATATCAAGTAGCTTATTCATTATACTAACTACTCAAAAAAGTCCAGAAAAAATCAGTAAGTTATCGCAATCTGCACCTCAATCGATACAAATTTCAAAAGCTTCAGTTGAAATTTCGAGTACAGAAAAATATCAACAGAGTCAAGAGCAGACAAGGAAACTATCGAAATCGCAGTCGGAATCGATTACAATATCAAGTCGTTTATTCAAAATACCGACTACCGAAAAATATCAAATAAGTCCAGAGGAAACCAGTAAGTTACCAATTACAAAAGGTTCAGTTGAAATTTCGAATACAGAAAAATATCAACTGAGTCAAGAGCAGACAAGGAAGCTATCGAAATCGCCGTCGAAATCGATTAGAATATCAAGTAGCTTATTCAAAATACCGATCACTGAAAAATATCAAATAAGTCAAGAGGAAACCAGTAAGTTATCGGAATCTGCTTCTCAATCGATTCAAATATCAATAAGTTCATTTGCGATTCCGAGTGAAGAAGTTTCGCGAAAGGAAAAATATCAAATAACCCAAGAGGAAACCAGTAAGTTATCGGAATCTGCACCTCAATCGAAACCATTTACAAAAGGTTCAGTTGAAATTTCGAGTACAGAAAATGATCAACTGAGTCAAGAGCAGACAAGGGAACTATCGAAATCGCCGTTGAAATCGATTACAATATCAAGTAGCTTATTCAAAATACTGACTACTCAAATAAGTCAAGAGGAAACCAGTAAGTTATCGGCATCTGCACCTCAATCGAAACCATTTACAAAAGGTTCAGTTGAAATTTCGAGTACAGAAAACTATCAACTGAGTCAAGAGCAGACAAGGACACTATGGAAATCGCCGTCGAAATCGATTACAATATCAAGTAACTTGTTCCAAATATCGAGTACTGAAAGATATAAAATAAGTCAAGAGGAAACCAGTAAGCTATCGGAATCTGCACTTCAATCGATTCAAATATCATTAAGTTCATTTGCATTTCCGAGTGCAGAGGTTTTGCGAAAGGAAAAATATCAAATAACTCAAGAGGAAACCAGTAAGTTATCAGAATCTGCACCTCAATCAATACCAATTACAAAAGATTCAGTGGAAATTTCGAATACAGAAAAATATCAACTGAGTCAAGAGCAAACAAGGAAACTATCGAAGTTGCCGTCGAAATCGATTACAATATCAAGTAGCTTATTCAAACTACCGAGCACTGGAAAATATGAAATAACTCAAGAGGAAACCAGGAAGCTATCGGAATCTGCACTTCAATCGATTCAAATATCAAAAAGTTCATTTGCAATTCCGAGTGCAGAAGTTTCGCGTAAGGAAAAATATCAAATAACTCAAGAGGAAACCAGTAAGTTATCGGAATCTGCTCCTCAATCGATTCAAATATCAATAACTTCATTTGCAATTCCGAGTGCAGAAGTTTCGCGAAAGGAAAAATATCAAATCACTCAAGAGGAAACCAGTAAGTTATCGGAATCTGCACCTCAATCGATTCAAATATCAATTAGTCCATTTGCAATTTCGAGTACAGAAGGTTCAAGTACAGAAATATATCGAAGAACCCAAGAGAAAACAAGTAAACTATCGGAATATCCAAACCAATCTTATACAATATCAAGTAGTTCGTGTACAGAATGTGCAGAAACAGATCAAATAACTGACAAGGTTAAGTTGCAATCTACAATCCAATCTTCCTTACTAACTCAAGAGGAAACAAGAAAACTATCGAAATCTCCATCGCAATTGATTCCAATATCAAGAAAATCACTTGCAATGTCGAGTGCAGTAAAATATCAAATAACTCCAGAGGAAGGTAGTAAACTATCGAAATCTGTGCCTCCATCAATTACTCCATTTGCACTTTCAAGTACAGAAACGTATAAAATAACTCAAGAAAAAACAAGTGAACTAACGGAATCTGTGCCTCAATCGATTCCAATATCAATAAAATCATTTGCAATGTCGAGTGCAAACATATATCAAACAACTCAAGAGGAAACAAGCCAACTTAAGAAATCTCCACCTCGATCAAGCAGAAAGGCAAGTAGTTTATTCAAAATTCCGAGTACAGAAATAGATCAAAGAACTCCAGGGGAAGCCAGTAAACTATCGGAATCTGTGCCTCAATCGATTCCAATATCAATTAGTCCATTTACAGAGAAAACTAGTAAGCTATCGGAATCTGCTCCTCAATCGATTCAAATATTATTAAGTTCATTTGCAATTTCAAGTACAGAAACATACCAACTGAGTCAAGAGCAGACAATATCAAGTAGCTTAATCAAAATATCGACTACTGAAAAATATCAAATAAGTCAAGAGGAAACCAGTAAGTTATCGGAATCTGCACCTCAATCGATACCAATTACAAAAGGTTCAGTTGAAATTTCGAGTACAGAAAAATATCAACTTAGTCAAGAGCAGACAATGAAACTATCGAAGTCGCCATCGAAATCGATTACAATATCAAGTAGCTTATTCAAAATACCGATCACTGAAATATATCAAATAATTCAAGAGGAAACCAGAAAGGTATCGGAATCTGCACATCAATCGTCGATACCAATTACAAAAGGTTCAGTTGAAATTTCGAGTACAGAAAATTATCAACTGAGTCAAGAGCAGACAAGGAAACTATCTAAATCGCGGTCTATATCGATGACAATATCAAGTAGCTCATTCAAAATACCGATCACTGAAACATATCAATTAAGTCAAGAGCAAACCAGTAAGTTATCGGAATCTGCACCTCAATCGAATCAAATATCAATAAGTTCATTTGCAATTCCGAGTGAAGAAGTTTCGCGTAAGGGAAAATATCAAATAACTCAAGAGGAAACCAGTAAGTTATCGGCATCTGCACCTCAATCAATACCAATTACAAAAGGTTCAGTTGAAATTTCGAGTAGAGAAAAATATCAACAGAGTCAAGAGCAGACAATGAAACTATGGAAATCGCCGCCGAAATCGAAAACAATATCAAGTAGCTTATTCAAAATACCGACTACTGAAAAATATCAAATAAGTCCAGAGGAAACCAGTAAGTTATCGGAATCTGCTCCTCAATCGAGTCAAATATCAATAAGTTCATTTGCAATTCCGAGTGAAGAAGTTTCGCGTAAGGGAAAATATCAAATAACTCAAGATGAAACCAGAAAGCTATCAGAATCTGCACCTCAATCAATACCAATTACAAAAGGTTCAGTTGAAATTTCGAGTACAGAAAATGATCAACTGAGTCAAGAGCAGACAAGGGAACTATCGAAATCGCCGTTGAAATCGATTACAATATCAAGTAGCTTATTCAAAATACTGACTACTCAAATAAGTCAAGAGGAAACCAGTAAGTTATCGGCATCTGCACCTCAATCGAAACCATTTACAAAAGGTTCAGTTGAAATTTCGAGTACAGAAAACTATCAACTGAGTCAAGAGCAGACAAGGACACTATGGAAATCGCCGTCGAAATCGATTACAATATCAAGTAACTTGTTCAAAATATCGAGTACTGAAAGATATAAAATAAGTCAAGAGGAAACCAGTAAGCTATCGAAATCTGCACTTCAATCGATTCAAATATCATTAAGTTTATTTGCATTTCCGAGTGCAGAGGTTTCGCGAAAGGAAAAATATCAAATAACTCAAGAGGAAACCAGTAAGTTATCAGAATCTGCACCTCAATCAATACCAATTACAAAAGATTCAGTGGAAATTTCGAATACAGAAAAATATCAACTGAGTCAAGAGCAAACAAGGAAACTATCGAAGTTGCCGTCGAAATCGATTACAATATCAAGTAGCTTATTCAAACTACCGAGCACTGGAAAATATGAAATAACTCAAGGGGAAACCAGGAAGCTATCGGAATCTGCACTTCAATCGATTCAAATATCAAAAAGTTCATTTGCAATTCCGAGTGCAGAAGTTTCGCGTAAGGAAAAATATCAAATAACTCAAGAGGAAACCAGTAAGTTATCGGAATCTGCTCCTCAATCGATTCAAATATCAATAACTTCATTTGCAATTCCGAGTGCAGAAGTTTCGCGAAAGGAAAAATATCAAATAACTCAAGAGGAAACCAGTAAGTTATCGGAATCTGCACCTCAATCGATTCAGATATTAAAAAGTTCATTTGCAATTCCGAGTGCAGAAAAATATCAACTCAGTCAAGAGCAGACAAGGAAACTATCGAAATCGCCGTCGAAATCGTTTACAATATCAAGTAGCTTATTCAAAACACCGAGCACTGAAAAATATAAAATAACTCAAGAGGAAACCAGTAAGTTATCGGAATCTGCTCCTCAATCGATTCAAATATCAATAAGTTCATTTGCAATTCCGAGTGAAGAAGTTTCGCGTAAGGGAAAATATCAAATAACTCAAGAGGAAACCAGTAAGCTATCAGAATCTGCACCTCAATCAATACCAATTACAAAAGGTTCAGTTGAAATTTCGAGTAGAGAAAAATATCAACAGAGTCAAGAGCAGACAATGAAACTATGGAAATCGCCGTCGAAATCGAAAACAATATCAAGTAGTTTATTCAAAATACCGACTACTGAAAAATATCAAATAAGTCCAGAGGAAACCAGTAAGTTATCGGAATCTGCTCCTCAATCGAGTCAAATATCAATAAGTTCATTTGCAATTCCGAGTGAAGAAGTTTCGCGTAAGGGAAAATATCAAATAACTCAAGAGGAAACCAGTAAGCTATCAGAATCTGCACCTCAATCAATACCAATTACAAAAGGTTCAGTTGAAATTTCGAGTACAGAAAATGATCAACTGAGTCAAGAGCAGACAAGGGAACTATCGAAATCGCCGTTGAAATCGATTACAATATCAAGTAGCTTATTCAAAATACTGACTACTCAAATAAGTCAAGAGGAAACCAGTAAGTTATCGGCATCTGCACCTCAATCGAAACCATTTACAAAAGGTTCAGTTGAAATTTCGAGTACAGAAAACTATCAACTGAGTCAAGAGCAGACAAGGACACTATGGAAATCGCCGTCGAAATCGATTACAATATCAAGTAACTTGTTCAAAATATCGAGTACTGAAAGATATAAAATAAGTCAAGAGGAAACCAGTAAGCTATCGGAATCTGCACTTCAATCGATTCAAATATCATTAAGTTTATTTGCATTTCCGAGTGCAGAGGTTTCGCGAAAGGAAAAATATCAAATAACTCAAGAGGAAACCAGTAAGTTATCAGAATCTGCACCTCAATCAATACCAATTACAAAAGATTCAGTGGAAATTTCGAATACAGAAAAATATCAACTGAGTCAAGAGCAAACAAGGAAACTATCGAAGTTGCCGTCGAAATCGATTACAATATCAAGTAGCTTATTCAAACTACCGAGCACTGGAAAATATGAAATAACTCAAGAGGAAACCAGGAAGCTATCGGAATCTGCACTTCAATCGATTCAAATATCAAAAAGTTCATTTGCAATTCCGAGTGCAGAAGTTTCGCGTAAGGAAAAATATCAAATAACTCAAGAGGAAACCAGTAAGTTATCGGAATCTGCTCTTCAATCGATTCAAATATCAATAACTTCATTTGCAATTCCGAGTGCAGAAGTTTCGCGAAAGGAAAAATATCAAATAACTCAAGAGGAAACCAGTAAGTTATCGGAATCTGCACCTCAATCGATTCAAATATCAATTAGTCCATTTGCAATTTCGAGTACAGAAGGTTCAAGTACAGAAATATATCGAAGAACCCAAGAGAAAACAAGTAAACTATCGGAATATCCAAACCAATCTTATACAATATCAAGTAGTTCGTGTACAGAATGTGCAGAAACAGATCAAATAACTGACAAGGTTAAGTTGCAATCTACAATCCAATCTTCCTTACTAACTCAAGAGGAAACAAGAAAACTATCGAAATCTCCATCGCAATTGATTCCAATATCAAGAAAATCACTTGCAATGTCGAGTGCAGTAAAATATCAAATAACTCCAGAGGAAGGTAGTAAACTATCGAAATCTGTGCCTCCATCAATTACTCCATTTGCACTTTCAAGTACAGAAACGTATAAAATAACTCAAGAAAAAACAAGTGAACTAACGGAATCTGTGCCTCAATCGATTCCAATATCAATAAAATCATTTGCAATGTCGAGTGCAAACATATATCAAACAACTCAAGAGGAAACAAGCCAACTTAAGAAATCTCCACCTCGATCAAGCAGAAAGGCAAGTAGTTTATTCAAAATTCCGAGTACAGAAATAGATCAAAGAACTCCAGGGGAAGCCAGTAAACTATCGGAATCTGTGCCTCAATCGATTCCAATATCAATTAGTCCATTTACAGAGAAAACTAGTAAGCTATCGGAATCTGCACCTCAATCGATTCAAATATCATTAAGTTCATTTGCAATTTCAAGTACAGAAACATACCAACTGAGTCAAGAGCAGACAATATCAAGTAGCTTAATCAAAATATCGACTACTGAAAAATATCAAATAAGTCAAGAGGAAACCAGTAAGTTATCGGAATCTGCACCTCAATCGATACCAATTACAAAAGGTTCAGTTGAAATTTCGAGTACAGAAAAATATCAACTTAGTCAAGAGCAGACAATGAAACTATCGAAGTCGCCATCGAAATCGATTACAATATCAAGTAGCTTATTCAAAATACCGATCACTGAAATATATCAAATAATTCAAGAGGAAACCAGAAAGGTATCGGAATCTGCACATCAATCGTCGATACCAATTACAAAAGGTTCAGTTGAAATTTCGAGTACAGAAAATTATCAACTGAGTCAAGAGCAGACAAGGAAACTATCTAAATCGCGGTCTATATCGATGACAATATCAAGTAGCTCATTCAAAATACCGATCACTGAAACATACCAATTAAGTCAAGAGCAAACCAGTAAGTTATCGGAATCTGCACCTCAATCGATTCAAATATCAATAAGTTCATTTGCAATTCCGAGTGAAGAAGTTTCGCGTAAGGGAAAATATCAAATAACTCAAGAGGAAACCAGTAAGTTATCGGCATCTGCACCTCAATCGAAACCATTTACAAAAGGTTCAGTTGAAATTTCGAGTACAGAAAACAATCAACTGAGTCAAGAGCAGACAAGGAAACTATCGAAATCGCTGTCGAAATCGATTACAATATCAGGTAGCTTATTCAAAATACCGATCACTGAAAAATATCAAATAAGTCAAGAGGAAACCAGTAAGTTATCGGAATCTGCTCCTCAATCGATTCAAATATCAAGAAGTTCATTTGCAATTCCGAGTGCAGAAGTTTCGCGAAAGGAAAAATATCAAATAACTCAAGAGGAAACCAGTAAGTTATCGGAATCTGCACCTCAATCGATACCAATTACAGAAGGTTCAGTTAAAATTTCGAGTAGAGAAAAATATCAACTGAGTCAAGAGCAAACAAGGAAACTATGGAAATCGCCGTCGAAATCGATTACAATATCAAGTAGCGTATTCAAAACACCGAGCACTGAAAAATATAAAATAACTCAAGAGGAAACCAGTAAGTTATCGGAATCTGCTCCTCAATCGATTCAAATATCAATTAGTCCATTTGCAATTTCGAGTACAGAAGGTTCAAGTACAGAAATATATCGAAGAACCCAAGAGAAAACAAGTAAACTATCGGAATATCCAAACCAATCTTATACAATATCAAGTAGTTCGTGTACAGAATGTGCAGAAACAGATCAAATAACTGACAAGATTAAGTTGCAATCTACAATTCAATCTTCCTTACTAACTCAAGAGGAAACAAGAAAACTATCGAAATCTCCATCGCAATTGATTCCAATATCAAGAAAATCATTTGCAATGTCGAGTGCAAGAAAATATCAAACAATTCAAGAGGAAACAAGCCAACTTAAGAAATCTCCATCTCGATCAAGCAGAAAGGCAAGTAGTTTATTCAAAATTCCGAGTACAGAAATAGATCAAAGAACTCCAGGGGAAGCCAGTAAACTATCGGAATCTGTGCCTCAATCGATTCCAATATCAACTAGTCCATTTACAGAGAAAACTAGTAAGCTATCGGAATCTGCTCCTCAATCGATTCAAATATTATTAAGTTCATTTGCAATTTCAAGTACAGAAACATACCAACTGAGTCAAGAGCAAACAATATCAAGTAGCTTAATCAAAATATCGACTACTGAAAAATTTCAAATTAGTCAAGAGGAAACCAGTAAGTTATCGGAATCTGCACCTCAATCGATACCAATTACAAAAGGTTCAGTTGAACTTTCGAGTACAGAAAAATATCAACTAAGTCAGGAGCAGACAATGAAACTATCGAATTTGCCATTAAAATCGATTACAATATCAAGTAGTTTATTCAAACTACCGAGCACTGAAAAATATAAAATAACTCAAGAGGAAACCAGTAAGTTATCGAAATCCGCACCTAAATCGATTCAAATATCATTAAGTTCATTTGCAATTTCAAGTACAGAAACATACCAACTGAGTCAAGAGCAGACAATATCAAGTAGCTTAATCAAAATATCGACTACTGAAAAATATCAAATAAGTCAAGAGGAAACCAGTAAGTTATCGGAATCTGCACCTCAATCGATTCAGATATTAAAAAGTTCATTTGCAATTCCTAGTGCAGAAAAATATCAACTGAGTCAAGAGCAGACAAGGAAACTATCGAAATCGCCGTCGAAATCGTTTACAATATCAAGTAGCTTATTCAAAACACCGAGCACTGAAAAATATAAAATAACTCAAGAGGAAACCAGTAAGTTATCGGAATCTGCTCCTCAATCGATTCAAATATCAATAAGTTCATTTGCAATTCCGAGTGAAGAAGTTTCGCGTAAGGGAAAATATCAAATAACTCAAGAGGAAACCAGTAAGCTATCAGAATCTGCACCTCAATCAATACCAATTACAAAAGGTTCAGTTGAAATTTCGAGTAGAGAAAAATATCAACAGAGTCAAGAGCAGACAATGAAACTATGGAAATCGCCGTCGAAATCGAAAACAATATCAAGTAGTTTATTCAAAATACCGACTACTGAAAAATATCAAATAAGTCCAGAGGAAACCAGTAAGTTATCGGAATCTGCTCTTCAATCGAGTCAAATATCAATAAGTTCATTTGCAATTCCGAGTGAAGAAGTTTCGCGTAAGGGAAAATATCAAATAACTCAAGAGGAAACCAGTAAGCTATCAGAATCTGCACCTCAATCAATACCAATTACAAAAGGTTCAGTTGAAATTTCGAGTACAGAAAATGATCAACTGAGTCAAGAGCAGACAAGGGAACTATCGAAATCGCCGTTGAAATCGATTACAATATCAAGTAGCTTATTCAAAATACTGACTACTCAAATAAGTCAAGAGGAAACCAGTAAGTTATCGGCATCTGCACCTCAATCGAAACCATTTACAAAAGGTTCAGTTGAAATTTCGAGTACAGAAAACTATCAACTGAGTCAAGAGCAGACAAGGACACTATGGAAATCGCCGTCGAAATCGATTACAATATCAAGTAACTTGTTCCAAATATCGAGTACTGAAAGATATAAAATAAGTCAAGAGGAAACCAGTAAGCTATCGGAATCTGCACTTCAATCGATTCAAATATCATTAAGTTCATTTGCATTTCCGAGTGCAGAGGTTTCGCGAAAGGAAAAATATCAAATAACTCAAGAGGAAACCAGTAAGTTATCAGAATCTGCACCTCAATCAATACCAATTACAAAAGATTCAGTGGAAATTTCGAATACAGAAAAATATCAACTGAGTCAAGAGCAAACAAGGAAACTATCGAAGTTGCCGTCGAAATCGATTACAATATCAAGTAGCTTATTCAAACTACCGAGCACTGGAAAATATGAAATAACTCAAGAGGAAACCAGGAAGCTATCGGAATCTGCACTTCAATCGATTCAAATATCAAAAAGTTCATTTGCAATTCCGAGTGCAGAAGTTTCGCGTAAGGAAAAATATCAAATAACTCAAGAGGAAACCAGTAAGTTATCGGAATCTGCTCTTCAATCGATTCAAATATCAATAACTTCATTTGCAATTCCGAGTGCAGAAGTTTCGCGAAAGGAAAAATATCAAATAACTCAAGAGGAAACCAGTAAGTTATCGGAATCTGCACCTCAATCGATTCAAATATCAATTAGTCCATTTGCAATTTCGAGTACAGAAGGTTCAAGTACAGAAATATATCGAAGAACCCAAGAGAAAACAAGTAAACTATCGGAATATCCAAACCAATCTTATACAATATCAAGTAGTTCGTGTACAGAATGTGCAGAAACAGATCAAATAACTGACAAGGTTAAGTTGCAATCTACAATCCAATCTTCCTTACTAACTCAAGAGGAAACAAGAAAACTATCGAAATCTCCATCGCAATTGATTCCAATATCAAGAAAATCACTTGCAATGTCGAGTGCAGTAAAATATCAAATAACTCCAGAGGAAGGTAGTAAACTATCGAAATCTGTGCCTCCATCAATTACTCCATTTGCACTTTCAAGTACAGAAACGTATAAAATAACTCAAGAAAAAACAAGTGAACTAACGGAATCTGTGCCTCAATCGATTCCAATATCAATAAAATCATTTGCAATGTCGAGTGCAAACATATATCAAACAACTCAAGAGGAAACAAGCCAACTTAAGAAATCTCCACCTCGATCAAGCAGAAAGGCAAGTAGTTTATTCAAAATTCCGAGTACAGAAATAGATCAAAGAACTCCAGGGGAAGCCAGTAAACTATCGGAATCTGTGCCTCAATCGATTCCAATATCAATTAGTCCATTTACAGAGAAAACTAGTAAGCTATCGGAATCTGCACCTCAATCGATTCAAATATCATTAAGTTCATTTGCAATTTCAAGTACAGAAACATACCAACTGAGTCAAGAGCAGACAATATCAAGTAGCTTAATCAAAATATCGACTACTGAAAAATATCAAATAAGTCAAGAGGAAACCAGTAAGTTATCGGAATCTGCACCTCAATCGATACCAATTACAAAAGGTTCAGTTGAAATTTCGAGTACAGAAAAATATCAACTTAGTCAAGAGCAGACAATGAAACTATCGAAGTCGCCATCGAAATCGATTACAATATCAAGTAGCTTATTCAAAATACCGATCACTGAAATATATCAAATAATTCAAGAGGAAACCAGAAAGGTATCGGAATCTGCACATCAATCGTCGATACCAATTACAAAAGGTTCAGTTGAAATTTCGAGTACAGAAAATTATCAACTGAGTCAAGAGCAGACAAGGAAACTATCTAAATCGCGCTCTATATCGATGACAATATCAAGTAGCTCATTCAAAATACCGATCACTGAAACATACCAATTAAGTCAAGAGCAAACCAGTAAGTTATCGGAATCTGCACCTCAATCGATTCAAATATCAATAAGTTCATTTGCAATTCCGAGTGAAGAAGTTTCGCGTAAGGGAAAATATCAAATAACTCAAGAGGAAACCAGTAAGTTATCGGCATCTGCACCTCAATCGAAACGATTTACAAAAGGTTCAGTTGAAAATTCGAATACAGAAAAATATCAACTGAGTCAAGAGCAGACAAGGAAGCTATCGAAATCGCCGTCGAAATCGATTAGAATATCAAGTAGCTTATTCAAAATACCGATCACTGAAAAATATCAAATAAGTCAAGAGGAAACCAGTAAGTTATCGGAATCTGCTTCTCAATCGATTCAAATATCAATAAGTTCATTTGCAATTCCGAGTGAAGAAGTTTCGCGTAAGGGAAAATATCAAATAACTCAAGAGGAAACCAGTAAGTTATCGGCATCTGCACCTCAATCGAAACCATTTACAAAAGGTTCAGTTGAAATTTCGAGTACAGAAAACAATCAACTGAGTCAAGAGCAGACAAGGAAACTATCGAAATCGCTGTCGAAATCGATTACAATATCAGGTAGCTTATTCAAAATACCGATCACTGAAAAATATCAAATAAGTCAAGAGGAAACCAGTAAGTTATCGGAATCTGCTCCTCAATCGATTCAAATATCAAGAAGTTCATTTGCAATTCCGAGTGCAGAAGTTTCGCGAAAGGAAAAATATCAAATAACTCAAGAGGAAACCAGTAAGTTATCGGAATCTGCACCTCAATCGATACCAATTACAGAAGGTTCAGTTAAAATTTCGAGTAGAGAAAAATATCAACTGAGTCAAGAGCAAACAAGGAAACTATGGAAATCGCCGTCGAAATCGATTACAATATCAAGTAGCGTATTCAAAACACCGAGCACTGAAAAATATAAAATAACTCAAGAGGAAACCAGTAAGTTATCGGAATCTGCTCCTCAATCGATTCAAATATCAATTAGTCCATTTGCAATTTCGAGTACAGAAGGTTCAAGTACAGAAATATATCGAAGAACCCAAGAGAAAACAAGTAAACTATCGGAATATCCAAACCAATCTTATACAATATCAAGTAGTTCGTGTACAGAATGTGCAGAAACAGATCAAATAACTGACAAGATTAAGTTGCAATCTACAATTCAATCTTCCTTACTAACTCACGAGGAAACAAGAAAACTATCGAAATCTCCATCGCAATTGATTCCAATATCAAGAAAATCATTTGCAATGTCGAGTGCAAGAAAATATCAAACAATTCAAGAGGAAACAAGCCAACTTAAGAAATCCCCATCTCGATCAAGCAGAAAGGCAAGTAGTTTATTCAAAATTCCGAGTACAGAAATAGATCAAAGAACTCCAGGGGAAGCCAGTAAACTATCGGAATCTGTGCCTCAATCGATTCCAATATCAACTAGTCCATTTACAGAGAAAACTAGTAAGCTATCGGAATCTGCTCCTCAATCGATTCAAATATTATTAAGTTCATTTGCAATTTCAAGTACAGAAACATACCAACTGAGTCAAGAGCAAACAATATCAAGTAGCTTAATCAAAATATCGACCACTGAAAAATTTCAAATTAGTCAAGAGGAAACCAGTAAGTTATCGGAATCTGCACCTCAATCGATACCAATTACAAAAGGTTCAGTTGAACTTTCGAGTACAGAAAAATATCAACTAAGTCAGGAGCAGACAATGAAACTATCGAATTTGCCATTAAAATCGATTACAATATCAAGTAGTTTATTCAAACTACCGAGCACTGAAAAATATAAAATAACTCAAGAGGAAACCAGTAAGTTATCGAAATCCGCACCTAAATCGATTCAAATATCATTAAGTTCATTTGCAATTTCAAGTACAGAAACATACCAACTGAGTCAAGAGCAGACAATATCAAGTAGCTTAATCAAAATATCGACTACTGAAAAATATCAAATAAGTCAAGAGGAAACCAGTAAGTTATCGGAATCTGCACCTCAATCGATTCAGATATTAAAAAGTTCATTTGCAATTCCTAGTGCAGAAAAATATCAACTGAGTCAAGAGCAAACAAGGAAACTATCGAAATCGCCGTCGAAATCGATTACAATATCAAGTAGCTTATTCAATATACAAACTACTCAAAAAAGTCCAGAGGAAATCAGTAAGTTATCGCAATCTGCACCTCAATCGATACAAATTTCAAAAGCTTCAGTTGAAATTTCGAGTACAGAAAAATATCAACAGAGTCAAGAGCAGACAAGGAAACTATCGAAATCGCAGTCGGAATCGATTACAATATCAAGTCGTTTATTCAAAATATCGACTACTGAAAAATATCAAATAAGTCCAGAGGAAACCAGTATGTTACCAATTACAAAAGGTTCAGTTGAAATTTCGAGTACAGAAAAATATCAACTGAGTCAAGAGCAGACAAGGAAGCTATCGAAATCGCCGTCAAAATCGATTACAATATCAAGTAGCTTATTCAAAATACCGATCACTGAAAAATATAAAATAAGTCAAGAGGAAACCAGTAAGTTATCGGAATCTGCTCCTCAATCGATTCAAATATCAATAAGTTCATTTGCAATTCGGAGTGCCGAAGGTTCCAGTACAGAAATATATCGAAAAACCCAAGAGAAAACAAGTAAATTATCGAAATATCCAAACCTATCTTATACAATATCAAGTAGTTCGTGTACAGAATGTGCAGAAACAGATCAAATAACTGACAAGATTAAGTTGCAATCTACAATTCAATCTTCCTTACTAACTCAAGAGGAAACAAGAAAACTATCGAAATCTCCATCGCAATTGATTCCAATATCAAGAAAATCATTTGCAATGTCGAGTGCAGAAAAATATCAAATAACTCCAGAGGAAGGTAGTAAACTATCGGAATCTATGCCTCCATCAATTACTCCATTTGCACTTTCAAGTACAGAAACGTATAAAATAACTCAAGCAAAAACAAGTGAACTATCGGAATCTGTGCCTCGATCGATTCCAATATCAATAAAATCATTTGCAATGTCGAGTGCAAGAAAATATCAAACAAGTCAAGAGGAAACCAGAAATCTATCAGAATCTGCACCTCAATCGATTAAATTATCAATAAGTTCATTTGCAATTCCGAGTGCAGACATTTCGGGTAAGGAAAAATATCAAATAACTCAGGAGGAAACAAGTAAGCTATCAGAACTTGCACCTCAATCGATACCAATTACAAAAGGTTCAGTTGAAATTTCGAGTACAGAAAAATATCAACTGAGTCATGAGCAGACAAGGAAACTATCGAAATCGCCGTGGAAATCGATTACAACATCAAGTAGTTTATTCAACATACCGACTACTGAAAAATATCAAATAAGTCCAGAGGAAACCAGTAAGTTATTGGAATCTGCACCTCAATCGATACCAATTACAAAAGGTTCAGTTAAAATTTCGGGTACAGAAAAATATCAACAGAGTCAAGAGCAAACAAGAAAACTATCGAAATCGCCGTCGAAATCGATTACAATATTAAGTAGCTTATTCAAAACACCGAGCATGGAAAAATATCAAAAAACTCATAAGGAGACAAGTAAACTAGCGGAATCCGCACCTCAATCGATTAAATTATCAATAAGTTCATTTTCAATTGCGAGTGCAGAAATTACGAATGCAGAAAAATATCAACTGAGTCAAGAAAGAACAAGAAAATTTTCAAAATCTCCATCGCAATCGATTACAATATCAAGTAGGTTAGTCAAAATTCCGAGTACAGAATATCAAATAACTCAAGAGGAAACAAGTAAAATATCAGAACATGGACATCGATCGAAACTTTCATTTGCAATTTCGAGTGCTGAACAATATCAAACCTTTCAAGTGAAAACAAGAAATCTATCGAAACCTTCACCTATATCTAAAAAAATTTCAAGTAGTTTTTCCAAAATTCTGAGTACAGAAAAATACCAAATACCTCAAGAAAAAATAAGTGAATTATCAAAACCTCTACCTCTGTCTAGTACATTAAAACGTAGTTTCATTAAAACTACAACTCAAGCAAAACCTCTATTTAGTAATATATCAAGTAGTCCATTTAAAATTCCGAGTACAGAAAAATATCAACTCAATAAAGAGAAAACAAGGAAATTAACATCAATGAGTTCATTTTCAATTTCGAGTGTAGAAAAATATCAAGCAACTCAAGAGGAAACAAGAAAACTATCCATATTAACACCCCAATCGATATTATTAGCAATCGACACAAATGACAATATATATAGGCAATCGGTGACAACAGATGCAAACTTAAGAAAAAGTAGTTTAAAAGAAATTGTAATGATACCCGTTTATTCAGCCAATATAAAAACAGAAAATAAATTAAAAAGTTTTAATTATCATACAAATAAACATATAACCACAATTAAACCAGCTATATCTGATCAAAATTTATCTAAGGAACACACAGAACATAGAATATCATTTGCCCAGCAATCGATAAGTATATCCACATTACCTGGCATTTCTAGTTATAAAATAAATAATAGGGAAACTACAAATTTTTTCGAAACTAACTTTAATAAATCAAGGACTGCGAGATTATTAAGCAGCAGAGTTCCGTCAACAGAGCTGCCAATCAGCACTGACCTTAGTGAAGGAGGGCTTTGTTTGTGTACATGCGTGATCGACCCCGATGAGGACATTTGCTCTTGTAATTGTACAATCACGAAGCCTACATTATTAGACTCTACGGAAAAAGCAATAAAGGTAACTCAGTAATCCGATATTCATCATACTTAATAGTAGGTTATTATAAAATATTGTTAACTATTATAAAAAAGAGTAAGTACAAAAATGACACTGTGTTCAAAAATAAAAATAAAATCTGCCCAGCGAAATTTATTAGAAAAGTTTATTAAAATGTAACGAGGTCGGAAGCTAACTAACGACAAGCCGACATTTTAATACCCTTGCAGACTTTGAAATATTGATGACAACAGCTTATACACTGCACGAAAGATAAATTAAATTTTACATAATTATATTAAAAACAAAAAAGGAAGCGAATTTCGGCAAGCCGAAGTTTATATACCCTTGCAGTCATTACAAATCGACTACATTTCGATATTTATGCCTACATTACTAAAAACAATGAAGCTGTGTCAAATTTGCGCTGCATTTTGCCATCGTTTCCATGGCAGCTATATGATATTGTTGTCCGATTTTAATTTAATTAAAACCGTAATTCAATAATTTAAAAAAAATTAAATCTTAAAGAACAAAAAAAAAAAAAAATAAAAACAAAGTTATACTTTTTTTGATTTTTTTTCGATAGTTCCTATGGGAGCTATAAGACAACTTTTGTGAAAGTTTCAAACAGATAGCTTTAAAACTGAGGTATTAGTTTGCGTAGCGGACATGACTATATCGACTCTCCTCGGTATGCTGATCAAGAATATATACTAATATATATATATACTTTATAGGGTCGGAAATGTCTCCTTCACTGCGTTGCAAACTTTTGACTGAAATTATAATACCCTCTAAAAGATTACCTATGCACACAAACCTATTCAATTTTTAAATTTAATTTAAGCTGTAATATATAGTTGTCTGAATAGTAAGAACTTTTCCCCAAGCAAGGTATTCATAAATAAATTAGATTTGCATAGTTTAATGTCAATAGCTTTTATACTGAAGAAATGTCATATAAAATAGAAAAAAAAAAGAAATATATCCACAGCTCTAAACAATTAATCTGATTGGCAAGCGCTTTTACCTTGATCAAGGTATGCGTAAATAAATAAAACTTTAAAAGACAATTCTTGCAAGTTATATCCGATTGTTCTATGTTTCAAACTTGATCTGCATGCACATATTTTAGGACGACTGTGAAAGTTTCAGATCGCTAGCTTTTAAACTGAGCTTGCAAACGGTATTAAAACAGACGGACATAGATATATCAGCTTCCTTATTTGATCCTGATCAAGAATATATATACTTTATATATACCAACATTATAATAAAGTGGAATGACAAATAAGATGCGATAAAGCAGATGAAATAGGTATGGTAAAACCATTATGATTAAATAACTGGACAGTGGTGAAATAGAGAAAAGGCGGAGCGAGAGCGGTAGCTTGCAAGTCAGTCGACACATATATATTCTTGATCCGCATCAAGTGGCGAGTCTGTATACCTGTCCACCTCTCCGTCTGCCCGTTTCCACGTAAACTAGTCCTTCAGTTTTAAAGCTATTTGGATCAGTCGGAACGGGACTACTTAATATAGCTCCCATAGGAACAATCGGAAAGAAAGATAAATAAAATAATAGCATCGTTGTTATGGAACATACATATTTGGTTGTTTGGTAATGACATACCGGTTTTAACATTCAAATTTCGCGCTTCGCCTGTGAAGTCAAATATAATTGTAGCAATGCTGTATATCGTTTGAAAGGTATTGGCATTACCTTTAAAATGAAATATAGTTTGTTTGAAATGGAGTTCCCAAACGCAGAAATTCGGGCAATTTTGAAATTTTATTTCGCACAGGGAGATAACAAACTTTTGATTCAATCCGCCGAACAGTGGTTTAGGAGATTCCGAAGTGGCAATTTTGATAGCGAAACACGCAAGCCTTCCGGACGACCAGTGACTGTTGATACGGATAAAATCATGGAAATAGTGGATCGAGATCGTCATGTGACTATTAGAACCATCGCAGAGGAGCTGCAACTAAGCACGGAAACCGTCCATAGGCATTTAAAGTCGAAAAACGTAACAAAAAAGCTCGAGGCACCCATACCCTCATGAGTTATCCCAAAAAAACCTTTTCGACCGTGTATCAATCTACGAATCTTTGTTGCACCGTAATAAACTCGACTCATTTCTGGATCGGTTAGTCACTGATGATGAAAAATGGATCACATATGACAACATAAAGCGTAAAAGATCCTGGTCAAAGCACGGTGAGTCGTCTCAAACGAGGGCAAAGCCAGGACTGACGGCTCAGAAGGTGTTGCTGAGTGTATGGTGGGATTTCAGAGGAATTATCCATTATAAAGTGTTGCCCTATGACCAAACCTTCAATTCTGACCTCTACTGTGAACAATTGGAGCGATTGAAGATTGCACTTGAACAGAAGTGGCCTGCCATGGTGAATCGTAAGGGCGTTGTGTTCCATCATGTCAACGCCAGGCCCCATACATCTTTGGTGACGCGTCACAAGCTACGGGAGCTTGGTTGGGAAGTGTTAATACATCCACCTTATAGACCGGATAAGGACTTCTTTACGAGAAGCATATACAAGTTAACATCAAAATGTCAGAAAATCAACGAAGACAACGGTACATATAGCACTTAAATCGGACAATGCTAACTAGATCAAAAATCAATAAAAAAAAAAACCGGTATGTCATTACCAAACAACCTAATATATCCATATTATAGTATTTTTTAACAAAAATTTTTTTTTTTTTGTATATAACTGTCATAGGAGCAACCGGGTAGAAGGGAATCAAAATTTTTCGAAATCACTCAATCGTTCATTGATTAAAATAATTTGAAATCCGTTAGGATATTTACGATTTTTATACCCTTGCAGAGGGTATTATTATTTTGGTCAGAAGTTTGTAACGCAGTGAAGGAGACGTTTTCGACCCCATAAAGTATATATATTCTTGATCAGGATCAATAGGGGAGTCGATATAGCCATGTCCGTCTGTCCGTCTGTCCGTCTGTTTCAATACCGTTTGCGAGCTCAGTTTAAAAGCTAGCGATCTGAAACTTTCACAATCGTCCTAAAACATGTATTCGGAGATCAAGTTTGAAAATCGCCCCGATCGGACGTCTATATCCTATAGCTCCCAGAGGATCAATCGGATATATCTTGCAAGAATTGATGATATTTCGCGCAGTGTAAAAGCTATTGACATGAATCTTTCCAAATCGTATTTTTTATGCATATTGATCAGGGTAAAAGCGCGTGCCGATCGGACGTCTATATCCTATAGCTCCCATAGGAACAATAGGCTCAAATCGGTCAAAATTTCATGTTTTTAGAATATTTTCCGCAGTGTATAAGCTATTGACATAAATTTTACCAAGTCTTATTTATTCACACATACCTTGATCAGGGTAAAAGCGCTTGCCGATCGGACGTCTATATCTTATAGATTCCGTAGGAAAAATTGTTAAATGCTGCGAAAATATCCCTTTTTTTCCTATTTGTATATGACATTTTTGCAGTATAAAAGCTATTGACATGAAACTATGAAATTTATCTAATTTATTTATGTATACCTTGCTCAGGGTAAAGGTTGTTGCCAATCAGACAACGACATACTACAACCGCTATATAAAAATGAAATTGATTACGTATATCTAATCTTTTTTTTACACTAATTACACAAAATTTAGGATAAGTCTGCAAGGGTATTAAAACTTCGGCTTGCCGAAGTTAGCTTCCGTCCTCGTTATTTCTCAGAATTACTCTCGTGTATTGTACTTAATATTATTCCGGAATGCGTTTGGATTCTTGTCGAGTCTGTTAAGGACTAAAGAATGCAATCTTAAGTATACTCAAAGAGAGCCGAGCAGAAGACCCGAAGTTGGCCACGATCGTAATACAATAACATAAGGTAGTCTCGTCGGCAAAATCTGGTACCTCTACAATCATAACAATTGGTGCGAGTGGCCATAATAAAAGAGGTGTAATATTTTTTCCTAATTTATTTTTAAATAGTTTTGTAGCTTTGTACGAGACTACCTTATGTTATTGTATCATGCGTGGGACCGTTGACTTAACGCCTCGTGCTCGGTGCATTCCCCAAACACTCAGCGACTTGGGTTTTGTATTTCATTCTTTCAGACTGCTGATTTGGATAATTGCATCCGGTCTTGCAATATTTTTGTGTTTATTGCTTCTTATATACCCGAGTAATTTTGCCGATTTTGGAGTTACTTTTATACAAAATCAAACGATTTT